>OX104116.1:96396909-97596909 GCA_944474755.1 Limnoperna fortunei
AAAAACAGCTAAACACAGGTGTTACATAACACTGCTGGAGATGAAATGCAATATATATGTAGATGTAAATAACATCCTGTCACAGCTGGAACTTGATTATCTGTGTTCACTTGCATCAACATGTCGGAAATATAATTGGTCATTAAATTTTTGAAATAAAACCACGATACTATAATGACCCACCCCACACCTTAAAAATTTTATAAGGATTAAACTACAACATTTGTTTAGTTTGTCTTAAATATATTTGTAAATAAGGAGTATACAAAATATGCTTCCAGAAATTATAACTTTTGTAATTATTTAAAGAGACAACTCCCAACTAAAACCTCCTTTATTTTAAAACAAAAGTCTTACACAAATCTAGGAAATTTACAAAGTACAATGTATTGTGGATTAAATATATTTCGGTATCCAAAAAAGCGCATGTCAAACAATATAGTTGGTCCAGAGGATATGATGCTTGATTGATTGATTGGGTATTTACTTAACATCCAGCGAGTATAATTTCAGCTTTATTCAGGACGAGAACATGTTAACAAACAATTCCGGAAAAATGTGCCGAAAGAACTAATATTTTCAAAGCCACTGGAAAAGTATGGGGTTTAGGTACAGCGGCCGGAAAATGTGGGATTTTTTAACGGCTACAACGAGCCTACTCTTTTTGACATATACAAAAAAGTCTAGATCATGCAAGGAGCATGACACTCTACAAACATGTTACTCACTGTGGTTCGTGGTCAGGGTTTCTGTATTATGACCTGACCACCCCTAACGAGAAGGCGTCCCTTGTCCACCTGGTGGATGCGCTGGGCAGCTCTGTGGAATTTATTAAAAATATGTACAGGTGTAACGTTATGTAGCTGCTTATGCCGGTAATTTATCGCACCCTGTTTATTACAAACATGTTCAATAAATTTGTGTCGCAGTATGTAAATTCAAATGTGAAATGAGAAGAAAGAAGAGTTAATATTAGGAAGAACAATGATTTTAAACGAAAATATGTTTGGCACTAGGAAACAAATGGACTTGTTGGGTTAATTTTACACATTTCCTATTTTTTATCCATTAAAACTCTCATTTAATCAAGTCTTCACTGTTGGTCTTTGTTTACAAATGACAATATATATATATATAATGGTATAGAAGAGAAAGTATGATATCTGTCAAGGACTGCTACAGTGAACATCACTCATACTAAATCAAGGTAAGAACTGATGATCACTGTCAAGGACTGCTTCAGTGAACATCAGTCTTACTAAATCAAGGTAAGAACTGATAATGACTGACAATGACTGCTACAGTGAACATCAGTCATTCTAAATACAGGTAAATATTGATAATCACTGTCAAGGACTGGTACAGTGAATGTCAGTCATTCTAAATCCAGGTAAAAATTTAAAAGTACTGACACGATCTGATGCAGTGACTAACAGTTCTTTTCAGTCCTACAAAAGTACTGTACTTAACTGTCATGAACTGTTTCAGTTCACGACAGAAGCGATCAGCAAAAGATAAAAATTGTAAATGACTGACGTGAACTGTATGCATAGTATACTTATAGGTTATTTACGTTTTTTGAAACGAGATGCGTTTTCTCGTTCATATCTCATCGAAGGGCGTCAGCCCTGAGATGAGATGACGAGAAAATGCATCAAGTTTCATAAAACGTAAATAATCTGTTTATCGCTGTTTTGTAACATTGTGACGTCACTGTATTCCTTAACGACGTCTTGACAGTGAGCTGAGATGGGCCCATCTCAAGATAGTAGAGTGAGATGGAATAATATCGCACACAAAGATCAAAGAAAAATACTGCAAAATAGCGATAAAGTGATTTACAGATCGTAAACAGTACATTTACAGTAACTATCAGTTTCTATCAATCAAATTTGAACTGTGTATGGTAATGTCAGTCCTTAGTTTGGTTCATAGTGCAGGTAGGTACAGTTTTACCCTTAGGCTGTATAGTCGTACATTTCATGAGAGAATCAGGGAAAGACAACCCACAGGTAGGTATAGTACAGCTCTTAGTCTGTATAGTCTTACATTTCACGAGAGAATCAGGGAAAGACAACCCACAGGTAGGTACAGTTTTGCCCTTAGGCTGTATAGTCTTACATTTCAGGAGAGAATCAGGGAAAGACAACCTACAGGTAGGTATAGTACAGCCTTTAATCTGTGGGGCTGTACGGTTTGTCTGTCCAGGACATGTTCCGGGTGTTCAGGCACAAATCGTTAACCGTGTGTTAGGGTTCCTGTCCAGGCTGTGCATAACAGCAACTCGGGCAGCCCCATTATAGTCTTACATTTCATGAGAGAATCAGGGAAAGACAACCCACAGGTAGTTTAGCACAGTTATATCATGGCATCCATTTTTTTAGTGTGAGGAAGCTGGAGAGATAACCGCAGATTTTTGGTAGGAAAACTGGCAATACTTGTCAATTAAGATTGGAGTCGAGCTCACCCTGCCCACAGTGAGACTGGAACCTGCAATCTGAGTGTTGACAGTCTTCTGATAGATGCTGACAAGGGGCTTGATGGGCGAGTGTTCAACATTGTTGGTCTTCTATTAATCACGTGGTCTGTCATCACCGAGTCTCACTGCGAGCAGGGTATACTGGACTCCAATCTTAATTGACAAGGTTGGTGTTTTTCTCCGGGTACTCCAGCTTCCTCCTCCAGTAAAAACTGGATGCTATGATATAGCTGAAAAGTTGCTGAAAGTTGCGTTCAAACAAACGAACAAAATGTTGACAAAATTTTAGCACACTTGTCTTTAAGGAAGACATTTTTTCGTTTCATTAATCATTGATCATATTTGTCTTTTTTTTCGGAAAGGAAAGGAAACTAAAAGTGTGAGTGAGCGACCTTATTATCATTACTTGTCATTAGATATATTTGGATGTATTCAACGGTGTGTTTGGAAAAAAATAACAAACAAAAATTCTTATTTTTTAGGAATCCTGTGAGCAACTTTTGAAATCTTCAATAATTTTATCAGCAGAAAATCTACGCTTAAAACACCAGACTGACTTTGATAAACAGCTTAAAATAAGAGAGTAAGTTGTGAAGGATAATTGCATTATGGCAGGAGGTATAATATAAATTCATTTCTATTGTCTGAAATAAAGACTTTATTTTTATTGAATTACTTGCTGTTAAGGAAAAAAGCTAAATTATACAATACAAATTAAAAACATCATGAAATATCACTATATGGATTTTTTACGAAGTATGTTTTGTGCAAACGAGGTATGCTAATTTTTCAATGAGCATGTGGTATGCATTTCAACTTACACAAGGAAAACAGGATCTTCACTTTATTACTCTTGTGTTAGCATAAACAAGTCTAAAATTTTCTGTTTTCTTGGTAGATATGAGTTATAGGTAATGATTATAGTTCACTATTTTCACTGTAGATATCGGTTAGAAGTAATAATAAGATTTCCCCATTTTCACTGTAAATATCAGTTAGGAGAAATTCATTAGATTTCCCGTTTTCACTGTTGATATTTGAAGGTAGTGATAAGATTTTCCTATTTCCACTATAGATATCAGGCGGTAATGTTAGGGTTTCCTGTTGATATCAGAAGGTATTGATAAGATTTCACTATTTTCACTGTAGATATTAGTTAGAAGGTAATGATAAGGTTTCCTTATTTTATCTGTAGATATCAGATGGTAATGCTGATTCCCCCCCTTTTTCACTGTTAATATCAGAAGGAAATTATAAGGTCTCACTATTTTCACTGTAGGTATCAGTTAGAGGTACTAAGATTTCCCAGTTTTCACTGTAGATATCTTTTCCTGTTTTTGGTCTGTAGGTATCAGTTACAGATAATGTTAAGATTAGAAATGCAGTCAGTGTTGAATGGTGGAGATCCAAATATGTCTGTACTTGATGATAAAGTAGAAGAGGTAATTGTCTTTGTTAGTGGTCTTTATAAAGAGAGATTACTGTCATTGTTAGTGGTCCTTATAAAGGGAGGTTACTGTCATTGTTAGTCGTCCTTATAAAGGGAGGTAACTATCCTTGTTAGTGGTCCTTATAAAGGGAGGTAACTATCTGTAAGTGGTCCTTATAAAGGGAGGTTACTATCATTGTTAGTGGTCCTTATAAAGGGAGGTTACTATCCTTGTTAGTGGTCCTTATAAGGGGAGGTTACTATCATTGTTAGTGGTCCTTATAAAGGGAGGTTACTATCATTGTTAGTCGTCCTTATAAAGGGAGGTAACTATCCTTGTTAGTGGTCCTTATAAAGGGAGGTAACTATCTGTAAGTGGTCCTTATAAAGGGAGGTTACTATTATTGTAAGTGGTCCTTATAAAGGGAGGTTACTATCATTGTTAGTGGTCCTTATAAAGGGAGGTTACTATCATTGTAAGTGGTCCTTATAAAGGGAGGTTACTATCATTGTTAGTGGTCCTTATAAAGGGAGGTTACTGTTATTGTAAGTGGTCCTTGTAAAGGTAGGTAACTATCTGTAAGTGGTCCTTATAAAGGTAGGTAACTATCCTTGTTAGTGGTCCTTATAAAGGGAGGTTACTATCATTGTTAATGGTCCTTATAAAGGTAGGTAACTATCATTGTTAGTGGTCCTTATAAAGGGAGGTTACTATCATTGTAAGTGGTCCTTATAAAGGGAGGTTACTGTTGTTGTTAGTGGTCCTTATAAAGGGAGGTTACTATCATTGTTAGTGGTCCTTATAAAGGGAGGCTACTATCATTGTTAGTGGTCCTTATAAAGTGAGGTTACTGTTATTGTTAGTAGTCCTTATAAAGGGAGGTTACTATCATTGTTAGTAGTCCTTATAAAGGGAGGTAACTATCCTTGTTAGTGGTCTTTATAAAGGGAGGTAACTATCCTTGTTAGTGGTCTTTATAAAGGGAGGTAACTATCCTTGTTAGTGGTCCTTATAAAGGGAGGTTACTATTATTGTAAGTGGTCCTTATAAAGGGAGGTTACTATCATTGTTAGTGGTCCTTATAAAGGGAGGTTACTATCTGTAAGTGGTCCTTATAAAGGTAGGTAACTATCATTGTTAGTGGTCCTTATAAAGGGAGGTTACTATCATTGTTAGTAGTCGTTATAAAGGGAGGTTACTATCATTGTAAGTGGTCCTTATAAAGGGAGGTTACTATCATTGTTAGTAGTCGTTATAAAGGGAGGTAACTATCTGTAAGTGGTCCTTATAAAGGGAGGTAACTATCATTGTAAGTGGTCCTTATTAAGGGAGTTTACTATCATTGTTAGTGGTCCTTATAAAGGGAGGTAACTATCTGTAAGTGGTCCTTATAAAGGGAGGTAACTATTATTGTAAGTGGTCCTTATAAAGGGAGGTTACTATCATTGTTAGTGGTCCTTATAAATGGAGGTTACTATCATTGTTAGTGGTCTTTATAAAAGGAGGTTACTATCATTGTTAGTGGTCTTTATAAAGGAAGGTAACTATCATTGTTAGTGGTCCTTATAAAGGGAGGTTACTATCATTGTTAGTAGTCGTTATAAAGGGAGGTTACTATCATTGTAAGTGGTCCTTGTAAAGGTAGGTAACTATCATTGTTAGTGGTCCTTATAAAGGGAGGTAACTATCTGTAAGTGGTCCTTATAAAGGGAGGTAACTATCATTGTAAGTGGTCCTTATAAAGGGAGGTTACTATCATTGTTAGTGGTCCTTATAAAGGGAGGTTACTATCATTGTAAGTGGTCCTTATAAAGGGAGGTTACTATCATTGTTAGTGGTCCTTATAAAGGGAGGTTACTGTTATTGTAAGTGGTCCTTGTAAAGGTAGGTAACTATCTGTAAGTGGTCCTTATAAAGGTAGGTAACTATCCTTGTTAGTGGTCCTTATAAAGGGAGGTTACTATCATTGTTAATGGTCCTTATAAAGGTAGGTAACTATCATTGTTAGTGGTCCTTATAAAGGGAGGTTACTATCATTGTAAGTGGTCCTTATAAAGGGAGGTTACTGTTATTGTTAGTGGTCCTTATAAAGGGAGGTTACTATCATTGTTAGTGGTCCTTATAAAGGGAGGTTACTATCATTGTTAGTGGTCCTTATAAAGGGAGGTTACTGTTATTGTTAGTAGTCCTTATAAAGGGAGGTTACTATCATTGTTAGTAGTCCTTATAAAGGGAGGTAACTATCCTTGTTAGTGGTCTTTATAAAGGGAGGTAACTATCCTTGTTAGTGGTCTTTATAAAGGGAGGTAACTATCCTTGTTAGTGGTCCTTATAAAGGGAGGTTACTATTATTGTAAGTGGTCCTTATAAAGGGAGGTTACTATCATTGTTAGTAGTCCTTATAAAGGGAGGTAACTATCCTTGTTAGTGGTCATTATAAAAGGAGGTAACTATCCTTGTTAGTGGTCTTTATAAAGGGAGGTAACTATCATTGTTAGTGGTCCTTTTAAAGGGAGGTTACTATCATTGTTAGTGGTCCTTTTAAAGGGAGGTTACTATCATCGTTAGTGGTCCTTATAAAGGGAGTTTACTATCTGTAAGTGGTCCTTATAAAGGGAGGTAACTATCTGTAAGTGGTCCTTATAAAGGGAGGTAACTATCATTGTAAGTGGTCCTTATAAAGGGAGGTTACTATCATTGTTAGTGGTCCTTATAAAGGGAGGTTACTATCATTGTTAGTAGTCCTTATAAAGGGAGGTAACTATCCTTGTTAGTGGTCTTTATAAAGGGAGGTAACTATCCTTGTTAGTGGTCCTTATAAAGGGAGGTTACTATCATTGTTAGTAGTCCTTATAAAGGGAGGTAACTATCCTTGTTAGTGGTCCTTATAAAGGGAGGTTACTATCATTGTTAGTAGTCCTTATAAAGGGAGGTAACTATCCTTGTTAGTGGTCTTTATAAAGGGAGGTAACTATCCTTGTTAGTGGTCCTTATAAAGGGAGGTTACTATTATTGTAAGTGGTCCTTATAAAGGGAGGTTACTATCATTGTTAGTAGTCCTTATAAAGGGAGGTAACTATCCTTGTTAGTGGTCATTATAAAAGGAGGTAACTATCCTTGTTAGTGGTCCTTTTAAATGGGGGTTACTATCATTGTTAGTGGTCCTTTTAAAGGGAGGTTGCTATCATTGTTAGTGGTCCTTATAAAAGGAGGTTACTATCTGTAAGTGGTCCTTATAAAGGGAGGTAACTATCTGTAAGTGGTCCTTATAAAGGGAGGTAACTATCCTTGTTAGTCGTCCTTATAAAGGGAGGTTACTATCCTTGTTAGTGGTCCTTATAAAGGGAGGTAACTATCATTGTAAGTTGTCTTTATAAAGGGAGGTTACTATCATTGTTAGTGGTCCTTATAAAGGTAGGTAACTATCATTGTTAGTGGTCCTTATAAAGGGAGGTTACTATCATTGTTAGTGGTCCTTATAAAGGGAGGTTACTATCATTGTTAGTGGTCCTTATAAAGGGAGGTTACTGTTATTGTTAGTGGTCCTTATAAAGGGAGGTTACTATCATTGTTAGTAGTCCTTATAAAGGGAGGTAACTATCCTTGTTAGTGGTCTTTATAAAGGGAGGTAACTATCCTTGTTAGTGGTCTTTATAAAGGGAGGTAACTATCCTTGTTAGTGGTCCTTATAAAGGGAGGTTACTATTATTGTTAGTGGTCCTTATAAAGGGAGGTTACTATCATTGTTAGTAGTCCTTATAAAGGGAGGTAACTATCCTTGTTAGTGGTCATTATAAAAGGAGGTAACTATCCTTGTTAGTGGTCTTTATAAAGGGAGGTAACTATCATTGTTAGTGGTCCTTTTAAAGGGAGGTTACTATCATTGTTAGTGGTCCTTTTAAAGGGAGGTTACTATCATCGTTAGTGGTCCTTATAAAGGGAGTTTACTATCTGTAAGTGGTCCTTATAAAGGGAGGTAACTATCTGTAAGTGGTCCTTATAAAGGGAGGTTACTATCATTGTTAATGGTCCTTATAAAGGTAGGTAAATATCATTGTTAGTGGTCCTTATAAAGGGAGGTTACTATCATTGTTAGTGGTCCTTATAAAGGGAGGTTACTGTTATTGTAAGTGGTCCTTGTAAAGGTAGGTAACTATCTGTAAGTGGTCCTTATAAAGGGAGGTTACTATCTGTAAGTGGTCCTTATAAAGGGAGGTAACTATCATTGTAAGTGGTCCTTATAAAGGGAGGTTACTATCATTGTTAGTGGTCCTTATAAATGGAGGTTACTATCATTGTTAGTGGTCTTTATAAAGGGAGGTTACTATCATTGTAAGTGGTCCTTATAAAGGGAGGTAACTATCTGTAAGTGGTCCTTATAAAGGGAGGTAACTATCATTGTAAGTGGTCCTTATAAAGGGAGGTTACTATCATTGTTAGTGGTCCTTATAAAGGGAGGTTACTATCATTGTTAGTAGTCCTTATAAAGGGAGGTAACTATCCTTGTTAGTGGTCTTTATAAAGGGAGGTAACTATCCTTGTTAGTGGTCCTTATAAAGGGAGGTTACTATCATTGTTAGTAGTCCTTATAAAGGGAGGTAACTATCCTTGTTAGTGGTCCTTATAAAGGGAGGTTACTATCATTGTTAGTAGTCCTTATAAAGGGAGGTAACTATCCTTGTTAGTGGTCTTTATAAAGGGAGGTAACTATCCTTGTTAGTGGTCCTTATTAAGGGAGGTTACTATTATTGTAAGTGGTCCTTATAAAGGGAGGTTACTATCATTGTTAGTAGTCCTTATAAAGGGAGGTAACTATCCTTGTTAGTGGTCATTATAAAAGGAGGTAACTATCCTTGTTAGTGGTCCTTTTAAATGGGGGTTACTATCATTGTTAGTGGTCCTTTTAAAGGGAGGTTGCTATCATTGTTAGTGGTCCTTATAAAAGGAGGTTACTATCTGTAAGTGGTCCTTATAAAGGGAGGTAACTATCTGTAAGTGGTCCTTATAAAGGGAGGTAACTATCCTTGTTAGTCGTCCTTATAAAGGGAGGTTACTATCCTTGTTAGTGGTCCTTATAAAGGGAGGTAACTATCATTGTAAGTTGTCTTTATAAAGGGAGGTTACTATCATTGTTAGTGGTCCTTATAAAGGTAGGTAACTATCATTGTTAGTGGTCCTTATAAAGGGAGGTTACTATCATTGTTAGTGGTCCTTATAAAGGGAGGTTACTATCATTGTTAGTGGTCCTTATAAAGGGAGGTTACTGTTATTGTTAGTAGTCCTTATAAAGGGAGGTTACTATCATTGTTAGTAGTCCTTATAAAGGGAGGTAACTATCCTTGTTAGTGGTCTTTATAAAGGGAGGTAACTATCCTTGTTAGTGGTCTTTATAAAGGGAGGTAACTATCCTTGTTAGTGGTCCTTATAAAGGGAGGTTACTATTATTGTAAGTGGTCCTTATAAAGGGAGGTTACTATCATTGTTAGTAGTCCTTATAAAGGGAGGTAACTATCCTTGTAAGTGGTCATTATAAAAGGAGGTTACTATCCTTGTTAGTGGTCTTTATAAAGGGAGGTAACTATCATTGTTAGTGGTCCTTTTAAAGGGAGGTTACTATCATTGTTAGTGGTCCTTTTAAAGGGAGGTTACTATCATTGTTAGTGGTCCTTATAAAGGGAGGTTACTATCTGTAAGTGGTCCTTATAAAGGGAGGTAACTATCTGTAAGTGGTCCTTATAAAGGGAGGTTACTATCATTGTTAATGGTCCTTATAAAGGTAGGTAAATATCATTGTTAGTGGTCCTTATAAAGGGAGGTTACTATCATTGTTAGTGGTCCTTATAAAGGGAGGTTACTGTTATTGTAAGTGGTCCTTGTAAAGGTAGGTAACTATCTGTAAGTGGTCCTTATAAAGGGAGGTTACTATCTGTAAGTGGTCCTTATAAAGGGAGGTAACTATCATTGTAAGTGGTCCTTATAAAGGGAGGTTACTATCATTGTTAGTGGTCCTTATAAATGGAGGTTACTATCATTGTTAGTAGTCCTTATAAAGGGAGGTAACTATCCTTGTTAGTGGTCTTTATAAAGGGAGGTAACTATCCTTGTTAGTGGTCCTTATTAAGGGAGGTTACTATTATTGTAAGTGGTCCTTATAAAGGGAGGTTACTATCATTGTTAGTAGTCCTTATAAAGGGAGGTAACTATCCTTGTTAGTGGTCATTATAAAAGGAGGTAACTATCCTTGTTAGTGGTCCTTTTAAATGGGGGTTACTATCATTGTTAGTGGTCCTTTTAAAGGGAGGTTACTATCATTGTAAGTGGTCCTTATAAAAGGAGGTTACTATCTGTAAGTGATCCTTATAAAGGGAGGTAACTATCTGTAAGTGGTCCTTATAAAGGGAGGTAACTATCCTTGTTAGTCGTCCGTATAAAGGGAGTTTACTATCCTTGTTAGTGGTCCTTATAAAGGGAGGTTACTATCATTGTTAATGGTCCTTATAAAGGTAGGTAACTATCATTGTTAGTGGTCCTTATAAAGGGAGGTTACTATCATTGTAAGTGGTCCTTATAAAGGGAGGTTACTGTTATTGTTAGTGGTCCTTATAAAGGGAGGTTACTATCATTGTTAGTGGTCTTGTCTATAAAAATACACTAAAACTGTTTATTAAGATGAGCCTAGATTATAACCGGAGTCTTATGACTGATCTGAAGTGACATGCAACCTTTTAAATACATGTCAACAAAAGCTTTTATTTGATATTTGGTTCAAAATACTGACTCCTATCTTAAAGTACAAACTTTTTAAACAATAAACTGGATAAACTTTATACAATTTACAGTTGAATGCAAAAATATAGTTCAAATATAAAGATAATTATAGTAAGAAAGAACACTTTGGCATGATTATCATTTTGTAATGCTGCTGTTTTTATACCCCGCCCCTTGCCCCACCAAACAAAGTGGCGGGGTTGTGTGGCATTGTATTATATGTTACCCTTCTTATGGATATGAGTGTACATCTGTCAGTCCATCCCTTGTGCTGTCTGTCCATGCCTCGCTGGTTTCCAGATGATAACTTGAAAACATATAAACTGATTTTGTTTAAACTTTGCTTAGCTGTAAAGAACTATAAATTAATGATCAAGTTCAATTTTCAGCACAATCCAATTTGTAGAACGAATAATCGTACCCTCGTGTTTTTTTGGCGATGGTATGAATTTAGTCCCATTACTCGTAATGTAGCAGAGTGGGCACTTTGATGTCAAAAAGAAGTTGCATATATAATCCGCTGTGGTCAATCTTGATATTTTTCAACCGTGTCACCATTATTTTTATCGATTTTGTTTTTAAGATTGATCATTATTGATACGTGATGATAGTTATTGAAGTTTTAATAAGCCGCTGTGTGTTGTATAGTAATTGACATTCGTGTCTCTGTTTAATTACATTTACTACACGAAAAACATTGAGAAACCCGAAACTGAATGGTGTGTTGCATCATGGGGAAAGTATATGTAAATTACTGGATTCTTACTACGTATTGGTTGTTACAGTATGCAAATTAACACAACTATAATAAAATTAATTCACATTATCCATATATGGAAAAAAGATCAACACAGCATTTTCCACGTGCATCTTCAAAGACGAAAAAGGAAATTTGTTCATTAATGATCGTTTCCCGTTATTTTCGCAATGTCTAAAGCTTTAATTACATAAAGAAGATGAATATTATGTTCGAATTTTGTATAAATAGACAGAAGTTAGAATTTGTTATTTGCTACGTTACGAGCAATAGGACTAAATTTTGCTGTACATCCGACAAATCACAAAATTAACTTTGGATTATAACGGCAGTAAAATTCGGCCTATCCAATTTGTAGTTTTAGAGTGAGGCCAATTCAAATTTTGTATCCAGATGATACTTTGCAGACATGTCAACAGATTTTGTTTAAACTTTGCACAGCTGTTAAGTACTATAAAATGAAGATCAAGTTGAATTTTCAGCAGAATCCCATTTGTAGTTTTTGAGTTGGGCCAATTTTAAATTATTTCTATAGTTCCAAAGTCAAGGTAAAAATTGTCTGCTGAGATGGACTCATCATGCTCAGCTGTTCCTAGAGGCTTATTTGCAATTCTGTAAAATGTATTCTTGAATATTAAAAATAATGCAACATGGTGGGGTATCATGTAATGTCTCATTACATGTCCTAACAGGGCGATTTTCCATAGTAAATTTTGACCTAAATAAGAATAGAAGTGTTAGCTAGGAACAGGCAATTTTTTCTGTTAGAAACCTTCAGGCAATACTGTTTGCAGTTAACTCCGAAAAAGTCTCGCAGTTTGTCTGAATACCATAAAAGATCATGAAAGTAGACAACCTAAGACCCCTTTAGAAAATAAAAATACACTGTAGCTGACTTACAGTGTAAAATTCCCATAGCAAAAGTCAAGGACAATTTGTGACATGTAAACAATAGAGGTATAGTATGAAATTTGAACAGGTAATGTGTTGCTTCTTGAATTTAAAAGCATCCATCATTTAGTACGACAGAAGATTCAGAATGCTATTACCCCTGAATTTCATTTCAGATATAACTCTTAGCTGTATCAGGCTAAATAATTTTAGCATTTTTGCTCTATTTTTAAATTTTCTAGGTTGTAACATTGCTCAGAACCATCAGTTTTATAACAGCCATTTAATTTTCTAGGTTGTAACATTGCTCAGAACCATCAGTTTTATAACAGCCATTTAATTTTCTTGGTTGTAACATTGCTGAGAACCATCAGTTTTATAACAGCCATTTAATTTTCTAGGTTGTAACATTGCTCAGAACCATCAGTTTTATAACAGCCATTTAATTTTCTAGATTGTAACATTGCTCAGAACCATCAGTTTTATAACAGCCATTTAATTTTCTAGGTTGTAACATTGCTCAGAACCATCAGTTTTATAACAGCCATTTAATTTTCTAGGTTGTAACATTGCTCAGAACCATCAGTTTTATAACAGCCATTTAATTTTCTAGGTTGTAACATTGCTCAGAACCATCAGTTTTATAACAGCCATTTAATTTTCTAGATTGTAACATTGCTCAGAACCATCAGTTTTATAACAGCCATTTAATTTTCTAGGTTGTAACATTGCTTAGAACCATCAGTTTTATAACAGCCATTTAATTTTCTAGATTGTAACATTGCTCAGAACCATCAGTTTTATAACAGAGCCCAAGTTGCTGTCAGAGTTCATGAAGAATTGTTTGGTTGAAAAGTAAGTTTTAGTAAAACTATATTGGGAGCAAATAATGTTTATGGAGAACCTTTGTTTTTTTTTGCATATTCTTGGTTTGTGCTGTGAAAAAGAAATATAAAAATTGTAAAGTGTAAGTTCAGTAAAATGCTTAAAATAATTTAGAAATAATTTTTTCAACAGTTCACTGATGGTAGATTTGCATATTATTGAATAATTTATCATGCAAGAGTTTGTTCCCCCTTTCAGACGAAACACATAAATATATGAATCTTATCTGCTTTTCTACACAGCATGCTCATGGCAAAATATTCATGAATATAATGCCTACCCATATTTAAAAATAATCCATAAAATTGGGGCAGCCATGAATTATTTCTTTAACCATGTCTGTTGACATGTCTGTAATTTAATTACTTTGATTGCCGTGGGTCATAAACTGAAAAACTTTTACGTGGATTTATCTGTCTTGAATTTGAAGATGAAAATTTTCAAACTTTGAAATTTTAAGAAGCCAATTACATTTAAAATATATTTTTAATTTCTGAAAAGAATCAACAGATTGTGAAAGTGGTGAGCATTAGCTAATTAGGCTGATGAACTCAGAATTATGTTTCCAGGTGAGATGACATATCTATCAGCTGACAGCTATTGCTATAAAACCTCAGCGTATAGGTCTGGTACAAAGCTGACTTATGAAAACCTGCATGGAACAGTCATGTTCTCAGAATTGCATAGATTTAACAAAACTCCATGGCACAGTCATGTTCTCTGAATGTTGTATCTGGAAACCTGCATGTCACACTCTTTTCTTCTTAATAATATAGCTGAGAACCAGCATGTTGTGCTCTTTTTCTCTGAATGATAGTTTAAAACCTCCATGTCATAGTCTTGTTCTCTGAATGATATAGCTGAAAACCTCCATGTTACAGTCTTGTTCTCTGAATTATATAGCTGAAAACCTCCATGTCACAATCTTGTTCTCTGAATGATATTGCTGAAAACCTCCCTCCATGTAACAGTCTTGTTCTCTGAATGATAGCTGGAACCTCCAAGTCACAGTCTTGTTCTCTGAATGATAGCTGGAAACCTCCATTTCTCTAATTTTGACGTAATTCAACCGCTTGACCGGTGTGGAAAAGATATTTCTCGTCACTAGTGAATTTGTTGTTCTCAGCAGTTGATTGGTTAATTTACTACTTTTTTAAATTAGAGAAACAGAATCTTACATTAGTACTCTTGGATTATCGGATTTCTCCAATCTCGATAGTTAAATTATGGAAGTCCATGCCAAGGCTCGGACTTAAAATTCCATAATTTAACTATCTCGATTGGAGAAATCCGATAATCCACTCGTACCAATGTAAGATCCTATATGTCACAGTCTTGTTCTCTGAATGATAGCTGGAAACCTCCATGTCACAGTCTTGTTCTCTGAATGATATAGCTGAAACCTCCATGTTACAGTCTTGTTCTCTGAATGATAGCTGGAAACCTCCATGTCACAGTCTTGTTCTCTGAATGATAGCTGAAAACCTCCATGTCACAGTCTTGTTCTCTGAATGATATAGCTGAAAACCTCCATGTCACAGTCTTGTTCTCTGAATGATATAGCTGACAAGTTGCTCACATTAAACAACATACACTCCATGAAATTATTGACCTATTCTTCTATTTTTATTTTTAGCTTTCTTCACAGCCTTCCTCAAATGTTAGGCAGTATCTATGATGAACTAATGCAGCCATATCCTCCAGAACTTGAGTCTGTGTTGTCTCCTGATGAGAGTGCTGGTGATGCCTCTGTATTTAACCAATCCCTGCAGAGTTGTGTAGATGATATGCCACAACCGAAATCTGCTGTATCTGATGTCTTGACAAGCAGACCAGAAAGAAGCACCAGGTTTATTTACGACAACATAGTCAGCGTACACTTGTTTGTAAATGTTTGTTTTGTTTGATTGAATGGGATTTAATGGCACTTTCAGCAATTTTTCAGCTGTATCAGGGGATAAATTTGTTATTGAGAGTAAAGCCATGGAAAAACTGAGGCTCTAGATTTGAAAAAGGAAATATTCAAATATTTCTATAATTTCATGTATATATAAAAAGTTAATTCAGTTGTTTTAAGGCATTTAATATGTTAAACTTAAAGGCTGAATATTTGTAGGTCTAGACGACTTGTGCATCACCCAAGTCTTGTTGACTTTGGACCAAAGAGACAGATAGTGGTTGTAACAACAAAGAATAGTAAAGACAAAGAGCAGGTATAGTAATGACATTTATTACTAAAAAATATTAAGAAATAGCTATTATAACTCATCTGAGCCTTCAGGTTATATGACTTTTTGTCATCAGGTAGGGTCCATTGTAGTCTGCGAACTTAAAATTAAACCTTCTTCAAGGAAATTACTCGTCCAATCAAATTTCATAACAATGATCATTGGATGGTCCTATACAAAGTGTTTGTTGTTTTATTCTTGTCGGGATTCAAAATGGACAGCATCACAGGAATTAGTTTAAATAATAATATAGGATCATATGTAAAAATGTGTTCAGGAACTACAACAATTATAAAGGCCATACTGTGTACAAATGTTTATTTGATGGTCCGGTTTATTGGATGGTCCCGTTTATTGGATGGTCCGATTACAAATAACCTATAAGCCAATTATGACCTCATGTTCATTGTCTATTTACTGTTGGAGTCAAGTTTTCTTGTTTTGATCAGTAACTAGGCATGTAAGGTCATTGTATTTGGTACATGTATGTGAGTTCATTATCAATGTTAGTCTCAAATGTGTCACCCAACCTTCTTTTCAGAGCTAGTCATAGCTAGGGTGAAGCTTTCATGATTAAATGTGTTTCTTAAAAGGAAACTTAAAGAAAAAATTGAAAATTTGATATGTTATATGTTACCGTAAAAAGGTGCGTATAGTCCCCATTTGCCTATTGTCCTCACCCTTTTTTAGACCAGAAAATTGTGGAAAAATGTCTATATGTATGTACAAGTTTTCACAAAAAGTCCTGAGATGAAGATGTCCTCCGAGTCCTACTTTTCCGTGCTTTTTATTAAGTTTTAACTTGAATATGTAAATTATTCTCTCCTGAAATACCAATTATGTTTATAGTTTAATCTATATCTTGTGCAGGTAATAAATAAAATAATAATTAGTGCATTGTAATACAGTAGTCCCCCTCTTGAAAGACCACCCTATTTGCAACTGAAAAGTGGTCTTACAAAAGGGGTGGTCTCTCAAATTGAATTAGTTATGATTAGATTGTAATTACGTGTACATGTATCATTATTATAATCAGCAACTTGTTTTTATCATGTTGTGTCCAGGATGATATCTTTGTAACTAATTTTTACCACATTTCACAAAATATGTGTTTGATATATGTGTATTAACATTTGTTTTCTTTGTAGGTACACATGTTATCATACTTAAGATTTATCTGTCCGCTGATTATCAATGAAGTTTTATTTATATTGGTCTTAATAAAACTGTTTTCTTTCCCAATATCGTACATACAATGTGTAGTTCTAACCCACTTTGTGTCATGTCACAGTGAAACCTTCATTCAGACCATTCTATGATTCAGAATATTCTTGAGACATGGGCTTTAAAAATGTTTAATTTGCGTACAAATCTCGAAATTCACTGCACAAAGCTAACTAAATTATTAATTGCAAATTTTATCTGCCTGATTGAATTTTTAATTCTCAGCAAACACATTTTCAAAATGATAAAAAGTAAACAGTTCGGACTTAAATCTAAAAATAGCTCGGTATGTAAATTATCTCAAGCCTATTTTTAATCTATATTTTGGCCGATTAAGGCTTTCTTTCACTTGATCAAATTAAATTATAAAAATAATTTATGGAATAAAACACATTTTCTTTACTGAAAAGACATAATATATTAGTAATGACAGTTCATGTAACATTATTGAATCACGAGGCCAAGATTATAATCAAAATGACATCGTCCAAATTTTGTTTACTATCATATGCAAATGTTGTACACGTCACGTGAAGATATTGGGACATAAACATTTTTCAATTCAATACTCAATATAAAAACCACAAATAAACAACCAACATTCTAGTATATAATTTTATTAATACCAATAATAAACATTTTATTCAAAATGAACTCCGGTCGATTTCCCAAACTTGAAGTTGAACTTCTGGTGTCATTTCAAGTAAACGTAAACATATACAAATTGATGATGTGGTCGTTCATGAGGGGGGAAAGCACGGTTTTTATAGCTATAGGGCGGTCGGTGGTCGCTTTAAAGGAGTGGTCCTCTAAAAGAGGTAAATTTGTACAGAAATGAGTTAATGCAAGAAGAAAGTGGTCGGGACAAAGGGGTGGTCGTTAAAACAAGGGGTCGCTCGAGAGGGGGACTACTGTATTGTTTATTCTGATCATTGTTAAAACAAAGTCAACAGATAAAACATATTCCGAAACTAAACCCATTCGTCAACTTTCATTAATCAACAAAGGCAAGGAAACAGAAAAATTACACTATTTATTTTAATCCCTTAAAAATTGCAATCAAAACATATATCTTCAACATCTTTAGGTTATGCGCACTGGCTGGTAAAGACGCCATTTGCATTTTATGCAAACAGTAAAGCATCTGCTATTTTGGTACTCGTTTTAATTTTTAATCATCCCATATAGGAGCCTCGGTGGCCGAGTTGTTAAGTTAGTTCGTCTACTATTGATCACGTGGTCTGTCAACACTGAGATTGCGGGTTCGAGTCTCACTGCAGGCAGTGTGTACTCGACCCCAATCTTAATTGACAAGGATTGCCAGTTTTCCTTCCGAAGTTTGGGGGTTTTCTCCGGGTACTCCAGCTTCCTCCCCCAATAAAAACTGGACACCATGATATAGCTGAAAAATTGCTGAAAGTGGCTTTAAACATCATTTAAACAAACAAACAAATCATCCCATATAATTAATATTGTATTAGTAAAATCACTTTTAATAACAATTTATATCAATTCAAATTATACATATTTAAGTTTATCTAAGAATCGTGTTATTATAGTACGAAAATAACAGCAAATAACAAAACAACAAAATGGCGACCACCAGTGACAACGTCCAGAACGGTTAGAAAAAAACTTAGTCTGAAGTTACGTATAATCCGCAGCCTTCCTTCTCAAATGAGATTAAAAGAAAAAACTGGGGACAATACGCCACTTTTTACGCTTTTAAAAACATATATATTTATATTTATTTGCATGCAATAATGGAGGTCTGCCAATTGGTGAATATTTTGTCATTGGACGATGGTACTAGAGATCAAAAATACAACAAAGTTCCAGGCAATAAATTTTGCTATGCCTGACGCACGTTTCGTCTATTCAAAGATTCATCAGAGGCGCTCTACCCAAAAAATTGAAAATGCCAAACACTATATGAATATAAAGAGCATAGAACAATAGCTCACACAACAGTTAAGCTCCTTAAAGTCATTCTATGAAACGGCTGGATGCTTAGTGGTAGCATGTTTTATTAAAAGTGGTTGTTTTTCTAGTAGTAAAATGTACAAAAATATGAACTAATCAATCATTAAATTTACATCCCTCTTTGGTCTTATGAAATCTCAAAATATTCAACAGAAAAATGTTCTTTTCTTGCCGCAAAATTATCGAGGCAAAACTAACAATGGAATGAATACCAGAAACAGAAAAATTCCATAGTATTATCAGACAATAAATGACTTTATTGTATAGTAATAATTTTTCCCCATTTGATTTCATATAGGAATACGGTGCAATATATTTTCATATTGGGAGGGTTCCCAGTGCTCGACCCACAGAGCAGCCCAGTGCGTCCCCGGGTGGCGGATAGGGGAGACCCTCTTGTTGGGGGGTTGTCAGGTCATAATACGGAAAGCCTGACCGCGGACCGTAGTGGGTAACGTGTTTGGAGAGTGCCACGCTCCTTGCACGTTAAAGACCCCTTTTGTAGATTTCAAAAAAGAGTAGGCTCATTGTAGCTACTACAAAAGGCTAAATTTACCGCCCCTACCCAAAACTCCATACTTTTCCAGTGGCAGTCAAAATTCTATTCCCTGTAACCCATCCCACGCCCATTTTCCGTTTATTTATTGTTTGTTTACTTGTTCCCGTCCTGAATATAGCTGAAATACTGCTCGCTGGACGTAAAGCAGACATCCAATCAATCAATCAATCAATCATATTTTACACTGTGTCTAGGTCTTTTATGTAATTTCCGGGAAAGGTACAGTGTTCCGAATATCAACTTTATATTTTTACTGAAGTTTGGTAAACAAACATGGCTGAAAATGGCATACATGATCTGCTCTCCCTGGGAGAATCAGCAAAACTGCTTGAAACTGAACAAATGGAAGTAAATTCGATTGTCATTAAAAGTTCAGTTAAAGAATTAATACATGTAGACCAACAAAAGTAAAAATTGACTGTAAACTGTACGAAACGAAATACTGACCAAGTGAAAATATGATAATATTGGGCCTATAGTATAGTAAAATATTACATAATAGCAAAGATAAGGAATAATCGCTTAAAAGCACCCCAAAAATTATTACTATATAAGAATACAAGAATAATGCATATAAGAAAACAAGCTCAATGAAATCCTCACGACTCTGGTTGAAATACAATGAACACCTTTCATGCAAATTTGTTATTTGTTATTTTTAGCAAAAAGTTATCAAAATAGTAATTAAATATTAAGAAAAATGAACACACCATTTTCTTAGAAATACACTTTATAGTTTTCATAAAAAAGGCATATATAATTTTATTATATAGATATTATTACTACAGTGGGTTCAACTTAATTGCATACATGTTAAATGCATATTTCTCTTAATTGCACAAGACTTCAAAACACCAAACCATTTCCTATAATCTACATGTTAAAAATTTCTGTTAATTGCACGAAAAACATTAAAAAATTAAAAATTTCCTGTTAATTGCATAAAATTGTACAGAAATGGACTTACTGTTTGTCAAAACTGACATTTTCCTAATTGTGTATATACAGTGTCTTGCACTAGAATTAACAAAACATGTTTCGACAACCTTCTTTTATATTGTAATTGTTTTTACAAGAGTTAAAGCATTAGAAAATTGTTTTATGGATAAACAGAGGTTTTAGACAATTAAAGTGAAAACTTTATATTTTCTGTTAAAATATTGCCTTTCTGTTAATTGCATATTCCTGTTAATAGCTTTTTTTAATGACAAAATGCAATTAAGAGGAATCCACTGTATAAATAAATATAAGTTACCTTCTTAAATTGTCTGACAGGCATTTATAAAATAAATGTTTCATTTATTGTTTTTAAAAACTGTACAATATTTTAAATAATAACTCTATTTGCCGACATTTCGACCACCCCTGCCATCTTTATTCAAGGCATATACACAAGTGACAAAAAGATGTGTGAAGGAAATTATTTAAACTTTTTTGTGCGTTGATATAATACAAAGATAAATGGTTAAGATCATAATGATGATAGAAGCTCTGTAACATCCTAATTATTTTTATTTTAAATATTTTTGGGGTTTGAGCACCACTGTTAATTAGACAAAACACATGTCTGGCATAGATATAATTGTATAACCTTGGTATCTGTTATGACATTTTATTAGGTTTAAATTATAGGATTACAATATTCAGCATTATAATAATAACAACAAAATGTTTGTTTTTTTTTTCAGAAAAAAGATGACAGGCGAAAAAAGAAAGAAAAAGGTACCATATAACTGAATATAAAGTATTTTGATGTAATTGTTAGTCTGTAAACATTTATAATGTGTTATAAATAGGAATAGTTCTGCCTTATCTTTAGAAGATATTTTTTTTTTTACAGTATACTACATCAGTACATGTCTAGTAAATAAAAAATAAAGAATGAAAACGTGGGACACTAGAGTTGATTTTAGTGACATGCCAAATCAAGCGTTACATTTACTATTGTTATTAATAGATAGAGAGAAGAGAAAGCTAGAACGGAGACAGTCTGTAGCTGTCATGGAAACAGTCAAAACTTCTGTCAAGAAGAAAGTTGCCAATATGATGAAAAGCCCAAAAAGTATGTATACCTTACGAAAGCATTTCATGGCACCTATAACAAATGATGCAAATTAAATAAAGTTACAATTTTATTTTCAGTCTTTGTAAAAGATAACAGAACAAGTAAATTATTATTATTTCATTTTTTATTATTATGGCTATTCTCAAAAAAAGTTGCTTACTTAAAGCACCCTTTTAAATTACTTTTTATTCCAGTTGGTCATGCTTAGATCTGCTGTCACATAGTCCAGTTTATCATGATTATATCTGCTTTCATGTATAGACCAGTTGATTATGCTTAGATCTGCTGTCGTGTGTAGACCAGTTGATCATGCTTAGATCTGCTGTCGTGTGTAGACCAGTTGATCATGCTTTGATCTGCTGTCGTGTGTAGACCAGTTGGTCATGCTTAGATCTGCTGTCACATAGTCCAGTTTATCATGATTATATCTGCTTTCATGTGTAGACCAGTTGATTATGCTTAGATCTGCTGTCGTGTGTAGACCAGTTGATTATGCTTAGATCTGCTTTCACATAGTCCAGTTGATCATGCTTAGATCTGCTAGTAACAATAATTAGACATATTGACAACAATTTTTTTCAGACATGAAATCTCCAACTAGAAGGCTTGTGTCTGAGACCCCTGCACACAAACAGAAAAAACACAACATGTGGAAACGACTAGAAAAAGAGCGTAGACGTACACAAAGTATTATAGATGTTAAAGTAGTCGCAGAATCTCCTGTTAAATCAGGTCAGGTTATAATCAAATTAAATTACTGCATTGGACGTACACTAAACCCACAATTGCTTTCTCATATCAGGGGAAGATTACCCATAGTTGGACTACAATGAGTTGACATGGTTCATTCTTCCTATTCCTGTATGGTAATCTAACTTCTATAATTTACACTGAAGTTGGACTACAATGAGTTGACATGGTTCATTCTTCCTATTCCTGTATGGTAATCTAACTTCTATAATTTACACTGAAGTTGGACTACAATGATTTGACATGGTTCATTCTTCCTATTCCTGTATGGTAATCTAACTTCTATAATTTACACTGAAGTTGGACTACAATGAGTTGACATGGTTCATTCTTCCTATTCCTGTATGGTAATCTAACTTCTATAATTTACACTGAAGTTGGACTACAATGAGTTGACATGGTTCATTCTTCCTATTCCTGTATGGTAATCTAACTTCTATAATCTACACTGAAGTTGGACTACAATGAGTTGACATGGTTCATTCTTCCTATTCCTGTATGGTAATCTAACTTCTATAATTTACACTGAAGTTGGACTACAATGAGTTGACATGGTTCATTCTTCCTATTCCTGTATGGTAATCTAACTTCTATAATTTACACTGAAGTTGGACTACAATGATTTGACATGGTTCATTCTTCCTATTCCTGTATGGTAATCTAACTTCTATAATTTACACTGAAGTTGGACTACAATGAGTTGACATGGTTCATTCTTCCTATTCCTGTATGGTAATCTAACTTCTATAATTTACACTGAAGTTGGACTACAATGAGTTGACATGGTTCATTCTTCCTATTCCTGTATGGTAATCTAACTTCTATAATTTACACTGAAGTTGGACTACAATGAGTTGACATGGGTTCATTCTTCCTATTCCTGTATGGTAATCTAACTTCTATAATTTACACTGAAGTTGGACTACAATGATTTGACATGGTTCATTCTTCCTATTCCTGTATGGTAATCTAACTTCTATAATTTACACTGAAGTTGGACTACAATGAGTTGACATGGGTTCATTCTTCCTATTCCTGTATGGTAATCTAACTTCTATAATTTACACTGAAGTTGGACTACAATGAGTTGACATGGTTCATTCTTCCTATTCCTGTATGGTAATCTAACTTCTATAATTTACACTGAAGTTGGACTACAATGAGTTGACATGGTTCATTCTTCCTATTCCTGTATGGTAATCTAACTTCTATAATTTACACTGAAGTTGGACTACAATGAGTTGACATGGTTCATTCTTCCTATTCCTGTATGGTAATCTAACTTCTATAATTTACACTGAAGTTGGACTACAATGAGTTGACATGGTTCATTCTTCCTATTCCTGTATGGTAATCTAACTTCTATAATTTACACTGAAGTTATTAGAAAATCAGAAAACATAAAGTACTGAGTGTTGTTTATTGAGAAAAATTGTGTAATTGTTAGAATCAGGTTTCTAATGTTTAAAAGCCACTTTTACATAGCACAAACATATAAATTAAATGGTTGATGAAACCTTAAAATTAAAATCTTTTTTATGTAATCAAAAGTTGTGTTGAAAGTTTATTGGTTCAAAGTGTTAGTTTTTTTTATGGTAAGGGTTGATCTATGAAATGTTTATTTATTTTTTTTTTTATAGATTTAGTTGAAATTGATAGTCCTTCACAGAAGAAAAGGGCTCTAGCTATGCTACGGAGATCATTTTATTCTGCCGGACCAGTCAGTAGATCACGAAGTCTTACTAACAGTCTTGAACTTGCTGACAGGATAGCAGGAAGAAAAAGTCATTATGCTCAGAAAACAAAGAGAGAAAGCTTATTTGATTTAAAGTCACCTGACAGAAATTCATCTTTTCTTTTCTCACAGTTAATGGGAAGTCCTGATTCAGCCAGGAAATCTCCTGGAAAGAAATTTTCATTATGTCAACAACTTCAGTCACCAAGTCAAAATACACGGTCAAAAACTCCAAGTAAATTATTATCATCCCAAAAATTTCCATTTCAAGAGAAAAGTCCAAAACGATCCATAAAAAAACTGTCATTTACACCGGTTAAGAATTCAGAAAACCAAGGTGTGGTTATACCTGACTCGCCATGTTTAAATACCAGATCTCATACTCCACAGAAAAATCTTTCTAGAAACACTCACTCAGGGTCACCAGCAATTAACTTGTTCTCACCAAGTCAAAGTACAAGGTCAAAGGTCGCTTGTACACCTACAAGACACAGTGTCAAAGCCAAGCTTTTTATGAAAAGTCCAGAACAAAAACTTAGTTCCTCATTATTGAAGCCTGCTTCTTTGGATGTGCCACTGAAGGGAAAGAGAACTCTCAGTTTAAATGAAAATGATGTCAGTTTTGCAGATAGAGAATTACATTTAACTAATCAGAATCAAGTTACAGGTTTATCTGTAATAAATGGGGAAGTTGTATCAGAAAAACAGGGAGAACAGACAGAGAGAACACCATCTCCAAACAAACTCTCTGTAACCATGACACCTAATTCCCTGGATACCTGGCCAAGGAAAAAGAAATGGACAAAAATTAAGTATGGCGATAGTCAAAGTATAAAGGAAAGCACATCTGAGAACAAAAGAAAAGTAGAGGATGAACAGTCTAGTGTTAGTAGTTCAGAAGACGATGAAATTTCAGTAATGATTCATGATAACATTGATGTGGACGAGAGACTGCAACCAAATAGTAGTGATGGCAACACTGATACAATATCTGAAGAAATATTATTACAAAAACCTCCAATGACATTAAAGCGAGGTTTGACCTTGTCACCTGATGGTAAATTGTATGAAACTCCATCCAAGCGAAGATGTTTTTCACTTTCACAAGACAGCCAATTTGGAACTGGAATAAATGGCAACTTAAAGAGAAAAACAGAAATCTCTTCTGGTCAACAAGATAATATTGATCTTAAAGTTTCAAGGAAACGAAATCTCAACATGTCACCTGAAAATATAGCTTTTTCTCAGAATAAAAGACAAAAAGTTTCATCAAACACTGCTTTAGAATCAACAACATTTTCTCAACAATCATTCATTCAAGGAAAAAACATGTCAACCAATGAAGGATCCAGTCAAGGATTCGATGTCCAGTCATCCCAACGATCCAGTCAAGGATTCAATGTCCAGTCATCCCAACGAAGTGACATGTCGTCAGTCGCTAGCAGTGAGGACTACTTCTCTGCCTTAAATAATGAAGTTTTTCTGTCACCAAGTAGGCTATCAAGTTCTGCCAATCAGTTAAACAATCATAGTTGTGAAATTGAAAGCCCTAAATTAAAAGACTTTTCACATATTTCCAATATAAGATCAGCTTCTCCTGTGTTTGGTTCTTCCAAGAAACACAAATGCCAAGTTCAGAGTGAAACCACAAGTCAGCAACAAACTGCAGAGAAAAGTATTTTAGCCCTGTTAAGTCCATGTGCAAAAGTTTTAGTATCTGATGATGCAAAAGTCTCTCCTTCAACCAAAAAATATTCTCCAAGCGTATCAGCAAAAAGTCTTTGCCATTTGATAAGCTCTCCAATATTAAACTCTACAAGAGAAAATAATTCTGATAGCAGTCCTAAATTAGATAAAGATAGTCTAAATATTAGAAGACAAAAAATGCCCGATAGAATAAGACGATCATTAATTCAGAATTAACCTTCATAACACAGAATGCCATCACATGTGACAAACTATTTTTTTTACAATATTGTATTTCAAACGCCATAGCAACAGTATATACATGTAGAGTTGAGAGTTGATGACAATTATTTCTATAAATATTGTAAAGACTGATTCATAATGAATTATTTATTTTTCAGAGAATGCTTCTTAATTGTATATTTATCATATGTGTAATATATTTATATGGTTTTATTAGGGTTTGATAGTTTATTCAACATTGCATTCTAGGGCCAGTTTCTCAAACGGTGCTCTAGATCAGGATAGGGTCTCTTAGACACCTTTATATCTTATCAACTTCAAGGGTCATGTGAGTTATTGTCATCACTTTGTGTCGGCCATTGTCAACAAAATAGTTGTAGTCGTCTGTAAACGTTTACATGTTGATCTTCTTTTCTTTCAAAACAACTGGGCCAATTAAAAGTAAAAAATGGTCATTATCTGTATTGGATGGATTTAACAAGTTTTTTCTTCTGATTGGCCACCACCACAGGACTAAGTTTATCATAGGCTTTTCATTTGAAATCTGTGATCCAATATAAACTGATTAAAGCCATATTGTATGTGAATGTTCTTTGGAAGGTCCTCTTTATGTGATTTTATTAGATTGGAAAGTAAGACATGCAGCTATTTTCAGTTTAAAATTTGAGTCTTTAAAGTCTTCAAACTGGAAATAATAAAACACTAACAAGAAGGAAATAGGAACACTATTTTAGAAATACCACAAAATATTCTTATTTGTTATACATTATATCAATAATAATATAATTAGTTGTCAACGTCCCTCAATATAATAAACAAAATAGCATATTTACTGTAGTGTTGTGATAACTATCTCTAACATTCTTAATTTTTTTAAAAATAAATACTGAATCATGGTCGTCATTATTTACTTCTTTGTCTATAAATCATGGAACAGGAAAAATAGTCCTTGAAAACATTATATACTAACAGAACCATAAGTGACACATGTTTTTCTGGAAATTAATCTTGTACCAGATTGTTGTTTCCAGATCATATTCTTGTGATACACATGTGGTGTAGTCGGCTCGAGTTTAGAAGGTTATTTATTGTTTTAATTGCAAACCCGGGAACTTGGTCATTTGTTAGCAAATTTTACCAAAGTGGATACATATTTTGTGTAATCCTTAAACTTCACAGAAATATTGCACAAATTGCAGCTAATATTATGGAATTGTCCAAGGAATGTTTTCCCATTTTTCTAGACAATGGAAATTAGACAGTTTATACATGATGGTTCTGTTTTTGTGTAATGAAATCCTTCTATATTTTTTGACACCGACCTAAAACCTTATTCCAACAAATTGTAAGCCATTTAATATTTATTAAGGCTTTACAACCCGGCCATTTCAGACTCAAAGATTTATGGCTGAAGCCAGAGTCTAGCTATAGTTTACAATGTATAATAAAGATTTATGGCTGAAGCCAGAGTCTAGCTATAGTTTACAATGTATAATAAAGATTTATGGCTGAAGCCAGAGTCTAGCTATAGTTTACAATGTATAATAAAGCAACATGATTTGTATAAAGTTATTATTCTAATTTCGGAGTGTGCCAGAAAATGCTGTTCTCAATTATTTCACCAAATTCTACGCCGAAATGCGTGCTGCTTTTTGGAGCGCGTTAGTAATATTAATGTTTCTAGCAAGTCTTGAAATTACGTGTCTTTTGGTTTTGAGTCATTGTCTGATATCACTAGACTAGAAACGCCCTTCTTTTTTCGTTGTTTGAAAGTGGGTTGCTGAAAGCAAAATGTAGAAGGTCCTTATAGTCTAATTAGCGTCCTCCGATACCATGGTTAAGAATGCCACATCGGGGCTACCGTTAGTACCATGCTTAAGAATTACGAAATAACTATTATATTTGAAGATTTACCGGCATCAATTGGTGATTTGATGGTCGGAAATTGAGTTTATTGGCGGAGCCAGTAAACGGATTTATTGGCGGAGCCAGTAAACGGATATTTCCGACCATCAAATCATCAATTGATGTCGGCAAATCTTCAAATACATTACGGTCATCTCCATTCTAATTTTTTGGCAATAAAAAACTACATTAAATGAATAAAATGTGAATTTTTTTTACTGGAAATAACGTCTGAGCTTGCGTTAACTAAAGACTGCATCAATCATGGAATTGATGACATGAAATTATTCACGTTATCCAATCAGAATTACATGATAGTACCACATCCGCAAATTTGTATGCAGGAAAAAATAGCAATGAAACCGAACAACAAAGATCCAAAAAGTGAAGAGATTACAAATCCAGATTTAGACAAAATTCGTTTAAACAGAGCTAAATACATCTTCCACCTCTTCGTTAATTGGATATTTCATGTACTAACTACAAAATGTTGGTGAGGATCTCGCAAATTCAATATTATTGCATGAAGAATCCAACTGTAATTTACCTATAAAATATATTACTATTGGCAAGTGTTTGTTATACTCGGTATCTTTTCATTTTTGTGCTTACCTTGACATGACCTAGACCCTTTCAAAATTTCAGGGCACATATGACTGTTTACATGCCTGTACCACATCTCTTGGACATGTAACACAGAAGTTTCTGTTTACATGCCTGTACCACATCTCTTGGACATGTAACACTGAAGTTTCTGTTTTACATGCCTGTACCACATCTCTTGGACATGTAACACTGAAGTTTCTGTTTTACATGCCTGTATCACATCTTTTGGACATGTAACACTGAAGTTTCTGTTTACATGCCTGTACCACATCTCTTGGACATGTAACACTGAAGTTTCTGTTTACATGCCTGTACCACATCTCTTGGACATGTAACACTGAAGTTTCTGTTTACATGCCTGTACCACATCTCTTGGACATGTAACACTGAAGTTTCTGTTTACATGCCTGTACCACATCTCTTGGACATGTAACACTGAAGTTTACATGCCTGTACTACATCTCTTGGACATGTAACACAGAAGTTTTTTATCCTCTATGATCCCTTTAATTCTTATACTAGCATTAATGTCGTCTTTAAAACGAATGCTCACAATAATTTTGTGACATTTTATCGAATTTGGTTTCCTATTTCAATAGGGGAAATTTCACAACGGACTGCTTCAAAATGCCGGTGCCTTCAAATAAAATCTCGAAGACAACTTCAGATTCTTTCTTTCACACAAGTTCGAATTACAACATAAAAGCCGTTAAACATGTTGAAGCCTATATATCACTAAACAAGTTACCATATGGTCCCATATGTCAACATGAACTTCTGTTTTCTTTTTGTGCTTCTTATGAACGGGAGACAATTTCTTTTTCTTACGTTTCGTAGTGGCCTTTCCCGCTTTATTCCATCCGGGATCTTTGTTTCCTTCAGCACGTTACATCAGAACCTTGTTCACTTTTTATATCCCGCCACAAAAGTGGCGAGGTATTATGTGATATCCTCCGTTTGAATATGGGTATCCGTCCGTCTGTTCTAGCCCCGTTGGTGTCCAGATAATAACTTGAAAACGCGTCAACTGATACTATAAAATGAAGATCAAGGTCAATTTACAGCACAATCCAATTTGTAGTGTTCGACTTTGGTCAATTAAATTTATTTTGGTCATCAGTTGGCGGTTTCCGAATGATAACTTTCAAATGATAATTCAGATAATTCAAATGATAAAACAGTTTATATTTCAGCGTTCCTTATTCAGACGAGTTGCTATCTTTGTATTGCTTAGATGTCTGTACCCTAAAAGTGTGTTTTCTTCCCCATTGATCTGTTACCATATTCTCTTCCCCATTGATCTGTCACCATATTTCCTTCCCCATTGATCTGTCACCACATTTTCTACCCATTGATTTGTCACCATATTCAGTTACTGGTAAACAATTACAGGTAAGGGAAAAAAAATACCATGAAAATGAAGACACATAGTTTAACATTGTTTCTTAAATTTGAAGCACCTTTTTAGAAAGTCATCTAACAGAGGGCATTGTGCCAATCTCCTTGCTTTCGCAACACAATAACATATAACATACACGTACTAAATAACATGTGAGCCTGACGACTGATTTTATACGGGTTTCTATTTGGTTTTCTTTCATTTTAGTGATCACGAAAAATACTACGCAGTTTATCAGTAGTTCTAATAAGTCAGTAGTTAGTAGTTCTGATCACAAATCCAGTAGTTCTGACTACTCAACTACTCAAGAATCCAGTAGTTCTAATTACTCACAAATCCAGTAGTTCTGATTACTCACAAATCCAGTAGTTCTGATTGCTCACAAATCCTGTAGTTCTGATTACTTACAAATCCAGTAGTTCTAATAACTCACAAATCCAGTAGTTCTGATTACTCACAAATTCAGTAGTTCTGATAACTCACAAATCCAGTAGTTCTGATTACTCACAAATCCAGTAGTTCTGATTACTCACAAATCCAGTAGTTCTGATTGCTCACAAATCCAGTAGTTCTAATTACTCACAAATCTAAGTTCTAATTACTCACAAATCCAGTAGTTCTGATTGCTCACAAATCCAGTAGTTCTAATTACTCACAAATCCAGTAGTTCTAATTGCTCACAAATCCAGTAGTTCTGATTCACAGATCCAGTAGTTCTGATTGCTTACAAATCCAGTACTTCTGATTACTCACAAATCCAGTAGTTCTAATTACTCACAAATCCAGTAGTTCTAATTACTCACAAATCCAGTAGTTCTGATTGCTCACAAATCCAGTAGTTCTGATTACTTACAAATCCAGTAGTTCTGATTGCTTAAACATTCAGTAGTTCTAATAACTCACAAATCTAAGTTCTAAATACTCACAAATCCAGTAGTTCTAATAACTCACAAATCCAGTAGTTCTGATTCACAAATCTAGTAGTTCTGATTGCTCACAAATCCAGTAGTTCTGATTACTCACAAATCTAAGTTCTAATTACTCACAAATCCAGTAGTTCTGATTGCTCACAAATCCAGTAGTTCTAATTACTCACAAATCCAGTAGTTCTGATTACTCACAAATCTAAGTTCTAATTACTCACAAATCCAGTAGTTCTAATTGCTCACAAATCCAGTAGTTCTGATTACTCACAAATCTAAGTTCTAATTACTCACAAATCCAGTAGTTCTAATTACTCACAAATCCAGTAGTTCTGATTGCTCACAAATCCAATAGTTCTGATTGCTCACAATTCCAGTAGTTCTGATTACTTACAAATCTAAGTTCTAATTGCTCACAAATCCAGTAGTTCTGATTACTCACAAATCCAGTAGTTCTGATTACTCACAAATCTAAGTTCTAATTGCTCACAAATCCAGTAGTTCTGATAACTTATAAATCCAGTAGTTCTGATTGCTCACAAATCCAGTAGTTCTGATTACTTACAAATCCAGTAGTTCTGATTGCTTACAAATCCAGTACTAATTACTCACAAATCCAGTAGTTCTGATTGCTCACAAATCCAGAAGTTCTGATTGCTCACAAATCCAATAGTTCTGATTGCTCACAAATCCAGTAGTTCTAATAAGTCACAAATCTAAGTTCTAATTACTCACAAATCCAGTAGTTCTAATTACTCACAAATCCAGTAGTTCTAATTACTCACAAATCCAGTAGTTCTGATTGCTCACAAATCCAGTAGTTCTGATTGCTTACAAATCCAGTACTAATTACTCACAAATGCAGTAGTTCTGATTGCTCACAAATCCAGTAGTTCTAATTACTTACAAATCCAGTAGTTCTGATTGCTTACAAATCCAGTACTAATTACTCACAAATCCAGTAGTTCTGATTGCTCACAAATCCAGTAGTTCTGATTACTTACAAATCCAGTAGTTCTGATTGCTTACAAATCCAGTAGTTCTGATTGCTCACAAATCCAGTAGTTCTGATTACTCACAAATCTAAGTTCTAATTACTCACAAATCCAGTAGTTCTGATTGCTCACAAATCCAGTAGTTCTAATTGCTCACAAATCCAGTAGTTCTGATTGCTCACAAATCCAGTAGTTCTAATTACTCACAAATCCAGTAGTTCTAATTACTCACAAATCCAGTAGTTCTAATTACTCACAAATCCAGTAGTTCTGATTGCTCACAAATCCAGTAGTTCTAATTACTTACAAATCCAGTAGTTCTGATTGCTTACAAATCCAGTAGTTCTAATTACTCACAAATCCAGTAGTTCTAATTACTCACAAATCCAGTAGTTCTGATTGCTCACATATCCAATAGTTCTGATTGCTCACAAATCCAGTAGTTCTGATTGCTCACAAATCCAGTAGTTCTGATTGCTCACATATCCAATAGTTCTGATTACTCACAAATCCAGTAGTTCTGATTGCTTACAAATCCAGTAGTTCTAATTACTCACAAATCCAGTAGTTCTTATTGCTCACAGTAGTTCTGATTCCTCACAAATCCAGTAGTTCTGATTACTCACAAATCCAGTAGTTCTGATTGCTCACAAATCCAGTATTTCTAATAACTCACAAATCCAGTAGTTCTGATTGCTCACAAATCCAGTAGTTCTAATTACTCACAAATAAAGTAGTTTTAATTACTCACAAATCCAGTAGTTCTGATTGCACACAAATCCAGTAGTTCTGATTGCTCACAAATCCAGTAGTTCTGATTACTCACAAATCCAGTAGTTCTAATAACTCACAAATCCAGTAGTTCTGATTACTCACAAATTCAGTAGTCCTGATAACTCACAAATCCAGTAGTTCTGATTACTCACAAATCCAGTAGTTCTGATTACTCACAAATCCAGTAGTTCTAATTACTCACAAATCCAGTAGTTCTAATTGCTCACAAATCCAGTAGTTCTGATTCACAGATCCAGTAGTTCTGATTGCTTACAAATCCAGTAGTTCTGATTACTCACAAATCCAGTAGTTCTAATTACTCACAAATCCAGTAGTTCTAATTACTCACAAATCCAGTAGTTCTGATTGCTCACAAATCCAGTAGTTCTGATTACTTACAAATCCAGTAGTTCTGATTGCTTAAACATTCAGTAGTTCTAATAACTCACAAATCTAAGTTCTAAATACTCACAAATCCAGTAGTTCTAATAACTCACAAATCCAGTAGTTCTGATTCACAAATCTAGTAGTTCTGATTGCTCACAAATCCAGTAGTTCTGATTACTCACAAATCTAAGTTCTAATTACTCACAAATCCAGTAGTTCTGATTGCTCACAAATCCAGTAGTTCTAATTACTCACAAATCCAGTAGTTCTGATTACTCACAAATCTAAGTTCTAATTACTCACAAATCCAGTAGTTCTAATTGCTCACAAATCCAGTAGTTCTGATTACTCACAAATCTAAGTTCTAATTACTCACAAATCCAGTAGTTCTAATTACTCACAAATCCAGTAGTTCTGATTGCTCACAAATCCAATAGTTCTGATTGCTCACAAATCCAGTAGTTCTGATTACTTACAAATCTAAGTTCTAATTGCTCACAAATCCAGTAGTTCTGATTACTCACAAATCCAGTAGTTCTGATTACTCACAAATCTAAGTTCTAATTGCTCACAAATCCAGTAGTTCTGATAACTCACAAATCCAGTAGTTCTGATTGCTCACAAATCCAGTAGTTCTGATTACTTACAAATCCAGTAGTTCTGATTGCTTACAAATCCAGTACTAATTACTCACAAATCCAGTAGTTCTAATTACTCACAAATCCAGTAGTTCTAATTGCTCACAAATCCAATAGTTCTGATTGCTCACAAATCCAGTAGTTCTAATAACTCACAAATCTAAGTTCTAATTACTCACAAATCCAGTAGTTCTAATTACTCACAAATCCAGTAGTTCTAATTACTCACAAATCCAGTAGTTCTAATTACTCACAAATCCAGTAGTTCTGATTACTTACAAATCCAGTACTAATTACTCACAAATGCAGTAGTTCTGATTGCTCACAAATCCAGTAGTTCTAATTACTTACAAATCCAGTAGTTCTGATTGCTTACAAATCCAGTACTAATTACTCACAAATCCAGTAGTTCTGATTGCTCACAAATCCAGTAGTTCTGATTACTTACAAATCCAGTAGTTCTGATTGCTTACAAATCCAGTAGTTCTGATTGCTTACAAATCCAGTAGTTCTGATTACTCACAAATCTAAGTTCTAATTACTCACAAATCCAGTAGTTCTGATTGCTCACAAATCCAGTAGTTCTAATTGCTCACAAATCCAGTAGTTCTGATTGCTCACAAATCCAGTAGTTCTAATTACTCACAAATCCAGTAGTTCTAATTACTCACAAATCCAGTAGTTCTAATTACTCACAAATCCAGTAGTTCTGATTGCTCACAAATCCAGTAGTTCTAATTACTTACAAATCCAGTAGTTCTGATTGCTTACAAATCCAGTAGTTCTAATTACTCACAAATCCAGTAGTTCTAATTACTCACAAATCCAGTAGTTCTGATTGCTCACATATCCAATAGTTCTGATTGCTCACAAATCCAGTAGTTCTGATTGCTCACAAATCCAGTAGTTCTGATTGCTCACATATCCAATAGTTCTGATTACTCACAAATCCAGTAGTTCTAATTACTCACAAATCCAGTAGTTCTGATTACTCACAAATCTAAGTGCTAATTACTCACAAATCCAGTAGTTCTAATTGCTCACAAATCCAGTAGTTCTGATTACTCACAAATCTAAGTTCTAATTACTCACAAATCCAGTAGTTCTAATTACTCACAAATCCAGTAGTTCTGATTGCTCACAAATCCAATAGTTCTGATTGCTCACAATTCCAGTAGTTCTGATTACTTACAAATCTAAGTTCTAATTGCTCACAAATCCAGTAGTTCTGATTACTCACAAATCCAGTAGTTCTGATTACTCACAAATCTAAGTTCTAATTGCTCACAAATCCAGTAGTTCTGATAACTTATAAATCCAGTAGTTCTGATTGCTCACAAATCCAGTAGTTCTGATTACTTACAAATCCAGTAGTTCTGATTGCTTACAAATCCAGTACTAATTACTCACAAATCCAGTAGTTCTAATTACTCACAAATCCAGAAGTTCTGATTGCTCACAAATCCAATAGTTCTGATTGCTCACAAATCCAGTAGTTCTAATAAGTCACAAATCTAAGTTCTAATTACTCACAAATCCAGTAGTTCTAATTACTCACAAATCCAGTAGTTCTAATTACTCACAAATCCAATAGTTCTGATTGCTCACAAATCCAGTAGTTCTGATTACTTACAAATCCAGTACTAATTACTCACAAATGCAGTAGTTCTGATTGCTCACAAATCCAGTAGTTCTAATTACTTACAAATCCAGTAGTTCTGATTGCTTACAAATCCAGTACTAATTACTCACAAATCCAGTAGTTCTGATTGCTCACAAATCCAGTAGTTCTGATTACTTACAAATCCAGTAGTTCTGATTGCTCACAAATCCAGTAGTTCTGATTACTTACAAATCCAGTAGTTCTGATTACTCACAAATCTAAGTTCTAATTACTCACAAATCCAGTAGTTCTGATTGCTCACAAATCCAGTAGTTCTAATTGCTCACAAATCCAGTAGTTCTGATTGCTCACAAATCCAGTAGTTCTAATTACTCACAAATCCAGTAGTTCTAATTACTCACAAATCCAGTAGTTCTAATTACTCACAAATCCAGTAGTTCTGATTGCTCACAAATCCAGTAGTTCTAATTACTTACAAATCCAGTAGTTCTGATTGCTTACAAATCCAGTAGTTCTAATTACTCACAAATCCAGTAGTTCTAATTACTCACAAATCCAGTAGTTCTGATTGCTCACATATCCAATAGTTCTGATTGCTCACAAATCCAGTAGTTCTGATTGCTCACAAATCCAGTAGTTCTGATTGCTCACATATCCAATAGTTCTGATTACTCACAAATCCAGTAGTTCTGATTGCTTACAAATCCAGTAGTTCTAATTACTCACAAATCCAGTAGTTCTTATTGCTCACAGTAGTTCTGATTCCTCACAAATCCAGTAGTTCTGATTACTCACAAATCCAGTAGTTCTGATTGCTCACAAATCCAGTATTTCTAATAACTCACAAATCCAGTAGTTCTGATTGCTCACAAATCCAGTAGTTCTAATTACTCACAAATAAAGTAGTTCTAATTACTCACAAATCCAGTAGTTCTGATTGCACACAAATCCAGTAGTTCTGATTGCTCACAAATCCAGTAGTTCTGATTACTCACAAATCCAGTAGTTCTAATAACTCACAAATCCAGTAGTTCTGATTACTCACAAATTCAGTAGTCCTGATAACTCACAAATCCAGTAGTTCTGATTACTCACAAATCCAGTAGTTCTGATTACTCACAAATCCAGTAGTTCTAATTACTCACAAATCTAAGTTCTAATCACTCACAAATCCAGTAGTTCTGATTGCTCACAAATCCAGTAGTTCTAATTACTCACAAATCCAGTAGTTCTAATTGCTCACAAATCCAGTAGTTCTGATTCACAGATCCAGTAGTTCTGATTGCTTACAAATCCAGTAGTTCTGATTACTCACAAATCCAGTAGTTCTAATTACTCACAAATCCAGTAGTTCTAATTACTCACAAATCCAGTAGTTCTGATTGCTCACAAATCCAGTAGTTCTGATTACTTACAAATCCAGTAGTTCTGATTGCTTAAACATTCAGTAGTTCTAATAACTCACAAATCTAAGTTCTAAATACTCACAAATCCAGTAGTTCTAATAACTCACAAATCCAGTAGTTCTGATTCACAAATCTAGTAGTTCTGATTGCTCACAAATCCAGTAGTTCTGATTACTCACAAATCTAAGTTCTAATTACTCACAAATCCAGTAGTTCTGATTGCTCACAAATCCAGTAGTTCTAATTACTCACAAATCCAGTAGTTCTGATTACTCACAAATCTAAGTTCTAATTACTCACAAATCCAGTAGTTCTAATTGCTCACAAATCCAGTAGTTCTGATTACTCACAAATCTAAGTTCTAATTACTCACAAATCCAGTAGTTCTAATTACTCACAAATCCAGTAGTTCTGATTGCTCACAAATCCAATAGTTCTGATTGCTCACAAATCCAGTAGTTCTGATTACTTACAAATCTAAGTTCTAATTGCTCACAAATCCAGTAGTTCTGATTACTCACAAATCCAGTAGTTCTGATTACTCACAAATCTAAGTTCTAATTGCTCACAAATCCAGTAGTTCTGATAACTCACAAATCCAGTAGTTCTGATTGCTCACAAATCCAGTAGTTCTGATTACTTACAAATCCAGTAGTTCTGATTGCTTACAAATCCAGTACTAATTACTCACAAATCCAGTAGTTCTAATTACTCACAAATCCAGAAGTTCTGATTGCTCACAAATCCAATAGTTCTGATTGCTCACAAATCCAGTAGTTCTAATAACTCACAAATCTAAGTTCTAATTACTCACAAATCCAGTAGTTCTAATTACTCACAAATCCAGTAGTTCTAATTACTCACAAATCCAGTAGTTCTGATTGCTCACAAATCCAGTAGTTCTGATTACTTACAAATCCAGTACTAATTACTCACAAATGCAGTAGTTCTGATTGCTCACAAATCCAGTAGTTCTAATTACTTACAAATCCAGTAGTTCTGATTGCTTACAAATCCAGTACTAATTACTCACAAATCCAGTAGTTCTGATTGCTCACAAATCCAGTAGTTCTGATTACTTACAAATCCAGTAGTTCTGATTGCTCACAAATCCAGTAGTTCTGATTGCTTACAAATCCAGTAGTTCTGATTACTCACAAATCTAAGTTCTAATTACTCACAAATCCAGTAGTTCTGATTGCTCACAAATCCAGTAGTTCTAATTGCTCACAAATCCAGTAGTTCTGATTGCTCACAAATCCAGTAGTTCTAATTACTCACAAATCCAGTAGTTCTAATTACTCACAAATCCAGTAGTTCTAATTACTCACAAATCCAGTAGTTCTGATTGCTCACAAATCCAGTAGTTCTAATTACTTACAAATCCAGTAGTTCTGATTGCTTACAAATCCAGTAGTTCTAATTACTCACAAATCCAGTAGTTCTAATTACTCACAAATCCAGTAGTTCTGATTGCTCACATATCCAATAGTTCTGATTGCTCACAAATCCAGTAGTTCTGATTGCTCACAAATCCAGTAGTTCTGATTGCTCACATATCCAATAGTTCTGATTACTCACAAATCCAGTAGTTCTGATTGCTTACAAATCCAGTAGTTCTAATTACTCACAAATCCAGTAGTTCTAATTGCTCACAGTAGTTCTGATTCCTCACAAATCCAGTAGTTCTGATTACTCACAAATCCAGTAGTTCTGATTGCTCACAAATCCAGTAGTTCTAATAACTCACAAATCCAGTAGTTCTGATTGCTCACAAATCCAGTAGTTCTAATTACTCACAAATAAAGTAGTTTTAATTACTCACAAATCCAGTAGTTCTGATTGCACACAAATCCAGTAGTTCTGATTGCTCACAAATCCAGTAGTTCTGATTACTCACAAATCCAGTAGTTCTGATTGCTTACAAATCCAGTAGTTCTGATTGCTTACAAATCCAGTAGTTCTGATTACTCACAAATCTAAGTTCTAATTACTCACAAATCCAGTAGTTCTGATTGCTCACAAATCCAGTAGTTCTAATTGCTCACAAATCCAGTAGTTCTGATTGCTCACAAATCCAGTAGTTCTAATTACTCACAAATCCAGTAGTTCTAATTACTCACAAATCCAGTAGTTCTAATTACTCACAAATCCAGTAGTTCTGATTGCTCACAAATCCAGTAGTTCTAATTACTTACAAATCCAGTAGTTCTGATTGCTTACAAATCCAGTAGTTCTAATTACTCACAAATCCAGTAGTTCTAATTACTCACAAATCCAGTAGTTCTGATTGCTCACATATCCAATAGTTCTGATTGCTCACAAATCCAGTAGTTCTGATTGCTCACAAATCCAGTAGTTCTGATTGCTCACATATCCAATAGTTCTGATTACTCACAAATCCAGTAGTTCTGATTGCTTACAAATCCAGTAGTTCTAATTACTCACAAATCCAGTAGTTCTAATTGCTCACAGTAGTTCTGATTCCTCACAAATCCAGTAGTTCTGATTACTCACAAATCCAGTAGTTCTGATTGCTCACAAATCCAGTATTTCTAATAACTCACAAATCCAGTAGTTCTGATTGCTCACAAATCCAGTAGTTCTAATTACTCACAAATAAAGTAGTTTTAATTACTCACAAATCCAGTAGTTCTGATTGCACACAAATCCAGTAGTTCTGATTGCTCACAAATCCAGTAGTTCTGATTACTCACAAATCCAGTAGTTCTAATAACTCACAAATCCAGTAGTTCTGATTACTCACAAATTCAGTAGTCCTGATAACTCACAAATCCAGTAGTTCTGATTACTCACAAATCCAGTAGTTCTGATTACTCACAAATCCAGTAGTTCTAATTACTCACAAATCTAAGTTCTAATCACTCACAAATCCAGTAGTTCTGATTGCTCACAAATCCAGTAGTTCTAATTACTCACAAATCCAGTAGTTCTAATTGCTCACAAATCCAGTAGTTCTGATTCACAGATCCAGTAGTTCTGATTGCTTACAAATCCAGTAGTTCTGATTACTCACAAATCCAGTAGTTCTAATTACTCACAAATCCAGTAGTTCTAATTACTCACAAATCCAGTAGTTCTGATTGCTCACAAATCCAGTAGTTCTGATTACTTACAAATCCAGTAGTTCTGATTGCTTAAACATTCAGTAGTTCTAATAACTCACAAATCTAAGTTCTAAATACTCACAAATCCAGTAGTTCTAATAACTCACAAATCCAGTAGTTCTGATTCACAAATCTAGTAGTTCTGATTGCTCACAAATCCAGTAGTTCTGATTACTCACAAATCTAAGTTCTAATTACTCACAAATCCAGTAGTTCTGATTGCTCACAAATCCAGTAGTTCTAATTACTCACAAATCCAGTAGTTCTGATTACTCACAAATCTAAGTTCTAATTACTCACAAATCCAGTAGTTCTAATTGCTCACAAATCCAGTAGTTCTGATTACTCACAAATCTAAGTTCTAATTACTCACAAATCCAGTAGTTCTAATTACTCACAAATCCAGTAGTTCTGATTGCTCACAAATCCAATAGTTCTGATTGCTCACAAATCCAGTAGTTCTGATTACTTACAAATCTAAGTTCTAATTGCTCACAAATCCAGTAGTTCTGATTACTCACAAATCCAGTAGTTCTGATTACTCACAAATCTAAGTTCTAATTGCTCACAAATCCAGTAGTTCTGATAACTCACAAATCCAGTAGTTCTGATTGCTCACAAATCCAGTAGTTCTGATTACTTACAAATCCAGTAGTTCTGATTGCTTACAAATCCAGTACTAATTACTCACAAATCCAGTAGTTCTAATTACTCACAAATCCAGAAGTTCTGATTGCTCACAAATCCAATAGTTCTGATTGCTCACAAATCCAGTAGTTCTAATAACTCACAAATCTAAGTTCTAATTACTCACAAATCCAGTAGTTCTAATTACTCACAAATCCAGTAGTTCTAATTACTCACAAATCCAGTAGTTCTGATTGCTCACAAATCCAGTAGTTCTGATTACTTACAAATCCAGTACTAATTACTCACAAATGCAGTAGTTCTGATTGCTCACAAATCCAGTAGTTCTAATTACTTACAAATCCAGTAGTTCTGATTGCTTACAAATCCAGTACTAATTACTCACAAATCCAGTAGTTCTGATTGCTCACAAATCCAGTAGTTCTGATTACTTACAAATCCAGTAGTTCTGATTGCTTACAAATCCAGTAGTTCTGATTGCTTACAAATCCAGTAGTTCTGATTACTCACAAATCTAAGTTCTAATTACTCACAAATCCAGTAGTTCTGATTGCTCACAAATCCAGTAGTTCTAATTGCTCACAAATCCAGTAGTTCTGATTGCTCACAAATCCAGTAGTTCTAATTACTCACAAATCCAGTAGTTCTAATTACTCACAAATCCAGTTGTTCTAATTACTCACAAATCCAGTAGTTCTGATTGCTCACAAATCCAGTAGTTCTAATTACTTACAAATCCAGTAGTTCTGATTGCTTACAAATCCAGTAGTTCTAATTACTCACAAATCCAGTAGTTCTGATTACTCACAAATCCAGTAGTTCTGATTGCTCACATATCCAATAGTTCTGATTGCTCACAAATCCAGTAGTTCTGATTGCTCACAAATCCAGTAGTTCTGATTGCTCACATATCCAATAGTTCTGATTACTCACAAATCCAGTAGTTCTGATTGCTTACAAATCCAGTAGTTCTAATTACTCACAAATCCAGTAGTTCTAATTGCTCACAGTAGTTCTGATTCCTCACAAATCCAGTAGTTCTGATTACTCACAAATCCAGTAGTTCTGATTGCTCACAAATCCAGTAGTTCTAATAACTCACAAATCCAGTAGTTCTGATTGCTCACAAATCCAGTAGTTCTAATTACTCACAAATAAAGTAGTTTTAATTACTCACAAATCCAGTAGTTCTGATTGCACACAAATCCAGTAGTTCTGATTGCTCACAAATCCAGTAGTTCTGATTACTCACAAATCCAGTAGTTCTGATTGCTCACAAATCCAGTAGTTCTGATTACTCACAAATCCAGTAGTTCTAATTACAAATCCAGTAGTTCTGATTACTCACAAATCCAGTAGTTCTGATTCCTCACAAATCCAGTAGTTCTGATTACTCACAAATCCAGTAGTTCTGATTGCTCACAAATCCAATAGTTCTGATAACTTACAAATCCAGTAGTTCTGATTGCTCACAAATCCAGTAGTTCTGATTGCTCACAAATCCAGTAGTTCTGATTACTCACAAATCCAGTAGTTCTGATTGCTCACAAATCCAGTAGTTCTGATTACTCACAAATCCAGTAGTTCTGATTGCTCACAAATCCAGTAGTTCTGATTGCTGACAAATCCAGTAGTTCTAATTACTCACAAATCCAGTAGTTCTGATTGCTTACAAATCCAGTAGTTCTGATCCCTCACAAATCCAGTAGTTCTGATTACTCACAAATCCAGTAGTTATAATTACTCGAAAATCCAGTAGTTCTGATTACTAACAAATCCTGTAGTTCTGATCCCTCACAAATCCAGTAGTTCTGATAACTCACAAATCCAGTCCAGTAGTTCTGATAACTCACAAATCCAGTAGTTCTGATTACTCACCAATCCAGTAGTTCTGATTCCTCACAAATCCAGTAGTTCTGATTACTCACAAATCCAGTAGTTCTGATTGTTTACAAATCCAGTAGTTCTGATTGCTTACAAATCAAGTAGTTCTGATCCCTCACAAATTCAGTAGTTCTGATTACTCACAAATCCAGTAGTTTTGATTACTCAAATCCAGTAGTTCTGATTGCTCACAAATCCAGTAGTTCTAATTACTCGAAAATCCAGTAGTTCTGATTACTAACAAATCCAGTAGTTCTGATTACTCACAAATCCAGTAGTTCTGATTGCTCACAAATCCAGTAGTTCTAATTACTCACAAATCCAGTAGTTCTGATTACTCACAAATCCAGTAGTTCTGATTACTCACAAATCCAGTAGTTCTGATTACTCGAATCCAGTAGTTCTAATTGCTCACAAATCCAGTAGTTCTAATTACTCGAAAATCCAGTAGTTCTGATTACTAGCAAATCCATTAGTTCTGATCCCTCACAAATCCAGTAGTTCTGATTACTCACAAATCCAGTAGTTCTGATTACTCACAAATCCAGTAGTTCTGATAACTCACAAATCCAGTAGATCTGATTACTCACAAATCCAGTAGTTCTAATTACTCACAAATCCAGTAGTTCTGATTGCTCACAAATCCAGTAGTTCTGATAACTCACAAATCCAGTAGTTCTGATTGCTCACAAATCCAGTAGTTCTAATTACTCACAAATCCAGTAGTTCTGATTGCTCACAAATCCAGTAGTTCTAATTACTCACAAGTCCAGTAGTTCTAATTACTCACAAATCTAAGTTCTAATTACTCACAAAGCCAGTAGTTCTGATTGCTCACAAATCCAGTAGTTCTGATTGCTCACAAATCCAATAGTTCTAATTACTCACAAATCCAGTAGTTCTGATTGCTCACAAATCCAGTAGTTCTGATTGCTCACAAATCCAGTAGTTCTAATTGCTCACAAATCCAGTACTAATTACTCACAAATCCAGTAGTTCTAATTACTCACAAATCCAGTAGTTTTGATTACTCACAAATCCAGTAGTTCTGATTCCTCACAAATCGAGTAGTTCTGATTACTCACAAATCCAGTAGTTCTAATTGCTTACAAATCCAGTAGTTCTAATTACTCACAAATCCAGTAGTTCTGATTACTCACAAATCCAGTAGTTCTGATTGCTCACAAATCCAGTAGTTCTAATTACTCACAAATCCAGTAGTTCTGATTGCTCACAAATCCAGTAGTTCTGATTACTCACAAATCCAGTAGTTCTGATTGCTCACAAATCCAGTAGTTCTAATAACTCACAAATCCAGTAGTTCTGATTGCTCACAAATCCAGTAGTTCTGATTACTCACAAATCTAAGTTCTAATTACTCACAAATCCAGTAGTTCTAATTGCTCACAAATCCAGTAGTTCTGATTACTCACAAATCTAAGTTCTAATTACTCACAAATCCAGTAGTTCTAATTACTCACAAATCCAGTAGTTCTGATTGCTCACAAATCCAATAGTTCTGATTGCTCACAAATCCAGTAGTTCTGATTACTTACAAATCTAAGTTCTAATTGCTCACAAATCCAGTAGTTCTGATTACTCACAAATCCAGTAGTTCTGATTACTCACAAATCTAAGTTCTAATTGCTCACAAATCCAGTAGTTCTGATTACTCACAAATCCAGTAGTTCTGATTACTCACAAATCTAAGTTCTAATTGCTCACAAATCCAGTAGTTCTGATTCTGATTACTTACAAATCCAGTAGTTCTGATTGCTTACAAATCCAGTACTAATTACTCACAAATCCAGTAGTTCTAATTACTCACAAATCCAGAAGTTCTGATTGCTCACAAATCCAATAGTTCTGATTGCTCACAAATCCAGTAGTTCTAATAACTCACAAATCTAAGTTCTAATTACTCACAAATCCAGTAGTTCTAATTACTCACAAATCCAGTAGTTCTAATTACTCACAGATCCAGTAGTTCTGATTGCTCACAAATCCAGTAGTTCTGATTACTTACAAATCCAGTACTAATTACTCACAAATGCAGTAGTTCTGATTGCTCACAAATCCAGTAGTTCTAATTACTTACAAATCCAGTAGTTCTGATTGCTTACAAATCCAGTACTAATTACTCACAAATCCAGTAGTTCTGATTGCTCACAAATCCAGTAGTTCTGATTACTCACAAATCCAGTAGTTCTGATTGCTTACAAATCCAGTAGTTCTGATTGCTTACAAATCCAGTAGTTCTGATTACTCACAAATCTAAGTTCTAATTACTCACAAATCCAGTAGTTCTGATTGCTCACAAATCCAGTAGTTCTAATTGCTCACAAATCCAGTAGTTCTGATTGCTCACAAATCCAGTAGTTCTAATTACTCACAAATCCAGTAGTTCTAATTACTCACAAATCCAGTAGTTCTAATTACTCACAAATCCAGTAGTTCTGATTGCTCACAAATCCAGTAGTTCTAATTACTTACAAATCCAGTAGTTCTGATTGCTTACAAATCCAGTAGTTCTAATTACTCACAAATCCAGTAGTTCTAATTACTCACAAATCCAGTAGTTCTGATTGCTCACATAACCAATAGTTCTGATTGCTCACAAATCCAGTAGTTCTGATTGCTCACAAATCCAGTAGTTCTGATTGCTCACATATCCAATAGTTCTGATTACTCACAAATCCAGTAGTTCTGATTGCTTACAAATCCAGTAGTTCTAATTACTCACAAATCCAGTAGTTCTTATTGCTCACAGTAGTTCTGATTCCTCACAAATCCAGTAGTTCTGATTACTCACAAATCCAGTAGTTCTGATTGCTCACAAATCCAGTATTTCTAATAACTCACAAATCCAGTAGTTCTGATTGCTCACAAATCCAGTAGTTCTAATTACTCACAAATAAAGTAGTTTTAATTCCTCACAAATCCAGTAGTTCTGATTGCACACAAATCCAGTAGTTCTGATTGCTCACAAATCCAGTAGTTCTGATTACTCACAAATCCAGTAGTTCTAATTACTCACAAATCCAGTAGTTCTGATTGCTCACATATCCAATAGTTCTGATTGCTCACAAATCCAGTAGTTCTGATTGCTCACAAATCCAGTAGTTCTGATTGCTCACATATCCAATAGTTCTGATTACTCACAAATCCAGTAGTTCTGATTGCTTACAAATCCAGTAGTTCTAATTACTCACAAATCCAGTAGTTCTTATTGCTCACAGTAGTTCTGATTCCTCACAAATCCAGTAGTTCTGATTACTCACAAATCCAGTAGTTCTGATTGCTCACAAATCCAGTATTTCTAATAACTCACAAATGCAGTAGTTCTGATTGCTCACAAATCCAGTAGTTCTAATTACTCACAAATAAAGTAGTTTTAATTACTCACAAATCCAGTAGTTCTGATTGCACACAAATCCAGTAGTTCTGATTGCTCACAAATCCAGTAGTTCTGATTACTCACAAATCCAGTAGTTCTAATAACTCACAAATCCAGTAGTTCTGATTACTCACAAATTCAGTAGTTCTGATAACTCACAAATCCAGTAGTTCTGATTACTCACAAATCAGTAGTTCTGATTACTCACAAATCCAGTAGTTCTAATTACTCACAAATCTAAGTTCTAATCACTCACAAATCCAGTAGTTCTGATTGCTCACAAATCCAGTAGTTCTAATTACTCACAAATCCAGTAGTTCTAATTGCTCACAAATCCAGTAGTTCTGATTCACAGATCCAGTAGTTCTGATTGCTTACAAATCCAGTAGTTCTGATTACTCACAAATCCAGTAGTTCTAATTACTCACAAATCCAGTAGTTCTAATTACTCACAAATCCAGTAGTTCTGATTGCTCACAAATCCAGTAGTTCTGATTACTTACAAATCCAGTAGTTCTGATTGCTTAAACATTCAGTAGTTCTAATAACTCACAAATCTAAGTTCTAAATACTCACAAATCCAGTAGTTCTAATAACTCACAAATCCAGTAGTTCTGATTCACAAATCTAGTAGTTCTGATTGCTCACAAATAAAGTAGTTCTAATAACTCACAAATCCAGTAGTTCTGATTGCTCACAAATCCAGTAGTTCTAATTACTCACAAATCCAGTAGTTCTGATTACTCACAAATCTAAGTTCTAATTACTCACAAATCCAGTAGTTCTAATTGCTCACAAATCCAGTAGTTCTGATTACTCACAAATCTAAGTTCTAATTACTCACAAATCCAGTAGTTCTAATTACTCACAAATCCAGTAGTTCTGATTGCTCACAAATCCAATAGTTCTGATTGCTCACAAATCCAGTAGTTCTGATTACTTACAAATCTAAGTTCTAATTGCTCACAAATCCAGTAGTTCTGATTACTCACAAATCCAGTAGTTCTGATTACTCACAAATCTAAGTTCTAATTGCTCACAAATCCAGTAGTTCTGATAACTCACAAATCCAGTAGTTCTGATTGCTCACAAATCCAGTAGTTCTGATTACTTACAAATCCAGTAGTTCTGATTGCTTACAAATCCAGTACTAATTACTCACAAATCCAGTAGTTCTAATTACTCACAAATCCAGAAGTTCTGATTGCTCACAAATCCAATAGTTCTGATTGCTCACAAATCCAGTAGTTCTAATAACTCACAAATCTAAGTTCTAATTACTCACAAATCCAGTAGTTCTAATTACTCACAAATCCAGTAGTTCTAATTACTCACAAATCCAGTAGTTCTGATTGCTCACAAATCCAGTAGTTCTGATTACTTACAAATCCAGTACTAATTACTCACAAATGCAGTAGTTCTGATTGCTCACAAATCCAGTAGTTCTAATTACTTACAAATCCACTAGTTCTGATTGCTTACAAATCCAGTACTAATTACTCACAAATCCAGTAGTTCTGATTGCTCACAAATCCAGTAGTTCTGATTACTTACAAATCCAGTAGTTCTTATTGCTTACAAATCCAGTAGTTCTGATTGCTTACAAATCCAGTAGTTCTGATTACTCACAAATCTAAGTTCTAATTACTCACAAATCCAGTAGTTCTGATTGCTCACAAATCCAGTAGTTCTAATTGCTCACAAATCCAGTAGTTCTGATTGCTCACAAATCCAGTAGTTCTAATTACTCACAAATCCAGTAGTTCTAATTACTCACAAATCCAGTAGTTCTAATTACTCACAAATCCAGTAGTTCTGATTGCTCACAAATCCAGTAGTTCTAATTACTTACAAATCCAGTAGTTCTGATTGCTTACAAATCCAGTAGTTCTAATTACTCACAAATCCAGTAGTTCTAATTACTCACAAATCCAGTAGTTCTGATTGCTCACATATCCAATAGTTCTGATTGCTCACAAATCCAGTAGTTCTGATTGCTCACAAATCCAGTAGTTCTGATTGCTCACATATCCAATAGTTCTGATTACTCACAAATCCAGTAGTTCTGATTGCTTACAAATCCAGTAGTTCTAATTACTCACAAATCCAGTAGTTCTAATTGCTCACAGTAGTTCTGATTCCTCACAAATCCAGTAGTTCTGATTACTCACAAATCCAGTAGTTCTGATTGCTCACAAATCCAGTAGTTCTAATAACTCACAAATCCAGTAGTTCTGATTGCTCACAAATCCAGTAGTTCTAATTACTCACAAATAAAGTAGTTTTAATTACTCACAAATCCAGTAGTTCTAATTACTCACAAATCTAAGTTCTAATCACTCACAAATCCAGTAGTTCTGATTGCTCACAAATCCAGTAGTTCTAATTACTCACAAATCCAGTAGTTCTAATTGCTCACAAATCCAGTAGTTCTGATTCACAGATCCAGTAGTTCTGATTGCTTACAAATCCAGTAGTTCTGATTACTCACAAATCCAGTAGTTCTAATTACTCACAAATCCAGTAGTTCTAATTACTCACAAATCCAGTAGTTCTGATTGCTCACAAATCCAGTAGTTCTGATTACTTACAAATCCAGTAGTTCTGATTGCTTAAACATTCAGTAGTTCTAATAACTCACAAATCTAAGTTCTAAATACTCACAAATCCAGTAGTTCTAATAACTCACAAATCCAGTAGTTCTGATTCACAAATCTAGTAGTTCTGATTGCTCACAAATCCAGTAGTTCTGATTACTCACAAATCTAAGTTCTAATTACTCACAAATCCAGTAGTTCTGATTGCTCACAAATCCAGTAGTTCTAATTACTCACAAATCCAGTAGTTCTGATTACTCACAAATCTAAGTTCTAATTACTCACAAATCCAGTAGTTCTAATTGCTCACAAATCCAGTAGTTCTGATTACTTACAAATCTAAGTTCTAATTACTCACAAATCCAGTAGTTCTAATTACTCACAAATCCAGTAGTTCTGATTGCTCACAAATCCAATAGTTCTGATTGCTCACAAATCCAGTAGTTCTGATTACTTACAAATCTAAGTTCTAATTGCTCACAAATCCAGTAGTTCTGATTACTCACAAATCCAGTAGTTCTGATTACTCACAAATCTAAGTTCTAATTGCTCACAAATCCAGTAGTTCTGATAACTTATAAATCCAGTAGTTCTGATTGCTCACAAATCCAGTAGTTCTGATTACTTACAAATCCAGTAGTTCTGATTGCTTACAAATCCAGTACTAATTACTCACAAATCCAGTAGTTCTAATTACTCACAAATCCAGAAGTTCTGATTGCTCACAAATCCAATAGTTCTGATTGCTCACAAATCCAGTAGTTCTAATAAGTCACAAATCTAAGTTCTAATTGCTCACAAATCCAGTAGTTCTAATTACTCACAAATCCAGTAGTTCTAATTACTCACAAATCCAGTAGTTCTGATTGCTCACAAATCCAGTAGTTCTGATTGCTCACAAATCCAGTACTAATTACTCACAAATGCAGTAGTTCTGATTGCTCACAAATCCAGTAGTTCTAATTACTTACAAATCCAGTAGTTCTGATTGCTTACAAATCCAGTACTAATTACTCACAAATCCAGTAGTTCTGATTGCTCACAAATCCAGTAGTTCTGATTACTTACAAATCCAGTAGTTCTGATTGCTTACAAATCCAGTAGTTCTGATTGCTTACAAATCCAGTAGTTCTGATTACTCACAAATCTAAGTTCTAATTACTCACAAATCCAGTAGTTCTGATTGCTCACAAATCCAGTAGTTCTAATTGCTCACAAATCCAGTAGTTCTGATTGCTCACAAATCCAGTAGTTCTAATTACTCACAAATCCAGTAGTTCTAATTACTCACAAATCCAGTAGTTCTAATTACTCACAAATCCAGTAGTTCTGATTGCTCACAAATCCAGTAGTTCTAATTACTTACAAATCCAGTAGTTCTGATTGCTTACAAATCCAGTAGTTCTAATTACTCACAAATCCAGTAGTTCTAATTACTCACAAATCCAGTAGTTCTGATTGCTCACATATCCAATAGTTCTGATTGCTCACAAATCCAGTAGTTCTGATTGCTCACAAATCCAGTAGTTCTGATTGCTCACATATCCAATAGTTCTGATTACTCACAAATCCAGTAGTTCTGATTGCTTACAAATCCAGTAGTTCTAATTACTCACAAATCCAGTAGTTCTAATTGCTCACAGTAGTTCTGATTCCTCACAAATCCAGTAGTTCTGATTACTCACAAATCCAGTAGTTCTGATTGCTCACAAATCCAGTAGTTCTGATTGCTCACAAATCCAGTAGTTCTAATTACTCACAAATAAAGTAGTTTTAATTACTCACAAATCCAGTAGTTCTGATTGCACACAAATCCAGTAGTTCTGATTGCTCACAAATCCAGTAGTTCTGATTACTCACAAATCCAGTAGTTCTAATTACAAATCCAGTAGTTCTGATTACTCACAAATCCAGTAGTTCTGATTCCTCACAAATCCAGTAGTTCTGATTACTCACAAATCCAGTAGTTCTGATTGCTCACAAATCCAATAGTTCTGATAACTTACAAATCCAGTAGTTCTGATTACTAACAAATCCAGTAGTTCTGATCCCTCACAAATCCAGTAGTTCTAATTACTCGAAAATCCAGTAGTTCTGATTACTAACAAATCCAGTAGTTCTGATCCCTCACAAATCCAGTAGTTCTGATAACTCACAAATCCAGTCCAATAGTTCTGATAACTCACAAATCCAGTAGTTCTGATTACTCACCAATCCAGTAGTTCTGATTCCTCACAAATCCAGTAGTTCTGATTACTCACAAATCCAGTAGTTCTGATTGTTTACAAATCCAGTAGTTCTGATTGCTTACAAATCAAGTAGTTCTGATCCCTCACAAATTCAGTAGTTCTGATTACTCACAAATCCAGTAGTTCTGATTACTCAAATCCAGTAGTTCTGATTGCTCACAAATCCAGTAGTTCTAATTACTCGAAAATCCAGTAGTTCTGATTACTAACAAATCCAGTAGTTCTGATTACTCACAAATCCAGTAGTTCTGATTGCTCACAAATCCAGTAGTTCTAATTACTCACAAATCCAGTAGTTCTGATTACTCACAAATCCAGTAGTTCTGATTACTCACAAATCCAGTAGTTCTGATTACTCGAATCCAGTAGTTCTAATTGCTCACAAATCCAGTAGTTCTAATTACTCGAAAATCCAGTAGTTCTGATTACTAACAAATCCAGTAGTTCTGATCCCTCACAAATCCAGTAGTTCTGATTACTCACAAATCCAGTAGTTCTGATTACTCACAAATCCAGTAGTTCCGATAACTCACAAATCCAGTAGATCTGATTACTCACAAATCCAGTAGTTCTAATTACTCACAAATCCAGTAGTTCTGATTGCACACAAATCCAGTAGTTCTGATAACTCACAAATCCTGTAGTTCTGATTGCTCACAAATCCAGTAGTTCTAATTACTCACAAATCCAGTAGTTCTGATTGCTCACAAATCCAGTAGTTCTAATTACTCACAAGTCCAGTAGTTCTAATTACTCACAAATCTAAGTTCTAATTACTCACAAATCCAGTAGTTCTGATTGCTCACAAATCCAGTAGTTCTGATTGCTCACAAATCCAATAGTTCTAATTACTCACAAATCCAGTAGTTCTGATTGCTCACAAATCCAGTAGTTCTGATTGCTCACAAATCCAGTAGTTCTAACTGCTCACAAATCCAGTAGTTCTAATTACTCACAAATCCAGTAGTTCTAATTACTCACAAATCCAGTAGTTTTGATTACTCACAAATCCAGTAGTTCTGATTCCTCACAAATCGAGTAGTTCTGATTACTCACAAATCCAGTAGTTCTAATTGCTTACAAATCCAGTAGTTCTAATTACTCACAAATCCAGTAGTTCTGATTGCTTACAAATCCAGTAGTTCTGATTGCTCACAAATCCAGTAGTTCTAATTACTCACAAATCCTGTAGTTCTGATTGCTCACAAATCCAGTAGTTCTGATTGCTCACAAATCCAGTAGTTCTGATTGCTCACAAATCCAGTAGTTCTAATAACTCACAAATCCAGTAGTTCTGATTGCTCACAAATCCAGTAGTTCTGATTACTCACAAATCCAGTAGTTCTGATTGCTCACAAATCCAGTAGTTCTAATTACTCACAAATCCAGTAGTTCTGATTACTCACAAATCCAGTAGTTCTGATTGCTCACAAATCCAGTAGTTCTAATTACTCACAAATCCAGTAGTTCTGATTGCTTACAAATGCAGTAGTTCTAATTACTCGAAAATCCAGTAGTTCTGATTGCTCACAAATCCAATAGTTCTGATAACTCACAAATCCAGTAGTTCTGATTGCTCACAAATCCAGTAGTTCTGATTGCTCACAAATCCAGTAGTTCTGATTGCTCACAAATCCAGTAGTTCTAATTACTCACAAATCCAGTAGTTCTAATTACTCACAAATCCAGTAGTTCTGATTGCTTACAAATGCAGTAGTTCTGATAACTCACAAATCCAGTAGTTCTGATTGCTCACAAATCCAGTAGTTCTAATTACTCACAAGTCCAGTAGTTCTAATTACTCACAAATCTAAGTTCTAATTACTCACAAATCCAGTAGTTCTGATTGCTCACAAATCCAGTAGTTCTGATTGCTCACAAATCCAATAGTTCTAATTACAAATCCAATAGTTCTGATAACTCACAAATCCAGTAGTTCTGATTGCTCACAAATCCAGTAGTTCTGATTACTCACAAATCCAGTAGTTCTGATTGCTCACAAATCCAGTAGTTCTGATTGCTCACAAATCCAGTAGTTCTGATAACTCACAAATCCTGTAGTTCTGATTGCTCACAAATCCTGTAGTTCTAATTGCTCACAAATCCAGTAGTTCTGATTGCTCACAAATCCAGTAGTTCTAATTACTCACAAATCCAGTAGTTCTAATTACTCACAAATCCAGTTGTTCTAATTACTCACAAATCCAGTAGTTCTGATTGCTCACAAATCCAGTAGTTCTAATTACTTACAAATCCAGTAGTTCTGATTGCTTACAAATCCAGTAGTTCTAATTACTCACAAATCCAGTAGTTCTAATTACTCACAAATCCAGTAGTTCTGATTGCTCACATATCCAATAGTTCTGATTGCTCACAAATCCAGTAGTTCTGATTGCTCACAAATCCAGTAGTTCTGATTGCTCACATATCCAATAGTTCTGATTACTCACAAATCCAGTAGTTCTGATTGCTTACAAATCCAGTAGTTCTAATTACTCACAAATCCAGTAGTTCTAATTGCTCACAGTAGTTCTGATTCCTCACAAATCCAGTAGTTCTGATTACTCACAAATCCAGTAGTTCTAATTGCTCACAAATCCAGTAGTTCTAATAACTCACAAATCCAGTAGTTCTGATTGCTCACAAATCCAGTAGTTCTAATTACTCACAAATAAAGTAGTTTTAATTACTCACAAATCCAGTAGTTCTGATTGCACACAAATCCAGTAGTTCTGATTGCTCACAAATCCAGTAGTTCTGATTACTCACAAATCCAGTAGTTCTGATTGCTCACAAATCCAGTAGTTCTGATTACTCACAAATCCAGTAGTTCTAATTACAAATCCAGTAGTTCTGATTACTCACAAATCCAGTAGTTCTGATTGCTCACAAATCCAATAGTTCTGATAACTTACAAATCCAGTAGTTCTGATTGCTCACAAATCCAGTAGTTCTGATTGCTCACAAATCCAGTAGTTCTGATTACTCACAAATCCAGTAGTTCTGATTGCTCACAAATCCAGTAGTTCTGATTACTCACAAATCCAGTAGTTCTGATTGCTCACAAATCCAGTAGTTCTGATTGCTGACAAATCCAGTAGTTCTAATTACTCACAAATCCAGTAGTTCTGATTGCTTACAAATCCAGTAGTTCTGATCCCTCACAAATCCAGTAGTTCTGATTACTCACAAATCCAGTAGTTATAATTACTCGAAAATCCAGTAGTTCTGATTACTAACAAATCCAGTAGTTCTGATCCCTCACAAATCCAGTAGTTCTGATAACTCACAAATCCAGTCCAGTAGTTCTGATAACTCACAAATCCAGTAGTTCTGATTACTCACCAATCCAGTAGTTCTGATTCCTCACAAATCCAGTAGTTCTGATTACTCACAAATCCAGTAGTTCTGATTGTTTACAAATCCAGTAGTTCTGATTGCTTACAAATCAAGTAGTTCTGATCCCTCACAAATTCAGTAGTTCTGATTACTCACAAATCCAGTAGTTTTGATTACTCAAATCCAGTAGTTCTGATTGCTCACAAATCCAGTAGTTCTAATTACTCGAAAATCCAGTAGTTCTGATTACTAACAAATCCAGTAGTTCTGATTACTCACAAATCCAGTAGTTCTGATTGCTCACAAATCCAGTAGTTCTAATTACTCACAAATCCAGTAGTTCTGATTACTCACAAATCCAGTAGTTCTGATTACTCACAAATCCAGTAGTTCTGATTACTCGAATCCAGTAGTTCTAATTGCTCACAAATCCAGTAGTTCTAATTACTCGAAAATCCAGTAGTTCTGATTACTAGCAAATCCATTAGTTCTGATCCCTCACAAATCCAGTAGTTCTGATTACTCACAAATCCAGTAGTTCTGATTACTCACAAATCCAGTAGTTCTGATAACTCACAAATCCAGTAGATCTGATTACTCACAAATCCAGTAGTTCTAATTACTCACAAATCCAGTAGTTCTGATTGCTCACAAATCCAGTAGTTCTGATAACTCACAAATCCAGTAGTTCTGATTGCTCACAAATCCAGTAGTTCTAATTACTCACAAATCCAGTAGTTCTGATTGCTCACAAATCCAGTAGTTCTAATTACTCACAAGTCCAGTAGTTCTAATTACTCACAAATCTAAGTTCTAATTACTCACAAATCCAGTAGTTCTGATTGCTCACAAATCCAGTAGTTCTGATTGCTCACAAATCCAATAGTTCTAATTACTCACAAATCCAGTAGTTCTGATTGCTCACAAATCCAGTAGTTCTGATTGCTCACAAATCCAGTAGTTCTAATTGCTCACAAATCCAGTACTAATTACTCACAAATCCAGTAGTTCTAATTACTCACAAATCCAGTAGTTTTGATTACTCACAAATCCAGTAGTTCTGATTCCTCACAAATCGAGTAGTTCTGATTACTCACAAATCCAGTAGTTCTAATTGCTTACAAATCCAGTAGTTCTAATTACTCACAAATCCAGTAGTTCTGATTGCTTACAAATCCAGTAGTTCTGATTGCTCACAAATCCAGTAGTTCTAATTACTCACAAATCCAGTAGTTCTGATTGCTCACAAATCCAGTAGTTCTGATTACTCACAAATCCAGTAGTTCTGATTGCTCACAAATCCAGTAGTTCTAATAACTCACAAATCCAGTAGTTCTGATTGCTCACAAATCCAGTAGTTCTGATTACTCACAAATCTAAGTTCTAATTACTCACAAATCCAGTAGTTCTAATTGCTCACAAATCCAGTAGTTCTGATTACTCACAAATCTAAGTTCTAATTACTCACAAATCCAGTAGTTCTAATTACTCACAAATCCAGTAGTTCTGATTGCTCACAAATCCAATAGTTCTGATTGCTCACAAATCCAGTAGTTCTGATTACTTACAAATCTAAGTTCTAATTGCTCACAAATCCAGTAGTTCTGATTACTCACAAATCCAGTAGTTCTGATTACTCACAAATCTAAGTTCTAATTGCTCACAAATCCAGTAGTTCTGATTACTCACAAATCCAGTAGTTCTGATTACTCACAAATCTAAGTTCTAATTGCTCACAAATCCAGTAGTTCTGATTCTGATTACTTACAAATCCAGTAGTTCTGATTGCTTACAAATCCAGTACTAATTACTCACAAATCCAGTAGTTCTAATTACTCACAAATCCAGAAGTTCTGATTGCTCACAAATCCAATAGTTCTGATTGCTCACAAATCCAGTAGTTCTAATAACTCACAAATCTAAGTTCTAATTACTCACAAATCCAGTAGTTCTAATTACTCACAAATCCAGTAGTTCTAATTACTCACAGATCCAGTAGTTCTGATTGCTCACAAATCCAGTAGTTCTGATTACTTACAAATCCAGTACTAATTACTCACAAATGCAGTAGTTCTGATTGCTCACAAATCCAGTAGTTCTAATTACTTACAAATCCAGTAGTTCTGATTGCTTACAAATCCAGTACTAATTACTCACAAATCCAGTAGTTCTAATTGCTCACAAATCCAGTAGTTCTGATTACTTACAAATCCAGTAGTTCTGATTGCTTACAAATCCAGTAGTTCTGATTGCTTACAAATCCAGTAGTTCTGATTACTCACAAATCTAAGTTCTAATTACTCACAAATCCAGTAGTTCTGATTGCTCACAAATCCAGTAGTTCTAATTGCTCACAAATCCAGTAGTTCTGATTGCTCACAAATCCAGTAGTTCTAATTACTCACAAATCCAGTAGTTCTAATTACTCACAAATCCAGTAGTTCTAATTACTCACAAATCCAGTAGTTCTGATTGCTCACAAATCCAGTAGTTCTAATTACTTACAAATCCAGTAGTTCTGATTGCTTACAAATCCAGTAGTTCTAATTACTCACAAATCCAGTAGTTCTAATTACTCACAAATCCAGTAGTTCTGATTGCTCACATATCCAATAGTTCTGATTGCTCACAAATCCAGTAGTTCTGATTGCTCACAAATCCAGTAGTTCTGATTGCTCACATATCCAATAGTTCTGATTACTCACAAATCCAGTAGTTCTGATTGCTTACAAATCCAGTAGTTCTAATTACTCACAAATCCAGTAGTTCTTATTGCTCACAGTAGTTCTGATTCCTCACAAATCCAGTAGTTCTGATTACTCACAAATCCAGTAGTTCTGATTGCTCACAAATCCAGTATTTCTAATAACTCACAAATCCAGTAGTTCTGATTGCTCACAAATCCAGTAGTTCTAATTACTCACAAATAAAGTAGTTTTAATTACTCACAAATCCAGTAGTTCTGATTGCACACAAATCCAGTAGTTCTGATTGCTCACAAATCCAGTAGTTCTGATTACTCACAAATCCAGTAGTTCTAATAACTCACAAATCCAGTAGTTCTGATTACTCACAAATTCAGTAGTTCTGATAACTCACAAATCCAGTAGTTCTGATTACTCACAAATCAGTAGTTCTGATTACTCACAAATCCAGTAGTTCTAATTACTCACAAATCTAAGTTCTAATCACTCACAAATCCAGTAGTTCTGATTGCTCACAAATCCAGTAGTTCTAATTACTCACAAATCCAGTAGTTCTAATTACTCACAAATCCAGTAGTTCTGATTCACAGATCCAGTAGTTCTGATTGCTTACAAATCCAGTAGTTCTGATTACTCACAAATCCAGTAGTTCTAATTACTCACAAATCCAGTAGTTCTAATTACTCACAAATCCAGTAGTTCTGATTGCTCACAAATCCAGTAGTTCTGATTACTTACAAATCCAGTAGTTCTGATTGCTTAAACATTCAGTAGTTCTAATAACTCACAAATCTAAGTTCTAAATACTCACAAATCCAGTAGTTCTAATAACTCACAAATCCAGTAGTTCTGATTCACAAATCTAGTAGTTCTGATTGCTCACAAATCCAGTAGTTCTGATTACTCACAAATCTAAGTTCTAATTACTCACAAATCCAGTAGTTCTGATTGCTCACAAATCCAGTAGTTCTAATTACTCACAAATCCAGTAGTTCTGATTACTCACAAATCTAAGTTCTAATTACTCACAAATCCAGTAGTTCTAATTGCTCACAAATCCAGTAGTTCTGATTACTCACAAATCTAAGTTCTAATTACTCACAAATCCAGTAGTTCTAATTACTCACAAATCCAGTAGTTCTGATTGCTCACAAATCCAGTAGTTCTGATTGCTCACAAATCCAGTAGTTCTGATTACTTACAAATCTAAGTTCTAATTGCTCACAAATCCAGTAGTTCTGATTACTCACAAATCCAGTAGTTCTGATTACTCACAAATCTAAGTTCTAATTGCTCACAAATCCAGTAGTTCTGATTACTCACAAATCCAGTAGTTCTGATTGCTCACAAATCCAGTAGTTCTGATTACTTACAAATCCAGTAGTTCTGATTGCTTACAAATCCAGTACTAATTACTCACAAATCCAGTAGTTCTAATTACTCACAAATCCAGAAGTTCTGATTGCTCACAAATCCAATAGTTCTGATTGCTCACAAATCCAGTAGTTCTAATTACTCACAAATCTAAGTTCTAATTACTCACAAATCCAGTAGTTCTAATTACTCACAAATCCAGTAGTTCTAATTACTCACAAATCCAGTAGTTCTGATTGCTCACAAATCCAGTAGTTCTGATTACTTACAAATCCAGTACTAATTACTCACAAATGCAGTAGTTCTGATTGCTCACAAATCCAGTAGTTCTAATTACTTACAAATCCAGTAGTTCTGATTGCTTACAAATCCAGTACTAATTACTCACAAATCCAGTAGTTCTGATTGCTCACAAATCCAGTAGTTCTGATTACTTACAAATCCAGTAGTTCTGATTGCTTACAAATCCAGTAGTTCTGATTGCTTACAAATCCAGTAGTTCTGATTACTCACAAATCTAAGTTCTAATTACTCACAAATCCAGTAGTTCTGATTGCTCACAAATCCAGTAGTTCTAATTACTCACAAATCCAGTAGTTCTGATTGCTCACAAATCCAGTAGTTCTAATTACTCACAAATCCAGTAGTTCTAATTACTCACAAATCCAGTAGTTCTGATTACTCACAAATCCAGTAGTTCTGATTGCTCACAAATCCAGTAGTTCTAATTACTTACAAATCCAGTAGTTCTGATTGCTTACAAATCCAGTAGTTCTAATTACTCACAAATCCAGTAGTTCTAATTACTCACAAATCCAGTAGTTCTGATTGCTCACATATCCAATAGTTCTGATTGCTCACAAATCCAGTAGTTCTGATTGCTCACAAATCCAGTAGTTCTGATTGCTCACATATCCAATAGTTCTGATTACTCACAAATCCAGTAGTTCTGATTGCTTACAAATCCAGTAGTTCTAATTACTCACAAATCCAGTAGTTCTTATTGCTCACAGTAGTTCTGATTCCTCACAAATCCAGTAGTTCTGATTACTCACAAATCCAGTAGTTCTGATTGCTCACAAATCCAGTAGTTCTAATAACTCACAAATCCAGTAGTTCTGATTGCTCACAAATCCAGTAGTTCTAATTACTCACAAATAAAGTAGTTTTAATTACTCACAAATCCAGTAGTTCTGATTGCACACAAATCCAGTAGTTCTGATTGCTCACAAATCCAGTAGTTCTGATTACTCACAAATCCAGTAGTTCTAATTACAAATCCAGTAGTTCTGATTACTCACAAATCCAGTAGTTCTGATTCCTCACAAATCCAGTAGTTCTGATTACTCACAAATCCAGTAGTTCTGATTGCTCACAAATCCAATAGTTCTGATAACTTACAAATCCAGTAGTTCTGATTACTAACAAATCCAGTAGTTCTGATCCCTCACAAATCCAGTAGTTCTAATTACTCGAAAATCCAGTAGTTCTGATTACTAACAAATCCAGTAGTTCTGATCCCTCACAAATCCAGTAGTTCTGATAACTCACAAATCCAGTCCAGTAGTTCTGATAACTCACAAATCCAGTAGTTCTGATTACTCACCAATCCAGTAGTTCTGATTCCTCACAAATCCAGTAGTTCTGATTACTCACAAATCCAGTAGTTCTGATTGTTTACAAATCCAGTAGTTCTGATTGCTTACAAATCAAGTAGTTCTGATCCCTCACAAATTCAGTAGTTCTGATTACTCACAAATCCAGTAGTTCTGATTACTCAAATCCAGTAGTTCTGATTGCTCACAAATCCAGTAGTTCTAATTACTCGAAAATCCAGTAGTTCTGATTACTAACAAATCCAGTAGTTCTGATTACTCACAAATCCAGTAGTTCTGATTGCTCACAAATCCAGTAGTTCTAATTACTCACAAATCCAGTAGTTCTGATTACTCACAAATCCAGTAGTTCTGATTACTCACAAATCCAGTAGTTCTGATTACTCGAATCCAGTAGTTCTAATTGCTCACAAATCCAGTAGTTCTAATTACTCGAAAATCCAGTAGTTCTGATTACTAACAAATCCAGTAGTTCTGATCCCTCACAAATCCAGTAGTTCTGATTACTCACAAATCCAGTAGTTCTGATTACTCACAAATCCAGTAGTTCCGATAACTCACAAATCCAGTAGATCTGATTACTCACAAATCCAGTAGTTCTAATTACTCACAAATCCAGTAGTTCTGATTGCTCACAAATCCAGTAGTTCTGATAACTCACAAATCCTGTAGTTCTGATTGCTCACAAATCCAGTAGTTCTAATTACTCACAAATCCAGTAGTTCTGATTGCTCACAAATCCAGTAGTTCTAATTACTCACAAGTCCAGTAGTTCTAATTACTCACAAATCTAAGTTCTAATTACTCACAAATCCAGTAGTTCTGATTGCTCACAAATCCAGTAGTTCTGATTGCTCACAAATCCAATAGTTCTAATTACTCACAAATCCAGTAGTTCTGATTGCTCACAAATCCAGTAGTTCTGATTGCTCACAAATCCAGTAGTTCTAATTGCTCACAAATCCAGTAGTTCTAATTACTCACAAATCCAGTAGTTCTAATTACTCACAAATCCAGTAGTTTTGATTACTCACAAATCCAGTAGTTCTGATTCCTCACAAATCGAGTAGTTCTGATTACTCACAAATCCAGTAGTTCTAATTGCTTACAAATCCAGTAGTTCTAATTACTCACAAATCCAGTAGTTCTGATTGCTCACAAATCCAGTAGTTCTGATTGCTCACAAATCCAGTAGTTCTAATTACTCACAAATCCAGTAGTTCTGATTGCTCACAAATCCAGTAGTTCTGATTGCTCACAAATCCAGTAGTTCTGATTGCTCACAAATCCAGTAGTTCTAATAACTCACAAATCCAGTAGTTCTGATTGCTCACAAATCCAGTAGTTCTGATTACTCACAAATCCAGTAGTTCTGATTGCTCACAAATCCAGTAGTTCTAATTACTCACAAATCCAGTAGTTCTGATTACTCACAAATCCAGTAGTTCTGATTGCTCACAAATCCAGTAGTTCTAATTACTCACAAATCCAGTAGTTCTGATTGCTTACAAATGCAGTAGTTCTAATTACTCGAAAATCCAGTAGTTCTGATTGCTCACAAATCCAGTAGTTCTGATTACTCACAAATCCAGTAGTTCTGATTGCTCACAAATCCAGTAGTTCTGATTACTCACAAATCCAGTAGTTCTGATTGCTCACAAATCCAGTAGTTCTAATTACTCACAAATCCAGTAGTTCTAATTACTCACAAATCCAGTAGTTCTGATTGCTTACAAATGCAGTAGTTCTGATAACTCACAAATCCTGTAGTTCTGATTGCTCACAAATCCAGTAGTTCTAATTACTCACAAGTCCAGTAGTTCTAATTACTCACAAATCTAAGTTCTAATTACTCACAAATCCAGTAGTTCTGATTGCTCACAAATCCAGTAGTTCTGATTGCTCACAAATCCAATAGTTCTAATTACAAATCCAATAGTTCTGATAACTCACAAATCCAGTAGTTCTGATTGCTCACAAATCCAGTAGTTCTGATTACTCACAAATCCAGTAGTTCTGATTGCTCACAAATCCAGTAGTTCTGATTGCTCACAAATCCAGTAGTTCTGATAACTCACAAATCCTGTAGTTCTGATTGCTCACAAATCCAGTAGTTCTAATTACTCACAAATCCAGTAGTTCTGATTACTCACAAGTCCAGTAGTTCTGATTGCTCACAAATCCAGTAGTTCTAATTACTCACAAATCCAGTAGTTCTGATTGCTTACAAATCCAGTAGTTCTAATTACTCGAAAATCCAGTAGTTCTGATTGCTCACAAATCCAATAGTTCTGATAACTCACAAATCCAGTAGTTCTGATTGCTCACAAATCCAGTAGTTCTGATTACTCACAAATCCAGTAGTTCTGATTGCTCACAAATCCAGTAGTTCTAATTACTCACAAATCCAGTAGTTCTAATTACTCACAAATCCAGTAGTTCTGATTGCTTACAAATACAGTAGTTCTAATTACTCGAAAATCTAAGTTCTAATTACTCACAAATCCAGTAGTTCTGATTGCTCACAAATCCAGTAGTTCTAATTACTCACAAATCCAGTAGTTCTGATTACTCACAAATCTAAGTTCTAATTACTCACAAATCCAGTAGTTCTAATTGCTCACAAATCCAGTAGTTCTGATTACTCACAAATCTAAGTTCTAATTACTCACAAATCCAGTAGTTCTAATTACTCACAAATCCAGTAGTTCTGATTGCTCACAAATCCAATAGTTCTGATTGCTCACAAATCCAGTAGTTCTGATTACTTACAAATCTAAGTTCTAATTGCTCACAAATCCAGTAGTTCTGATTACTCACAAATCCAGTAGTTCTGATTACTCACAAATCTAAGTTCTAATTGCTCACAAATCCAGTAGTTCTGATAACTCACAAATCCAGTAGTTCTGATTGCTCACAAATCCAGTAGTTCTGATTACTTACAAATCCAGTAGTTCTGATTGCTTACAAATCCAGTACTAATTACTCACAAATCCAGTAGTTCTAATTACTCACAAATCCAGAAGTTCTGATTGCTCACAAATCCAATAGTTCTGATTGCTCACAAATCCAGTAGTTCTAATAACTCACAAATCTAAGTTCTAATTACTCACAAATCCAGTAGTTCTAATTACTCACAAATCCAGTAGTTCTAATTACTCACAAATCCAGTAGTTCTGATTGCTCACAAATCCAGTAGTTCTGATTACTTACAAATCCAGTACTAATTACTCACAAATGCAGTAGTTCTGATTGCTCACAAATCCAGTAGTTCTAATTACTTACAAATCCAGTAGTTCTGATTGCTTACAAATCCAGTACTAATTACTCACAAATCCAGTAGTTCTGATTGCTCACAAATCCAGTAGTTCTGATTACTTACAAATCCAGTAGTTCTGATTGCTTACAAATCCAGTAGTTCTGATTGCTTACAAATCCAGTAGTTCTGATTACTCACAAATCTAAGTTCTAATTACTCACAAATCCAGTAGTTCTGATTACTCACAAATCCAGTAGTTCTAATAACTCACAAATCCAGTAGTTCTGATTGCTCACAAATCCAGTAGTTCTAATTACTCACAAATCCAGTAGTTCTAATTACTCACAAATCCAGTAGTTCTAATTACTCACAAATCCAGTAGTTCTGATTGCTCACAAATCCAGTAGTTCTAATTACTTACAAATCCAGTAGTTCTGATTGCTTACAAATCCAGTAGTTCTAATTACTCACAAATCCAGTAGTTCTAATTACTCACAAATCCAGTAGTTCTGATTGCTCACATATCCAATAGTTCTGATTGCTCACAAATCCAGTAGTTCTGATTGCTCACAAATCCAGTAGTTCTGATTGATCACATATCCAATAGTTCTGATTACTCACAAATCCAGTAGTTCTGATTGCTTACAAATCCAGTAGTTCTAATTACTCACAAATCCAGTAGTTCTAATTGCTCACAGTAGTTCTGATTCCTCACAAATCCAGTAGTTCTGATTACTCACAAATCCAGTAGTTCTGATTGCTCACAAATCCAGTAGTTCTAATAACTCACAAATCCAGTAGTTCTGATTGCTCACAAATCCAGTAGTTCTAATTACTCACAAATAAAGTAGTTTTAATTACTCACAAATCCAGTAGTTCTGATTGCACACAAATCCAGTAGTTCTGATTGCTCACAAATCCAGTAGTTCTGATTACTCACAAATCCAGTAGTTCTAATTACAAATCCAGTAGTTCTGATTACTCACAAATCCAGTAGTTCTGATTCCTCACAAATCCAGTAGTTCTGATTACTCACAAATCCAGTAGTTCTGATTGCTCACAAATCCAATAGTTCTGATAACTTACAAATCCAGTAGTTCTGATTACTAACAAATCCAGTAGTTCTGATCCCTCACAAATCCAGTAGTTCTAATTACTCGAAAATCCAGTAGTTCTGATTACTAACAAATCCAGTAGTTCTGATCCCTCACAAATCCAGTAGTTCTGATAACTCACAAATCCAGTCCAGTAGTTCTGATAACTCACAAATCCAGTAGTTCTGATTACTCACCAATCCAGTAGTTCTGATTCCTCACAAATCCAGTAGTTCTGATTACTCACAAATCCAGTAGTTCTGATTGTTTACAAATCCAGTAGTTCTGATTGCTTACAAATCAAGTAGTTCTGATCCCTCACAAATTCAGTAGTTCTGATTACTCACAAATCCAGTAGTTCTGATTACTCAAATCCAGTAGTTCTGATTGCTCACAAATCCAGTATTTCTAATTACTCGAAAATCCAGTAGTTCTGATTACTAACAAATCCAGTAGTTCTGATTACTCACAAATCCAGTAGTTCTGATTGCTCACAAATCCAGTAGTTCTAATTACTCACAAATCCAGTAGTTCTGATTACTCACAAATCCAGTAGTTCTGATTACTCACAAATCCAGTAGTTCTGATTACTCGAATCCAGTAGTTCTAATTGCTCACAAATCCAGTAGTTCTAATTACTCGAAAATCCAGTAGTTCTGATTACTAACAAATCCAGTAGTTCTGATCCCTCACAAATCCAGTAGTTCTGATTACTCACAAATCCAGTAGTTCTGATTACTCACAAATCCAGTAGTTCCGATAACTCACAAATCCAGTAGATCTGATTACTCACAAATCCAGTAGTTCTAATTACTCACAAATCCAGTAGTTCTGATTGCTCACAAATCCAGTAGTTCTGATAACTCACAAATCCTGTAGTTCTGATTGCTCACAAATCCAGTAGTTCTAATTACTCACAAATCCAGTAGTTCTGATTGCTCACAAATCCAGTAGTTCTAATTACTCACAAGTCCAGTAGTTCTAATTACTCACAAATCTAAGTTCTAATTACTCACAAATCCAGTAGTTCTGATTGCTAACAAATCCAGTAGTTCTGATTGCTCACAAATCCAATAGTTCTAATTACTCACAAATCCAGTAGTTCTGATTGCTCACAAATCCAGTAGTTCTGATTGCTCACAAATCCAGTAGTTCTAATTGCTCACAAATCCAGTAGTTCTAATTACTCACAAATCCAGTAGTTCTAATTACTCACAAATCCAGTAGTTTTGATTACTCACAAATCCAGTAGTTCTGATTCCTCACAAATCGAGTAGTTCTGATTACTCACAAATCCAGTAGTTCTAATTGCTTACAAATCCAGTAGTTCTAATTACTCACAAATCCAGTAGTTCTGATTGCTCACAAATCCAGTAGTTCTGATTGCTCACAAATCCAGTAGTTCTAATTACTCACAAATCCAGTAGTTCTGATTGCTCACAAATCCAGTAGTTCTGATTGCTCACAAATCCAGTAGTTCTGATTGCTCACAAATCCAGTAGTTCTAATAACTCACAAATCCAGTAGTTCTGATTGCTCACAAATCCAGTAGTTCTGATTACTCACAAATCCAGTAGTTCTGATTGCTCACAAATCCAGTAGTTCTAATTACTCACAAATCCAGTAGTTCTGATTACTCACAAGTCCAGTAGTTCTGATTGCTCACAAATCCAGTAGTTCTAATTACTCACAAATCCAGTAGTTCTGATTGCTTACAAATGCAGTAGTTCTAATTACTCGAAAATCCAGTAGTTCTGATTGCTCACAAATCCAATAGTTCTGATAACTCACAAATCCAGTAGTTCTGATTGCTCACAAATCCAGTAGTTCTGATTACTCACAAATCCAGTAGTTCTGATTGCTCACAAATCCAGTAGTTCTAATTACTCACAAATCCAGTAGTTCTAATTACTCACAAATCCAGTAGTTCTGATTGCTTACAAATCCAGTAGTTCTGATAACTCACAAATCCTGTAGTTCTGATTGCTCACAAATCCAGTAGTTCTAATTACTCACAAGTCCAGTAGTTCTAATTACTCACAAATCTAAGTTCTAATTACTCACAAATCCAGTAGTTCTGATTGCTCACAAATCCAGTAGTTCTGATTGCTCACAAATCCAATAGTTCTAATTACAAATCCAATAGTTCTGATAACTCACAAATCCAGTAGTTCTGATTGCTCACAAATCCAGTAGTTCTGATTACTCACAAATCCAGTAGTTCTGATTGCTCACAAATCCAGTAGTTCTGATTGCTCACAAATCCAGTAGTTCTGATAACTCACAAATCCTGTAGTTCTGATTGCTCACAAATCCAGTAGTTCTAATTACTCACAAATCCAGTAGTTCTGATTACTCACAAGTCCAGTAGTTCTGATTGCTCACAAATCCAGTAGTTCTAATTACTCACAAATCCAGTAGTTCTGATTGCTTACAAATCCAGTAGTTCTAATTACTCGAAAATCCAGTAGTTCTGATTGCTCACAAATCCAATAGTTCTGATAACTCACAAATCCAGTAGTTCTGATTGCTCACAAATCCAGTAGTTCTGATTACTCACAAATCCAGTAGTTCTGATTGCTCACAAATCCAGTAGTTCTAATTACTCACAAATCCAGTAGTTCTAATTACTCACAAATCCAGTAGTTCTGATTGCTTACAAATACAGTAGTTCTAATTACTCGAAAATCCAGTAGTTCTGATTGCTCACAAATCCAATAGTTCTGATAACTCACAAATCCAGTAGTTCTGATTGCTCACAAATCCAGTAGTTCTAATTACTCACAAATCCAGTAGTTCTGATTGCTTACAAATCCAGTAGTTCTGATCCCTCACAAATCCAGTAGTTCTGCTTACTTACAAATCCAGTAGTTCTAATTACTCACAAGTCCAGTAGTTCTGATTGCTCACAAATCCAGTAGTTCTAATTACTCACAAATCCAGTAGTTCTGATTGCTCACAAATCCAGTAGTTCTGATTACTCACAAGTCCAGTAGTTCTGATTGCTCACAAATCCAATAGTTCTAATTACTCACAAATCCAGTAGTTCTGATTGCTTACAAATCCAGTAGTTCTAATTACTCGAAAATCCAGTAGTTCTGATTGCTCACAAATCCAATAGTTCTGATAACTCACAAATCCAGTAGTTCTGATTGCTCACAAATCCAGTAGTTCTGATTACTCACAAATCCAGCAGTTCTGATTGCTCACAAATCCAGTAGTTGTAATTACTCACAAATCCAGTAGTTCTAATTACTCACAAATCCAGTAGTTCTGATTGCTTACAAATGCAGTAGTTCTAATTACTCGAAAATCCAGTAGTTCTGATTGCTCACAAATCCAATAGTTCTGATAACTCACAAATCCAGTAGTTCTGATTGCTCACAAATCCAGTAGTTCTAATTACTCACAAATCCAGTAGTTCTGATTGCTTACAAATCCAGTAGTTCTGATCCCTCACAAATCCAGTAGTTCTGCTTACTTACAAATCCAGTAGTTCTAATTACTCACAAGTCCAGTAGTTCTGATTGCTCACAAATCCAGTAGTTCTAATTACTCACAAATCCAGTAGTTCTGATTGCTCACAAATCCAGTAGTTCTAATTACTCACAAATCCAGTAGTTCTGATTGCTCACAAATCCAGTAGTTCTGATTGCTCACAAATCCAGTAGTTCTGATTCCTCACAAATCCAGTAATTCTTATTACTCACAAATCCAGTAGTTCTGATTACTCACAAATCCAGTCGTTCTGATTACTCACAAATCCAGTAGTTCTGATTACTCACAAATCCAGCAGTTCTAATTACTCACAAATCCAGTAGTTCTTATTATCTTGAGTTCACGTTGTGGACTCAGAACCCCAGACTTGGGATCAAGATGATGGAGCCAACATGGTAGCACACTGAACCCTTGACTTGGGAGGATGCCCCATTGAAGGAAATTTCAATAATATATTAACGAATTTTTTATTTTCTATTACAGTTTTGAAAATATAAAGTTTGTATTCACTATTTGGCAAACGTATTATTTTCTTCGATTTAGATGGGATTTCTTTCTCAGAACATGCTGCATGAGCTTTCAGTAGTGTATCAACTGACTTTTTTCTACCTTTTACGGTTTCGAAATTGTATACCTTCTAAAAATGGAAATTTTTTGTGTGGACAAATTTCGTCTTTTTTGGTGGTGATATACTTGGGCTGAAGGAAAGCACCATTGTTACATCCACATAATTATTAATAAACTACTATAATATTTGCTTAAATAACAGATATATTTTCCTGACCTAGTCCAATACCGAATTAACTAGTCCAATATTAATACTGGCCTGATTCAACCTGTATTGGCCTTTAATGATTTGGACTGATTAATTAATAAAGATATCATTACATGATGATTTCTGTTTTGGCCTAGTTATTGGTCCTTTGCCAGCTGTTTGGCCTTCGGCTGCGCCTCAGACCAACACAGGAAACCTTGGATCAATAACTAGGCCAATACAGGAAACCTTGGACCAATAACTAGGCCAATACAGGAAACCTTGGACCAATAACTAGGCCAGTACAGGAAACCTTGGACCAATAACTAGGCCAGTACAGGAAACCTTGGATAAATAACTAGGCCAATACAGGAAACCTTGGACCAATAACTAGGCCAATACAGGAAACCTTGGATCAATAACTAGGCCAATACAGGAAACCTTGGACAAAACTAGGCCAATACAGGAAACTTTGGACCAATAACTAGGCCAATAAAGGAAACCTTGGATCAATAACTAGGCCAATACAGGAAACCTTGGACCAATAACTAGTGCAATACAGGAAACCTTGGACCAATAACTAGGGCAATACAGGAAACCTTGGCCAATACACATACATGTATTAGATAACATTCTTGGCTTACTAACTCAATACACATTACGCCCAAGGCCGTGTGCTGCAGCAAATAAGGTAAACCATTTATGTCAGTCCTTTGCCATCTTCTGCAGGTTGTGAACTGTAAAAGCTCCCAATAACAATAAAAAAATCTGATAATGATTCTGAAGAAACTGGTACAGGGTCTACTTTATAAAAATGCAAATGGCATGGTAACGGAGAATGAAGAGTTATGTGTACACAATATTCCTGTAAAATAGAAAAACTTATTTCAACCCAAGCTCATTGATGGATCTAATATAAGTAATATTCCTTTTAAATAACATTACTTCTACAGCACTGTGTATTTAAGAATAGATAGAATTGTTACAAGGAATCAGTTTTATCATAACATGAACTCACAAAAAACAAAAACGACTTGTGAGGTGTAATGTAACATTTAGGTTTGTTGGATACACTATAGATTTTTATCGTTTGTGAAGAGAGATAGTGGTCACTACTTCTTTGCTACACGAATCTTAGTGTGTACAATTTGTTAATATCCGGGAGTCATTGCATGTATTCCAAAGGAAGAAAAGGAAAGATGTATTATACAAATTAAAACCAATAGCTCCTGTTAACTTTTGTAGGGTTTCATAAAGGAGAGAATAGTATATGATTTGATGCAATAATGTTGGACAAAATAAAACATTTTCTATATCACATACTAATGTCTCGAACCATAACACATGTGGTATCTGTGTAAGGGCAATCGAGTATTTCTTTCCTTACCTTTTCACGACTAATTAATCTTGTAACAGGTTTACCTTAATAACCTCACCCAAAATTAATTTTGAATTCCAAATCAAAGTAAGATTAAGAGTTGAAAAACATGCCAAAAAAAGAAGAAAATTAGATACAAATTGGCTTCCATCTTTCAATTTATTGCAAAAACAAACATAGTTTCATAACAACTGACAACGCTTATAGAAACGTTCTACAAACAGCTGCAAGTAATAAATCAAAGTTTACCCCCCCTCCCCCCCCAAACTTTTATTGAAGAATTAGGAAGTATGAAATTCCAAAAATGTTACCTCCTTATACCAGTGTCAATAATAACATTAAAATAAGTTACATAATATACATCTTCATTGAAAGTTCATCAGAGGTAGATGGTCATTTGTGGTTTCAATACCATAACAGATGAGCAGACTTTATTTTTATTATTTGACCTTATCTTAAACCATCTGTGGATAGAATATACAAAATAGGGGATTTATAGATTATTTAAGTTTTTTGAAACGAGATGCGTTTTCCGGTCATCGAAGGGCGACAGCCCAGAGATGAGATGACGAGAAAATGCACTAAGTTTCATAAAACGTAAATAATCTGTTTATCTCTGTTTTGTAACATTGTGGCGTCACAGTGTTTACTTAACGATGTCTTGACAGCGAGCTGGGATGGGCACATCTCACACTAGTAGAGTGAGATGGAATAATATCGCACGCAAAGATAAAAGGAAAATACTGCAAAATAGCGATAAACAAATTATATTAGTAAAGAGGTACTGCATACGAACTATCTAACAAAAATAATACACCTTAATAGTCCCTGTAATAAACATTAACAATTTAAATAATAAATAAAACAATTTATATTATGGATCCTTCAACAAAGAATGAATTCACAACTAAGGTCGCATAAGCCTTCTACAGTCTTAACAGCCTTTTACATGGTACCATGAAGTAAAACATTCCCACATATATTTGTAAATGTTAATACCTTATGCAGTTTTAAGGTGTTATAGAACTTGATTAGCTCAAGTTCAGAGTACAATCCATTATCTACATGTACATGTATTAATTCTAAACTGACTTCTTGAAATCCAACATATCTGTTCATAGAAATATTTTCTATTCCATGTTGTAGCCTACAGGTATGAACATGAACAAATGATGTTACACTTGTATACGAGGTTTATGACGCATGGTAACCAAGGGTAACAAATGATGTTACACTTGTATACGAGGTTTATGACGCATGGTAACCAAGGGTAACAAATGATGTTACACTTGTATATGAGGTTTATGACGCATGGTAACCAAGGGTAACAAATGATGTTACACTTGTATACGAGGTTTATGACGCATGGTAACCAAGGGTAACAAATGATGTTACACTTGTATACGAGGTTTATGACGCATGGTAACCAAGGGTAACAAATGATGTTACACTTGTATACGAGGTTTATGACGCATGGTAACCAAGGGTAACAAATGATGTTACACTTGTATACGAGGTTTATGACGCATGGTAACCAAGGGTAACAAATGATGTTACACTTGTATATGAGGTTTATGACGCATGGTAACCAAGAGTATTTTGCTATTTTTAATTTGTTTAATTTAAACTTGTTTCCAAATGCACATCGCCAGGTGGAATCAATTCACCACAATAAGCGTCAGTAACTCTACAAATGCAATACAATTATCCAATAGATATTGTACAGTCTTGACAAATACAATACCGTTATCATACGAGTCTAACAAAACTCTGCAAGAGATTATGTTTTGTATTTAAGATTCCTTTCATTTGTTGCATCGTTGTTAGAAATAATATTTATTACATATCAAATGGTTTTCTTTTTAAAATTTGATCTTTTTGTGTTTGTGTTTTTTTCTCTTTCTTGTAATTGATCCTCACTGATGTAGTAACCTTTAGGAACAAAACCAAAAGCACTGTTCCAGTCTCCCGTCTCCATAAATGTTATAAGAATCTGCAGTGTCAGTTGTACAGAGAATCGCTTTGAACCAGTTCTCCATCTGAAAGTAAAACTGCAATTATAGTGTAAATATAACAAAATAATTCAGTGTTAAGAACAAAGAACTGAAGTCAAGATTGTTACAGCAGTAAAGTGGAAAAATGGTGTTAAATAGTCTTTAATCCACAATCCTACATTTGTAACATTGTGTGGGCTTTTCCATTATTTAATAACCTAATATAATTAGTCCAGGTCTGTTCCTGGGGTGGATCGTCCAGGTCTGTTCCAGGGGTGGATCGTCCAGGGCTGTTACTGGGGTGGATCATCCAGGACAGTACCTGGGGTAGATTATCCAGGGCTGTTCCAGGGGTGGACCGTCCAGGGCAGTACCTGGGGTGGATTGTCCAGGACTGTTTCAGTAGTGGATCGTCCAGGGCTGTTACTGGGGTCGACCGTCCAGGGCAGTACCTGGGATGGATTGTCCAGGTCTGTTCCTGGGGTGGATCGTCCAGGGCTGTTACTGGGGTGGACCATCCAGGGCTGTTATTGGGGTGGACCGTCCAGGGCAGTACCTGGCTGTTCCAGGGATAGATCTTTGAAAGCAAGCAATATTTTTTCTATAATTTTATATTAAAGTGCCTTTAAATCCCAATAGATATTTTTTGGAAGAGCCTTAACCCACTACTATAGCTCTGAAATTATAAAACAAAAATTACTCACAATAAAAATTGATCCAGTGGTAATTTTGCAAATCTGATGTTTTCTTGTTTAGCTTTTGCCAAAGACAGTGGATTGACATTCCCTTTGCTATGATATGCTCCCACTATGTATATGTTGTCTGGATGGTCCTCCAATAAATCATGTCTGGCATCAGGTGTAATATAAACTAAGTTTTTCTTTGGGTAGACATCTAGGTAGCTTTGTTCTGTTGTATTTGCCATAAAATGTTCTGCACTGTGTAACTTCTGACATAAAATAGACTGTTTGCTCCAGTTAGCAAACATCAAATTTGCAGGTTCTGGCCTTCTTCTATTAAAACTATGAACACTTAACAATTGATCAACTAGAGATAGTTTTTCACTCAGCTTCATTTCTGCTTCATAACTCATGTCTATAACAATTGGTCTATTTCCTAAAAGCATTGACTGAACCACTCTACAATTTTCCATCAACCTTTGATTATTTGTTGAATAAAATGGCGGAAGAAATCTGTATGACAGATTTCTCTGTGAATCTACATCTGTTGGTTCTTCATCTTGAACTTCTTGTTTAGTTTTTATTTTTGATGACTTCTTCACAATTTCCTTTTTTTCTTGTTTGAAACATTCCTGTATGTATGCTTTATAGAACTTCTTCCTTACATTACTGGACTTGCCTAATTCTAACAATCTAACCATCCATACATCTGTTATTTCAGTACAGGGAGTTTTCTACAAAGTGATAAATAATGTCATATTTTTGCAATTAAAATTAATTCATTTCTTCTTTGTAACACCATAGATTTCTTTCCATTTTTAGAAGTTTTTTCCCAACATTTATATTTAAGACTTTTGTTTCATTATTTACTTCTTTCTTATCCAGTACACCTGAGTGCACCTATGGTTTTTATTGGGTTGGGTATGTTGCATTCTGTTTTTGTGTTTTTGGTTTTTGTTTCATACTGTACATGTTTGTCTGGATCCTAATTGAATTTCTGGTCTTGTTCTTTGGTTGGTTTCCCTGTTTTTTTCCTAGTCAATGAAATAGTACAGTGGAATTATTAACCTAAATGCAAGATTAACAAAGGAAAGTAACTCTTGCATATAAAAATAGATTAACAAAGGTAAGTAACTCTGGCATATAAACAGATTAACAAAGGGAAGTAACTCTGGCATATGAGGTGTAGGACCATCATTGTTTTTTTACTCTTCCGCTATATTAAAATTTGTTAATTTGACTTATCCTAGAAAATTTACCTTTATTTCAAATTAAGTGACACTTCCGTCCCATATAAAAATGCACTGGGTGAACATTCTGTCAAAATTTCACAATAAGTTTCATGGCATATAAGAAAGAACGCTCAACCTGAAGTCCACGTGGTCTAAAAATCTACTTTCACTTTCTATTTCAGTCCAAAAATAGTGCATGTCCCTAACTGACTCTCAACATTTTTATGTTCATTTAAAACCAATAAAATTTTACCCTTAAGTTTCCTAGATTATTCAGCATTCCAAAAATACCAAATTTATTCTGGTATCATGTGCGGTTCAAATTCTATATGAGGCAAGAGTGAGCCTGTCTGTTGGATAGTACTACTTTTACGTACAAACCTCTGGACTGGTTCCCGGTATTTGGTGGTTCTACACAGATTAACAAAGGGAAGTAACTCTGGCATAATACACTTAATGGATAAAATACCAGTTACTAATAGCACATACTGTATTTCTTTTAAAATGCCTGTACCAAGTCAGGACCATTGCTGTAGTTGCTACATATTTGGTTGTTGGACCAATCCTTTGCCAGTTTCTTGGACTTTGATTTGTGGAATTGTCTTTTTGGACCATTTCCTTGGTGTTCGGTATTTTGTGATTACCTTCATATACATGTATGTTATAAAATTCAACACAAAAAATTTAAGAAATGGGACAAAAATGACGATTTCTGGAAGAAATGGTATCATCCCCATGTATGATATTTCATTTTTGTAGGATTATTGCATAATTGCTAGAATATTTTTTATCAGGTTGAATATATAACAACTAATACTAGTAAATGAATATGTTTCAGTAAAGTGGTTTCTTGAAGTGTAAAATTCAGTTAATTAGTTTGCCTGTATAGTAATTTTGCAAGCTGGGCTTTGAAAACTTGCCATTTTTTGTATAGTCCATAGGCATATATTTAGGCAGCTGCATATGAAATATTATACCATCAAAAAACAAGATTATACTTGAGCTGGCACATTCAAGTCAATTTAAACGACAAACAGATCCATTTGCTCAGAATTTGACAGAGTTGTTCAGTTTGAATTCAGTTTGGTTTTTTACATTTTTTTGTAACATCTGATAGATTTCAAGGAAGTTTTGAAAATTAATGTAAGTTTACAGTTAAGAAATTTTGTTTATCAAAATTTATACCTGTGTTTTATGTAAAGGCCATAGCCCCTTTTATCAGCCAGATATAAACCTATATTTCTCCAAAACTACTCGATAGATTTGCACGAAATTTGGAGTGTTTAAGTTTTAGAAAAGAGGATTATTTTTCCCTGGTACTATATGAGTTTATTTTTAGCCAAATAAGACACCAAAATTTCCACCCTGATTGTGTTTTTCAAACCCCTTTCAAGGGAAGAATACCTGTATTTTGAACCTCTCCAAGGGTAGAATACCCCCATTTTTTACTATCATAAACTTAACATATGGCATTACCTGTATTTTGAACCCCCTCCAAGGGCAGGATACCCCCATTCTTTTACTATCATACACTTAACCTGTGGCATTACCTGTATTTTTGAACCCCTTTCATGTACTCCATAAACACACATCATCTTTTCAAAAGGCATTTTTTTTAACCCCCTCCATTGGAAATTAAACATTTATTGTAACACACAGTAATCATTTCAAAACCAAATTGTTATGTAGTATTTTGAGCCCTTCTTTCATTTACTAAAACACACTTAACAATTTTTAATCAAATTTGACATGGTATTTCAAAGCAACCTCATGGAAAATTGGACCCTGTACATTTACAATAACATGGACAAATTATTTTTTGAACCCCTCTCCATGATGAACCTTACCTATTTACTAGCTTTACCAGAGGGGTTCAAATTTCCAATAAGGTGTTTCAAAATGGCAAATACTTGACACCTGGTTCAAATTAAATATGAAAACTTTGACCCCACGTTAATAATACAATAGGAAAAACTGACTCCAGGTTCAATTTTTAGAATATGAGACCAGCAATAACAATCTATGTGCAGTTTCTGAGAAACCAATTCAATCAGTTAAAATCCTTTACAGTATGTCTTGTGATATCAAAGTTCAAAATTGTAACATTTGTCTGAATGAAATTTTTATCTCATATATTGTCAGCTATATCCTTTCATCCAGTTTTCAAAATCCAATTAAAAGTTCAAGCAATTAGTGGCAAAAAAAACTTCTTGTATGGAAATCGATCGATCATCAAATGACGATCCTGATCAGTTCTGAAATTAACAAATGAAAATTCAGACTTGTATTAAATCAGTTGACATATGAATTCTGACCATCAATACCCTTTGTATACTATAGAGGTAGATTATACACACCAATACATTGTACTTATTGATTTCAATCAACACACTTACTTCACGTTTACATATGAAAACATCAAATTCTAGTTTGATGATATTAAGTAGTTTTCTCTGATCCTCATTGAGATTAGCCATATATTCTGCTGCGTCCTTCTCCATTTGTTCTTTGCTGAAATACACTTTGTCCCCATTCACAGGTAAACTGCCTACAAAGGGAATTTTGGAACTAAATCCTTGACAACCAGCCAAACTCTTGTTTTCTCTTAACAAGAGCATCCTTCTATAAATTTCTTTTGTATATCTTCTCAAGGTAAACATGTCACTGAAAACAAAATGGCTACAATAAATATAAGCATCATGCTTAAGTACTAATAGGACTGTATGTTTTGTATTGTTCTGTTAGGCAAATTGTTCTCTGATGAAAACGTGTGACAAATTTGTCAAAAAATCATTAAAGGGCAAAAACTCTTGTAAGGTGTTGTCATACAATTTTGACTACAGAATAAATTATAGATTTTGGCTGTATGATAATTTTTGCCGTTTCCTTCTGTCTGGGGGACTTGGTGGCCGATTGGTTAAGGTAGTTCATCTACTATTGATCAGGTGGTCTGTAATGACTGAGACTGCCGGTTTGAGTCTTACTGCAGGTAGGGTACATTCAACTCCAATTTTAACTGACAAGAATTTCCAGTTTTCCAACCGAAGGTCTGGGCTTTTCTGTGTGTACTCCGGCTTTCTCCCCAATAAAAACTAGACACCATGATATAGCTGAAAAATTGCTGAAAGTTTCCCGCAATAAAAAACTAGACACCACGATATAGCTGAAAAATTGCTGAAAGTTGCCGTAAACACAATTCAAACAAATAAAATCCTTCTGTCAGTTTTTAGTTTTCATGTTTAATTAACATATATGACAAAAAACATAATTCAATTTAAAAAATCTCATTAAAGTGCAATTACTGTTGCAACTGCAAGAACCATAATTGTCCTAAAAATAACTAGGAAATTCTAATTATTATGACTATCATGTGTTTATTATGGACCAGGAATACACAAAATCCCATCCTCACAAGTCAGGGTTTCTATGTCCACATGTGTCCACGAATACATGTGGACACAGAAACCCTGACTTGTCAGGATGTCAAAATCACAGATCTCAAAATAGTAATCTATGATAATACACCATATTTTAGCAGAAGATGGAGCCTAACTTAATGTCCAAATTAAAGAAGTAAACCAGAGGCTCCCAGGAGCCTGTATCGCTCACCTGAACCTGAAACCAAACAACCCTTTTTTATCCAGCTTTTCTTTCCTATAAAGAATTGCCCAACACTTCTGCAAAAGTCATTAATTTTGACCTGTTAAGGGAAATAACTCCTAAAAGGAGGAGCTTTTGATGCTTAGAGGGAGAAGGGAGGTTCACTTCAAAGGATGAGATACGATAAGGGCTGTTTTGGGCCCCAGTTCATAACCTTTCACTATAAATATATTATTTAGATATATTTGTATTATTTACAAAAATTCAAGTTTCAATCTGTTGCGGTGATCCGCGCATGCTCAGATAAGGGCCAAAAAGGGGGGTGTAAAAATGAGAAAAAATGAACAAAATAACCAATTTTCAGCTGGATTTTGTTATTTTATTATTATTATTTATCAAAAAATTTGTCTTTTGAATTACCTATATATGTTTTCTCTCATTTGTCTGTGCATCCTCAAAATATGCCACAAGAAATTGTAAAAATAGGTAAGAAATCAAGACAATATGGATTTTTAAAATAATTTATTGTCATTTAAGGTCCAGTGAGCAATGTTTCATCTATTTAAAGCGGTTTTTTAATTATTATTTGTACTTTTATTCATTTTTGTGTGTAAATATCAATGGTCATACTTGCAGTTAACTCGCTTTCGGCACGGTGTGCTAGACTCCAATCTCATTGACAAGGATTGACATTTTTCCTACCAGTTTTACCGGGTACTTAGGCTTCCTCCCTAAATATATACTGGACACAATGATATTTTGAAAAAATTGTGAAAGAGCGTAAAACACCATTTTAAACATATAATTATCTATGGCGAACATGGTTGAGTATCGAAGACCATATACAAAATATTAATTGATTATGATGGTATTACTTCCATACTGTGTATGCTGGATCCAACAGGGAATTGTTCAATAAAAACACTGTTTTCATTCTTGAATGTTTAATCCATCAGAAGTTCACTTAATATATTTTCCATGACACATTAGAACATTTTCAAATTAAAGCAAATCATCTCATTTGTACATGAATCTCAAATGTTGAATAAAAAATTTAAAGAAAATATGTGGCGACTGAAAAGATCACATGAACATCAGAACCGTATTTAAGAGAATATATCTGTAATATGAAAAAACTATTCAGTATGGTTCATTCATGGAACATTTAAAAAGGATACTAGTATTTTGTTTATCAGACTAGATTTTAAACTTGCATAAAAAACTGTGAAGCTTAAAAGTCCATAAGTCTGTGAAAGTTATATGATTAGTTCAGGTTTTTCAAATTAAACCATTGAGACGTGTGTAAAAAATGCAAACAATATTTTTAAGTTCAGCAAACATTTAACAAAATGTTTTATAGCAAAAAAATTCAAACATAATTTATATAAAAAAGTGGAAATATTGGAATTTATATTACAAAGGTTCACCTCTATCACTCAATTTTTTTTTCATAGAAACTGTAAAAAAAGAAGACACACATCCTCAGTATGACCAAAATTATACATGCAAACGATTTTATTTCATAACTGTAATATAAAACAACAGACATCACTCTTCAATAGTACTGTCACTATTTACACAATCAACGTCATTATCATTAATTTCATTGTCATAATCTTTCTCGTTATCATCATCAACATCGTCGTCATCATCGTCAGAAGATGGTGGCAAATTACTGGCATCCAGTAAATCTTTCCTGTTCTTAACTTTTTTGTGTTCGTGTTCATGTCTCCACATTCCTAAAAACCATATAACGCTTGCAATGTGAGCACAACACCCAACAACTCTAGCACCAACCTTACAAGTACAGTACCATCCTGTTATTGGCATTATGGGGTCATCTGAATATTGTATCCAAAGATTATGTAGCACATTACTAGTATGTCGTGATTGCATTTGTATTTTAATTATATCAGGATTTTCTCTGAAAACCATAATTTCGTATTCACCGTTTTCACTGAGATGTTCTGCCGTGTACGATGGTGCTTGTTTCAGCTGATATACTCCAAATGTTATATCCCTCAGTTGATCAATGGATAATCTTGGAAAATCAACAAGAAGTTCATCAGCTGCGTCAACGCGTTTAAAAATTGTTCTTTTTCGCAAAAGATTATTTTCTGTCAAGTACTGCTGAAGCTCATTTCCAGCTTGTGCTCTTGTAATCATACGAGCCGCCAAAGATTCGGATTGTGTGTCACATTGTGCTAATGGCTGTCTGTACTTATTGCACATCCCACCAACTATCTGAAGAAAGTCTCCAATATACCGAACCAGTGTATTAGGAATGACTTTGTCAAATATTCTAAACTGTTTTATTCTTCCGTTGACACTTTCAACAATCCAACGAACTTTTGTTATCAATCGTGTGGTATTAGCATCTTCTGTGTTGTGTTGCTTTAACCCTTTTGTTAAGTAGGATGGCATCTTGACCTGAAGACCTAGCTCTTCGAGAGTTACAACCGCATCCCTGAAACCTCTGTCAACGATACAGACATCTTCTTCTTGCATCCAGTCATTTATTCCCTCTAAATTGTGTGCTAGCAAGTGTTTTGTAATAGCTGCATCATTGTTCTTTCCATCAGAGTAATAAGGACCCAACAAGCTTAGAATATAGCCGTCTGTTCCAACAATCACCATTGGCTTAACTAGGGGTTTATACTTGTGCATGGAAAACGAACGTCGTTGAAAGTAGTAATCAGCACTTTTCTGTATGTAAATATAAGTACCATCAAGTACAAGAACTGCCTGATTTTCTGATGACGTAAACAGTTTTCTTGCTAATGGTGTGGTATGTTGGCTACAGAAATCGTCGTGGCTAATGTGTTGAAACCCAATGTTACTTGGCACAAAGTTGGACATTAAGGAGATTCTTGTGGCATGAACAGCTCGTTGTATGTGACTAGGTTTCAATCCAAAAAGAATTGCTAGAATACGGTTTGATAGGCCAGTTCTCATTTTCACCAGGAAAATTGCTAAGCATGTTCTGATGGATCTATTGACTGTAGAACGAAGAGAGCTGAGGTAAGTTACCATGTTGTCAAATTGTTCTTTCAATAACCCTGTCATTGCGAAGTAGTCATCGTCACTCATTAATGATGGAATGTCAAAATTCAAATTTTTGGTCTTTTGTAACATTTTACGAAGATTCTCTAACAGTTGAAGTATGTCAGTTCTGGAAAATAAATCGGAATATTTTGTCGAAGAAATCATTGTAAGTGCTTCGGATTTGAAAAATGTTTTGTCTAAATGGTGTTGGCAGCATCTGTTTTTAGAGTCAATAAAAATTCCACATTCAACAAAAGCTTGCGTTTGAGCATCAGATGTAATGAGTGACAGACGGTTTCTTGTGGTTCCTTCCTTTCGACAAACGATACAATACCTATGACTTCTCGGAGTTGACGGAATTCGGAGTGGTATAGATTTTGGACTTCTAAAGGATGGTTTAAGAGTTGTTGGTTTTTCTGAAACGTGTTTGTTTGTAGCTGGAGAACGTCGGAAAACAGCATAGCATCTATTGCAGATAATTTCATTGTGTTGGACATCTCGATTCATACATTTTCTTAAATATCGTTTCAAATCGGGCTGAATTACACTTCGCCTTGCACCAGGTTTACATCTCTTTCGACAAAGGCAACATGCTATCTCTTTTGGCATATTTTCTTTACTAAAAATAAATATTAAATTATCAATTTTTCAGTTATATCGTGGCGTCAAATTTTCATTGAGGGGAGAAGCCAGAGTACCCCGAGAAAAAAACCCGACCTTCAGTTGGAAAACTGGCAAACATTGTCAGGTAAGAGTCGAGTACACCCTGCACATAGTGAACCCGCAACCTCAGTGTTGACAGGCACGTGATCATTAGCAGACTAACGAATTTCACCACTTATACATGTATCAATTGACAAAACGTTGACCGTTGACCTGAACCCATTTCTAAATATGTTGTGCATGTTCTTAAGATATTGTGCGTATTATAAAAATATATTTATTCCTTCTAGATATATATACGAGATTAATTGATTGATTGATTGATCATTGATCAAGGTGATTGATTGATTAACACCTATCAGCATTTTTGCTATATTCAAAATTGATTGATTGATTGATTGATCAATATTTTAGCTATATTCAGGACTGAGTGATTGATATCTAGCCGTATTTCAGCTGCATTCAATTGATTGTTTGTTTGTTTGTTTGATTGATTGATTGATTGATTGATTGATTGATTGATTGATTGATTGATTGATTGATTGATTGATTGATTGATTGATTGATTGATTGATTGATTGATTGATTAAAATCTATCAGTATATAGTTATATTCAGGATTGATTGATTGAACAATAAAACTACATACCGAAATTTCAATCTTTGGTTTGTATATCACGTCTTCTTAATCTGCAACTAATATCTATTATCTGTAATAAATAAATAAAAGAAACATCTAATCAGATGTTTATTTCAAATAATATTGTAAAAAATAAAATTTCATCAAAGATACCAAAATTATAAAATTTAATACGGCAGACGCACGTTTCGTCTAATTAAAAAGTTACGTTATCAATAGACAACGTAGAAGAAAGAAGTTCTGGGCGATACTTAGACGTCAATATTTCCTCAATACGGGTTTACCAGTTCTAGATCTTCATCCTAATGATAGGTGATAAAGTATTTTGGGGGCCTCGGTGGCCGAGTGGTCTAGGTAGTTTGTCTACCATTGATCACGTGGTCTGTCAACACTGAGATTGCGGGTTCGATTCTCACTGCAGGCAGGGTGTACTCGACTCCAATCTTAATTGACAAGGATTGCCAGTTTTCCTACCGCAGGTCGGGGGTTCTCTCCGGGTACTCCGGCTTCCTCCCCCAATAAAAACTGGACGCCATGACATAGCTGAAAAATTGCTGAAAGTGGCGTTAAAACACCATTCAAACAAACAAACAATAAAGTATTTTATTGGTCCGAGAATCCACTGCCGTCCAACGCTATTTTTAGACTTTGATGAGAGCGTGGCATTTGAAGATTTGATTCAGACGGGTTTTATGGCTCCTGCACTATATGAAACCGTGCTCAAGTCACATTGAGCTTAAGAAAAGATTCTTCATTATTCTTTGGTTATATTTTCGTTCATTCGGATCACATTTAGTTCTATGATTGCTTTGTTATTGTTATCATTTGACAATCTCTCAAATACGATCAGACATTTTCGCAGAGTCATAAGTAGCGTTTCATGGATTTGACTGTTTCCTAGACAAGACAATGAGTAACTGGGGCCTCGGTGGCCGAGTGGTTAAGGTAGTTCGTCTACTATTGATTACGTGGTCTGTCAACACTGAGATTGCAGGTTCGATTCTCACTGCAGGCAAGGTGTACTCGACTCCGATTTTAATTGACAAGGATTGCCAGTTTTCCTACCGCAGGTCGGGGGTTATCTCAGGGTACTCCGGCTTCCTCCCCGAATAAAAACTGGACGCCATGATATAGCTAAAAAATTGCTGAAAGTGGCGTTAAAACACCATCAAACAAAAAAAACATTGAGTAACTCGACGGGTGTCTAATTAAAGGTAGGCACTGCTTACTCGTCCGGAGCACCTGAGTGCACCCATGGTTTTATTGGGTTCGGGTTTCTCTCTTTTTTTGTGTTTTTTAGTTTTTGTGTTGCGTTATGTATGTTTGTCTGTATCTGGTTTTGTAACTGTCCCTTGACCTTTGGCTCTTGTTGTACGGTCGGTTTTCTTGGCTATTTTTCTTATATTTCTTCAAAGCATTTTGCTCAATTTTATAAATAAAAAATTATAAAACAACTAAAACCTAAGTGTTTTTATTTATATTTAAAAAAAAACAAAAAAAACATTCCACTAAATTAGTGAGATTCGAACTCGGATTGTTGAGGTGGAACGAAAACACGCTAACCAATGAACCACGTATACGTTGTAATTATTAGTTGTTAAATGTTGTATTTAAATTGTTTTCTGGTGGTGTTGATCTAAATATAACATTTATATTTTTATCCAAGCTCAAATAACTATATTTATATTATTTTCTTTTGTATTTCATGTACGGATACACATTGATCAACAAAATTTTTATATGGACATGATTATGCAATTCAGATATCAATAACATTACGATTTTCACGTCAACATTGTCATATTTAAGGAAAGAAATAAACTATGAATCCGTATAAATTAATTGTTTATTACGCAAAAATCATATATGTATTAAATGATAAACCTTCATTCTTTTGTTGCCATGTATTATGTAGATAGTATCAGTCTCCGGAGTGCAGACGATATACCCCACCCTGTTTTTAAAGCAGCATGTTTTTCTTCTCCCTTCCTATATATTTTTAATTGATGGAAACGCAAAAACAATCGTCAGTTATAAAGAACTACTTACCACATGATTAAAAACAGCTGGAACATATTTTTTCCAAAGCTTATATTAGCATTCTGGTGAAATGCGCGCTGCAGACGTTTTCCCCCGGATGCCTCAGTTACTGATGTAAACACGAAGTAGTCATGGAGTTGTCTCCCTTTTGGAGCAAAACAACGACGACATTTCAATATTTGAATATGAGCGCATTCGTGTTCAGTCTTCATTTTTTAATAGAAGAATTGTGTTTACAAAATCTATCCGTGGTGTGAAAATGAAAGTTGAACACGAACGCGCTGGCATTTAACTTTAAGTTTGAAACGTGAAAAAATAGCTATTTTACCGCAATTACGCAAGTAACACCAACTTTGAACTATAAAAAATAAAAAAATATGTATACATGTTGATAATTTAGTTATATATTTCCTAAGTTTGAAATAATATGGTTTTAAATCTATAAAATATTTAAATGTTCTGCTCAGTTTAATATCGAGTAATGTTGGGGCCGAAATCGCGTCTTATCGTATCTCATCCTTTGCTGTACCTGTTATACTTTTTTAACTATCAGCCGAAAACTCTCTTGACCCCCCACCCCCCCCCCCCTTTTCTATTTTAAGACAACGTAGGTATGTAGGTAATCAGCTGTCATGATTTGCACATTTTTAGTAGAGGACATCCTAAAGATGATGAGTGCAATGTTTCAAAGCAGTCATTTTATTGGTTAAAGAGGAGAAGATTTTTTAAATCAATTAAAATTGATTAAAAAAATGTTCAAGGAGATTTATTCCTAAACGGTTCATCAGACAATCTTGACCCTAAGTCATTTTTGTAGCCCTCATAGGGCAGAACAATTAAGCAATGCTAACTTTTTCTCTAGTTATAATAATTTTCAAGATTTTGAGGCAAAAATGTCAAAATTAATCAATTTCAACAATTAAAGGGCAATAACTCCTATAAGGAGTCCTCATACAACTTCGACCCAATAGAGTGTTTCGTAGAGCTTTTGATGCCAATGATTTAACATAATTGGTTATTACAGACATTACATGTAAACTGGAGACAAAGTGAGGAAGGGTTTCAGCAGGAAAAATGTAAGCTTTATCAACAAATTTTCAAAGTTGCATAAAATATGAATATGTGAATCCTCTAACAGTATTGAACCATTGTGTAAAATTTCAGATATGTACTTGATGTAGTTTTTGAGTTATGGTCCGGAAACCACTAATTCAAGAAATTTTCTAACGTTTTTTCTGTCGCTGTGACCTTGACCTTGAACGGGTTTACCCCAAAATCAATAGGGTTCCTCTTCTTATGGTATGTAACAATATCCCAAAGTTTCAATAAAATTGGTTAAGAACTTTTCGAGTTATGGTCCGGAAACCACTAATTCAAGAAATTTTCTAACGTTTTTCTGTCGCTGTGACCTTGAACTGATTTACTCCAAAATCAATAGGGTTTTTCCTCTTATGGTATGTAACAATATCCCAAAGTTTCAATAAAATTGGTTGAGAACTTTTTGAGTTATGGTCCAGAAACAACTAATTCAAGAAATTTTCTAACGTTTTTCTGTCGCTGTGACCTTGACCTTGAACAGATTTACCCCAAATTCAATAGGGTTCCTCCTCTTATGGTATGTAACAATATCCTAAAGTTTCTTTAAAATCGGTTCACAACTTTCTGAGTTATGGTCCGGAAACCAATTGTTGACGCACGCCGACCTGCCCGCCATCATCATAACAATAGCCGAGTTCAACTTTGTTGCAACTCGGCTAAAAATCAATTAAAACAGATTAAAAAAACAGTTCAAGGGAATAACCCTTAAACGGTTAATCAGACAATCTTGACCCTAAAGCCATTTTTGTAGTTCTCATAGAGCAAAACAATTAAACAATGCTAACTTTTTCTCTAGTTCTAATAATTTTCAAGATTTTGAGGCAAAAATGGCAAAAATCATCAATTTCGACAATTAAAGGGCAATAACTCCTACAAGGAGTCGTCATGCAACTTTGACCCAATGGAGTGTTTTGTAGAGCTTTTGATGTTGAAGAAGGAAGGTCTGTTTGGTTTTCCTGTATCTGTTATACTTTTTTTAACTATAAGCCAAAAACTGGATTTTGACCCCCTTGTTCTATTTTAAGCCATGGTGGCCATGTTGATTGATCTGAGGCCATGATTTGCGCAAATTTTACTGATGATGTGTGCAAAGTTTCAAAGCAATCCCTTCAGTGGTTTTTGAGGAGAAGATTTTTAAAGAAAATTTAACGACAACGATGGATGCCAAGTCAGATGGCAGTAGCTCACATGTGTAAGGTGATCTAAAAATATGGTCATTCAATCAGGGGAAAAAATATTTGTTATAAATGTGTAAAGATCAGAAATGATGGGAAGATATGGGTACGTTTATTCTTTATACAAACTGTAAATTTACCTTTCCTACATGTAGAGCAGAATAGAATCACAAAAGTAGTCATTTTTTTGTCGTTCTTTTTGATGTTGCAAAGTGAAAATTAAGTGTTTTTCCAGAATTATTTGAACCTTTTGCATCAAGGCTAATTCAATTTCCATGTAGCATCACATGTGCACTTTCCCCAATGCATGTAATCTTTAAATTATCATTACAAGGAAGATGGTTTTTTACTATATAAATGGCAGAAAAATGTGCTTCAACAATGAAATAAAACTTCTTGATTCACTTGATTTTTGAGTAACTTTTAAATTGAAATAGCTGCGGAACCATAGCTCTTTAGGTCCAGTGGCTTTTTTTGATTTATCAAAGGTCCAAAAGAGCTAGAGTTCTGCAGATTTTAAGCTGAATTTAAATAATCAGATTGCAAATATATGCAAAAAAACCTTACAATAACGCAACGTTTTAAAAATAATTGGGCAACACCTTAACAGATTGAGCAGACTTACCATATATTATACTTTTATTTTATCCAATTGTAATTACTACACTTTAGTATGGCATTTCTGTAGTGAGGAAAACACCAGTTAACTTGTAGTGAGGAAAACACCAGGTAACTTGTAGTGAGGAAAACACCAGGTAACTTGTAGTGAGGAAAACACCAGTTAACTTGTAGTGAGGAAAACACCAGGTAACTTGTAGTGAGGAAAACACCAGTTAACTTGTAGTGAGGAAAACACCAGTTAACTTGTAGTGAGGAAAACACCAGTTAACTTGTAGTGAGGAAAACACCAGTTAACTTGTAGAGAGGAAAACACCAGGTAACTTGTAGTGAGGAAAACACCAGTTAACTTGTAGTGAGGAAAACACCAGTTAACTTGTAGTGAGGAAAACACCAGTTAACTTGTAGTGAGGAAAACACCAGGTAACTTGTAGTGAGGAAAACACCAGTTAACTTGTAGTGAGGAAAACACCAGTTAACTTGTAGTGAGGAAAACACCAGGTAACTTGTAGTGAGGAAAACACCAGTTAACTTGTAGTGAGGAAAACACCAGTTAACTTGTAGTGAGGAAAACACCAGGTAACTTGTAGTGAGGAAAACACCAGTTAACTTGTAGTGAGGAAAACACCAGTTAACTTGTAGTGAGGAAAACACCAGTTAACTTGTAGTGAGGAAAACACCAGTTAACTTGTAGTGAGGAAAACACCAGGTAACTTGTAGTGAGGAAAACACCAGGTAACTTGAAAACATTCAAGAATGGCTGTAAGATATATACCAAAATGAAGTTAGTACATATTAATCAAATCTAAGATGCCATCATTACTTTTAAGATGATTAGATGTTAAGTTTTAAAATAGTAAACAAACAATCACCCATATATTTTATACTAACATGATATAATAAATATTAAAGTTCTTATTCTTTGGACATACAAATATAGGTGTAAAGCCAAACATTCATACAAGTATGGTCTACACTCTGTGAGGCATAATATATTTAGGGGGCAGCCAAACTATGGAATTAACTCCCAAATGTTCTGAGGATAGATAACAGTTTATATCAATTCAAGAGTTTAATTAGTAGGTTGGAGAAGGTGTTTTTTTAATTGTCCTTTTTTTTTGTTAGATATAGTTTGGTCCCCACTCTGTGTTTTTGTTTCACTTTTAGTTCTTATTTTGGTTGGAATTGGTTCTCCTCTATGCCTACACGTGGTATCCAAATACATCTTTTTATTCTGCAACTACAGCTTCAACTATACAAATATGACCATACGAACTAGATATCAGTGAGATGGTACCCATCTCTGTGGGCCCCGCCGACCTTGAGGTCAAGGTCAAAGGTCATCAACCATGGCATGCGACACATCGCCTTGATATTATATACCCACATTCCAAATACCCGGTATCAAAAGCCTATCTCAAAAGATAAAAAAGTTACAACTCAGACATGAATTTGTTATTCAGAAAGCAATAATGTGACCTTAAGGTCAAAGCTCAAGGCCACATGTAAACAACCACGGTATGCCACACATCGCCTTGATATTATCTACCCACATTCTAAATATCAAAAGCATATCTCGAAAGATAAAAAAGTTACAGCCCAGACATGAATTTGTCATACAGAAAGCAATAATGTAACCTTAAGGTCAAAGTTCAAGGTCAAAGGTTATCAACCACAGTATGTGACACATCGCCTTGATATTATCTACCTACATTCCAAATATCAAAAGCCTATCTCAAAAGATAAAAAAGTTACAGCCCGGACATGAATTTGTCATAAAGAAAGCAATAATGTGACCTTAAGGTCCAAGTTCAAGGTCAAAAGGTTATCAACCACGGTATGCGACACATCGCCTTGATATTATCTACCTAAATTCCAAATATCAAAAGCCTATCTCAAAAGATAAAAAATTTACAGCCTGGACACGATTAGTTTGGACGGACAGACGGACGGACAGACTGATCACTATAGGGCGTCCGCCACAAAGTGGCCGGGCCCTAATAAAGCAAAGCTTTATTTGTAAATAATGACGTCACTCCTGGTACCCTTGTCCTTACTTCTAACAATATTTAGTATTCTGTTCTGGTTTACGGCATGTTGTCGAATACGATATTTGTTTGTGACGTCAGGCTATCACTTGAATACGTGCCGAATATTTCAAGTAAAAAATCGTTTATTTGTACTCGCCGCAAAACAGGTGAGAAATGTTCGGCAGGACCTCGCATTTCTACCTGTTTCTTAGGCTCCTACAAATAAACTGTATATTTTCTGACAATGTACTAATATTTATATTTAAGTGTTCTGACATATGATATCTTACAGTACCTACTCACGGTACCTTATGTCTGCTTGCCTTTATGTACTTATATTACCTGCAAACAAGTATTTTACCTGTGCTCATGTATTTATAAATGTCTACTAAATGTCTTTCATGTCTGCATGCTGAATACACTGCCATAGCAAGTGGCAAGGCCAGTATGGTTTTGAACGTACCACTTTTACTTGCTGGTACTAAAAACCGGTTCTTAAATCAGTTTTTTTCAAATGGAAATAAAAAATGATAGAGTTTCATTAAATTTACTCTTTAATTTGTGAAATATTCGACATAAATCCGATCTTTTTCTGGCAAAAAAGACAACAAGTGACTTCATAAGCACGATAAAAAATGTACCCCTGTTACCAACGCTCCACTCTTTCTGTCCATCCCATACGCAGAATTTTATAACTCAAAACTGTCTAAATGGTACATCTTGGTCTTAACTGTTTTCCTGTTAAATGTATATTGATAGTTATGATACATAAGTTGTTATATATCTTAGTTGAAAGTAGAAGGAATAATCGTACCCTCGCTGTTTTTTTTTTTTTGGCGAGGGTACGAATTTAGTCCCATTACTCGTAATGTAGCAGAGCATGCGAATCACATTCCAGGCACTTTGTTACCTAAAAGAAGTTGCATATACACTCAGACGTGGTCGATCTTGATATTTTTCGACAGTGTCACCATTTTTTTTATTGCTTTTGAGTTTAAAATCGATTATTATCTATACGTGATGATAGTTATTGCCATTTTTAATAAACCGCTGTGTGTTATATATTAATTTACATTCGTGTCTCTTTTCATAACTCAAATCATTGCATTGTATCACACGTGGGGTTATAACTAATTTCAGGTACGGTTTACTGAGCTATTGCGTGATAATATAGTTCAATGTCACCGAAGTAAGTACTTTCTATCTGTAATATTGTTTTGATTATTTTTCAGGTGAAAAACAGTAAATTTACAGTATGTTTTGTATTTCGAAATGTAATACTTTTGTTATTTGCATTTGAATTAAAATATAATTATGTTCATATATTCTTACGCGATCAAGCTGGCTAGGTGAACGATCATATTGTTGTATTCATTACATTATGTGCACGTGATTATGTGTCATAACCATTTATTGTAAATGTGTTGAACAAATAAATATTTCGTACTATTATCATAAATGCACATTAAATCTGCTCTCATCTTAATTTAATTATGTAATTAACGCATTGTAAATATGTCCAACAATAATAAATTTCTTGCTACTGTTTTTAATGGTGTATTAAACAATTTTCGTGATGTAATCCGTTAATATTCCATGGCTGCCTGTGCTGCTGCAGCTGATCATCATGATGAATAACAGTAAACAAGATTTTCACATGTACATCTTTGCAAAACAAAAAGAACACATAAATCAATGTATTAAGAATTTCCAATATTTTTAAAACAAACGATAACCAGTCCTTTAGCTCAATTGGGATTGCAGATTTAACGAACGGTACAAATGTCATGTATGTTAATAATTTGGGACAAAGATTGCACACCGACTTGATGAGGGAAGTATTACGAATCTGTAATTCCTGTCGAAAATTTAAATGATGAAAACGTTTCTACTTTAGCATTGTCTTATTATTGGTTTTATGCACTTTTTAATTTTCCAGTTATTTTGTTGTTGTCGCATCATATAGAAATAAATTATTTAATTTAATTTTTTTAATACAGGTCTCAATTGCATTTTCCTGTATCTTTCTTTTACTTTAAATAATTCAAATGTCCAAAAATGTTAACTGAGTCCACTATAAGGCTGCATATGTCAAAAGCAATTGACTTTCCATGTTGGGCCTCAAACGTACAGGTTCAACATGTTGCGGTCGTATCATGCTGCGCTCGGCGAAGCTTTTTATTCTTTACTGTTATTGTTGGTTATAGTATTAATTACACAATTTCTATTTTTATTATAGGACATTTATCAGATATTACAATACAAAATGACTTCTTGTTTTAATCCTCCAATTACTTTAATTGAGTTTCCCCGATATGGTTACAACCATATCTTTTCTTGTTTATTACAATTATTACATGAAAAACTTTGAAAAACCTGAAACTGAATGGTGTGTTGCATCATGGGTAATACATATGTAAATTACTGGATTCTTACTACGGAATGGTTGTTATAGTATGTAAATGAGCACGTTTATAATAAAATTAGGTCACATTATCCATATACAGAAAAATGATAAACATAGCATTTTACACGTGCATCTTCAAAGATGAAAAAATAAATTTCTTCAATAAAGATCGTTTCCCATTAGTTTTGCAATGTCTAAAGCTTTAATAACGTAAAGAAGATGAACATTATGTTTGAATTTTGTATAAATAGACCCAAGTTAGAATTATTTATTTGCTACATTACAAGCAATAGGACTGAATTCTGCCCCTAATCCGACAAATCACAAAACTAACTTCGGATTATAACGGCAGTAAAATTTGGCCCAAGTTGAAAGTTGCATGGTTTTAAGTGTCAGTTACATCTTTTTGGTAATATTTCTTCTTCCTCTGTAATGGACATAGGTACCATGTTGCATTTGTTAACCTATGTTAACCCTTTCTATACTATTCGTTCTTTTGTTTAATACAAAACCTACAGCTTTTATATCGACCATTTACCCCAGACCCCCTGAGGTTAAGGCCATCCCACTTTGCAGTGTCCCTACTTGTCACATCTCCAAATGTACCATTATTTTTATGGGTGCTACCCTTATACAATTAGTCAGAGAATTCTCTGCCGTCCAACGTTTTTTTTTTTTTTTTTTGTGTGGGACGTCAGAGAGCTCTCCATAAGCAAAACAGCGGATTTTGCGACACCAGTCTGGGTCGGCACATTTCATCGTGTCAAATTTAATAAAACATTTTCATCATGTTTTATTAAATCTGACACGATGAAATGTGCCGACCCAGACCGGTGTTGCAAAATCCGCTGTTTGCTAATGGAGAGCGCTCTGACATCCCACACAAAAAAAAAAAAAAAAAACGTTGGACGTCAGAGGATTCTCGGACTATTATGCAATATACTGCTTATCTATCCTCAAACATGTTTTTATGTTCTATATCTCGGTAATGTGTTTGTTTTGTTTAATTGTTTGTTACATGTCTAATTGTCTGTTTTTAAAACTTCATCTTTTAAAATGTTAAAAAAAATGTATTTTTACTGACTATAAAATAAAATTTATTGGACACTCTGAAGTGCATTAGTAACTCATTTAAGGTTACACAAGCATGACAATTTTAAGGTAAGTTTGAGTTTATTGTAATACGTTACTGTAATCTATTTAACAATAACATGTTCATTTCAAAGACAAACTTAATATCATTTTAAATAGATCAGTCTATTCTCTACTTGCGGTAAACAAGATTTATCTCCCATTTGCAGAGTTATCTGTTCTTTAGAGCAGGTACTTTATAGTACCTACTATGGGTAAAAAGTAGTTTTTCTACAATATTTTTTATTCATATATAGCAAAGCATCCGGTAACATTTATTATGATATGCAAACTAATTCTGCAGTTTTTTTGGTTGTACTAGAAGAGTCAGTCCACAGACATTATTTAAAAAAATAATAAAAACGTGATTTTTCCCTATCTGTTCAATATTAGATACCTGTTGTTATGAAAGACAACTCTTGCAAATGGGAAGTAACTCTTGTATTCCGAAAATAGGGAATTAATAGACAGTCTAATAATGATTAGAAGAAATTACTATTCAATAATGGTAATTCCTGACACTTTTAGGGTGCATGATTAATAACCTTGATTTTTAAATCCATGGACAAACTTTACTAATTATGAATAATATAATGTCAATGTGGTTAACTAACAATCAGTCTGGTCTCTTTTCTGGATTGGTTCAACATCAACATCTAACAATCAGGGGAGAATCATGTGGAAAGGGGAAGGAAACGAACATGGTACATGCTGGTAGAAAAGCTCTGCTGTTGGATAATTGTTTCTTCGGTTTGTTCCTCAGGGGAACAGCGCATTGATAGCGAGCGCACATCAGAAAAAAGTAGTGCCATTATAACTCTTTAATGTGGAGGTAATACGTCGTTTTCAAGATATAATTGCTCTCGTTAAAGGAGGTGGAAATTGTAATACTGATCACGTGACGTCATAAAAAATTTAGGGCACTTTTAGTTTAAAACGGTGACACTTGACACGGAATGGGACGGCATAAGAAAGACGATTTAAAACGAAACCTGTGCTGTGTTGTGCGGGGGTGCAACGCCAACACTTAACATAAAATTTATGGAAAGGAGTCAAGTTTTATTCCGTTTTATGACGTTCACATGATGTTAAAGACGGTACGTTGAGGAAAGTGCCCTAAATAAAATCACGTGATACTATTACTCACGTGATATGATACGTCTAACTACCTATCGTGAAAACGACGTATAAAAATAATCAGTTTCACATGTACACAGTTTCAGGTGTAGGACCACCATAGATTTTTTACTCTTCGGCTATATTAAAATTTGATAATTTTGACTTATCCTAGAAAATTTACCTTTGTTTCAAATTAAGTGACACTTCTGTCCCCTATAAAAATGCACTGGCTGAACATTCTGTCAAAATTTCACAATATGTTTCATTGCATATAAGAAAAAACGCTCAACCTGAAGTCCACGTGGTCTAAAAATCTACTTTCACTTTCTATTTCAGTCCAAAAATAGTGCTTGTCCCTAATTGACTCTCAACATTTTTATGTTCATTTAAAACCAATAAAACTTTATCCTCAAGTTTCCTAGAATATTCAGCTTTCCAAAAATACCAAATTTATTCTGGTATCATGTGCGGTTCAAATTCTATATGATGCAAGAGTGAACCTGTCTGTTGACTAGTACTACTTTTACGTACAACCTCTGAACTGGTTCCCGGTATTTGGTGGTCCTACACCTTCACATGTTCCCCAGAGGAATTCTATCAATGTTTAACCTGACTTTTCTTGTAATGTTCCCCAGAGGAATTCTATCAATGTTTAACTTGACTTTTCTTGTAATGTTCCCCCCTGAGGAACTTTATCAATGATCAACTTGATTTTTCTTGTAATGTTCCCCAGGGGAATTGTATCAATGTTTAACTTGACTTTTCTTGTAATGTTCCCCAGGGGAATTGTATCAATGTTTAACTTGACTTTTCTTGTAATGTTCCCCAGAGGAACTTTATCAATATTTAACTTGACTTTTCTTGTAATGTTCCCCAGAGGAACTTTATCTACTTTAATATCTACTTTAATCTAGAAATTATATCTTGTGATATAATTACAAGATTAAAGTAGATAAAGTTCCTCTGGGGAACATTACAAGAAAAGTCAAGTTAAACATTGATAAAATTCCTCTGGGGAACATTACAAGAAAAGTCAAGTTAAACATTGATAGAATTCCTCTGGGGAACATGTGAAACTGATTATTTTTATTACCTCCACATTAAAGAGTTATAATGGCACTACTTTTTTTCTGATGTGCGCTCGCTATCAATGCGCTGTTCCCCTGAGGAACAAACCGAAGAAACAATTATCCAACAGCAGCTTTTCTCGATGTCGGTCTTCTACAATTACATTTGAAAAAAACCCGAAAAGAAAAGTAGATTCTAATATGACGTCCTGCTTTAGCTATGTAAACAAAGCCGTGTCAAAATTCCAATAAGTTTAGTTCGCACATGCGTAAACTGCGTGTTTAGTGTAAATGTAAAAACTGACTTACAAATGCCGTTTGTACTGTGTTATCCATAATTATTGTTATTGTTAATAATTTAGTTATTTTTAGTCTGAATTCTGAGATTTATATGATTTAAACTACTCCCGATACATTATTTTTTTATTCTAATATGACGTCCTGCTTTAGCTATGTAAACAAAGCCGTGTCAAAATTCCAATAAGTTTACTTCGCACATGCGTAAACTGCGTGTTAAGTGTAAATGTAAAAACTGACTTACAAATGCCGTTAACCTGGTCCCCTGGTGCAATATTTTTCATTTACGCAAGCTTCACTTTCAAATATAACACCAGGTATATTCGCACCGGAAGTCCGCTTACGGTATTGAGAATATTTAGTCAGGATCCCAGACTACAAATGCCGTTTGTTATGTGTTATCCATAATTATAGTTATTGTTAATAATTTAGTTATTTTTAGTCTGAAATCTGAGATTTATATGATTTAAACTACTCCCGATACATTATTTTTTTTAACAATTCTACATTCGAATTAATATGACGTCACAATTAGAATTCCGACGTCATATTACGCTGAACTGAAAATTTCAAACTGGAACGATGCAATTTCGTTAAGATTTCTCAATATTTTTGTTTAAAAGGTACGTACATTCAATAAAATGACGAGAAAATATGTTTATGTCAATTTTATTTGCTTAAACATACTGTTTTGGGATATATAGTTTCAAAAAAACAATATTACCACTGAAAGCGTACTCTTAGAACCGCTTCGAAATTTTAAAACATTTGTTAGACATATTAGAATCGAAATCAGGGACAGTCTATACTAGTTAGTATAGACTGTCCCTGTCGAAATAGATTATTGCGAGCGGGCTATCGCTCGGTATAAAATATTGACAAATATAAGGTCTGACCATGTTCTAATTCCCATAAAGCCCGCTCGCAATAATCTATTTCTTAAACAACAAGAGCCTAAAGTTAATGGACGATAAAAAATCTGTATTTAGACACGCATATACAACACGAAAAAAAATCCGCAGGTTATATCTGCGAAACCAGTTAATATGTTAGCTGTGCCGGAGAGTGGTATTAGACATGTCGATTCAATCGGATCACCTTGGTTGTTTCAGGCATCTGTTGACGGAGAAGTACAATCTGCCGTTTTCAGAAACAATAATTAAGCTTACCGTCATGAACACTAACCAATCAAAATGAATGACACGAAACGTCACAAACTACGTCATGACACAATCGATTGATTGACTGAAAATATTTCTAAATGTACTTCCGAGGACACTTTCTAGACCGTTGACATGTATATAAATTACCGAGAAATGTTTCGATTGCCGTTGAGTTACTAAATTTTAATGTCTAGGAAGTCAAATTCAGGAATAGGAAAAACTAAAAAATGTTCCTGGTTTGACAGAAAAGTCTCGAACACTTATCCAGATGAATGTTATAAATCGAGACATAAAATGGACTCAGTATATGTAGAAAAATAATCCTTTCTTAAGCAAAACATCGCTCTTTGGATTTAATTCGAATTTCCAAATTATATCTTGTATTATGATCTGTGTAACTTGATTTATAGATTCCTGGTTTGATAGAAAAGTCTCGAACACCTATCCACCTATTTGTTAATGTGTTTTTTTTTCAAATTATAAAAATATCCAAAATTACCCATAATAATTTGCAATACACCCGCGTAATATATAGCTATCAGCACGTAACTACAAATACGAGACAAATAATCAAATACAAATACAAGTTGTAAAGAAATAACTTCAGGTAGAGTAAAGATAAATGACACAAAAGATGGAGAAGTTTGATCTTCATGCCAAGTACAACGAGAGTTGTAGGATACAAGCGCAGTATACAAGTTTGTTTGAATGGAGTTAAACGTCATGTTCAGCAATTTTCAGCTATATTTTGGGGTCTTGTATTGATGGGAACCCGGAATACCCTACAGAAACCCCTGAACTGGTTACAGAAAAGTGTGTTGACACTCCGGTGAAGAAATAGTAGACGACTAACTACCTCAACAACTCGTTTAACCAAGCCGTGATTAACTTGGAAAGTAGTTAATGTAAACAGATTGATGCTTCTTTATACCGTCAAACATATGCCTTGGCCATCTAATAATGTAAATATTCCATTATTTGTGCAAATTAGAGGAAATTCTACATTGGACAAACGAAAAATGAATTATTGCCGTGATGTACATTGTAAAGTATGATATGACATAATGGCACAGACCTTCACTTCTAGGTGAAATTAATCTAAAACGCTGACAGGATGGCGCAGACTGTCAAATCTAGGTAAACCATCAAACACTAACGAATGAATATTACGTCAGAAATTTTCTTTTGGCAATATTTCGCTAAGGGACATGTCAGACTGGTAACCAAACGAGAAAATATATACAATAAATTCATTTATTGACATTTTATTTAATTTTAAAAAAATTATCCTGACCGCAAGTGCCTGTGGTCTTCAACTGCGAAAATTTCTGACGTAATAAAGATATGGTTTTCCCATAACTATCAACTGTTCATGTTGAAGACCACAGAACCTCCGAAATGATAACATCAACCTACTAGATAAAACAAAACATTGTTCGAGTAGCTTATTAGTGGTCTAAAAAAAATCGGACAACCTCATGACGTATAACCGTGATGTAGAGTATATGATATAACATAATGGCATACTTCTGGGGGAAACTAATCTAAAACGCTGACAGGATGGCGCAGACCGTCAAATCTTGGTAAACAATGATTAATGTCGTTAGAATAGTAAACTCTGGGCAAAAGATCAAAGTTGGTCAAAGTCTGAAAATTGATTTTATGGAAGACTGGACTTTGAATGAAGGTAATAACAAAATATAGAACACCAAGGAAACCGTCAAAAAGACGATCTACAAAGTCCAAGTCAAAGAAACTTGAGAACCAACAACCAAAAATGAAGAAAATAGAGGAATCATCCTGAATTGGCACGGGCATTTTAAAAGAAATGGTGGGTTCAACCAGGTTTTACAGCATGTCAAACCTCCCGCTACCATTACTGCAGTGTGTGAGTTGGTAAATTGAATGTGGTATTTATCATACACCACTAGTCAGAAATAGGTGTCTACTGATTGAAAAGAATCGCACAGTCTACAACCAATCGACTTCGACAATATGGCATTAGACCCAGAAGGTCGTATTTGGATGTTTTGACACCGTTACACAAAGAAATAAGAGTCTGATGGTGCAACATATTGAGATGCTGGACATTCCATAACTGGCGTAGAAACTGTTTCAGCCACGATTTCCCTTTTTTGCTAACAGAAGCCTGATGGGTGATTTCGTGTATATACCGGTGCAGGAATGAACGTTTCTCCTCCTCTGGTGTCCAAGAGGTCGACAGCTTCGGTGGAAGTAGCGTCATCATGTGGGATCCCTCATGACAGTCAAACAGAACTGGTACATGTCTTAGACAATATAAAGACTCAAAGGTAAAGAGACGAAATTCTCCAACCATACCAAATGCGCGTAATTTACCGACCGAGGAAGTTGTTTCAATGCTAGGTCTCACAGCAAGCATAACGCGGGACTATCTTGAGCAGAACAACATTAAGGGCGTTCCAAACCAATGGATTTTAATCCCATTGAACACTTGTGGGACCAGCTGAATAAACGTGTGCTGCAGCGTCAACCTCCGCTTCAGACCTCCGATCAACTCCGTCAAATGTTGCAACAGGAGTGGCGAATAATTCCACGTTATGGACCATTGGTTGACTCTATGCCACGATTGAGAGCAGCTCTATTACTGGACTGCAAACATATCAAGTTGGTTAAAGTCGGCCAATGTTAGCATGATGCAGTTGGATTGTACTCCTCGAAAGGCCTGTTATAAGGCCGGGCAATTTCCACGAGTACATGTATGCCTACCTATGGTATACGCCTAAGATGGCCTAAGGTACAGTAAAATCTGGAAGACAAACCAAATCTGCCAATTCTGAAATTATGAAAAGGTTTGGCTCTTTAAAATTCAAACAGCTCAGTGTGGGGCAGGACTAGGGTTTCTGGATTGAATAAATATAAATAGCGCATCTAGGCCTATTATTATTATGAGAAAATGTACAATAGAAAATAAATTAAATTTCGTCAAAGTCGATTACTCTTGGCAAAATGCAGGTAGACGGCCGCAAGGGTTAGGCTCCTTGAAAGCCATAGACAGAGGACGTTCTCCGAGGTAGTAACGAAGGATATTTATACATGTAGGCAAACCTCAAGAAAAGGAAAGGTAAACAGTGGAAGAAATATCAAAGTTCATGAAATATCCAGACTGAAGTTGTAAATTAGTGCAAGCACTAATAAAGGAGTTGTAGATAAGTTTGTGTGATCAAAAATTCGAAAAGGTATATGTTCTGTAAATCTGGATAGAGATTCAACGCCGTCATCGTACTCAATATCACATGAAATAACTGATGAAATCCCAATTGTTTTTCATTTAAACAGCATGTAAAAATTATTGACCACAGACCTATACTGTGAAACTAGATTCTCAAAATGGTCTGCTGAATAACAGTCTAATTAAAATTAAATCTTTAATTTGCTCCCCCTTTATGTTATTGGTCGCTGCTTACAACGCAACGACCAATAACAAATTGGGGGAGCAAGTGAAAGATTTAATTTTAATTAGATTGGCTGAAGAAGAAGGAAGACACTTGCCCAAGCCTTAAATTTCACATTACGCTATATTGAAGATGTTTTCTTTGCATTCAATCTATACAAGCGAGCTTGAAATTATGGACACCACCAATACACTTAATTAGGTTGGCCTCTTACTTAGACCTACTTCTAGGAATAGACTCGGGAAATAAAAACTAAAACTATACGACAAACCTGATGACTTCAGCTTTAGAATTGTCAACTTCCCGTTCATCAGAAAGCAACATTCCAGCAGATCCGGCGTATGGGTTGTACATTTACAACTTATACGTCATGCGGTTGTCCGATTTTTTTAGACCGGTCACTGCTGTTGACTACTAAGCTACTCGAACAATCTTTTGTTTTTCCTAGGTTGATGTTATCATTTCAGAGGTTCTGTGGGCGTCAACTTGAACAGTTGATCGTTATGGGAAAACCATATCTCTATTACGCCAGAAATTTTCGCCATTTCCTAGACATGACAATGAGTAATTCGACGAGTGTCTAATTAGAGGCAGGCACTGCTTACTCGTCCGGAGCACCTTTTTGTTGTGGAGGGGGGGGGGGGGGTTCGGATTACTCACTTTCTTTTTTTTGACATTCGGCTCTTGTTTGGTCGGTTTCTTCGGTGTAGATATAGAAATAATTTAGAATTTCTTTCAATCGCGTCCTTGTGACAGCGTGAAAACTTGGACCTGAACTCTATACACTGCTATTTCTGTTCGTTTGCTTGTGGCGCTATGTTTGGTTTTTTTGTTTGTTTAGCTATTATTTTATCTGTCATTGACTTATCTCTTCCTAATTACTCCTCGGTATCTTCGATTCTTTATTCTTATATGCAACCAAAAACTTGTTTGAAGGAATTGATCCATTGAGCCATTATCGTTTATCTATGTACATACATCATCATATAGTGGTAGGTAGACATATTTCTTTCAACACAAGTATACCTATGAAGACACAACCAAAATGTTTTTATGGCAAAAAATGTCTTCTGCCGTAGTACTATTAGTGTTTTTTCAACAAACAGATGACATACCAAAGAGGACCGACAAAGACTGGCACAATCGTTTAATTTCAGCTTTCGCTATAGAGATAGTGTCGAGCCATTGAACAATACACGTTTTGTGACTATTTGGTTCGCATTTATCGTAATGAGATTGAGATTGAGTTTAAATAAAGTATTCTTATTGACTTTAAATAAAGTATTCTTATTGGATCGACTACGAACGAAGTTTGATCTACCTTAATATCCCTATCATGAATTTTTCTTTTCTGTCGGTTTCCTTGACAGAGCAAAGGCTGATCAAGCAAGGGTTTCAGTAATTACTGCAAGTCTCATAAACCGAAGGTTTCTGACAGTCAACTTTAGAACATCCCTACGTACATTTTATTGTCGCCATTGCTCCCTATTACGTCACAGCATCTTTAGATAATTTGTCTCCATGGGGAATGATAGTTTTTTTTATTTTACACCTGCAGATGTCCTCTCGGTGTTTATGTGCAGACATAAGATCTCCTATAATTAGTTTCCGTATTTTAAGTAAATTATTACTGTAAAAAGAAGATTCGAAGTCCCTACTCTGTGCCATGGTTGTATAGATATTTGACTTCTATGCATGGTTATAGAGTTGAAATAGGAAAAATTGAAGTATTTAATACTGTAAAGAAGTCCGATTGCGGAACAGTTTGTCTTACTGTTGTGTTTAGGTCTGTCCTCTTCTTTTAAATATGTCTATCAACGTTCGAAACAAAGTACTTAAGTATTATTGGTAACGCACATTAAAATATGTGAGGCTCGTTTTCAACCGTTTATAACCTAAATCTATGAACAAGTCGTTAAAGAAGATGATGAGCGGATTTTGGTTAAACAGAAAATAGGACAAGGGTATACCGGTATTTTGGACAGTTTCACAATCCTATAAGTGACATCAATGCAACACAAAAAGAACTGATAGCAGATATGCATATTCTCGGGATATATACATCGAAACAAACAATTGCTTAGCAATTAACTTTCATATTTTGACATCATGCTATTATGAATAAAGGGCTTAAGACGCATAATCAGGAGCTTATCTATGCACAGACCATATAATCACGGAAGAAACGTTTCAGTCGATTGTTTTTTACTGCTATTTATCTAGCCACCGACCTATCGTCACAGAAGAAATGTTTCTATAGATAGTGGTTACTGCCATTTCTCTAGGCACCGACCATATCAACACAGAAAAAAAGGTTTCTATCGACTGTGCCATCCTCCCAAGTGAGATATTGTTTTATTCCACGATGGAGCAAACGTGGAATGAGAACCCTTGACTTGGGAGGACGCGAGAAAAGTTGTAATTTTCTCCCAACCTAAAATCAATTGACCAATCAAAACGCTGTTACCATGGGAATGTATGTTGTCGGTAGATTGCAATACGATCGTCAAATAAATTAATAAACTTGCGTTAACCTACCCGCAAAACGTTTCCATCGATTGTGTTGACCTTCCATTAATCTAGGCACAGACCGTATCGTCACAGAAGAAATGTTTCTATAGATAGTGATTAATGGCATTTCTCTAGGCACCGACCGTTTCAACACATAAAAACGGTTTTCATCGATTGTGCCATCCTCCAAAATAAGGTTTTATTTTATTCCACGATGAAGCGAACGTGTAATGAGAACCCTTGACTTAGGAGGACGCGATAGTGTTTACTGTCATTTATCTAGGCACAGACCGTATCGTCACGGAAGATATGTTTCTATCGATAGTGGTTGCTGTCATTTCTCTAGGTACCGACCGTATATATCAACACAGAAAAAAGGTTTCTATCGATTGTGCCACCCTCCCAAATAAGGGCTTTTGTTTTATTCCACATTGGAGCGGACACGGAATGAGAACCCTCGACTTGGCAGGACGCGATTGTGTTTACAGCCATTTATCTAGGCACAGACCGTATCGTCACAGAAGAAATGTTTCTATCGATAGTGGTTACTGCCATTTCTCTAGGCACCGACCGTATATCAACACAGAAACAAGGTTTTTATCGATTGTGCCATCCTCCCAAGTAAGGGGTTTTGTTTTATTTCACGATGGAGCGAACGTGGAATGAGAACCATTGACTTGGGAGGACGCGATTGTGTTAACTGCCATTTATCTAGGCACAGACCGTATCGTCACAAAAGAAATGTTTCTATCGATAGTGGTTACTGAGATTTCTCTAGGCACCGACCGTATCAACACAGAAAAAAAAGGTTTCTATCGATTGTGCCATCCTCCAAAGCAAGGGGTTTGTTTTATTCCACGATGGAGCGAACGTGGAATGAGAACCCTTGACTTGGGAGGACGCGATTGTGTTTACTGCCATCTATATAGGCACAGACCGTATCGTCACAGAAGAAATGTTTCAATCGATAGTGGTTACTACCATTTCTCTAGGCACCGACCGTATCAACACAGAAAAAAGGTTTCTATCGATTGTGCCATCCTCCCAACTAAGGGGTTTTGATGGAGCGAACGTGGAATGAGAACCCTTGACTTGGGAAGACGCGATTGTGTTTACTGCCATCTATCTAGCACAAACCGTATCGTCACAGAAGAAATGTTTCTATAGATGGTGGTTACTGCCATTTCTCTAGGCACCGACCGTATCAACACAGAAAACTAGAGGCTCCCAGGAGCCTGTAATCGCTCACCTGGAATCCAAATGACTTAAACTATATTAAAATTTTTGAAATTAACAGTTTCAGTCTAGTTGTTATAGCTTTTAAGTTACTGTGCAAAAACTAAACATTTCTTCAAAAAATTTGTTAAATACAATAACTCCTATAAGGTGCCATCCACAATTTCTGAAAATTAAATGGTTTTTAGGCATTGTCCTTTAGGGTACTTTAGAAATTTACAGTTTTACTCTACTAATAGGTGTGTTATAGACTAATTTATAATTAAAAAACTGTTCATATGTCCAAATTCATAATGAAAGGGCAATAACTCCTATAAAGAGTCATCTTGCAATTTTTGGACTAAGCAATCATTTGTAGGGCTTCTATTGCTGATCATTTGTGCAATTTACAGTTTTAATCTAGCTACTATAGTTTTCAAGTTACAGGACAAAAATGGAAAATTTCTTAACAAAATTGTCATTTAAGGGCAATAACCCCTATAAGGAGTCATCTGACAATTTCAGACCAATTACATGAATTGTAGGGCTTTTTTGCTGATCATTTTTGCAATTTATTATTTCACTCTAGCTGCTATGGTTTTTAAGTTACAGGACAAAAACGGAAAATTTCATAAAAAATTGCAATTTAAGGGCAATAACTTCTATAAGGAGTCATCTGACAATTTCAGACCAATCAAGTGAATTGTAGGGTCTTTATTGCTGATCATTTGTGCAATTTACAGTTTCAATCTAGCTGCTATAGTTTTCAAGTTACAGGACAAAAACGGAAAATTTCATTAAAAATTGCCATTAAGGGCAATAACTCCTATAAGGAGTCATCTGACAATTTCAGACAAATACAGTGAATTGTAGGGCTTGTATTGTTGATCATTTTTGCTATTTACAGTTTTACTCTAGCTGTTATAGTTTTAAAGTTACAGGACAAAAACGGAAAATTTCATAAAAAATTACCATTTAAGGGCAATAACTCATATAAGGAGTCATCTGACAATTTCAGACCAATCAAGTGAATTGTAGGGTCTTTATTGCTGATCATTTGTGCAATTTACAGTTTCAATCTAGCTGCTATAGTTTTCAAGTTACAGGACAAAAACGGAAAATTTCATAAAAAATTGCCATTTAAGGGCAATAACTCCTATAAGGAGTCATCTGACAATTTCAGACTAATACAGTGAATTGTAGGGCTTGTATTGTTGATCATTTTTGCTATTTACAGTTTTACTCTAGCTGTTATAGTTTTAAAGTTACAAGACAAAAACGGAAAATTTCATAAAAAATTACCATTTAAGGGCAATAACTCATATAAGGAGTCATCTGACAATTTCAGACCAATCAAGTGAATTGTAGGGTCTTTATTGCTGATCATTTGTGCAATTTACAGTTTCAATCTAGCTGCTATAGTTTTCAAGTTACAGGACAAAAACGGAAAATTTCATAAAAAATTGCCATTTAAGGGCAATAACTCCTATAAGGAGTCATCTGACAATTTCAGACTAATACAGTGAATTGTAGGGCTTGTATTGTTGATCATTTTTGCTATTTACAGTTTTACTCTAGCTGTTATAGTTTTAAAGTTACAGGACAAAAACGGAAAATTTCATAAAAAATTACCATTTAAGGGCAATAACTCATATAAAGAGTCATCTGACAATTTCAGACCAATCAAGTGAATTGTAGGGCTTTTATTGCTGATCATTTTTGCCATTTACACTTTCACTCTACCTCCTATATTTTTCAGGTTATATTGTAAATACCAAAAATTTTGTCAAAAATCGTCAAAAAAGGGCAATAACTCCTACAATAAGCCAATACACAACTTCGCACTAATAGCAACTATTGTAGACCTTAATGTGCTGATCAATTTGAAGTAACGGTTTTCTCTATAGCTATTATAGTTTTTTAGATAATGATCAAAAACCTGTGTTGACCCCCATGTTCTATTTTTAGTAACAGCGGCCATATTTGTCTGTTGATCAACACCCTGGGTACAAACTTGAAACTAGGAACCCTAAGGATGATTGTGGCCAAGTTTGAAAAAAATTGGCCCAGTGGTTTCAGAGGAGAAGATTTTTGAAAAAGTTTACGACGGACGACGGACGACGGACGACGGACGACAGACGACGGACGACGGACGACGGACGACGGACGACGGACGACAGACGACGGACGACGGACGACGGACGCCAAGTGATAGCAATAGCTCACATGGACCTTCGGTCCAGGTGAGCTAAAAAGGTTTCTATCGAATGTGCCATCCTCCCAAGTAAAGGGTTTGTTTTATTCCACGAAGGAGCGAACGTGGAATGAGAACCCTTGACTTGGGAGGACGCGATTGTGTTTACAGCCATTTATCTAGCACAAACCGTATCGTCACAGAAGAAATGTTTCTATCGATAGTGGTTACTGTCATTTCTGTATGCAACGACCGTATCAACACAGAAAGAAAGGTTTGTATCGATTGTGCCATCCTCTCAAGTAAGGTGTTTGTTTTATTCCACGATGGAGCGAACGTGGAATGAGAACCCTTGACTTGGGAGGACGCGATTGTGTTTACAGCCATCTATCTAGCACAAACCGTATCGTCACAGAAGAAATGTTTCTATAGATGGTGGTTACTGCCATTTCTCTAGGCACCGACCGTATCAACACAGAAAAAAAGGTTTCTATCGAATGTGCCATCCTCCCAAGTAAAGGGTTTGTTTTATTCCACGATGGAGCGAACGTGGAATGAGAACCCTTGACTTGGGAGGACGCGATTGTGTTTACAGCCATTTATCTAGGCACAGACCGTATCGTCACAGAAGAAATGTTTCTATCGATAGTGATTACTACCATTTCTCTAGGCACCGACCGTATCAACACAGAAAAAAAAGGTTTCTATCGATTGTGCCATCCTCCCAACTAAGGGGGTTTGATGGAGCGAACGTGGAATGAGAACCCTTGACTTTGGAGGACGCGATTGTGTTTACTGCCAATGATCTAGGCGCAGACCGTATCGTCATAGAAGAAATGTTTCTATCGATCGTGGTTACTGCCGTTTGGTCATTAAACTGAAAACGGCTAAAGCTAGTTGTCTATTCCTTATTGCCATCAAAGTAATGACAACAGGATTAATGAAATAATGTATATTGTATGAATATTTATACCCTGAACACAATAGAAATCGATAAAAGATATTATTTAACCAGATTTGAACAAGATCATGTAAAATACTAAATAACTTTGCCGTTCGATAGGACTACAATTCAATACTAACTGTACACATATGCCAGGCCTACATATACAGTATTATAATGAAATGACTTGGTCGAGTTTTAAATGTCTTACACTGACAATGTAATGCCCTTGGTCGGACGGTATACTTGACTTGATGGAGTTTTTAATGTCCTACACTGACAATGTAATGCCCTTGGTCGGACGGTATACTATACTTGGTGGAGTTTTTTATGTCCTACACTGACAATGTAATGCCCTTGGTCGGACGGTTTACTTGACTTGGTAGAGTTTTTAATGTCCTACGCTGACAATCTAATGCCATTGGTCGGACGGTAAACTTGACTTTGTGGAGCTTTTAACGTCCTACACCGACAGCCTATTCCCCTTGGTTGGACGGTATAATTTTACCAGTTGGTATTTATATGGACACCACATATTTGCACATATTGGTAAACGCTCTCTTTTTGCCAAGTTCAAACTTATTTGGCACATACCTAAAGAATTTTGCAGTAAAGAGATCTTATCACGTTGTACCGTGTACCAAGTGTCATGAAATGGTGGAAGTCATCTTCATAGCAAAAAAGTTATAGCAAAAAGGTAAACCAGAGGTTAGATCGTTGGCGGAAGATAAAAAGCCTGTTTAATAATACTATAATAAATTACATATAATAATTGATAGTAGCAACTCCATGTGTTCACACCTCTGATAGCTTACGTGGTATTAGTTATTATATTAGTTATTTCAATTATCAAGAGTTTTAATCCTTTTTTAACTTGATAAAAATATCCTCTGTTAACATGTGATTAAAACTACTCATGCCAATATATTCATTTTCTTCCTTTTCTGACATTTCTTTATTTAACATCACAAATAAATCTATTATAGATATTATCTGTCCTTTAATCCGTTCCTTTAATGCATTCATACAGACATATATCCAACCTCCTGCATCATTCAGTCGATACAATGTTGACTGGGACTTATAGCCTGTTTTATAAAAAAAAAACCAATTATAGTTATTTAAAAGCTGGACATTGTTTATAACGGAAGGTCGTTAGACCTATTGCTAGTAATAAATCTTGCACATGCCAGATACGACCAGTTGCATGTCGTAATACTTACTGTAAAACGGTAGCATGTTTAGACTCAATACAATGAAAACCATATAAACCATAAACTAATAAAGAAATACTTCACAGCGGCTGTGGTTTATCATTGTTTTACAACGGGGTGACCATTTTTATGTCGTATTATTTTATCACGAGGGAAAAATAAGGAATAAATGGTCATCCCGTTGTAAAAAATGATAAATCACAGCTACCGTGACTTATTTCTATTCTAATAAGACAATTTTGGTACATTTATGACATTTAGGTACCTATAGAAAACATTTCCGCAATAAACTGGCTGTTCCGTCAATGTAACACACAACATTATTCATTGATAATTTTGCTGTATTTTTTTTTGTCCAAAGTCTACCACGTGATATTTTGTATTTTGGTGGATTGACTGATTTATTGCGGATTGATCTTTGCTTATTGCACTGTTACTAAAAATAGAACCAAAATTTCCAAAAGTTGTGTAAAGTTTCGCAATCAGCCAATCATAATAATGCTATTACACAACAACAAACAATGGACAGTGTTGAGCACAAAAAGTGTGCATCTTTAAATAAGGATGAGATGGAATTTATATTTGAAAATTTAGACGCAAGAACAATACAAGGCAGACACATACAACGGTGAAAATTATCAATTAATAATATAAAAAATACAGCCTTTCTTTTAGTCAAGTTTTTTTTATACAAGTTGTATATATTGACTTCGAGTTGTACATCGACCTACGTCCTTGGTTTGTATATCGACCTACGTCCTTGGTTTGTATATCGACTTACGTCCTCGGTCAATATAAACTTGTACTGCCTAAAAACGGCTGTATTAGGTCAAACTTTACTATAGAAAAGTGCTCTATCAAAGTGAAAAAATCTGCCGCATTTCAAACCGCCGACTATCACTTGGATATAATTGTTGTTGTCAGTTTGCACATTCTGTAATCTACAAAAGGAGCATAAGCTGGACCAAACGCGGTAAGCAGTTTTTATTTGTCAGCCAAAAAACCGCTATATCGGACCGCTTCGAAACTTACTATAGCATGTTTTTCTCTATAAAACAAATGATTTCATAATAATAATATACAGCTGCTTCAACTAAATAACTTTCTGTTTCAGCGATACATCACTCAAGATATTTGTATCGCCAAAATTCAAGTGTACTAGCATAATTTATTGTCTGAAGCGTACACGACACATGGCCGTCATATTTGTTTACGTTTAGCAACAAAAAAGTAGTTCCCCAAAAGTCGTTCATCAAAGTATGAACCGATCTGGGAAGTACTGGTTAAAGGCCTTTTGACCAATCATAAATGCCAATAAACGTAAACGAATGTAAGATAAGAATTATTCATGCATACAATAAAGGACTATGCCAGAAAATAGTTAAAACAAGAGGACCGGGAGGTTGATACACCTTGTCAGAATGGATAACAGCCTCGAGGAGACCAGGAGGTTGATACACCTTGTCAGAGTTGGTAACAGCCTCGAGGAGACCAGGAGGTTGATACCTTGTCAGAGTTGGTAACAGCCTCAAGGAGACCAAGAGGTTGATACACCTTGTCAGAGTGGGTAACAGCCTCAAGGAGACCAGGAGGTTGATACACCTTGTCAGAGTGGGTAACAGCCTCGAGGAGACCAGGAGGTTGATACACCTTGTCAGAGTTGGTAACAGCCTCAAGACCAGGAGATAGATACCTTGTCAGAGTGGGTAACAGCCTCGAGGAGACCAGGAGGTTGACACCTTGTCAGAGTGGGTAACAGCCTCGGGGAGACCAGGAGGTTGATACACCTTGTCAGAGACGGTAACAGCCTTGAGGAGACCAGGAGGTTGATACACCTTGTCAGAGTTGGTAACAGCCTCAAGACCAGGAGATAGATACCTTGTCAGAGTGGGTAACAGCCTCGAGGAGACCAGGAGGTTGATACACCTTGTCAGAGTGGGTAACAGCCTCGAGGAGACCAGGAGGTTGATACACCTTGTCAGAGTTGGTAACAGCCTCAAGACCAGGAGATAGATACCTTGTCAGAGTGGGTAACAGCCTCGAGGAGACCAGGAGGTTGATACACCTTGTCAGAGTGGATAACAGCCTCGAGGAGACCAGGAGGTTGATACACCTTGTCAGAGTTGGTAACAGCCTCAAGACCAGGAGATAGATACCTTGTCAGAGTTGGTAACAGCCTTGAGGAGACCAGGGGGTTGATACACCTTGTCAGGGTGGGTAACAGCCTCAAGGAGACCAGGAGTTTGATACACCTTGTCAGAGTGGGTAACAGCCTTGAGGAGACCAGGAGGTTGATACACCTTGTCAGAGTGGGTAACAGCCTCGAGGAGCCCAGGAGGTTGATACACCTTGTCAGAGTTGGTAACAGCCTTGAGGAGACCAGGAGGTTGATACCTTGTCAGAGTTGGTAACAGCCTCGAGGAGACCAGGAGGTTGATACACCTTGTCAGAGTGGGTAACAGCCTCGGGGAGACCAGGAGGTTGATACACCTTGTCAGAGTCGGTAACAGCCTTGAGGAGACCAGGAGGTTGATACACCTTGTCAGAGTTGGTAACAGCCTCAAGAAGACCAGTAGGTTGATACACCTTGTCAGAGTTGGTAACAGCCTGGAGGAGACCAGGAGGTTGACACCCTTGTCAGAGTCGGTAACAGCCTTGAGGAGAACAGGAGGTTGATACACCTTGTCAGAGTGGGTAACAGCCTCGAGGAGAACAGGAGGTTGACACCTTGTCATAGTAAGGAACAGCCTTGAGGAGACCAGGAGGTTGATACACTTTGTCAGAGTCGGTAACAGCCTTGAGGAGACCAGGAGGTTGATACACCTTGTCAGAGTGGGTAACAGCCTCGAGGAGACCAGTAGGTTGATACACCTTGTCAGAGTAGGTAACAGACTCGAGGATACACCTTGTCAGAGTGGGTAACAGCCTCGAGGAGACCAGTAGGTTGATACACCTTGTCAGAGTAGGTAACAGACTCGAGGAGACCAGTAGGTTGATACACCTTGTCAGAGTAGGTAACAGACTCGAGGAGACCAGGAGGCTGATACCTTGTCAGAGTAGGTAACAGACTCGAGGAGACCAGGAGGCTGATACCTTGTCAGAGTGGGTAACAACCTTAAGGTCATAGATTTAAAAAAAAAATCAGTCTATTAAGAAGGTCCATGTGTACTATGTCCGATATTAATGACAAAATTTCCATATACAAGTGGAGGATTGTGGCCTCGCCTTCTTGTATTGCATTAAAACAGCGTTTCTTAGCAGGATTATCTAAGAACACCACTAAACCTCTATCCAAACTCTTGACAACTATTTTAATAGCAATAAAAACAGGGCTCTAAAAATACAGTGACACTTATTATTCCAGGAGTGCCATACATGAAATAAGGATACTAACAAATTCAAGACCTGATACGCATCTTATGTCTGGATCTCTTTCTGAATGTTGTCTTATTAGAGGCAAGCACTACTTACTTGTCCCAAGCATTTGATTGTGCACCCATGGTTTTTATTGGGTTCGGGCTACTCATTTTGTTTTCGTGTTTTTAGTTTATGTTTCGTTTTGTATTTGTTTGTCTAATCCAGAAACTTGTGTAATCATCCCTTTGACTGTTGGCTCTTGTTGTTCTGTCAGTTTCCTTGCAATTTTTCTCGTTAAAGCTTGATTATTTTACAACAAAAGTCTCTCAAGAAAGAGATGATAGAGACCAACAATTTTATGTTCCACAGTGGCAACAGAGGGCTTGGAGCTTTGTACTCATCTTCTCTGTCTAAAAAAGAAATCCAACCCCCTCTAAAGTTAACAAAATAGTTGGTCACTAAGAGTAGTACCTGATGGTGCAGAATACAGGACAACACTATTCTTGATACAAAGTTGTGGTATTTTCCAAGTCTTTGGCCATGGACTACCTGCACAAAAATCACTATCCCTTGTCAGAGACACAGCAGACTTGCTTGGAGAAATAAGATTAGATCCAAGTGTATGTACATTCGGTTCTGTTCCTGCAAGGATGAAGGATGGGTTAACACATTTAAATACATAAACATACATTAACAAGTGTGGACAGAGAAAAATGTTAAGGTTGCATTCCGCATCAATAACGAAAAAAATTACGTCATAAGCATTATGTAAATAGCATTAAATTGATACTATGCATGGTTAGAGAGAAACGGACCTAATCCAAAAAACTTTAACTTAGTCACTGGACCATAAAATTGAGGTCATGGTCAGTTGAAACCTACCAAACACTCATGTACTAATCATTGCAATCTATATACCAAATACTGTCATCCTACCATGTGTGGTTACAGAGGAACTGCCCTATTCCAAAAACTTTAACATAGTTGCTGGACCGTGAAATTGAGGTCAAGGTCAGGTGACACCTAGCAGACAGTCATGTACTATTCATCAGCAACCTATATACCAAATATTGTCATCCTACCATGCATGGTTACAGAGAAAATGCCATAACCCAAAAACTATAACGTACCCCGGTAGTCACTGGACCATGAAATTGAGGTCAAGGTCAGGTGACACCTACCAGACAGTCATGTAGTATTCATCAGCAACCTATATACAGGTACCAAATATTGTCATCCTACCATGCATGGTTACAGAGGAACTGCTGTTACCCAAAAACTTTAACATAGTCGCTGGACTGTGAAATTGATGTCAAGGTCAGGTGACAGGTGACTGACTGGCAAGTACTCATCATAAGCTACCACTGGACCAAATTTGATTGACCTAGGGCTTGGGCCTACAAAGATATAAACAAGATGTCCAAGTGTTTACGGCGCTGCCACCGCCGGATTCTAATTAATATGTCTCGCCTCCAGCGAATATCGTTGCAGGCAAGACAGAAATAAAAATATCAAAAAGAACCAACCCTTGCCAGTCCCAGTAGCCTATAATAGCTCATCTGTAAGACAACTGATTTAAACTTTCTTTACAAGATAATGTTTTCCTGACATTGCTGGACTAATATGTAAGATAATGTTGTCCTGACATTGCTTGACTCATATGTGGGTTTTTGTTGTATTCAAGGTTTACAAGCTGATAGCCAAAGACATCAACAACAAAAATATGAACAATAGTTATTATTGCTGTGAAAGTTGAAAAAAAAATCTTGACAGTTCACACTTCAAACCTATCTTCAGCAATGTTTATCTGGACAGTTCACACTTTAATCCTAGCTTCAGGAATTTTTACCTTGACAGTTCACACTTCAAACCTATCTTCAGCAATGTTTATCTGGACAGTTCACACATTAAGCCAAGCTTCAGGAATTTTTACATTGACAGTTCACACTTTAATCCTAGCTTCAGCAATGTTTATCTGGACAGTTCACACTTTAATCCTAGCTTCAGCAATGTTTATCTGGACAGTTCACACTTTAATCCTAGCTTCAGGATTGTTTATTTGGACAGTTCACACTTTAATCCTAGCTTCAGCAATGTTTATCTGGGCAGTTCACACTTTAATCCTAGCTTCAGCAATGTTTATCTGGACAGTTCACACTTCAAACCTATCTTCAGCAATGTTTATCTGGACAGTTCACACTTCAAACCTATCTTCAGCAATGTTTATCTGGACAGTTCACACTTTAATCCTAGCTTCAGCAATGTTTATCTGGACAGTTCACACTTTAATCCTAGCTTCAGCAATGTTTATCTGGACAGTTCACACTTTAATCCTATCTTCAGGATTGTTTATTTGGACAGTTCACACTTCAAACCTATCTTCCGCAATGTTTATCTGGACAGTTCACACTTTAATCCTAGCTTCAGCAATGTTTATCTGGACAGTTCACACTTTAATCCTAGCTTCAGCAATGTTTATCTGGACAGTTCACACTTTAATCCTATCTTCAGGATTGTTTATCTGGACAGTTCACACTTTAATCCTAGCTTCAGCAATGTTTATCTGGACAGTTCACACTTTATTCCTAGCTTCAGCAATGTTTATCTGGACCGTTCACACTAATCCTAGCTTCAGGATTGTTTATCTGGACAGTTCACACTTTAATCCTAGCTTCAGCAATGTTTATCTGGACAGTTCACACTTTAATCCTAGCTTCAGCAATGTTTATCTGGACAGTTTACACATTAAGCCAAGCTTCAGGAATTTTTACCTTGACAGCTCACACTTTAATCCTAGCTATAGCAATGTTTATCTGGACAGTTCACACTTTAATCCTAGCTTCAGCAATGTTTACCTGGACAGTTCACACTAATCCTAGCTTCAGGATTGTTTATCTGGACAGTTCACACTTTAATCCTAGCTTCAGCAATGTTTATCTGGACAGTTCACACTTTAATCCTAGCTTCAGCAATGTTTATCTGGACAGTTCACACTTTAATCCTAGCTTCAGCAATGTTTATCTGGACAGTTCACACTAATCCTAGCTTCAGGAATGTTTATTTTGACAGTCATACTTTAATCCTAGCTTCAGCAATGTTTATCTGGACAGTTCACACTTTAATCCTAGCTTCAGCAATGTTTATCTGGACAGTTCACACTAATCCTAGCTTCATCGATGTTTATCTGGACAGTTCACACTTTAGTCCTAGCTTCAGCAATGTTTATCTGGACAGTTCACACTTTAAGCCCAGCTTCAGGAATTTTTACCTTGACAGTTCACACTTTAATCCTAGCTTCAGCAATGTTTATCTGGACAGTTCACACTAATCCTAGCTTCAGCAATGTTTATCTGGACAGTTCACACTTTAAATCTAGCTTCAGGAATGTTTATCTGGACAGTTCACACTTTAAGCCTAGCTTCAGCAATGTTTATCTGGACAGTTCACACTTTAATCCTAGCTTCAGCAATGTTTATCTGGACAGTTCACACTAATCCTAGCTTCAGCGATGTTTATCTGGACAGTTCACACTTTAATCCTAGCTTCAGCAATGTTTATCTGGACAGTTCACATATAATCCTAGCTTCAGCAATGTTTATCTGGACAGTTCACACTTTAATCCTAGCTTCAGCAATGTTTATCTGGACAGTTCACACTTTAATCCTAGCTTCAGCAATGTTTATCTGGACAGTTCACACTTTAATCCTAGCTTCAGCAATGTTTATCTGGACAGTTCACACTAATCCTAGCTTCAGGAATGTTTATTTTGACAGTCATACTTTAATCCTAGCTTCAGCAATGTTTATCTGGACAGTTCACACTTTAATCCTAGCTTCAGCAATGTTTATCTGGACAGTTCACACTTTAATCCTAGCTTCAGCAATGTTTATCTGGACAGTTCACACTTTAATCCTAGCTTCAGCAATGTTTATCTGGACAGTTCACACTTTAATCCTAGCTTCAGCAATGTTTATCTGGACAGTTTACACTTTAAGCCTAGCTTCAGGAATGTTTATTTTGAAAATTCACAATTTTAAACCCAGCTTCAGAAATTTTTTATCTTGACAGTTCACACATCAGGAATTTAAAAACAAAAATCCACTAATAGTTTAGATTTTGTTGGTCTTATTGTGTTGATAATTTTTTGCAAAATCAGTCTTAAGTTATAAGGTATAAAGTGAAAATTTCATGTAAACTTATCAGTAAAGGACATTAACTTCTATAAGAATCATCAGACATTTAATTATTTGTAGGCCTTGTCCTTTTGATCATTTTTCCTTTTACAATTTCATTGTACATGTAGCAAATATAAATTTCTAACTGAATATTTCATAAAAAAAATTGTCATTAAAGGGTAACTAGATATCAGTGAGATGGTACCCATCTCTGTGGGCCCCGCAGTCCTTAAAGTCAAGGTCAAAGGTCAACAACCATGGTATGTGACACATCACCTTGATATTATCTACCCACATTCCAAATATCAAAAGCCTACCTCGAAAGATAAAAAAGTTACAGCCTGGACATGAATTTGTCATGCAGCAAGCAATAATGTGACCTAAGGTCAAAGTTCAAGGTCAAAGGTCAGCAACCATGGTATGTTACACATCCCCTTGATATTATCTACCCACATTCCAAACATCAAAAGCCTACCTCGAAAGATAAAAAAGTTACAGCCCGGACATGATTAGTTTCGGATGGATGGATGGACGGACAGACTGATTACTATAGGGTGTCCGCCACTTTGTGGCGGGGCTTTAATAACTCCTGTAAGGATTCACTTGAAAATTTTTGACTTAATGATCTACATGCAATCCTTATCATGCTGATCATTTGGGGCAATTTACAAATTTACAGTATTAATCTATGTCACAGCTTTCAAGTTCCGGGGCAAAATCTCTGAATTTCTCAGTAAGAGCAATAGCTAATAAGGATTATGATTGAAATTAAAGATCAGCTGTTCAGTTGAACATTTGAGGGTTTTCCCACACTAATTTAAATTTGGTATTAAGTTATCAAATTAAAAATAATTACAACTTGTTGCGACATGTCTAAATTTAATCTGAAATACCTATATAAACCATCTTGCAAAGAAAAGTCATTTTAATATCTTCATAATTAACAAAAGGTAAAAAATTAGAACAAGACATGTTTTTTTATCGTGATAAGTTAAAGATTATAAGCATTAAGCATTACAAGTTGACAGGTATAAATTATGTGATACATATTTTAAAATTATTTTAGTACTATTTACTACAGATTGCCACTCTAAGAGATACAACTCCTATAAAATGTTGATGAAATTTCTTACGACATGTCTTAATATACACATAATTATTAATATTACATTTTAGTAAGAAAAATTATTTTAATATCTATGAAAATAGCAAAGGTCAAAAACTAATATGTTACCTTGACCTTGTGCACATTTTCAAGGTCAACTTTCATTATGGTCTATAGTGAAGACACAATGACTCTACTATTAATAGTTAATGAGTTATGTATGTAAAGCGAATAATTACTTGCTTTAATGGGGGATAACTCATACAAGATTAAGTGAAATCCTTTTCATCTAAATGTAACAAAGTTACTTCTTTACAAGACCAACATTTCCTTGATATACGTTTTATTTATCTCTTAAGGTTTGAAAGAATTAACAATAATAAACAAATTTCAACATCTGGAATGTGACCTTGACCTTTGACCTTTTGCCCATTTTCAAGGTCAAAGGTCATGAGTGTCTATGGTGAAGACCCCATGCATCTACTATTAATAATTGATAAATTATATTTAATAAAACTAATAATCAAGTGTCTTAATCGGATATAACTCGTATAAAATGAAGTCAAATTACTTGACTCTAAATGTGACAAAGTTGTGCCTTACTAAGGCGATCATTTTCACCTCAATAAGTGTTTATTTATCTTTTACTGTTTCAAAGGAGTAGCGGACACAAGCAAATGTCAAATGTAGAACGTGACCTTGACCTTTGACCTTGTGTCCATTTTCAAGGTCAAAAGGTCATGAGAGTCTATGGTGAAGACCCCATGCCTATACTATCAATAATTGATCAGTTATGTTTAAAAAAAACTAATAATCAAGTTTTTTAATGGGAGATAACTCGTATAAAATGAAGTCACATTACTTGACTCTAAATGTGACAAAGTTGCGCCTTACTAAGGTGAACATTTTTATCTTATTAAGTGTTTATCTTTTACCATTTCAAAGGATTAGCGGACACAAGCAAATGTGAAAATTTAGAACGTGACCTTGACCTTTGACCTTGTGTCCATTTTCAAGGTCAAAGATCAAGATGGTCTATGATGAAGACCCCAGGCCTCTATCTCTTTTGGTTCTTTAGATTTGTTTGAATACCACTTACTACTTTTATTTAAAGGGAGATAACTCCTATAAGATGTTGTCAGAACCTTTTAATCAATGTGTCCCAAAGTTGCCCAAGGATATAGGACACATTTTGGTAAAGGTTTGGCTATCTGTTTTGGTTTAGGAGGAGTAGCAGGAACAAGCTTTTCAGTAAAAAGGAAGATAACTCCATAAGGGAAAAGTGTGTGGTCAGTGAGGTTGAACTGCGAGAGCGCAATGGGTAACCGATATCAGATATAAAATATCAAAGCGACATGTCGCGAAGTAAAAAAATCAGACACCAAAGAAAGTTGGCAGAAGAAAAGAGAAAGGTGGAAAGATCTAATAAATGATTTTTGCTGATCACTTCTGCAATTTACAATGTAAATTTGGCTCTAATAGTTTTCAAGGTGGTGTATTGTAAAAGCAAAACATATGGTTTAAAACAAATCTGAACAGAATAATACTCCACTATCCATCCCTTGTACTGGTACCCAACTTATCCCAATACATCTAGTAAAACACCATAACACAAATCTGAACAGAATAATACTCCACTATCCATCCCTTGTACTGGTACCTAACTTATCCCAATACATCTAGTAAAACACCGTAACACAAATCTGAACAGAATAATACTCCACTATCCATCCCTTGTACTGGTACCCAACTTATCCCAATACATCTAGTAAAACACTGTAATACAAATCTGAACAGAATAATACTCCACTCAACATCCCTTGTACTGGTACCCAACTTATCCCAATACATTTAGTAAAACACTGTAATACAAATCTGAACAGAATAATACTCCACTCAACATCCCTTGTACTGGTAACTAACATCTAGTAAAACACTGAAATACAAACGTGAATGAAATAATACTCCAATATCCATCCCTTTCCAAGTAATTGTACTGGTACCCATTCCAATACTCCACTATCCATCCCTTTCCCTGTAATTGTACTGGTACCCTGTTACTGTACTGGTACCCATTTCAATACTTACCTGAACGGAATAACACTCCATGTTCCTCTCCTTTCCCTGCTATTGTCTTTTCATTTGACCGATGTCTACACATCTGTTAACAAAATTAATGAGACCATAATTATTATCAACAAGTGTGAGAATCAACAGAAACAGCAATCTTACAACTGGTTGGCAAATCTATTTCAGACTCAATTGTGAGGTTAATAAACTGTAAAATAGGACATTATATGTGTTATGTGGATGAGGGTTATGTTTCCTTACATATGTAAACCTTTGTGTACTGATATAACAGTAAAATAAGTCTGGCAGTAAAATAAGTCGCCAAGACTATTTTTACTTGTAAATTTTTTTTATGTAATTTACTTTCCTAGTTAAAAAAGTCCCACACACCAATTTTCCCATGTAAAATGTTCTTAGCACAGAAAAAATGTCAGATATATTTTACCATTTAATCCATTTAGGTATATCTACCATGGGTCCTATATTTAGGTATATCTACCATGGGTCCTATATTTAGGTATATCTACCTATGGGTCTATATTTAGGTGCATCTACCTATGGGTTTTTTATGTAATTTACATTCCTAGTTAAAAAAAGTCCCACACACCAATTTTCCCATGTAAAATGTTCTTAGCACAGAAAAAATGTCAGATATATTTTACCATTTAATCCATTTAGGTATATCTACCATGGGTCCTTTATTTAGGTATATCTACCTAAGGTCCTACATTTATGTATATCTACCTATGGGTCTATATTTAGGTGCATCTACCTATGGGTCCTATATTTAGGTATATCTACCTATGGGTCCTATATTTAGGTATATCTACCTATGGGTCCTATATTTAGGAATATCTACCTATGGGTCCTATATTTAGGAATATCTACCTATGGGTCCTATATTTAGGTATATCTACCTATGGGTCCTATATTTAGGTATATCTACCTATGGGGTCCTATATTTAGGTATATCTACCTATGGGTCCTATATTTAGGTATATCTACCTATGGGGTCCTTTATTTAGGTACAAATGTATATCTACCTATGTGTCTATATTTAGGTACAAATGAATATCTACCTATGTGTCTATATTTAGGTACAAATGAATATCTACCTATGTGTCTATATTTAGGTATATCTAAATTTGGGTCCTATGTTAGTAACTTCCTATTTCAGTGTTAATTAGATTAAGAAATGACACCTTCAGACTAAATAAAACAACTTTTTTAACAATATGAATATTTAGATATCAATTCTGTTTCAGGTTATGTCACATGGTATGTTGTTGTGTAACATTTAGTTTAAACATGCTTGTAGTCTATTTAAAATGGCAAAATGGTACTTTTTGTGTTCATGTCAATTATGCAGCATGTTGTACAATGTCTGATCTATATACCTGCATTAAGAATATTTTCTTTTTATCTGTAAAATCCTTTTCATCAAATATTTTCAGTAAATCTCTTAAACTAAAACTTTTTTCAGAATGTTTATATTTCCACACTATTTCATGGGACACTTCAACGTCTTTGTGTTCTTTTTCCCATCCATGTGAACTCACAGCCAATACAAGACACTCATAACTACCTTTAACACATTTTTTTTTTACTGAAAAAAAGAGCATTTTAATGTAGAGAGCAGAAAAGGCACAATTCTGAAGACTCAAGCATGGTATCCATGACAACCTTAGAAAAACATGGACAATCTGATGATTATCATTTCTATATCCCCCCCAAATCAATGGTGAAGCTGGAGTTCAAACAAATGATTACCAAATAATTTTTTATCTTTCATCAACAGAAAACTGATCATCCTAAACATAACCACAACAAAATAAAATCCTTACACAGCAAATAAATGCCTCTAACTTACATTTAGTAAGTTCGTTTACAAATCCATCTTCTGAGTATTCTGTGTAGTTTTCTTTGTCATTTTTCAGAACACGGCAGTTTTCCACTTTTCCCCAGAAGTCTCTGAAATGTTTCTCATCATCATCTGCAGTTTCTTGTTTCAAACAAAAAATCTTTGCTAGAATTTTAGTTTGACTTAATGATGACATATCAAAAGAACAAAACTGAAAATAAAAAACAGAATCATCAAGATCCTTCAACAAGATAAGCAAGGATGATTTGTGAACACCCCGTTGCAGACATGGCAAAATTTGTCTATTCTCTACTGATAAGGCTGACATTTATTCCCCTTGTCCAATGAAGTTTCAGGCATTTGGGGGAAACATGTCCGTTCTTGATTTCAGAATTAAAAAATGCTTTACCACATGCACATTTCTATTTCCAATCTTCCGAGTTTACTGTTAGTAATAATGTTCCTAATAAAATACTGTATAAATATTAATTTTCTGTTGGCAAGAAAATCAATCCCATATCTTTTCATAATAATTATACAATTATTGTAAGGTCTGCTAAAGATCAAACTCTTGTAAAAATTTTATTAGAATTAACCAATCCATCAAACATTGATTTGGTCCAAGAGAATATTTCATGCTGTCTGCCCAAATGTCAGACAGAATGTGAACTATTTCGCAAGGTGCTGTTGAAGGGAAGGTTGGTTTGTAAAAACCCTGTTCAACAGTTGTAGGGTTCATACACAAGGATGGTTTGTGAACACCCTGTTGTAGGGTTCATACACAAGGATGGTTTGTAAACACCCTGTTGTAGGGTTCTTACACAAGGATGGTTTGTGATCACCCTGTTTTAGGGTTCATACACAAGGATGGTTTGTGAACACCCTGTTGTTGGGTTCTTACACAAGGATGGTTTTCGATCACCCTGTTTTAGGGTTCCTACACAAGGATGGTTTGTAAAACACCCTGTTGTTGGGTTCATACACAAGGATGGTTTGTGAACACCCTGTTGTTGGATTCTTACAAAAGGCTGGTTTGTGAATACCATGCTGTAGGGTTCATACACAAAGATGGTTTGTAAACACCCTGTTGTTGGATTCTTACAAAAGGCTGGTTTGTGAACACTCTGTTGTAGGGTTCATACACAAGGATGGTTTGTTAACACCATGCTGTAGGGTTCATACACAAGGATAGTTTGTGAACACCCTGTTGTTGGGTTCATACACAAGGATGGTTTGTAAACACCCTATTGTTGGGTTCATACACAAGGATGGTTTGTAAACACCCTGTTGTTGGATTCTTACAAAAGGCTGGTTTGTGAACACTCTGTTGTAGGGTTCATACACAAGGATGGTTTGTGAACACCCTGTTGTTGGATTCTTACAAAAGGCTGGTTTGTGAACACTCTGTTGTATGGTTCATTCACAAGGATGGTTTGTGAACACCCTGTGTTTGGATTCTTACACAAGGATGGTTTGTGAATACCCTATTGTATGGTTCATACACAAGGATGGTTTGTGATCACCCTGTTGAAGGGTTCCTCTACAAGGATGGTTTGTAAACACATTTTCAAGGGTTCCTACACAAGTATGGATAGTGAACACCCTGTTGTAGGGGTTGTATCTGAGAAACTTATATATACTTCAAATTACACATATGGCATGATTTAACTCAGTGGCCAAGTGGTTAAGGTAGTTCATATGCTATTGATCATTGGGTCTGTTAACAATGAGGTAGGGGGTTTGAGTCTCACTGGGCAGGGGGTATGCTTGACTCCAATTTTATTTGACAAAAACTGCCAGTGTTTCTACCAAAAGACACTGGTTTTCTCTTGATACTCCAGTTTCCCCCACCAATAAAAACTGGGCACCAAGATATATCAGCAAAATTTCTGAAAGTGGAATTAAACACCATTCAAACATACACTTTTAAAAATAAAGTAGTTGCAGTAAGAGAGAGACGGTTGTATAAGTTATGCTTTACCAAGGCAGATTTAAATGTCACAACACTCGCAGTATTGACAATATTACTGTTAAGGTTGTTCCAGTATAAGACATTTCTTACAAAGAATGAATTCCTATATTGGTCAGAGTTTGCAAATTTTATGGTACTTGTAAACCCCTGCAATTATTGCATACCATATTTGGATATTATGTTTGTGGTATTGTGGTCCATATACGAATTTGCTAATTTCTATACCTTGTTTTTTAGGGGTCAGATAAATATGGGGCGGGATTGCCCCCCCCCCCCCCCACCCCCCAGATGTACTTCCTTCTGACAGAAAGATTTTCAAGTTTGAGGTCTTTGAGCATAATGTATCAGTTACACATCCTGGAACGATAGTCTCCTGTTATGCACCTTGCAGCCCGATGTTGGATTATATCTTTTTTTGTTCAGGTAACTACCGCCGTTAGTCAGCGCACTCTATCCTATGGATAGATATATGTGGTGCACATCATTGCATGTGTATGGTGCATATAATACGAATACAGTCAAATATATCGAGTTATCCGAAGTTCAACTTACAGTTCGAAAGAACTAATGAAACAATACAAATAGTTTTTTACGTAATTGACAACACACAAGTCAACAAAATAACAGAATGTCTTTATTGAAACGGAACTCAACGACAACCATCATTGATCAGATCAAAAGAAATTTTAAATAATTATCATTTTTAATTAAACATGACAAAATAATTTGGACAGTAACTAGCGGCTCATCAATTCACCTTAATAATGCATGTCTTGCGCTTGGATTACCAATTCATTTTATTAAATTGCCAATTCAAATTGTAATAGCCAAACAAAAATCGTGTTTGCTCTATGACAGGTGTTTAAAATAAACAGACGCGTATTAAGGAACAATACAAAATACTAATGAAATTGTTAGTTTTGACATCAATATCGAGAGCAAAATTAACATCGAGGTTAAAATTACAATAATTAATATTGTCCAGACTGCAAAAATCCATCGAGTTAAGTAAAATATTGAAACAACAGAGATCGACACATCCGAGAAGAAATGCATTGTTGATATGGGAAAAATGTCGGGACTTAAAAATTATATCGACATAACTGAGGTATCGCATCAACCAAGTTCGAGACAACTAAGTTCAACTGTAGTTGAGCTTTCAGGACGTCTCGGCCATAGTACGCTTCAGCCATACTTTAATAAGACGTTTCTGCTATGGTTTCATATAACATGGTTTTTAAGTATATAAAAGTAAAAAGTAACAGTGTGGACACAGAAAAACGTCTCGCCTGCATTCCGCATCAGTAACGAAAATAAATTTCGTCATAAGCATTACGTAAATAGCATTAAATATCAGCAGTGGCCTGTATACAAAATATTGTCACCATACCCTGCATAGTTACAGGGGAACAGCCGTAACCCAAAAACTTTAACGTAGTCGCTGGACCGTGAAATTGAGGTCAAGGTCAGGTGACACCTACCAGACAGTCATGTACTAGTCATCAGCAACCTATACACCAAATATTGTCATCCTACCATGCGTAGTTACAGAGGAACTGTCGTAACCCCAAAACTTTAACGTAGTCGCTGGACCGTGAAATTGAGGTCAAGGTCAGGTGGAACCTACCAGACAGTCATGTACTATTCATCAGCAACCTATACACCAAATATTGTCATCCTACCATGCATAGTTACAGAGGAACTGTCGTAACCCCAAAACTTTAACGTAGTCGCTGGACCGTGAAATTGAGGTCAAGGTCAGGTGACACCTACCAGACAGTCATGTACTAGTCATCAGCAACCTATACACCAAATATTGTCATCCTACCATGCATAGTTACAGAGGAACTGTCGTAACCCCAAAACTTTAACGTAGTCGCTGGACCGTGAAATTGAGGTCAAGGTCAGGTGACACCTACCAGACAGTCATGTACTAGTCATCAGCAACCTATACACCAAATATTGTCATCCTACCATGCGTAGTTACAGAGGAACTGTCGTAACCCCAAAACTTTAACGTAGTCGCTGGACCGTGAAATTGAGGTCAAGGTCAGGTGACACCTACCAGACAGTCATGTACTAGTCATCAGCAACCTATACACCAAATATTGTCATCCTACCATGCGTAGTTACAGAGGAACTGTCGTAACCCAAAAACTTTAACGTAGTCGCTGGACCGTGAAATTGAGGTCAAGGTCAGGTGACACCTACCAGACAGTCATGTACTAGTCATCAGCAACCTATACACCAAATATTGTCATCCTACCATGCGTAGTTACAGAGGAACTGTCGTAACCCAAAAACTTTAACGTAGTCACTGGACCGTGAAATTGAGGTCAAGGTCAGGTGACAGGTGACTGACTGGCAAGTACTCATCATAAGCTACCTCTGGACCAAATTTGATGGACCTAGGGCTTGGGCTTACAAAGATATGAAGCAAGATGTCAAGTGTTTACGCCGCCGCCGCTGCCGGATTCCCATACATATGTCTCGTCTCCAGCGACTTTCGTCGCAGGCGAGACAAAAACACAATAATTAAAATACTTTGATGTTGATTAAGCAAAATAAATATCACTAAACATTCAAAGGCTGACCCAAGCCTAACAAAAAGCCACCTTCAGAAGTGATAATAATTTTGAGAAAAATAATGAGTATACAAAAACAACCAGAAATTCTTTATAGTACCGAATAAAAAGGGAGGAGTATTTCTTAACCTTTGCAACTGACTAGACATCAAAATACCACCTACAAGGCCATGCATGGACGCCTAACAAAGCTTTGGGACAAATATGATGGTCGCCAGATGAGCACATCAGACTTCCTACGAGCAGTTGGTCATTTATATTCGCCAGCAGTTCCCGCACCAGAAGACGTTCCAGACTCTGATCCCGACTCAGATTCCGAGTAAATGAACATTATTTGCATATGAACTTATAATTTATAATTTGAACTTGTAATTGAACATTATGCTTTATTACCGTAAAACGGTGTGTATAGTCCGCATTTACGTATTGTCCGCACCCCTTTCTTAGACCAGAAAATTGCGGAAAAATTTTTATATGCATGTACGATCCGCACGTACAAGTTTTCACAAAACGTCTCAATATGAAGACATCCAAGTCCAATTTGGCCACGCTTCTTAACAACTTTTTACATTAATATGTAATTTATTCTCTTTTTAAATATCATTTATGTTTATACTTTTATTAATTTCAAGTAATTGTAGTAAATTAAATTAAAAATTCAGCATTCTCATATCGTCTATTTTGATCGTTGTTCAAACGGAAAATCACACATTTCGAAACCAAAACAATTTGTCAACTTTGATTCATCAACCAAACAAAGAAAACAAAAAGATAACACGTTTTATTTTAATCCCTGAATGATTGCAATCAGAACATCGATCTTCAAACACATGCCGTTACATAACGACGCCATTTGCATTTTACGCAATACAGGTTACACATCTACTATTTTCGTATCTTTTAATTTTTATTCGTCCTATAGAATTAATATAATATTACTAAAAATAATTTAAGTAAAAATTAATATCATAACAACGTATACATATGGCAGTTTGTAAAAGAATTATGTTAGAATAGTGCGAAAATACGGCGTATGACACTACAACAAAATGGCGACCGCCATTGACAACAATCAACGGGACGAAAAAAACCCGATCGAGTCTGTATTTATGTATAATCCGCACCATTCCTTTCCAACTAAAATTCAAAGAAAAAAACTGCGGACAATACGACCCTGATTACGGTATTCATTTTTGTCATTATGTTCTTATTTGAAATAAACTTAACTATTTAAGTTATATATAATTAATATTATTTATTGCTTTGACAGTTTGAGAGTGGTACGAAAATTTAAGAATTGTAGTTAACTTTTGTAATTTTTTGTGAATATTTGTATTAGAATGAGAGATGCGATAGTAAGAAATGTAATTTTTTGTGTATATTTGTATTAAAATGAGAGGTGTGAGAGTAAGAGAGTGATTCATAATGTGTTTGCTAAATGTTAAATACTTGTTAAAGCCATATCTGTTATATGTTTTGCAAATATAACAAAATATTTAACATCACGTTTGTTTTGCTTCATTTACCTAGAAATTATGCAACACCTTACTGAAAATATTTACGCTAATATATGCAAGATAAAATTAATATTACATTTATTTTAAAAGTTTAATCATGCTAATTACGATATGCAGCATTGCCGAATTGACTATGGCCGATTTGATCTATGGACGAAGTGTACTATGGACGAAATGGAGTATGGCCGAGACGTCCAGATACCGTAGTTGACGGAGTCAGGTGAACATTTATGGTTACAATTGCGCAATTATTTGTATACATGACAACGGGAAATTTTTTAACCCAAGATAGTATGCAGAAGAAAATACACGGAGGCATCTGATTGGATGTTGGAGTTCTGAAAATAGCAAAATTAAAAATTATAAACATTATTGATTGAAAATGTTCGATATTTGGACGGAAATTTTTAAGAGCCTTGAAAATTGAGCTTAAAACGATTAAAGAGGGAGGTTAGAAATTGTGTCAGTGCCATTTAAATGTCATTATTTCAACCAAAATTTTCGGTCATTTTTGCTGCATGACCTATACTTTTTTATTTGTTAATAATGAAGTTTTTCATTTCAATTTACACAAAAAACTGTTTTCCGAGGATAAATTTTTTAGGTGTTTCGCACAAATGAACTTATTTGCCAGGGGTACCATATGGGAAATGCATTGTAAATAATTGCGCTTTTGTAACCTAATGCACAGTCGTCGCACTCTATCCTCAGGTTAGATATATGTGGTGCACATCATTGCATGTGTATGGTGCATAAAGTCACAGTGAGAATACGAATAGTTGACGGAGTCAGGTGAACATTATGTATATAGGAACCTCGTTGCATCGATCTACTTAATTTTAACATGGCCGAAAAAATGTGAATTTTAAAAACATGATAAAATATGATAACAATCAGAATTGGCGAGATAGAGAGACTAGTAATATCAGTGGATATAACAAAGAAGGAAACCGAGATAAGTTTGTTTATTTATGTTGTTTATATATGTCGGTTAAAAAGCTCTTTAGAGCTTATGTTATGTGTTGTTATTGTGCCGACTTTAAATAAAACTTTGTCTTGTCTTGTCTTGTCTTGTTTATGGTTGACGAAAATAAGGGGATTCGTAAATAGATCGATACAATGAATAGATCGATACCGTGAGGTCCTACTATACAGTGTCAAGAGTATTGATGTCGGTAGGGTTCACATATCGTTCTTAAAGTACTGAAAGAAAATACATCAAACGAGTAAACCTTTGACGCGAAGAAGTCCTGATGTGAACCAGCTGTTTTATATGCTGTGATGTATTTTTTACTTCATCGTTAAGTCATTACAGGTAATTCAATCCAACTTGGCGAACTTGCATCTACTTTCACTTTTAATTTTTAAGAATAAAATATTGAATCGCTGACGGTTCAGCACATTTCCGGGATACATTTGTCCAGGAACCTATAAATCAAGTTATACTAGTCCCAGATTTGTCTGAATCAGCTCTTACGCAAAAAAACTGGTTTGAATTTCAGTCCGAAAGTTTCACTCTAAAGATCATGTTCATATGGTGACCAGTCATATCGTACCATACCCAAGTACCATCCATATCGTTTCTGTTCTGTTTCTGTTTTGGGTACTCAAAAGTAGCTCACTATTGAGCATTAATCTTTGAGTGGGGGGGGGGGGGGAGTGCGCTTATGTTAATCGCGCTGAGCAGAAATAGGATTCAAAATTAATAGTTCTGATTTAAATTGGGATAAAGTTTTTGCTGTAACACACTGATCTGTCAAAGAGTTCCAGTCTTTAACTGTTTTCGGTACAAATGAATTTTTAAAAATATCACTGTTACAATATATATAATTCAAAGCTTTTGAGTTTGATTTCCTTTGTTTACGTGGTTTTAGATATAAATCCAGTGGGTCAGTGGGTAGCACTAAAAGGTCGTTCATAATTTTAAAAAGTAGAGTGAGACGTAATTCTCTACGGCGTCGTACCATAATTAAAGGGAACTGGTCATTTCGTACCCTTACAAATATGGTCAATTCGTACCCATCGCTGAGTCAATTCGTACCCGACTAAAATTTTATGAAATCGTAATGAAATTGTAAATGTATTAAACAGGTAAAGAGTGATCAATGAAATGTTTTCTTGATTATTTTACTCAACTTTATTTTTAATTAGTCGGCATAAATGTGTTCAGGTTCTTTATATTGAATGGAGTGTGGTGATAATTTATATTGTATGTTGTAAGTTTATAATTAGTTTGTGATTCTAAGTGTGCACATTAAATCTTTTATTATTTTAAGTGAACTAAACATCTGTTGTCTTTATACATCTCGGATTTTTTCGGCAATGCGTCAAGAAAACTGACTTAAAAATGAAATATGTGAATTGTGAAAACTTGTATTTTTCAAATTTTATTACGATAAATGACATAATAATGGTAACAAAGAATAGCACAAACATAAGTAACTGGAGCACTAAATAAAAGTATATATTAAAGACAAAAACATAGCATTTTCATACTTTTCTTAAGTTTGTTGGCAATGATAGCAAAAGTTGGATTTACCAGTATCTCTTAAAACTTGTACATTATTTTACTCATCATTATTTCTTAAATAATGATGAGAAAAAGACTTGTTTTATGTTCACGCTTACAATCATAATTTTAATGAGATCGCACAAAATTAATTATCACCACGTACACTACATCTAAAATAACTAATCTGCCGACTAATTACAAATAAGTTTGAGTAAAATAACCAATAAAACATTTAATTAATCATTTTTAATTTTTACATACAATTTCATTACGATTTTAGTCGGGTACGAATTGACCATCCACCGGGTACGAATTGAAACCATAATTAAAACCATTTCGTCACATATGGGAAATGTATATTAAGACAATTTCGTACCATATGGGAAAGTGTATTAGTGAACATCTGTATGCAATTTCAGCATAATATTGCTCTTTAGTCCAAAGTGGAATTAAAATAAAAATAAAAATTTATTAACATCATCATTTCTTCACAACATAATATATGGAATAACAACATAATGACACATATAAAAATATATGTGAAGGTTAGCGACTATTTAGACATTAGCTACTATTTTCATTATTATTATAATATCACAATTGATTGACTTGAGGACTTTGAATCCAGCACAAACTCTTGTCTGACACAAAGACACAACAGTCTACTTATGGATATTTCGTCATTTTGTGTGGTTTTGCAGCATTTTCTCTGCAGCTTTTTCAATTTACCCTCGGACACAGGTCGAGAATTCAACGACAACAGGGATGTTTCTTCTTGAAGTGGCGCTAGCATGTATAGACCTTTGTTGCCCGAACCTGCTTTTTTTGTTCCTGTTCAAACGGTGGTGCCATCCCTCCACGTCATTGTTGGTGAGTAAAAGGATGGTTTCTAAAGAAAATAGTGAAAGTCATTATTCCTTTCATATCCCTTTTTATCTACACAACAATTATTTCATTTCTATTCAGAATGCTGAAAATTTGTCATAATGGTTACTTTAAACGTACTTGTTATTACAAAAATGTGAAATAACCTGTAATTAGTGATAAAGTATGTCTTCGGCTTGTCTGAGACGAGTATGTTACCTTGTGAAAAGGTCCTCATGGGTTTGGCGTCACTGAATTAGGTAACGAATGTGTATTTTGTCTGCGCGAATGTTAGCCTCCGCTCCAACAGATCCAACAGATCCTTTGGCGTATATTATTACATTCTTCGTTAAAGGTGTCTCGGTAGCGTGGTAGTTCAAGTAGATGTAGGCAACTACTATCATTGGCGTGAGTTCAAATCCAACATCGAGTAAAAGGGTGCTCCACATCTGCCCCAGTTAACAAAAATTGCCAGCTTTCCTGTCGAAGGTCGCGGGTTTACACGCGGTACTCCAACTGCGCGTCGTGATACAACCTAATCTTGAAAATCGCGTTAAACACCATTCAAACGAACAAACTATCCTCTTTACAAATTCTTTCCTGAGAAGTGTCTGATAAGCTCCTTGTAGACATGTCTTCTTTGTAGGTTTGCATGGTGCTTATTAGCTTCTGATGTAATCACGAAGTTTGTGTATTACTGCAGAGACATAATCTGTCTCCGGTTATTGTTTTTTTATAGTTCAACTGTATTATTTCTACTTCTACTACCTACAGCTGTCATCAATTCAACGGTACTAACACTTGGGTGTGAGCAATGCTTCCGAGAGAGCAAACCATTTGACTTTAGGAACTTCTGTCCTGACCATTTGGGACCGACTTTTTATTGCCTATGTTGGTCTGTGTTTTTTTTTGATGTCATGTATTTAAGCCTTCGCATAGAATGTAAGTTTTCAACTATAATCTTAATATTCTAAAAAAAATGCTTAAAATTATTCCGCATTAACTGAAAACTGATACTTTAAACGGATATTCACACATTTCGAGGTTATAGCCCTGTATGATAATCGACATCAACTTTTTTATAAGTGATATATTGATATGGATATAAACTATAAAAAAATCCATATAGTGAAGCACAAGAAACGCCCTTAATGTAAGTGATGCATTTTACTTACAGCAAAATACGGTAGATGATCGTGTCCTGATAAATCCGAATGAAATTATGAATGGACAACATTTTATGCTGATACACAATGGCTATACTGTACAGTAGTTTCTCATATAGTTTGGAGGTGCGTGTACATGTACTAACTAGTAAAAATATGTTGCTTTTTGAAGCATATGAGAAATACATATGAAACTATGATTTACTTTTTGTTGCTTATTTTTTGGCAGTTGCTATATTTGTCCAGCTAGACGGAAAAAAGCTATGACACTTCGTCTGGCTATTTTTCCGGCTAGCTGGAAGAATAGTCCATATGCTATTTGTCCTTCTATATATAATCTAAAGATTAACTTCTAGTTTATTTCTTCGTTGAGCTTATTATAAAATGTCATGCGCTATCTATGGCTAAGATTCGATGAATTCAAGCTTTATTGGTTAGGATCTTAAAGGTCTAAAGTTAATGCCCCTTTTCTTGCAGACAATATCGTGTGGGAATCTCTTTTATAAAATCCGACATTTTTGCTAATTTCAAATTGACGGATTCTTAATTGTAATTCTTTATATTAAGAAGAAAATTTATCGCCGATATGAAGTTCACCATTTTCAGCCTTAGCAAGAGAGATTAGATGGACGCGGGCTCCTGCTGCTGCTGACGCTCGTGACATGCGCATTTCTAATGGCCTAACGAATAGCATGAGAGCTATTTGTCCGGTCGAACAAATAGCCACTCCATATTTTTAAGCGAAAAATATTGACTGATAAAAATCAATATTGATATCATTAATTCATTTTGGTTATAAAGCTCGGACACGATTACTTTTGGACGGATGGGTGGACTGATCACTATAGGGTGTCCGCCACGAATACAAGTCAAATCGCCCCACGGTAAAATCGCCCCCGTCAAAAACGCCCCCACTTTTTGCAAAATCGCCCCAACTGTAAAATCGCTCCCCCCCCCTGTGTAAAAACGCCCCTACCTAAAGCAAAATCGCACCACTTGACAAAATCGCCCCTGTCAAAAACGCCCCCACTTTTTGCATAATCGCCCCACTGTAAAATCTCCCCGTGTAAAAACGCCCCCACATTTAGCAAAATCGCCCCACTTACAAAAATCGCTTATAAGTGCATATTTATTTTCAGCTACTAGTGATTAGATGTTATGGTCTCATTTAAGATAAATGATAAGTATTTGCTGTTTTACGGCCTTGGTTGTTTGGTATCAGTTTTTAATCGTTCTTCTTATTATATGAAAAGACGACGACATGACAACACAATTTTTGCACTGTTTTTTCATTTGCACTATTGAACAAGAGGTAAATACAATTATTCTAATATGACGTGCTTTAAAGTATGGTGGCATATATCTGCCCCTACTTGTCACATAGTTAAGTCTACATAATTTGTCCCTACTTGTCACATAGTTAAGTCTACATAATTTGTGAAATAATTATCTGACAAGTAGACTTGTGTATCTGACAAGTTGACTTATATATCTGACATGTGAACTTAATTATCTGACAAGTAGACTTTTATATCTAACAAGTCAACTTGTCAGATAATTATATCTACATATCAGTTAACAAGTAAACTTGTCAGATAACTAAGTTCACATGTCAGATACACAAGTCTACTTGTCAAATAAATAAGTCAACTTGTCAGATAATTATGTCAACTTAAGTATGGCATGTAAAGGGCAAAAACGCAAAATACGGTTTATTTTTCTTAAAAATATTATACATTTATTATCTATAAACTTTACTTAAATATCTGACAAGTATACTTAATTAAGTGACAAGTATACTTAATTAAGTTACAAGTCGACTTATTTCACAAATTATGTAGACTTAATTATGTGACAAGTAGGGGCAGATATATGCCACCATATTAAAGGCTTTGAGACCACAACTAATCTTAGATGCCAGCCCTTAACATCGTTGTTAGTGCGTGCGTTTTTCTGAACGAAGACTTCTTCTGATCTTGTATAATTTTTATGTGTTTATTAAGATTAACAAATCTTTGATTATTTAATCGTAATCACAAAAGAATCATTACCGATATAAGGTAATTATCATGATTGTATAATTATTAAAGCAAAACAACGACATAATCGATCATTATTAACAAAACATTTCTAAATTTTAATCCGAGCATGTAGAATCCGCTAAATATTTAGGCCTCAACATCTCCAAAAACTTGTCCTGGAACACTCACGTCGATGCTGTCACCAAGAAGGCAAACAACACCCTAGCCTTCCTACGCAGAAACATCAGCTCTTGTCCCCAGTCAGCCAAGGAACGTGCCTTTACCACCTTTGTACGTCCCACACTTGAATACGCTGCTGCAGTCTGGGACCCACCTACCCAAAGGAATATCACTGCACTAGAGAGAGTTCAGCGGAGGGGTGCAAGATTTATTACCAACGACTATAGGCAAACAAGCAGCGTCTCTACCATGATGTCAAATCTTGGATGGGAAACCTTACAAATCAGAAGAGCCAGAATAAAGACCATCCTTCTATTTAAGATCGTAAACCACCTAGTCGACATCCCACCTGACCAATTCCTGATCCCAACCGGTGCTATCACTCGAGGCCACAACATCAGATTCCTCCAACCTCACACCCGTACTAGAACCTTGCAGCATTCATTCTTCCCATCGGCAATAAAGACCTGGAACACCCTACCTCAGCAGCTGGCTAGCATGGACTCCCTGGATGGTTTCCGCCAGGGTCTGGCCAACATCACCATATCCATTTAAAAAATCTCCTACCTGTTTTTAACTGTAAAATACGGAACGTTTTAACTGTTTATAGTGGAACTGTTTTATTGGGTCACTTGACAACAGTGCGAATATACTCAAATCTGAGTCAGGCACTTACTGAAGATGAGATGATGATGAGACAATTAACTCCTAAAAGCAGAAAATATTTGTGCAACTTGACAATTTTATACTACAGTAATTTTTTTAAATGCGATTTTGTTGAAGATGGTTTTTTTTGGTGGGGGCGACTTTGTTAAGTGGGGGCGATTTTGCTAAAAAGTGGGGGCTTTTTTGACAGGGGCGATTTTGTTAAGTAGGGCGATTTGACCAGCTACCTCCGCCTCTAAGTGGCGGGGCCTAATAAATGTGCAATGCGTATAATAATTTGACGTGCAGATCCGTATGCTATGGTGGCACATATCTGCCCCTACTTGTCACATAATTTGTGAAATAAGTCGACTTGTAACTTAATTAAGTATACATGTCACATATTTAAGTAAACTTGTCACATAATAAAGTTAAATATTTTTAAGAAAAATAAACTGTATTTTGCGGTTTTGCCGTTTTCATGCCATACACAAGTTGACATATTTATCTAACAAGTAGACTTATTTATTTGACAAGTAGACTTGTGTATCTGGCATGTGAACTTAGTTATCTGACAAGTATACTTATTAACTGATATGTAGATATAATTATCTGACAAGTTGACTTGTTAGATATAAAAGTCTACTGGTCAGATAATTAAGTTCACATGTCAGATATATAAGTCACGGGGGGGGGGGTCGGGGTAAATTGGTAATTTTTTAGGGTGGGGATGTGCCATTTTTGATTTGAATTCAATACCCATATTTATATAAAATTTCCAATTTCAATACCCATATTTATATAAAATTTCCAATTTTCATGACCCATATTTATATAAAATTTCAATTTTCATGACCCATATTTATATAAAATGAACAATTTTCATAACCCATATTTATATTCAGTTAACTTAAAAGAAGGTCATATTTATATACACAAAATGATAACAAAGTGAAGAAGAAAACACAATGTCATTATTAAAATTACACTTTATTATATTATAAACATGACCCATATTTATATGAGACCAGATTTTTTTTCAATTAAGATTAAAAAGCATACCCATTTTTATATAAGATTGTTGTAAAAACTATACCCATTTTTATTTAAATTTTCAAAAAAAGCCTACCCATATTTTTGGCACATATACATATAAAATTTCTGACCAAATTTCTGAACTTGAAAATAAAATCAAACACTGTAACCAAAGTGTCGAATCACTACACATCAAATCAAATACAACTGATTCACAACTGAAACTCATCTTGGAAAATCAAAAAAACCTATCCGACAAAATGGACGTCATTCAAAACATGATAATCGAAAAGTGCGAAAAAGACAGAACAAGAAATGAATATGTAGATCACTTATTCAAGACACTTTCGATAGACATTGAACAACACACTCGACAAGACAGCAAAACTGACAACAAAACAGAAAAACAAAATCGAAAGAACACTCAACAAGATCACCCAAACGACAATGACAGGAGTAACATCAACCGTAATCCTGAAACTAAAGGAACAGCCCCGAAACCATGGGAGATTAGTCAATGCAATACTTTAATCCTAAGTGACTCAATCCTGCAAAGAAGAAAAAACACAAAATTTGCAGCGAATGAAAAAACACTGAAACGCTACGTGAGAGGTGGTGCAAAAACTTGTAAAAATCTAATTGAGAAAGAAGGGCAAAACTACAAACCCAATAGGGTGCTTTTGCACATTGGGGCCCGAGATTTACAAAACAATTGTGTAAACAAAGATGACTTTGAACAACTATTCAAGACTACACGCTTCACTTGGCCAGCTGCTGAGATATTTGTTCTTTCAATCCTATATAGAAATGATATAGATGATTCTATAGTTGACATGGCAAACACAAGTGTAAAAGCAGCTGCGCAAGAGTCGACCGACATCTTTGTAATGAAAGAGTTTCGTCCCACTAGTGATATGTTCTACGATGATGTACACCTTAATGATTCAAAGGGAATCCCAACAATTGTGAAATACCTCCGCAAAATGATGGACATTCCATCCGTACCTCTAAATCATAGCTCACAACAAAGACCCTTTGCGAAAAAGAAGGATAATGCAACCGTCAGTAATGGCACACACCGTCCAAAGCAACAACCATATCAGACAGACATAAACAACAACTCTACAATGTCAATAAATCCGTTCAATCCTCCGAATACACCTTTTCAAATGCCATTCTTCAACCCTTGGCTCCTTGGGCCTTGGAATATGCCACAAAACCCAATGAACATGCCAAAAAATCCGACGTCTATGCAACCAGGCCACTTTCAGAATAAACGTTAATTAAAATTAACTACATTTACAGTAGTCACATAGCTGCATTTTTTATTCTTATTACATGTATAATGTTTTTATCATTATTATTTTTTCACATCGCACAATGTCAGTGTTACATTTATAGCTCTGAACCCTTTGCTATATTATAAGAATCTAGTCATTCGCTTAGAATATAGTCAGTTGTATCTGTTTTGAGTATTGCCTATATGAAAATAATGACATTTGTCTTATTATGATAACTTGAAATAAATGTCAAACCTATATATAACCCCAAAATATAAACTTACTTCATGTTTATACCATTAGTGATTACCAAAGTATTTTCTCACATGTCATTTATATCTCTACATATTTGGAATACTTTTCTATTAACATGTAACAAAAAGATAACTAATTTCTTTGGAACTCTCACCCAAAACATAGACCTTTATTTTTCCAGAAATTTTTAAGTTTATAAAATCACTGAAATATTTGTTAAACTAAAACTTAGTATTATTCTTGTACATGTATTTACTCAAAATTTGTCCCAACAGATTAACAGTCAAACTTATATACATGTGTTCCATACTATGAAAATTAAAAAATTTAAAATTGGAACATGGAATATTCAAGGGCTAAAAAATGATAAACTTACAAACCCAGAGTTTACTAATTTTATTTCTGATATGCATGTTTTTAGTCTTGTAGAAACATGGAGTGACAGTGGAAACATACTTGATATACCTGGATTTTCAAATCTTTGTAGTAATACTAGAAGTAAACACAAGAATGCCAGGCGTAACTCTGGTGGTATTTCTGTCTATTGTAAACCCACCATAGTACAAGGTATTTCTATCATGCCAGTAGACCATACTGATATTTTATGGATAAAACTTAATCATAATTTTTTCAATTTAAAAAATGATATTTTTGTAGCATTTATTTATTTCTCACCAGAAAACTCATCAGAACCATCAAAAGATATTGAAGAAACTTTCTCCATTCTTTCACGAGAAATAGAAAGGTACTCCTCTTTAGGCGAAATTCTGATTCAGGGAGATTTCAATGCATATACATATACTACTGCAGATTTCATTGAATCTGATGAATCACCATATCCAAATTCTGATGATGTAAATTATTTTATTGATTCGTGTTCATCAAGAAACAATTTCGATAGTAAAAAACCAAACAAAAGCGGTAAACTTTTATTAAACCTCTGTAAAGAGACTGGCATAAGAATACTTAATGGCAGAACCAGTGGTGACCTTTTTGGGAAATTTACCTGTTATAAATACAATGGTTCAAGCACAGTTGATTATGCAGTTGCATCTGCAAATTTATTACAAATTATATGTAACTTTACTGTTCATAATTTTACTACATTATCTGATCATTGTGCTATTAGTTGTACTATTTTGACCTCTTTCTATACTAATTCCAACTTTCATCAAACAAAAACCTATCCCCATATTGGAAAATTTCTATGGAATCAAGAATCCATTAATACTACAAATGCAGTCAACTGAAATTAAACATAAACTCACAAACTATTCACAAATAAAATTTAGTAATAGTGATGAAGCTGTAATATATCTTAATAATATACTCCAAGAAGCTGCAAAATCCTCAGCTAAATTTATTAAAGGCAAGGTTAAAGCTAAATGCAATAAGTCAAAAAGAAAACCTTATTTTACAGAATCTTAGAAATAAGATTAACAAAAACCTATACAACAATATGAGTAATAATCCAAAATTGTTTTGGGACCAACTTAATAAACTCAACAAAAGTTCTAATATGAATACTTCTGATGAAATCAGAAATCAAGACGAGTTTCTAGCATTTTTCAAAAAGTTAAACACAGATGAACCCTGTGAACTAAAGAATCCCTTTCATGAAACAGTTATGTCCAAACTGGCAACTCTAACCAGTAGCACCATAAATGATAACACATCTTTTAATAATCCAATTACATCAGATGAAATACTTAGAGCTGTGAAATCATTAAAAAATGGAAAATCTACATCAACAGACTTAATATCAAATGAAATGATTAAAGGAGGAATGCCAATACTTATACCCCCGCTTCTGAAATTATTTAACATGATTTTCAATCAGGGCTCTTTCCCTACACTATGGAATGAAAGCCTGATAACTCTAATACATAAAAAAGGTAATAAACATGACCCAGCTAACTATAGGGGAATTTCCTTAACCTCGAATCTGGGTAAACTTTTTAATAAAGTCCTACTCAACAGGTTAACAGAATTTGTTAAAAAAATAAAATACTTTACCCAAACCAAATTGGCTTCAAAGAAAAAGCCCGTACATCTGATCATATATTTAGTCTCAAATCTATTATTGAATACAACAAAAGTCAAAATAAAAAAGTCTTTGCTGCATTTATTGATCTCAGAAAGGCTTTCGACACAGTATGGAGATCTGGTCTATTTTATAAACTTCTTGATATAAATATCCCCTTCAAAATGTTTAAAGTCATTCAATCGATGTACCAAGACACACCATGTAGATTAAAATTCTCAAACGGATTAAGCGAGAAATTTAACTCCTCTTGCGGAGTAAAACAAGGCGATGTATTGAGCCCTCTATTATTCAATATTGTGACGAAAAAAAAAAAGGAGAGGGGGGAGGGGGGACGACAGGACGAGATAATCCAATAGTCTAATCAAACCACTAAAACCGATCAAACAATCAATTGTTCGCTTGTCTGTTTGTTGCAACAAGTATAATTTGACGAACACTAAGTGATGACTCTTCTCTCTTTTTAACAAGACCTTTCAGTAGCGTTTGGAAAGTTCTTGGTCACATAAACTAAATATGTGGATCCTGTGTAGTTAAACAACTTGCTTTCACAAGAATAAAACACAATGTCAGGTTGATAAATGTTATTGAGATAAATCCAAAAGTTACAGTACAAAATCAATACACAGTACAATATTCAATAATCCCCCGAAACGGTATGTTTTAGAATTTAGAGTAATCCATAACGCCGAAACAATAATCCAAAGACTGATCTAGAGAAAACCTAAAGATTCTAAAGATGCAGAGTTAACAAAATCTCTGCTTATATACCCTAACAAATCTGATGCAATAAATATAAATGATTGCGTGAGAATCTGATGCAACAATAAGGAGCCAAAGATATAATACAAGGAGTACAACCATACTACCAGGAGTTAGGAGTAAAGGTTATAATACCAGGAGCACTAGGGCACCAGCAGTAGGGCACTAGTGTAAATACCTTGACCTAAATAAACATGAACATGACCTATTTCTCACACATAAAACAGCAAGAGATGCCTAAACTTAGAATAACAAAATAACTCTGATGAAATAGTGTAAAATGACATGAAGTGAAAAGTAAATGATAACACTTAACCTTACTGAATGAAATACAATGAAAATGACTAGATATGAAAATAAAACATGGCTGATGACAAAATTCATCACACAGCCCCCCACTTAACATTGAACTTCCACTGTTCAATAAAAATGTTACCCGTAACCATAAAAAAATTACATATCAAAATGTAAAAAATACCTGAAGTGTGTTAAAACAATTAACACATATAAAACGGACGGTTTATAAAATGTTACACAAAATCAGATATCAACCTTACAAAAATGTAACAAATAAAAAATATTTACATACCCTGAACACATGAGGTATCTTAATAAAATACTTAAAATCATGGCACGGACTAGTTAACAATAAAATATTATGCACCTTACATTTGTAAAATTGAAAGTAAAACAAAATGGCACTTAAACAAAAACGGTTAAACACTTGAACACGTTATGGCACAAAAAAAAAAAATGGAATCATATGAAAACATTAGGCACTGATTATCTGTATAAAAGTATTATACTTAAAATCCTATACAAAACAAACTCTATACTTAAATGATATATATATTAAAAAAAAAATGGGATGTGTACCAGAAAAGGACACATCAAGCAGTATGCTAAACATGCATAAGTATTAACAAAACTACACGTGTCAGTGCCAGACGCAGGCAGGACTGTAACACATATGTGATATATAAAAAAAAATGCAAGTACCATAAACAGGACTACAAACATCAAAAGTAAAACAAAATTAGGTACATGACAATTAGCCTACTATCAGTTTCTTATAAACAAAAAAAAAAAAAAAAAAAAAAAAAAGTCAAGAATCCATATCCGACTCATCTGTGGCAGCCTCTTCATTATCCTCGACATCTTCAGCCTCCTCAACCACTCTCACCGTTGGCTCAGGCTTACGCATTCTCTGTAAGTGCTCAAAGGTTTCGTTTGCGACCCCAGTGATAAAGCGCTCCCAGTCAAAGTTCCTAGTATCAATATGGTGACTGGCCTGCCATCTATGCTCCCTTACCACATTTCCCTGGCCATTTTTATCAACCGTTGTCTTCTTAATAAGAGTAATAGAAATCATTTCGATATCACAACGCCTGCTAGGACCTGGTTGTGGTTGTTTATCCTCTGGTTCATCTGATTTGACTTCATTACTAGAATCACATTGTTCATTGTCACTCGGTCTTGGAGTTTGGATATCTACTTCCTCGATTGCCACAGTCTCTGGGTCTGGCCTGACCCCACTCGTTCCTACATCCACTGTCACCCTAATCCTTCCTTGTTCTGCATTGACCTTCCTTTGCCCCGGATTCCTGGGTTGTCCCTCTTGCGATGATCTTGTTTCCGACTCGGGTACATGGATACCACTGAAATCCATGCGTCTTACTACTCCCCTAACTGGATCTAGCATTGCCCTACTCATCGTCATGAAGGGAGTAGACGTGGACATTTCCCTTGCCTCACACTCCTGATGTCCGTGGGTGCATCTAAGGTGGACCCTCAGGTATTCTCGTCGGTAGAAAAACCTGTTGCATTCGCCGATGGGGCAAGTAACAACTCTCACTATGGAACTATGTTCTGAGTTATAGTGTCTCTCCATATTCCTCCTGTTGACAAAATGTTTTCCGCAGCCTGGACAATCGCAACCTGACATCTTTTTTTCATATACTGTTTCAGCTACACAATTTAACACAAAGTCTTTGAACTTGCTGGGTACTTTTCTACTTCGCTTCTGCGCATTATTACTGCGCATAACATTGTCTTCTCTAACTGGGGAACGTACACGGGCATCTGACTCCGGATGACAATCTTCATCAGACGGGCAGATTTCTGGATTCTCATTGGATGATGTTTCCCGCACTTCTGGGTCTAAGGGTGGAGCTTGGGTCAATTCAGCATCTTTCTCACGGTCGACTTCGGGTGAAATGTCATGATTTATTGCGTAATCTGTCAAAATAGGAAAATCCGCTTGGTCAGCATTTCCTGTTTCTGTCGCAGGTGTCACAAACCAGTTGACCTTTTTACTGCCCGTGTACAGCTTCAAGTTATCTCCGTGTACAGTAACTGGATTGGAATTTTTGGAAAATTTAATGACAAAAATAATGTCACTTAGCTTGTTTATGATGACCCATGGCCCTGTCCAGTGCCTTGCTATCTTCGCTTTCTTTCCTGGTATGTTCCGTTTTTGATTTCTCCAGACCAAATCTCCGACTTCGTAGTGTTTACTCCGTACACTCCGGTCATAAACTGATTTTTGTCGTTTTGCTTCTAAACCCAAATTTTCTCGGGCGAATTTTTGAGCTCTTCTCAGATTTTCTTCTAGCTGAGATGCATACTCGGTTGATAGAGTATTTTCATCGGAAGGGTCGTCTCTTCGTAATTTTTCAGTGACCAGATCTAATGGCATACGCATCTCCTCTCCATAAACTAAACGATGTGGTGTGGTTCCCGTACTTTGATGTGGGGTTGAGTTATAGATAAATGTCAGGTAATCAAGATATTGGTCCCAATCTTTTTGGTGTGGTCTAATGTATTTCGAAAGCATGTCGTTTACCGTCTTGTTCATCCTTTCTACCATCCCGTCTGACCTGGGATGCAATGGAGTGGTCCGTGTCTTTTTGATTTCTAAAATTTTGCAAAGTTCTTGAAATAGAAGGCTCTCGTACTGTCTACCTTGATCGGAGTGGAGTTGAATCGGACATCCATATCGTTTAATCCAGCCTCTAAATATTGTATCCGCAACCGTCTCCGCCTGTATATCTTCTATAGGGTAGAGCTCCGTTAATTTTGAAAAATAATCCGCAACTACCAGGATGTACTTATTCCCTCGCTCCGTCAATGGGAACGGGCCAGCAATGTCTGTGGCGATCCGTTCGAAAGGTGCTCCGACTACATAGGTCTTCAAAGGATGCCGTTTCTTGTATGCTGGATTTTTACGTTCACCGCAAATATCACATCTTTTTACATAGTTCTTAATGGTCTTCCTCATTCCTTGCCAATAAAATGGAGAGATCTTGGCTTTTTCTAAAGTCTTTTTTATACCTTGATGTCCGGCTGTTTTTGCATCATGTAAATACCAAAGAGCGTCGTCGATTAATGGTCCGGGTAGACATATCTTCCATTTCATTTTGTCGATGTCATCTTGCCATAACAGACATAGTACGTTGTTTTTAATTTCAAGTTGCTCCCACCTGGCAATGTACGATTTAAAGTCTTTACTCTCCTGACATATTTCTTCCCATGTTGGTTTTTCACGACCGTCAAGTTTAAATTTCAAAATTTTTCTAAGAATATCGTCTGCTTCCTGTTGCTCGCGAATAAAATTCAAATTATCTAGCTCCGCCTCTGGTCTTGCTTTCTGTCGGGCTGGCTTCGGTCTGTTGGGCTTCCTCCCCCTTCTCACAGGACTTGCCCCTCTCGGAGCATCATCTTCATCTTGTCCGGGCAGGTCAAAGGCGGGCAACTCCGTCTGGTCGGGAACTTCTGACTCCGTGTCAGATTCATCTGATAAAATGTCAACATTGCCTTCTTTCATCTCCTTAACTTCAGATTTTGTTGGTCCCATGTACTGATAGTCCCATGGCATGGTACACTGCTTGCAAATTTCTCCGGCGGGTGTCACCAACCTGGACATCGCGTCTGCGTTCCCGTGCTTGTTACCCGGGCGATGTTCAATCTCCATATGGAATTGGCTGAGCTGTTGAATCCAGCGGTGTATCTGACCATCCGGTTCTCTAAATTTCTGCAACCAGGTTAACGATCCGTGGTCCGTTCGTAACAGAAACTTCCGCCCTAAAAGGTAATGCTTGAAATACCTCGTAAAGTAGACCACCGCCAACATCTCTCGTCGTGTAACACAATAATTTCGTTCGGGCTTGTCCAGACATCTACTTCCGTAGGCTATCACTCGTTCCTTCCCGTCTTGGACTTGCGAAAGCACGGCACCAATGGCGTAAGCGCTGGCGTCGGTATCCAATATAAAATTACTTCCGTCAACTTGTGGAAAAACTAAAATAGGGGCGGACATCAGTCGGGCTTTCAGCTCCGTGAAGCTATTTTCACAGTCCTGGTTCCATTGGAACTTCTTGTCCTTCTTGGTTAGATCAAATAATGGCTTTGCGATCTTTGAAAAGCCTTGAATGAATTTACGATAATACGATGCTAGTCCTAAGAAACTACGTACTTGGGTAACAGTTTTTGGTCTCTGCATTTCTTTTATTGCCGAAATCTTGTCTGGGTCCGTCCGGACTCCTTCCTTAGACACGATGTGCCCGAGGAATGATATTTCCTTCTGCATTAGATGACACTTTTTAGGTTTCAATTTCAGTCCAGCTGTTGATAATTCATCAAATACCTTCTTCAAATTGGTTATGTGACTTTCAAATGTCTTTCCAAATACCACGATGTCATCTAAGTACACAACAGCTACTTTCCACTGCAGTCCAGCTAATGTTCTTTCAATAAGTCGTTGGAATGTGCTCGCCGCATTGCATAGTCCAAACGGCATTGTTGTAAACTGGTACAGTCCTCCCCTTGGCGTTGCGAACGCCGTTTTCTCCTTGTCGTCTGGGTCCATCGGAACCTGGTGGTAAGCCATATCGAGATCCAAGGAAGAGTACCATTCAGCTCCTTCCAAGGTATCGAGGTTCTCGTCTATCCTAGCTAAAGGGTATGCATCTTTAATGGTCTTATCGTTCAACTTCCGGTAGTCCACACACATTCTCCAACTACCATCTTTCTTCTGTACCATTACAGTCTGGGAGGACCAAGGGCTGCTGGACTTTTCTATCAAACCCCTATCTTCCAATTTCCTAACTTCGTCTTCTAAAGCTTGCCTCTTATAGATTGGTATTCTTCTTGGTGGTTCACGGATTGGCCTTTCATCTTTAAGCTTTATCTTGTGTGTTGCCATGGTGGTCCGTCCAACTTCACCCGGTCGGGCAAAACAGGATTGGTTAGCTATTATAAATTTTCTGAAGTCTTCTCGTTGCTCATCATTTAAGTGTTCACATCCTTTCTGGTAAACAGCCTTAACATGGTCGGGCATATCCATCCTTTTACTCTCCGTTGTCACTTCACCAACTCCTGTTGCTCCGGTCTGCTCTTCTAAGTCTATCACTGGTCCAATCCTTTGTACTGGCGTGAATATCGCCATGTGTGTATGCTTATACACCGTTACATCATTTGGTCCAGGGTTATATACCCTAGCGTAAACAATAGCATTCGCTGTATCTACCAGCGTTTTTGCTAATGCAAGGCCGTGACGCTCCAGAAAAGGGCGTTCTGGCGTGAGTACTCCTACTGAACTAGAGTTACTGTGGTTACTTTTCCGGTGCGTAAGCCCTGACTTCACCACAGCCTCATGTCCCGATGGTACTATTATCGTTTCCAGGGCAATCACTCTACTTGCCCGGGTACTCCGATCGGGTCCTTCCAACGGTACCCTACTGCCTTTTATTACAAAACAAGCCTCATCATGGTCCCAGTTACATCTGTAAGTGGTAATAAAATCTTCTCCAATTAAGTTGTTCCTCACTCCACCAACATTTACTTCATGTTCAAACACGTGTTCTCCAAACGTTATGTGCATTAAGGCTCGTCCTAGGCATTTCAACCTTTCTCCGTTAGCTGTTACATAGTTACTATCCATGGGAGCTAACACTGGTCTCTCAAACATCATATTGTAAGTCTCTATGGTTATAAAGGTACTCTTGGCACCGGTGTCTATCTTCCATTCTACTGGGACTCCCTCTATCTGTCCTCTTACGATCATTGACGAAACTCCGTCTACTTTAACCATTGGCTCCTCTCTATCGGAGCTACGGACATCAACTCCGTCTTCAACGTCTCCTTTCAATTCCTCGCTACTAGAGCTCTCCTTTTCTCCTACTTCATTCTTTTTACGTCGTTTCCATTTCCTATGGAGCTTCATTACTCGAATACTGCCTCTTCTTTCAGGCCTTCTAGACACGACCGGTGACTGGCCCTCGTCCCCGGTCCGTCCTAGTTTAACTCCTTCTTGGCGGAGCTTCCAACAGTTACATCAGGCGGGCTGTTGGTCTCCGATCGACCCCTTCTTCGGGCAAAATCATTTCCTCTGCCACGTCCAAATCCTCTGTTGGGTTGGCATGGTGTAAATCTTCCGTAACTCTGCGGATGGTTCGGTGCACCGTAACTCCAATTTCTGTAGCCATCCGAACCTGCGCTTGGGGATTCGTCGGCTCTATCTACCATATTCATCCTATTTAACCCATCCGCAAGTTCATGGACCCCTCTGTGCGTCGGGTGATCCTTGTTCAATTCTCTTTCTCCTACCCGCAAACATTCCTCCTGCATTGCACTTATCACCGCCTCTTGCAATGTCTTGGGCCTGGTCCTCTTAACGGCTAAGCGAAAGTCTTCAGACTGCCCACATTTATCTAGAAATGCTTTTACTGCATTCTCCTCAACAATATCTGGATTCTCCGGGTAGGCTCTTCTATATAAATCCTCTAAAGCCTGGCCAAAATCACGTAGAGATTCCGCTGGCTGTCTTCTTCTCAATCTAGCTTCAGCTATATACTTCTCCTTCATCGCCGTATGCCCGAATCTATCCTCCATCTTCTGCTTCAATCTGGCATAGTCTCTCTGTATTACCAGTGGCATACCATAGGCGAACGTCTCGGCTTGTCCTCTAAGGGTACTAAGCAACACTCTTCTGGACTTCTCTGGTCCCCATGAGTTTAACTCCGCTAAATTCTCAAAATACTGCAAAAACTCATTCCATACATCAGCATTTCCACCACTAAACGTCCTCCTGACCGGATACTCCTGTACATGTCCCTGTTTGGGTGCGACAGCCGGGTCAGTTCGGGCTTGGTCGGGCTCGGTCCTTACCACGGGCACAAAATGATGGTTTTGTTCCTGGCTACATTGTAGTCTATCCGGATCCCTTACATCTCCTCCGGGTGTGGTCCGTGTATTATTTAAAATACCTGGTTCGGTCGGTGATCCCGATTCGCACCAGTAATTAGGGCTTAAGGAATCACCATCCATTACGTGAGGTCTGCTTCCAGAATATTGCGGGTTCCAGTCGGGATACGGGCGTATGTCTCCGTCCATGACTTCATCATCTCCATCAGGACTCCTATCGAACATCTCTCCGTGCGGGCGTACTCGACTGTTCCTTCTCCCACTGTTTCTGTTCCTGCAAGTCATCCATAAGATCTTAGCTAGGATCGGGCTGCACATCACCGCTAATAGCATCAAAAGACCTTTCATAGCATACTCTTGTGACATCTGTACAGCTCTGTTTTCTGGAAAGTTTACCCACGCAAGCGCAACACAGCTACAAATCACTAGCAGGGAACTCATCCACCAAGACCAAAACCTACTCCAACCATTTCCCTCTGGTACTTCGTCAGATCCACCATCCCTCATAGGAAAGGCACGCTCGTCTACGTTGTTCGTCGCTAGGGTTGATCCACCATTTGGACACTGAGATCGCATCTGGCTTCTTCCCGTCCGAATTCCAGTAGAGGCCCAAGGTAACGGTGATCCACCAATACCAGAATCATGCGTAAAAAGTCTACTTCTTACCTCCTGGGGGCTTTTTCCTTGTGTAGAATTCATCCTTGTAATCCTTGGCGTATCCATAACAAATATCAAACTGATCAGCAAAATTGTCAAATCACACAGCAATCCCACCGCTGCCACCAATGTGACGAAAAAAAAAAAGGAGAGGGGGGAGGGGGGACGACAGGACGAGATAATCCAATAGTCTAATCAAACCACTAAAACCGATCAAACAATCAATTGTTCGCTTGTCTGTTTGTTGCAACAAGTATAATTTGACGAACACTAAGTGATGACTCTTCTCTCTTTTTAACAAGACCTTTCAGTAGCGTTTGGAAAGTTCTTGGTCACATAAACTAAATATGTGGATCCTGTGTAGTTAAACAACTTGCTTTCACAAGAATAAAACACAATGTCAGGTTGATAAATGTTATTGAGATAAATCCAAAAGTTACAGTACAAAATCAATACACAGTACAATATTCAATAATCCCCCGAAACGGTATGTTTTAGAATTTAGAGTAATCCATAACGCCGAAACAATAATCCAAAGACTGATCTAGAGAAAACCTAAAGATTCTAAAGATGCAGAGTTAACAAAATCTCTGCTTATATACCCTAACAAATCTGATGCAATAAATATAAATGATTGCGTGAGAATCTGATGCAACAATAAGGAGCCAAAGATATAATACAAGGAGTACAACCATACTACCAGGAGTTAGGAGTAAAGGTTATAATACCAGGAGCACTAGGGCACCAGCAGTAGGGCACTAGTGTAAATACCTTGACCTAAATAAACATGAACATGACCTATTTCTCACACATAAAACAGCAAGAGATGCCTAAACTTAGAATAACAAAATAACTCTGATGAAATAGTGTAAAATGACATGAAGTGAAAAGTAAATGATAACACTTAACCTTACTGAATGAAATACAATGAAAATGACTAGATATGAAAATAAAACATGGCTGATGACAAAATTCATCACAATATATACATAAATAACTTGGTAAAAGATCTTTCTCATAATACAGTTGATCCAGTGTTAATTGGTAACACAGTAATAAATTCGCTTCTATTTGCAGATGACATAGTCCTCCTATCAAACTAAGAAAGGGGACTTCAAAAATCTTTAAATATCCTACAAAAATTATGCAATGCATGGAAACTTCAAATAAATCCTGCAAAGTCAAAAGTGATTGTATTTAATTCTAACGGTAAAACCCATAAAAACCTTTTCACCTATGATAACAGCTTTTTAGAAACTGTAACTTCATATTGCTATTTAGGCATAACTTTAAAATATACAGGTAATCTAAAAGTATCTGGTACTCTGTTAATGGAAAAGGGCAGAAAGGCCCTTTACAAAATAAAAAAATTAATTGGCTTAAATAATCCGTGTAGGTTAATAGAAAAACTTTTTGACACTTTAGTCGTCCCAATTTGCCTTTATGGGAGTGAAATCTGGGGATTTAATTCAAGCCCTAGCTGCAACTACACAGACCCTTTTGAAAAACTCCATATCAAATTTCTGAAAGAAATACTAGGAGTCAACTGTAAGGCATCCAACGCTGGATGTCTAGCAGAATTAAATAGATTACCCCTTTATGCAAAGATCACAGTTCAGGCTATTAAATATTGGTGTCACATTCTTGAATCAAATTTTACCCTTGTACATAGTATATATGAAGCAACAAAAGAAACAAATTCTTGGGTAAAACAATTAAAAAGTTCTTTAAACAACCTTGGATTTTCATACATTTTCAATAACCCATCTCTACTGAAAATAAACATTCCAAATATTGAAAGAAGAATTAAAGATATGACCCTTCAGAATTTAGAAAATGATATTAAAAACAACAGTAAGCTATCTTTCTTTAACAACTTTCATTTATCTAATATTAGACCCTATTATGTTGACCTTTGTAAATTTAAAACTGACAGATCAACTCTTGCAAAACTAAGAATTAGTGCTCACGAATTAGCTATAGAAAGAGGTCGATATCAAAATATACCCAAACAGAACAGACTCTGTCTCTGTTGTAATAATGGTGAAATAGAAGATGAAATCCATTTTCTTATTAATTGCAATATTTACAACAACATTAGAAATAATTTTATCGCTAAACTTGATAGAATACTCTCATACAAAACAAAAATTAATAATTTAACAAACTGTATCATTTTAAAATTATTCAATAGCAAATCCCCCAACATACTAAAGCTATTTGCTAATTTTATACAAGAATGCCTACAAAGTAGGCAAAATAAACTTGAAAGGGGATAATTTATTGAATTTCCTTACTTTTTCTACAACAAATGTCTAATTTCAACATTGTATGACTATTATAATAATTGTAACATGAATTTTAATCTTTCCACTGTCATTCCCAACTATTATTGTCTTTTGTAGCTTATAGTTCACTACTTTGGCAATGACCATTTATTGTAAATGTGTTTCGCTAATAAATATTATTATTATTATCATATACCTTTATATAGGAAGTTACCCCCCCCCCCCCCCGTGATATAAGTCAACTTGTCAGATACACAAGTCTACTTGTCAGATAATTAAGTTCACATATCAGATATATAAGTCAACTTGTCAGATAATTATGTCCACTTAAGTATGGCATGTAAAGGGCAAAAAACGCAAAATACGGTTTATTTAAAAATATTATACATTTATTATCTATAAACTTTACTTAAATATCTGACAAGTAGACTTAATTAAGTGACAAGTCGACTTATTTCACAAAGTATGTAGACTTAACTATGTGACACCATAGTATTCTTATGCGATTTCACGTGTGCGATTTTAATATGGTTAATATTTTTATTTGGTATCGTAACGACTCGCCCCACTCTCGAGTCGCCCCATCACGAGTCGCCCCATATTAATAACGAGTCGCCCCACATTTAATAACGAGTCGCCCCACCCAATAACGACTCGCCCCAGAAATGTAAAATATATAATATAAGTTTATAAATTTAATATTTTAAAATATATTAAATTAAATTTATAGTCTAAATTTTTTAATTTGCATATATTTTAGACCTTTTTTTAATTGATGGCGGTGGATCTCTTGAGATTAAAGTGAACTCGTGTTCACTTCTTTAATTAATTGTGATAATTATAATTAAAATATTTGCTTGTTTACAATCGCGATTAACTTTGATGGGATCAACAGTTTTAAAGGATGAAAAGTTAACCGACGTAGTTAATATTATAATGAAGTAATTAATTGTCTTTAATGTCAAAGAGATTGGCATATGCTGTACAGATACTGGTTTTTGAACAAGATTATCGTAGCATGTACCTTCACTTTCAAAACGGTGTAAAATCTAATATTTATTATGAGAATGTTATCATAATAAAGTTTTTAACAATAACAAAAACGTAGGTTTGTAGAAGTCTTGTATGAGAGGGCGGACAGGGTAGTGGGAGACAGGGAGAGAAGGGGAGGGAGAAAGGAGACATGATGAGAAAGAGGAAAAAATAAAAACGAGGGAGGCAGTACTAGTACAAATTATTCTTTAATTCGTACCTGAAATCATTTAATAAGTGCCAATTCATTGATTTAATTGAAAAAAGACTAAAATTATGTACATAAAAATCCAGTAAAAAAATATTTTGCATCCAAATGATCAGAATTTTTACTGCTAGTATGCAGTAAGGTTTTTTCCTAAAGCGTATGTCTGTCCCCTTTACATATCAACTACGATGGTTGTTTTTATGGTCTCTTGTTAACTGTCTCTGTGTAGTTTGAATAAGCAAGCACGTTAGAAATTTTTTAACAATAAGACAACCTTGTATTTTTTTTTAACTTTTAGAAAACTGTTTTCAATAGTATGTAAGATTAACAGTATTCTACACAGTTTACAGGCAGCATTTAATAGTTTTACATTGAAAACAATTTCGATTTATTAAAACACCGAGCAGTACAATATATCCAAATTAAAAAATTTATACTATCAAATATATAAATTTCTATTATAAATTTTATATTTTACATATGTGGGGCGAGTCGTTATTGAGTGGGGCGACTCGTTATTAAATGTGGGGCGACTCGTTATTAATATGGGGCGACTCGTGATGGGGCGACTCGAGAGTGGGGCGAGTCGTTATATATTCTTTTATTTCCATTAAATAGATTTGGCGGGAAACAATTTTATCCAATCAACGTGTTTCCTTTTATTCAGTTTTGTACATGCGGAAAATGGCCGACAAAAACAAATGTACAACATCAACAAGTGGTCATAGCCTCTCAAGTCCTGCGACAACACCGGATTATTCGACGACAGAGAATGTCGATGACGACGACCCCTCTATAGAAAACCAGGATACTGTTGGAGAGACACTCTTTATTAAGCAAAAGGCACCACCCGAAAATCAGTGCGTTTTCCTTAAAAATTTATAAGGCTACTAGTACTAGCAAATGAACTATGTTGCATGAAGTTTAAATAGGCATTTTTCTCTTGATAATAATATAATAAACTGTTTCATTTTCGCGGTGCTTTAAACCCTTGCATTGCATCGATGGTCGTTTGCAGAAGAATCTTTATTATGTAAATAATTTCCTGGATTTATCAAAATTGATCTTGTAGGTCAAAACTTATTATTTTTGTTGTTGTTAACTTTTAATCATTATTTAAAAAGCACCAGCCTTTCCAGACTTTAAAAGAATCATAATTTATATTTATCTAGAGTTTCTAAATTATAATCGCTTATGCAGATATTCCATCTTCTGAATACAGTGTCTATGTTTTTCAATTGTTCAGGTATGCTAGAGCTTGCAGCAAGTATACTGATTTTTGCAAATGTCACCAATTTCTTTGGGATAAACATATTAACCAATGATAAACTTATTAACCAATGTTACAATAAAAAAAAGCCTCTTGTCTTTTAGAAGCTTTGCTATACACACTTGTACCACTTCCTTGTCGAAAAATATTCTATCTCATTTAAAAATATGGTTGCCAATAGTTTTCCAAATTTTTAAATTCAGTGTACAGTGAATGTGCTAAGATGATTTTTGGATTGACCTGTTAATAGCTTGTGGTATATTACAGGGGCTGCTCTGGCTTCTAAAAAGCTGGCGCCAAAAAAATAGCCAACTGCAATTTTCCGTCGCCAGTTTTGTAAAAGTGTCGCCATATTAGAAATCGCTAGATTACTATATGACATGGCGAAATTGTTTAACACTATGTAGTATGTATGACATATTCTGTAACGTCGGACGAAATCCAAGTTTGCCGGACTCTTAATTCAATTTTTCAAAAGTTTGGTCTCGAGCAGCCCATACACTAATTGTATTTTAATCATGAAAAGATGTGTGAGTGATTTCTTGTTGGCAGAAAACCAAAATTTTACAGTAATTTATTAGAAACATCTATTCCCGTGAATGAACTTAAAACCGGAACTGCTGAAAATAAAACTACGCATGTGTAAGTTTTCTAATTACGAAATTAAGACGGACATCCGGTCCGGAAATCACTCAACAACGACGTCAGTTTTCATACTTGTATTTTATTAATTACATTATAAAAAAAATATTACTACAAAAATATGTTTGTTTTGTTATTTTTATAAATTAATTAACAGCATCAATTGTTTTATTACACGTCTACTCAAAGTGATGCAGGTAAAGCTGCTTTTCACAAGACAACTTTGTTGATTCATTTATTGCCGATTTCCGTTAATAACTCCAAATAACACACATGTCACTGGATACTACACAATACACGTGTATTTACGACCATAGAAGCCGACAAAGGATCTTTAATGATGCAATCGCCGATTACCAATAAATTTAAAACGTGTATGCATCGTTTAACACTATAAAACCTTGGCGCCAAAAAAATCGCCAGACGCAATATTTTGTCGCCAAATGAAAAAAAAATCGCAATTGGCGACATTGGCGAAGCCCAGCGCGACCCCTGTATTATACCCATCCATTTTAATCAAAAATAGATGTGGGAGGTTTGGCATGCCATAAAACCAAGTTTAACCCAATTTTTTTTTTAATGCCTGTACCAAGTCAGGACCATTGCTGTAGTTACTAAATATTTGGTTGTTGGTTCTGGAGTTTGTCGGTTTCTCAGACATTGATTTGTGGATTGTCTTTGTTGACAGTTTCCTTGGTGTTCGATATTTTGTTATTAACATCATATACATGAAATTGATCTGTATAAGTTAGTTTGGGAAACTTTAAGGGAAGTGTATTTAAATACAGTGAAGAAAAATATATGGACCAACGAGATGCCTAAAATGTGAGTTCAAGTAGAACAGTTATCTCTTGCATATTGATATTTCACAGCTCTTTGCACTGAGCTGCGGGTAATTTTGTCGCCCTTAGGTGCCTTAGAAGCGAAGTTCAATATGCCCAGTTATTTTAGACACTGTCCCTCAAGTCGAATCGATGATATATCTGATGAAACTGATTTACACAGACTTCTACCCTAATACCAAAAAAAAAATGTATAGAGTTACATGTTTCAAATGGATTATGCAGCATTTGTTAATGTTGGGATAGTCCTAATTACAGACAGTGAAAAATGAATGAGTGGAGTGCTACTGCCATTAATAAAAACTCATGACTGACTGAAGGAAAACAAAGTTTTGTCAATCCAAATCTTATTAAATCATTTTTGTCTGTCAAACCAACAAATTTCGTGAAGACTGACATAATCAATCTAAAGCTAAAAGATTTAACAGATTTTGTTATTCTTGTTTTTTTTTAAGTTGGTATCATGGGTGTTTGGGAAGACAGAAAGCAGAAGAAAGATTAAGAACAGCAGGTGAAGTTGGGTCTTATTTAATTCGTGAAAGTGAGGCTAATAAAGGGTCCTATGTGTTGTCATACCTGGGCAAAAATGGAATGACCCATTTTAAGTAAGTATACCGTTATATATTGTTATTTTTAATGATACGCCAAAGAGAGTTGGGGAAATATAGATTGTCTGTCTGTTTGTCTGTCCGTCCCACCACAAGTTTACCTTTGCCTTGAAGCTTTTTTATGACAATTACTCACATCTTCATGAAGCTTGATACATGGTTACAACGTGATGAGATCTCTTCACTGGCAAAGTCCTGTGTCTTATACATTGATTTATTGAATGATTAATACCCAGCATACAGTATATCAGCTATACTGATGTATTAAATATTTGCTTTCTGTCCAGTGAGCAGTATATCAGCTAAACTGATGTATTAAATATTTGCTTACTGTCCAATGAGCAGTATATCAGCTATATTGATGTATTAAATATTTGCTTACTGTCCAGTGAGCAGTATATCAGCTATACTGATGTATTAAATATTTGCTTACTGTCCAATGAGCAGTATATCAGCTATACTGATGTATTAAATATTTGCTTACTGTCCAATGAGCAGTATATCAGCTATACTGATGTATTAAATATTTGCTTACTGTCCAATGAGCAGTATATCAGCTATACTGATGTATTAAATATTTGCTTACTGTCGACTGAGCAGTATATCAGCTATACTGATGTATTAAATATTTGCTTTCTGTCCAGTGAGCAGTATATCAGCTATATTGATGTATTAAATATTTGCTTTCTGTCCAGTGAGCAGTATATCAGCTATACTCATGATACTCAGGGCTTACGCTGGGTCAAAATTATAGGGAGAAGTCACTTTTGTGGGGGTGACAGGGAGAAGTGAGGATAGAACAGGGAGAAGTGGGTGGACAACAGGGGGAATTTGCATTATATGTCGCGAAAGCGTCCTATTTTGTTTGTTTTTTTAATATGTGTTAATTTGGCTTTTGAATTTTTTATTGTTACTTGTTTTTAGCAGTTCAATTTATTGAGGATAAAGTAAAAGATTTGATTAACTTTTATCACACATTTTCATAAATACATGTTTTAAACATAACTTTAAAAAAAAATATCAACTGTCACAAAAATGTTCATTAAAAAAATGTTTCTTTGTCATTGGTCTACAAATTGATTGAATTATAATGAAGTACTATTTAGAAGTAGAAAATTACATCATTGTGACAAATCTGTTAAAAGTATTTATACATATTTAACTTAAATTTGTTTAAAGTAAATAAACAAAATGGGAATTAAATTTGAAAGGTGACATCATGCGATTCTACAAATTGAAAGGGCGACTTCACTTCGCTTTTTTAAGATGATCGAGGGCGAAGGGGGACCACGATAAGGTTACTTCTTTGCCCGAGTCCCCCTCCAACGCGAGCCCTGTATACTGATGGATTAAATATTTGCTCACTGTCCAGAGGGGGGCCTCGGTGGCCGAGTGGTCAAGGTAGTTCGTCTCGACTATAATTTTAATTGACAAGGATTGCCAGTTTTCCTACCGCTGGTCTGGGGTTTTCTCCGGGTACTCCGGCTTCCTCCCCCAATAAAAACTGGATGCCATGATGTAGCTGAAAAATTGCTGAAAGTGGCGTTAAACACCATCAAACAAACAAACTTACTGTCCAGCGAGCAATAGATTGGCTATATTGATGTATTAAATACTAGCTTAATTACCATCCAGCAATCAGAACATGAACTAAAGTACAACACTAATCCCTTAAACATTTACTTAAAAAAAAGAAAAAAAACATGGACGTGTATACTACTAGTTTATCATGTTTTACAGAATATCTGCTATATGTGGTGACTATTACATCGGTGGGCGGAGATTTGATTCATTATCACTTCTCATTGGTTACTACACATCTGTGTCATATTTGTTAAAGGAAGAACAGCTGAAATACCCTGTAGCACCACCAGAGGTAACACATAGTTTCTAAAAATACCCTGTAGCACCACCAGAGGTAACACATAGTTTCTAAAAATACCCTGTAGCACCTCCAGAGGTAACATATAGTTTCTAAAAATACCCTGTAACACCTCCAGAGGTAACATATAGTTTCTAAAAATACCCTGTAGCACCTCCAGAGGTAACATATAGTTTCTAAAAATACCCTGTAGCACCTCCAGAGGTAACATATAGTTTCTAAAAATACCCTGTAGCACATCCAGAGGTAACACATAGTTTCTTAAAATACCCTGTAGCACCTCTAGAGGTAACACATAGTTTCTAAAAATATCCTGTAACACCTCCAGAGGTAACACATAGTTTTTCAATCTCCACGGAAAGGATTCTGGGTATCCTACGTCAACCACAATCACCTCTGTCATAACTATTGGTTGACATTTGAGAGAAATCCCGCATGGAGGATATGCTTCATGTACAAACGCAGTAATTGCAATGTAAAACTGTATCAAAAGTGTATTAATAGACTATATAAAAATAATAAAGATCTTATGTATTATTTTACAAACATTCTTTGTTTACAATCCTTACAAGTAGATGACAAGTAGTCCTGCAGTAAATGGGGAATGACGTGTGGCAGAGGTTATATCTGGGAACCAGTTGAGTGATAGTTTCTAAACACTACTTGGTTTATAAAATGTGTCATCTGTTTTAAATATGCATGTAGTCTAGGGAAGTACAGATCTGTTTATGTCACTGGTAAACAAGAGTACTAAGGATTGTTGGAATAAAGTTTTGGAACAATAATTTTGATGGATTAATTAGTCAGTTAGTTGCTGTACAACAAGCAATCAGTTTTATCAGCTGTAACAAGCAATCTGTGTTATCAGCTGTAACAAGCAATCTGTGTTATCAGCTGTAACAAGCAATCTGTGTTATCAGCTGTAACAAGCAATCTGTGTTATCAGCTGTAACAAGCAATCAGTGTTATCAGCTGTAACAAGCAATCAGTGTTATCAGCTGTAACAAGCAATCTGTGTTATCAGCTGAAACAAGCAATCTGTGTTATCAGCTGTAACAAGCAATCTGTGTTATCAGCTGTAACAAGCAATCTGTGTTATCAGCTGTAACAAGCAATCTGTGTTATCAGCTGTAACAAGCAATCTGTTATCAGCTGTAACAACAATCAGTGTTATCAGCTGTAACAAGCAATCAGTGTTATCAGCTGTAACAAGCAATCTGTGTTATCAGCTGTAACAAGCAATCTGTGTTATCAGCTGTAACAAGCAATCAGTGTTATCAGCTGTAACAAGCAATCAGTGTTATCAGCGGTAACAAGCAATCTGTGTTATCAGCTGTAACAAGCAATCAGTGTTATCAGCTGTAACAAGCAATCAGTGTTATCAGCTGTAACAAGCAATCAGTGTTATCAGCTGTAACAAGCAATCAGTGTTATCAGCTGTAACAAGCAATCTGTGTTATCAGCGGTAACAAGCAATCTGTGTTATCAGCTGTAACAAGCAATCTGTGTTATCAGCTGTAACAAGCAATCAGTGTTATCAGCTGTAACAAGCAATCGGTGTTATCAGCTGTAACAAGCAATCTGTGTTTTCAGCTGTAACAAGCAATCTGTGTTTTCAGCTGTATTCATCACAATAACAAGTTAACAAACTAAAAAAAGTTAATTGAATGAATTGATAATGGATGCTGACTGCCACTTGAATAAAGGGTTTAGTAGAACAAACAGTTATTGCATTTTGTACATTTAGCACTGCAATGAGCCTCCTTTTTAATGTGCAAAGAGCATGGCACTCTTCAAACTCGGCACCCACTAGGGACTGCTGCTGGGTTTTTCATATTATCACCAGAAACTCCCAATAACCACCATGGGATGTGCTGTCAGCTATTTTGGACAGATTACCGGAAACTGTCATAAATACCCAACAACGATTTTTATAAATTGTTTGGACGAGTGGACAAATTCATGTTTCAGAAATTCTATGCAAAGATATACATTGTTATTATGATTCTGTGATGTATGTGGTAATTTTTGTGATGATAATTTTTCAGCCTGTTGATGACAAGAGAAAAGTTGTTGCTAATTATCCTTTCTCCAGAATGCCAGAAACAGATGAGTTGAGGTATTTTAAGATTCTTATTGAGCTTACCTTGACCATTTTCCTATGTGATCTATGGCAATCGCCCTGGTAATTAATCTCATCATAAACAGCTAAGACCGAGTGGTTAAGGTAGTTCTTCTACTATTGATCACGTGGTCTGTCAACACTTGAGGTTGTGGGTTCGAGTCTCACTGCGGGCAGGGTGTACTCGACTTCAATCTTAATTGACAAGGATGGCCAGTTTTCCTACCGCTGGGGGTTTTCTCTGGGTACTCCGGCTTCCTACCCCCAATAAAAATTGGATGCCATGATATAGCTGAAAAATTGTTGAAAGTGGCAGTAAACACCAAACAACCAAACCTAAACAGCTAATACAGTTTTAACCAAACTTTGCAAGAATCTTCCTGAAAGTGTTTGTCATAATTTTGTGTCTACAACTGCCAACAAATATGGCTGCCATGGCAAAAAAATTGAACATGGTGCAATTCTATTATATCTTCCTGTGAAATGCTCAGAATGTTAAGCTCTACATAGCATTCATTTAGATACAACCATTTGGGGTGTTTCATTCGTGTTCCATAAGGTATGTTGGAAAAATAATGTAATTTGAATGCATTTTTCTTGGAACGCTGTAATTTTCTAGTTTTAATAAGCATAGCGGTAAGTATATTAATGCTTATTACTGGTTAATTTGCATGTCCTTCCAATAAAAGTTGGGGGACCGAAAATTAATACAGTGGATTCCGCTTATTTGCATGGCACATTTGTCAGAGAAAATTACCCAATAAAGCGGACGACCCTTTAAAGCGAAAGACGAGAAATTGAGCTGAATGATCATTGAAGTGGAAATAAACGATGTCTACTGATTGTGGATTGAAATGACCAAGTACCAAGTCCTATTAAAATACCATTTAATAAGTTTTTTTCATATTTATATTATGTGTATGTTATTTATTTTATGATATTTTAAAATAAAAATAAAAACTCTATGTGTTTTTATTTGTTTGTGTTTCTTTGTGTAATGAAGACTGAAGTGTAAAACCACGTGTTGACAGAAAATGGACTCGACCTCATTTACATATTTCTTATCATGTTCAATATCGTACCTTTTTTGTGTCATGTCCATTGTTAAATATTTCCAGGTGTATTATTCTTTCAAACATCGTTAGATGTGTAAGCCCGAAGTTCTTTTTGTTTTGTTTATTCAAAATTATAGATGTAAAAGTGTATGAACTTATTTAGCTCTTCAAATTGAAGGAATGAAATTGAATTGAGAGGCTCCTTAGGGACAACTGTTTTCGATCTCATTACTGTCACTACCCAGCTGTTAAACCGTTCGATTGTCCTAATTATCTACATCCTGGGGGGCAATTAAAGTGAATCAACACATTTAATTAAGAAGCCAACAACAATCACAGGTGGGAACACTTGTCAATCAATTTGAATAAACAGGTAAGGCTAAATACACGTGTATTACATAGGTAAACAATATGGCAGCGAAAAACAAAAACAAACACAAAAAATTTTTTTTGTGAATTTTGGCAAGTCAATAAAGCGAAATCGTTGTAAAAAGCAATGCAAATAAGTGAAAAATTTAACATTGTTTGAATGGGAAATGGTTTGGTGCAGAGAAATTCAACCCAATAAAGCGTAAGTCGATTAAGTGGAATCCACTGTAATTTAAATATCGAGATTGGAGAAATACAATAATTCTAATGTAATATTCTGTTTCTTTTATTTAAAAAAGTAGTAATTTTTCTAAATGAAATACAAAGTCTGCCAACCCCAATTTTACAGTCGCACAGTAAACTTAAGTTGTTTTGTTTATGACATTATTTTTTTTTAAACCAATCAAGAGACGGGAACCATTCATTCACTACTGACAAGACCGTTTTCCCACACCGGTCAAGTGGTTTGATTATTACATAAAAATGTATTTCTTGATGTGTTTAAATTTCTAAATAATTTAAATTTATTCTGCCGTCTTGCAATAAGTAAAGATTTATTATACCCGCTTCAAGGAAGAGGGAGTGTACTGTTTTACCCAAGTCTGTCGGTCCGTTCGTTGTCCATAACAAACATTCCTGTTGCAGTTTTCTAAGCATCTATAGAATGCAGAAGTCTGATATTTTGCCTATAGTACCATATGGTGTATAAGGATTTTATGCTCCTTGGTCATCTACTTCCTGTTTACCGAATACTTTTTGTTAAAGCACGGTATCACTAGGGAGCATTAGCTCACAGCTTTATTAGAAATATATCAATTTCAATCAAAAAACAATGCTAAATGTTATGTACTGTAGTTATGCGAAAAGAGACAATTATTTTAAAAATGTACATTTTTAATGATGCAGCACAATTCTTTCCAGTTGTTAGGTGCTCCATTGTAGCTACTGGTGTTGTTTATATATTTAAAGCTTTGAGAAAGGTGATGTCTTTATTGTACTGAATGAAATGGGTGATGGCTGGTTGTGGGTAAAGTCACAGACCACAGGAGATCATGGACAAATACACGAAGCTTTAGTAGAAGATTTAGTAAGTTATTTAAGTTTTTTAAGCTCAGTTGGTAAGTTATGAAATTTGTTGCCATCATTTGTGTGGCAGTGCTGGCATTTATTGCCATCTCATGTTATCAAGCAGGCATTGCCAGAAATAGAAAAATAGACATTCACTGCAGTGGTAGAAAACATTCCAGATTTTTTCCAGTGGCAATTCAAATTAGCCTTTTTTGAAAAAACTAAACTCTTCTCTTTTGAAACAACTAGGCCAATTTGGTATAAAGTTTTTTTTTCAAAATGTAGCCAATAGTCAACCTCTAACAGTGATTTTGTTTTTTTAAGTTACACCCCAAATTAGGGCAGGTTTCCTCCAATTTATTTTCCCAGTTTTGTAGACATTGTTGTTTCAAAGCTAAAAAATCCCACTTATTATATAGTGATCATGGTGTCCGTCCGTCCATCCGTCTGTCCGTCCGTTACACTTTCTCTTATGTGCAACTCCTCCTACACCACTGAATGGAATTTGATGAAACTTACACAGAATCTTTGTCACATAGTGCCATTGTGCAGGAGATATTTAACATTTTGATCGGAATGATATTTGGGGTTTTCCCATAGAAAAACATGGACTTTGTCATTGACCTAAGGGGGTCCCTATCTCTTATGTGCAACTCCTCCTACACCACTGAATGGAATTTGTTGAAACTTACACAGAATTTTGGTCACATATTGCCATTGTGCACGATCGGAATGATATTTGGGTTTTCCAATAGAAAAAAATGGACATTGCTATTCTTTGAGGTGGGTGGGGGAAGGAGTTTTTTTTTATTTTAATATTTTCTTAAAATGTGAAGAGGACGGTACCTAATTTGTGTAATCAACTCCTCCTTTAGTTTTCAACCCAGATCTCTGAAGCTTTACAGAAAGATATGTGCATTTTCAAAGAAATCATGAAGCGGGGGGTATCCATGGTGAGCATTGCTCACAGTTTTTGTTACTTTAGTTTCAAGAAAATGTTTTAATTTTTACAAATAAACCATGATACCTACTGGAAGTCATTTGTCTCGTCCTGAGCATTTAATAAATTCTTTTGATCGGAGCACCTAACACCTGTTACATCCACTTTGTCCAAGTAACTCTCATATTTTAGGATTTTCATTCTTTCATAAGTATACCAATCTAATAAAAATGTAATCTTTCATGTGCTGTCCCCCTTTGTTTCATTGTTCCTATTGTAACCTCATTGAGGTCATATTCTGGCGACCTTTGTTTTACATAAATAATGTTATGCAAATTTAAAGTTGAGACATTTGAAACGATTTTTAACACCTAGAAGGAAAAAAGTTTTGTTGATGTTGAAAATAATCTTTTCTGTAATCAAACCTGAAGATGTGTCTTCCCTTTAAACAAAGGCAGAAACAAGCACAGAACACAGGCTTACTATGGGTTCAAATATATAAACATGGAATTGTCAGCAATCTTGTTGAGGATTGGAAGTTACATGGTCATTACTTTAAATAATAAAAAATGTATTATGTATGTATTTTGAATTTTATTCCAGAATGATGAATATAAAAAAGTAAAATCCAATTTTAAATAAGTGTCTTCACATAATATAATTATTGCAACCATTTAACAAAGACCATCGGCAAATAAATGCAGTTAACTATCTTTACCTACAAACATTCGGCCGATTTCTAAAAGTCAACACAAATTATGGTAAAGATTCCCAGTCAATTAAATGTTAACTAAAAAATTATAGCTTTCCTTCGCTACACAGCGTGAATCCTGAGCTCGCTTTGGAAGGCTACTCAGTCTCAGGCGGACAGGTCGCCTTATCGTGGTCCCACTTCGTCCGTGTTCATCATAACAAAAAGCAAAGTTAAGTCACCCTGCCCCTTAAATATAATTGTGGACATAAAAGCTGTTGGCTAGATGACTAACCAAAATAATAAGGGTTTAAATGTTTTGCTTCCTGAAGTCAATGAAAAAATGAACGGTATCGAAATGTATCAAATCATTACCCTTGTATAGTGATTCATATCGTATCCTGGGTAGGTGTATTGTTACAGCCCTATTGATTATCTTCTCTTAAGAAAATACTGCTTGTTAGACAAAATATGGAAGTTTGAACACAATACACACAAAAAATCCTCTGAAATAAACTACAACTTGGATTGGAGAGCAACAGTAGGTAAGTTTTCATTATTTTGGCCACCTGTATTTCTGATTAGCGATTACAGCCTCTTGGCAGCCTCTGCATTGTAAAATTGTACGAAACCAGGGCAAAAATCTAATCTGAGATAACAAACAAGGACACCGTATTGAAATAATCATTTATGCTATACGAAACCAGGGCAAAAATCTAATCTGAGATAACAAACAAGGACACCATATTAAAAAAATCGTTTATGCTATACGAAAATAATGTATGTAAAGTTGCAAATTAAAGTTTAATTTTGATCAGTTGACTTTGTTTAAAGTGACATTTAGGCCCATTATGTATTTTGTTGCAATTTTTCATAAATGGTGTGACAGTTCTGAGTTTCAATGGTAGTAAGGTTAACGCTGAACATTTTGCTGTATATCGTTGTTGTCAGTCAGTCGACTGACCTTGACTTTTGTGTATACAATTATATTGAAGGACATAAGTTTACTGCATTAGTTTAATCATAATGTTTTATTTTTTTTCAGAATGGTAACATTGATCCTGATGAGAGTTTAAATTATTTCCATCCAAACGTTACCAAAGACGATGCTGTGGAAAAATTGAGACAAGGTAAAAACAGATGACAAAAAACCCATCGTCTAGGGTCTGTCTATTTAGGTTACACAGTCCTTTCATGCTAATAAAAACATCTTGTACTGCCTATTTAAAGTCCTCAGATTTCCTAACCTAACTGCTTCATATGGTTTTTAGAGCACTAACAATATGTTGCCTGAGTCTTGTCAATGACTGTAAAAAATGGTTCATTTATGTTATCAAATGGTCACAAAATTGTATATTATTAGTTCCTAACAAGATTTTTTTTATCTTACCTGAGTCTAAGGCTCAAATTTGCTCGTAGGACTTTTAAATCTCAAGTGAGCCTCTCACTTTTCTGGTCTATCATTGTCCACATCAAATTTTAAAAGGCTTCTTCTCTGAAACTGATTAACCAATGGAAACAAAACTTACTGGCAATATTGTTTGGATGGTCTTCTTTAAAGTTTATGTTTTTTGTTGCCAATTGGAATTTCAAAATGGCAACTACCGCAGGACTAAGTTTAACATAGGACCATATGGGCAAAATTTTTTAAAAGTCTTCTTTTCTAAAACTGGTTAACCAATAGAAACACAGCTTACTAGCAATATTGTTTGGATGGTCCTCTTTAAAGTTTATTGAAAATTACAGGAGCTAGTTTAACTTCAGGGAAATGCCATCTTCATTTCCTATAAATTCAAGTGAGCTTTACAGGCTCTCAAGAGCCTGGTTCATTTCCTTTCCAGAGCCACTAGGCCCATTTTATTCAAGCTTGGCACATATTATTTGTCAGTAAGGGGGATTTAAGATGGTTCAAATGAAGAGCCTCACCCTTTTTCAAAAGTGGAGATAAAAAGAAATTGTTAAAAATATGAAAACTTAAACTTAAACTTTGATGTCAAAATTAATAAGACATTTTCTCTGGTACTATTGTGCTGATTTCATTCAAGTACGCACAAAGTATTCTTGGGTAAAGGGGATTAGTTTTTGTTCAACTGAAGGTCAATGCCCTTTTCAAAGGGGAGATAACTATTAAATTATTTTAAAAAGATGTAAAAATTTACAATTTTATTGAGCTAAGTTTGTGCATTTCAGTTGTGGGTAAAAGGAATTCAAGTTTATTCTGTGATTAAAGTAAACTGGTTAACTGGTACTGATTTAGTATTGATCAGATACAGAATAAAGAAATAGATTATTGCAAGTGGGCTTTATGTGAATTAGAACATAGTCAGGCAACAGCAACATTTAAATTGAAGTCAAATATATGTTGTCAGCATGTCAAGCAAATAAATTTGACATAAAATATATCCTTGTTATTTTATTGAATATGTTCCTCTTAAGCATAAACAATAATGAAATTTCAACAAGATTTTGTTGCTTCTAGTTATACCCCCCCCCCCCCACAAACTTGTTTGGGGGTATAACTAGAAGCAACAAAATCTTATTTTGGGGGGGGGGGGTGGGTATATGGGGTATAAGCGCTTCTCCTAGAAGTAGATGTGCATGAAGAATTTTCGTTGCTGTCGGATATTATTCAGGGGAGATAATGGGACCTTGACCTATTAATATAGTATTCAGTGGGAGACCTCGTAAGCGCAACTATACATGAAGGAAGCTCACAGTGCACACTTGTTTGAATTCGTTTCAGTTGAGCTGACGATGTCTGAATTCTTACTGTGACATCAACAGTGGGCTTTGTGCTTATTAGAAACCTAATGTAAACTCAAAATGTATGCATGATGCTATATTAGAACACCTGGTAGTTTATGATTGCATGAAAGGCCCAAACAATTATGTCAGTAGATCATCTTAGAGGTTTACAGGACTTAATGCTGTTTTGTAGGAATTCATCAGTGTATAAATTGGACCACAAACTAAAAGCCCAAAAGTGACTTAATGGGACCACAAACTAAACAAAGCTCAAAAGTGACGTAAAAAATGTGTAATTATAGTTGAACTTAATTCTTATGATTGTCAAAAGTCCATGCAGACGACATGCTTTATGGGTTTACAAAGTCACTACTACTTGGTAAAGACTTCTATTTTTAACTCATGAATTGTCACACTTCAGTAACCCTAGTGTTTTATGTTTGTTCAGTAATTTACATTGGTCAGTAATATGTTTTAATAAAGAGCTCATTTAATTGCATTGATATGATGTTTGGATAACATGTTCTGAAATATTGAGATTTGTTCATGAATATTTAAACACATCCTTGAATGTTTCAGGGGGCCAAGGCAGTTTTTTAGTCAGACCCAGTGAAAACTCACCAGGTGATTATTCACTGTATGTATTGTGTGATAAAATGGTACAGAGATTCAGAATCGAAAAACAAGGAAGACAACTGTTGATGGGAGGACGATATTTCGATAGGTAAACAAAAATCGTCTTAACATTAGTGAAAGTTTTAACTAATTTTTTTATAGTTTCAAACAGAATAAACAATTTTTAATTAATTGGTAGGAGAAAAAAAACTTCAAATAAAGAAAAAGGATTACAAAAACTTAACTAATAAATAGGAGAATATAATGACCAAACCATTTAATAGTGAAACTACTTGCAATGATTGGCTCATGCCAGTCATATAAATATTGTATATTCCATACAATTGAAATGATTTGATAAAGATAATAAAGAGGTAAAGATGAGAAAAGAAGGACAATCGAGTCAAGGAAATGATCAAGTTAATTAAGAAGAGTAAAAAGACCACAAGTTCTAAGGAAATGTTACTTACAGACAAAATAACCAAAATATAGTCAATGATAAAGAGGATAGAAAGAAGATCCCCAAAAATTAAAGAAAAAATAAATAAAATATATAGGACAGATACAAAGACATACAGAGGCATACCATACTAATGGAGTAATTGACAACATGCAATACACTAATATTTAATGAAACTGTTTAAATAAATTTTTAAGATATCTGATTGTCTTGTTAAACTTATTTTATGTTTAGTTTGGATGGAATAATAGAACGCTACAAGAAAGAAGAGATTGTTGAAGGCTTTACTCTAGTCACACCAGTTGTCAGAGTAAGTATTTAGTAGATTTTATTCCTAATTGCAACACACAAATTAACTTTGCCAGGGGTGCTTCTCCGGTATATTTCATCTGTTCATATGACAAGAGTTTGTGCTGAAATGTGGCTAGAGAAGAATACTTTTCAATCAAATAGATATTTGTAATACATGTTTAAACAGTAACCGGCAGAACAAATACCACAACATTATATTATAGCACTTGTATTCGTCTTTAGTTCCTGACTTACTGATAAATTCATTAGAATTTAAAATACAAAACATCATGAATTTGTGTCTACATATTAAATCCTGAAATGGGTAGTAGATGTAAGCCACAGTTGACGTTTTAATGCTCATAACAGTGAGACATATCTACGATGTTTTGATTTCAGGACGCTGCAAACAAGAAACCTATACAACATGCAGGGTCAGCTGATGACCTGTATGATTCTATTAGACTGACCACTCAGGGAACATTTATTGGTAGAAATAACAAATATGATATAAAAGGTTATCTACACATACGAAAAGGTTTGTACATGGTCTGTCTGGCTATCTACACATACAAAAAGGTTTGTGATTTGTATACAAGAGTACATGGTCTGTCTGGCTATCTGCTCTTATAGTTTTCAAGCTGGAACTTTTTTAGGTAGCTGGATGTTTGTACGTTCATTAAAGGTGTGCATATTTTGAAAATTTTGAATTTATCATTTTATGCAACTGAAGAGATGTTCGACTTGTTAACTTTGTGTTATACAGGATGGATAGATTGTCCTGATACCTTTCTTTACACTTATTAAGCTAGAACTTTGATATTTTGTAAATATCGTTTGTATATATATAACATGTTTTATTTTATTTCCCATGTATATACCACAGTAATGGTTTTTTAATTAAGAAATTCACCACCATATGTCGTGGTAGTTGGTGCTTACTACATACTATTATCAGACATGGTCATCTGTAATGGATTTGTACTTTCCTTTGTATGGACTTGCATTATGACATTTAACCTTTGAATGACTACTAAAAAGTAAATGTCAAATGAACATAATTTTATCGTTAAACTTTCTTTTTAGAACTGAAATATAGTTTTGACAAGTAAGATTCTGTTTGTCCAATACACCAGTCAAAAGCATCATCTGTTATGACTACCCAATATACTGTCATTGTTGTCATTTAAATGCTCCCTGAAAATCTGATCTAGAATTCTGTTGATGTAATAGTTTCTTATATAATTTTATTATATAGATGGAGATGAAATATCGAATTTTCCGAGTGACAGAAATCACAGTAAATCACATGTGAAAATTATCGTTTATTTTCACTCTCGGATTTTTCACGCCAAAAATGTCAGTTGGTTTTGTACTATACAGATATTCATCCGCCGTTCATAAAATTTAGGATTAAGCATTCAAATTTTACGAAAACAATTTTGATCTATATAAAAAATAGGATAATCAATTGGGCATCGTGAATATCCAAAATATGATCACTCATGCCGCATAAAGCATCAGATTAAACATGTGCACGGAACAAGTTCCACGCACTGGTTTAATCAGATGCGTTATGCGGCACGCGTGATCATATTTTGGATATTCACTCCACCCAATTATTTATCCTATAATTATGTTATATAGGTACACAGAAGAAGAAGTGGAAGAATATGTTTTTTGTGTTGGTTGGAAGTGAAAGACAGCTATGTTACTTAGAAAATGAAAAGGTATACACTTCTTTACAGACTGCATGTCATTGATTATCATAACTTAAGATGGTGGCTACAAACTACAGGTAACTATAGGATTAAACACTGTGTTTTAGGAAATTATCAATGTGTAAACTCCGGCGACTCACAAACTAAATAAAGTCCAAAGGACTTTATGTCAAGTTTGTGAGGGAGTCCCCGGAGTTTACACATTGATAATTTCCTAAAACCCAGTGTTTAATCCTTATAATTCTGTGAAATAATCATTGCAATTTTTAAAACAGCAAAAACAGTTACTGAAATCCATCTAGACCTTAAAACCTTAGGCCGGAAAACGTAGGGATATGCAAAACATAGTACCAAAAGAATCGCGGTTCTGTAGATATTAATAGAAAAAAAAATGAAACACTATATTGTATACATATTATATTTTATTTGAAATCTCAGTCGATTTAATTGGAAATAATTGCGGCAGAGAAAACATTGTCCCCTCTCCCTAACGATATGCTAGGAGGACGCCATCTTGTTTACATTGGATACTGAAAGTAGTCCGCTCAGAGGAAATATTGATATATAACTTATCTGAGATGATGCCATTTAAACGTTTTTATCCAATCAAAGCACTTAATATAAATAAATTACAGCATGAATAGAATTATATGAGCATATAATTCTTGAATGTAGTGGTTATTACAAGAGTTAATAGTGATGTCATAATCTACCATAAGTTAATCAAGGAATATTTCCTATTTCTGAACAGGTTATAGAGTATACCTTGTTCAGAAATTTGAAATATTCTCTAAAATTCCATTTTTACTATAAATCTTCACAATTTGAAAATGTTTAATGGTAAAAACATTTATGACCTTGTGAGACTATTTGAATTTTAAAGGCATGAGAATAGGCCATGTGATAGGTCAAGTGTTGCTGCAATAAAATTAGCCAATCAGATTGCAGCTTACAAAGCAAATTAATTTATTAGGTACTAGATTATTGTAGAATCATGAAAAAATAGGATAGAAGTATGTTTCTATAAGTAAGATGTCCTTTGTCCCCCTTCACTATGGTTGGATAAATTATTAACCATAATGAAGCAGAAACCAATGGAAAAAAATGTTCTTTGAAACTGACTGAAACATTAAAATGGCAGGCACTACGGACTTGGAGGAACTTCCTTCATAATTGAATATCAATAGGTGTCACTCTTATGAGCCTCCTGTTTTAAATTCTGAAATATAACATTAAGTAAGTTTTCATTTCTTCATGCATATGACTAGAGCTCATTATATCTTCATAAAAGCATTGTTCAGGAATTTTATTTAAATTGTGTAACATCCATCTTGTTAATACAAAGTGATTCACATGTATAAACATCAGTATGTTAGATGGTCTGCCAATGTTTGTCATTACTTTTTCAATATATAGTTTATAAAGTTTTTAGTTTTAACAATAAATTATTGTTTCTTTGTTTCAGAGATCTCGGCCCAAAGGTCTGATAGACCTAAATTTCAGCTCATTGTACCCAGTCCATGACAGCTTCTTTGGCAGGTATATAGTCCACTTGTGGGTAATTAGACTGAGTGAATTTTTTTTGCCCCACTGGGAAGCGATGGAAGGACATTTTGATGTGTCAAATTTTGTCTGAGTTATGGGACTTTGACCATTTCAGTAATATAGTAAATAATACAGTGGTAGATCTGTGAATGCAACTTCTCTGAAACCACTTGATGGATTGCTTTGATATTTGCTAGGATTAATTTTGATGTGTACATGTGTATACTCTACCACTATTGATTTCTTCAGATGTAGGAGATATAAGACTGACCATTTCAGTAATTTCATATAATACACTGGTACATCTTGTGGATGTAATTCCGAAAACACTTCAAGAATGGCTTTGATATTTGGAAGGATGAATTGTTATGATATGTAGATGTTCTTACTCTACCGCCATTTTGATTCTTCAAATTTTGTAGGAGTTTTAGGACTTTGACAATTTCAGTAATTAAAACAAAGGTTGATCTTGTAGACACATCTCCTTGGAAACTGCTTGATGGATTGCTTTGATATTTAGTAGGATTAATTGCTGTGATTTGTTGATGTGAATACTCTACCGCCATTTTGATTCATCCGTCTGCACAATCGTCTATTACTCCTTCAGTGTGTTAATATGATTTCCCATAACTAACGATATCGCAAACAAAATGTTTCGATTTAAGTTTCTAATACCTCCCATTTAGTATGATACTACAGCAGCAGGGGACAATTGGCTACATGTAGCAATCTTGCCCTTGTTATTGTACTTTGTGGTAGTAGTCAGTTTAGTATGATACTACAGCAGCAGGGGACAATTGGCTACATGTAGCAATCTTGCCCTTGTTATTGTACTTTGTGGTAGTAGTCAGTTTAGTATGATACTACAGCAGCAGGGGACAATTGGCTACATGTAGCAATCTTGCCCTTGTTATTGTACTTTGTGGTAGTAGTCAGTTTAGTATGATACTACAGCAGCAGGCGACAATTGGCTACTTGTAGCAATCTTGCCCTTGTTATTATACTTTGTGGTAGTAGTCAGTTTAGTATGATACTACAGCAGCAGGGGACAATTGGCTACTTGTAGCAATCTTGCCTTGTTATTATACTTTGTGGTAGTAGTCAGTTTAGTATGATACTACAGCAGCAGGGGACAATTGGCTACTTGTAGCAATCTTGCCTTGTTATTGTACTTTGTGGTAGTAGTCAGTTTAGTATGATACTACAACAGCAGGGGACAATTGGCTACATGTAGCAATCTTGCCCTTGTTATTGTACTTTGTGGTAGTAGTCAGTTTAGTATGATACTACAGCAGCAGGGGACAATTGGCTACTTGTAGCAATCTTGCCCTTGTTATTGTACTTTGTTTTAGTAGTCAGTTGTGTATTTTCTAGATTTATCCTGCTCTCTAAATATGGGGGGGAAAGGGTAGTTCTGGTATACTATCTGCCCACACTTTTATCCAATTTTGTTTTTGGGGGGAATTAAAAAAAAAAAATCTTAAAATATAGTCAAACTTCAGTAGTTCAAACTTAGAATACCCCTAATTTCTAGATCTTTCCAAGTCCCATCATTTTTTCTAAATGTTTTTGTACAAAAAACTCTGATTTTTCTAAAACTTAATTTTTCAAGTTATATAAGTTCTGTTGTATTGTCAAGAATCTGCTTACTAAATACTAAAATCTATATGTTAGTTGTACTTGTGTTGCCAATGTTCAGTAAAATTGTCAGCCAAATTCATATACATATATCACTGAATCAGTTTATGATAAGTTCAAAAAGAATTCATTAAAATAATATAAAGATAAAACTAATTGAACCCTTAAACTTCATTGGAAGATTTCACTCATAATGAAGTTGTGCACCTGCTATTGTGGAATAGTTAAAGGAAATGTTTCCCATAGCTTGGTGTTGCACAACACACACTTAATATATGACATTTGTCAAGCCATGCAAATACTGGCAAAGACTGTTTCATTAATGGTACAGCATGGTTACTCAGAAATATTGATAGGCAGTAGTAAATGGCTTAGATGACATTATTATTATTCTTTTGTAGGCCAAACTGTTTCCAGCTAATAACAAATGCTAATCCTTATAATCATTTTCAAATGTATTACCTGTGTGCTGAAAATGGAGACGTGGCTCAGGTATGTGTTCTGAATAACAATGGTTTATATTGTTGATTGTCTTCTAAAATGTTTTATACAAGTCTAAGGAAATAAAGAAAGAAAAGCAGTAGAGACTATAAATTAGCATATATCATTTTGTAAATGCATGCATGTCCCAAAAAGCACAACAACAAGCAAGAACAATAAAGTCAGATTAGGCCACACCAAATTAATGTCTTGTTGGTTGAAATTGTAAAATTTCTCCAAAACAACACGTCCTATATTTAGGGATAAACTGTATGTTATTAATGGTAATTGTCTTTCAAATCAAACATGTAATTTGTTTATTGTTTTTTTAGTAGCGAAATTAAAAATATTTTGTTGAAGTGTTGACACTTTGCTTGTTGTGATGTTTTATTTACGTTGTCATAATTAAAAGATCAATTAGATGAATTAAGTATTAATTTATTTAATACTTGAATTATGGGTAAAAGATATACATGTATAATTAGAATTTTGAAAGTTTGAAAATCATATGTTTATTCACAGCTTGGCATATTCAGTGTGAAAAGATAATCCGATTATCTCGAGTAAGAGTTGGTCATGTCATGTTAGAATGATCAATGTTGATAAAAATTTTATATGGCAATAAACTTAAAAATATATACTAATTTGCATTAAGAATTGTTTTAAATTATGACATCTTCCATTTAAGAACATAACATTTCCGTCAAAATAACTCCCACAATTTTTTTTTTTGGAATAGAAAAAAATGAACATTTTTAGCTCACCTGACCCAAAGGGTCATGTGAGCTATTGTTATCACTTTGCGTCCGTCGTCGTCGTCGTCGGCGGTGTCGGCGTCTGTAAACTTTTTACATTTTAATCTTCTTCTCTGAAACCACTTGGCCAATTGAAACCAAACTTGGCCATAATGTTCATTGGATGGACCTTTACAAAGTTTGTGTTTTTTATTTTGATTGGTAAACCAATATGGCCACCACCTCAAGACTTAGTTTAACATAGGACCCTATGGGAAAAAAGTTAAAAAGGGCTTCTTCTCTGAAACTGTTTAACCAATCAAAACAAAACTTACTAGCAATATTGTTTAGATGGTCCTCTTTAAAGTTTGTGTTTTAGATGGGAATTGGAAATTCAAAATGGCCGCCACTGCAGGACTTAGTTTAACATAGAACCCTATGGGAAAAAGTTTTAAAAGGCTTCTTCTCTGAAACAGGTTAATCAATGGAAACAAAAACTTACTAGCAATATTGTTTGGATGGTCCTCTATAAAGTTAGTGTTTTTATGGCAATTGGAAATTCAAAATGGCTGCCACCGCAGGACTTAATTTAACATAGGACCCTATGGGAAAAAGTTTGAAAGGCTTCTTTTCTGAAACCAGCCAACCAATGGAAACAAAACTTACTAGCAATATTGTTTGGATGGTCCTCTATAAAGTTAATGTTTTTTATCCCAATCTGATATTCAAAATGGCCACCACCGCAGGACTTAGTTTAACATTGGACCCTATGGGTAAAAGGTTAAAAAGGGCTTCTTCTCTGAAACTGGTTAACCAATCAAAACAAAACTTACTAGCAATATTGTTTGGGTGGTCCTTTATAAAGTTTATGATTTTTATGCCAACTGGAAATTCAAAATGGCCGCTACCGCAGGACTTAGTTTAACATAGGACCCTATGGGAAAAAGTTTTTAAAGGCTTCTTCTCTGAAACCGGTTAATCAATGGAAACAAAAACTTACTAGCAATATTGTTTGGATGGTCCTCTATAAATTTATGTTTTTTATGGCAATTGGAAATTCAAAATGGCAGCTACCGCAGGACTTAGTTTAACATTGGACCCTATGGGAAAAAGTTAAAGGCTTCTTCTCTGAAACCGGTTAATCAATGGAAACAAAAACTTACTAGCAATATTGTTTGGATGGTCCTCTATAAAGTTTATGTTTTTTATGGCAATTGGAAATTCAAAATGGCCGCTACCGCAGGACTTAGTTTAACATACGACCCTATGGGAAAAAGTTTTTAAAGGCTTCTTCTCCGAAACCGGTTAATCAATGGAAACAAAAACTTACTAGCAATATTGTTTGGATGGTCCTTTATAAAGTTTATGTTTTTTATGGCAATTGGAAATTCCAAATGGCCACCTCCACCGCAGGACTTAGTTTAACATAGGACCCTATGGGCAAATTAAAAAAATCTCTATACAACTGGTTAACCAATGAAACAAAGCTTTCTAGTAATATTGTTTGGATGGTCCTATTTAAAGTGTATTGAAAATTACAGGACTTACTTTAACATCAGGGAAATGCCATCTTCATTGCCTATAAAATCAGGTGAGCGATACAGGCTCTTAAGAGCCTCTGGTTTAACACGGGATGATAGATTTTAACAATATAATGTTGAAAATGTAAAAAAAAAATTAAAGCAACATTATTTTGGATTTAAACCACATAAAAAATTTCATGTTGATAATGTCAACATTTGACGGAAATTTTTATGTTCACAACCATGAAAAAATCTAAAATATTAAAAATTCCCTTCATCAAAAGTTACATTATTTTTTCTAAAGTATTGGAACATACAGGCAGAATGAATTACAGTTTTTGTCTCGCCTGCGACGAAAGTCGCTGGAGGCGAGACATATGTATGGGAATCCGGCGGCGGCGTAAACACTTGACATCTTGCTTCATATCGTTGTAAGCCCAAGCCCTAGGTCCATCAAATTTGGTCCAGAGGTAGCTCATGATGAGTACTTGCCAGTCAGTCACCTGTCACCTGACCTAGACCTCAATTTCACGGTCCAGTGACTACCTTAAAGTTTTTGGGTTACGACAGTTCCCAGGGATCGACATTAACTGTAAAACCTACTTGTCCATTCGGACAAGTAACAGTCAGGTTTTACTTGTCCGAAAGTACAAAGTACTTGTCCGAATTAAACAAGTTATGAAAATTTTATGACAGAAATCGAACTTCTTTCCATTTATTTGTATCAATAAAACGACAATTAATTCATTCATTTCATTATTTTATTGAAATAAATTATTTTAGTCTAAAACATCCGACAGTTGTATCGTAGTTATTTTAGAACATTTTTCCAGAAAGGCCGATATAAAATTAGCATCAACGATTTCATTGGATGATTATTTATAATAAGTAAGAAACGGGATTTCATTGGTTATTGTTAAGTGACGCGTGTTTATATTTAGAAAAGGGGAATTTTGGTCGCAATGCAGGGTTTTATTTTTAACACAATTAATGCGAGAATCGCCGCTTAAAGGACTTTTTAAAAATTTACGATTGTTCTAGATAAATTTGATTTTATTTTCACTTGTCCGATCGGGCAACTGAAACAAGCTTTTTACTTGTCCGAATTGTATTTTTACTTGTCCCGGACAATCGGACTACCGTTAATGTCGATCCCTGGTTCCTCTGTAACTACGCATGGTAGGATGACAATATTTGGTGTATAGGTTGCTGATGACTAGTACATGACTGTCTGGTAGGTGTCACCTGACCTTGACCTCAATTTCACGGTCCAGTGACTACGTTAAAGTTTTTGGGTTACGACAGTTCCTCTGTAACTACGCATGGTAGGATGACAATTTTTGGTGTATAGGTTGCTGATGACTAGTACATGACTGTCTGGTAGGTGTCACCTGACCTTGACCTCAATTTCACGGTCCAGCGACTACGTTAAAGTTTTTGGGTTACGACAGTTCCTCTGTAACTACGCATGGTAGGATGACAATATTTGGTGTATAGGTTGCTGATGACTAGTACATGACTGTCTGGTAGGTGTCACCTGACCTTGACCTCAATTTCACGGTCCAGCGACTACGTTAAAGTTTTTGGGTTACGACAGTTCCTCTGTAACTACGCATGGTAGGATGACAATATTTGGTGTATAGGTTGCTGATGACTAGTACATGACTGTCTGGTAGGTGTCACCTGACCTTGACCTCAATTTCAAGGTCCAGCGACTACATTAAAGTTTTTGGGTTACGACAGTTCCTCTGTAACTACACATGATAGGATGACAATATTTGGTATATACTAGTAGGTTGCTGATGACTAGTACATGACTGTCTGGTAGGTGTCACCTGACCTTGACCTCAATTTCACGGTCCATCGACTACGTTGAAGTTTTTGGGTTACGATAGTTCCTCTGTAACTACGCATGGTATGATGACAATATTTGGTATATAGGTTGCTGACTAGTACATGACTGTCTGGTAGGTTTCACCTGACCTTGACCTCAATTTCACGGTCCAGGGACTACGTTAAAGTTTTTGGGTTAGGGCTCTTCCCCTGTAACTATGCAGGGTATGGTGACAATATTTTGTATACAGGCCGCTGCTGATATTTAATGCTATTTACGTAATGCTTATGACGAAATTTATTTTCGTTACTGATGCGGAATACAGGCGAGACGTTTTTCTGTGTCCACACTTGTTTTCTGTAGAAAACACTTTACACGCCTATTTATTTAACTTTGATGCTTGCACTTATGTCAAACTATAACGATCGCAACAAATGGGTCCGTCAAAAAATGGCATTCGCAACAGCTTCGTGCGTATACAGCGATGCTGACGACATTTGGCTCATACTGACTTAGTTTATATAAAATTACCTTAAAAAAAGATATTCATTTGCCGGTTTTATCAATCAAAAGCATGTACATGTATAATTTGGTGGACCAAGATGACAACGTCATCGATGCGAATGTTTGAAATATTTGACAGACGACATACTACTCAAAATATTCCGATCACGTTTTTGAGCAGCTCCATTGTCAGCCATCTTATGCATTCGGATACACACGGATTTTATCATTGTACTCATTTCAGCAAGAAAATAACGGAAGTAATCGCCGATAAAAGGAAGAGCTACTTTGCGAATGTCATTCTAAAAACTTGACAGAAATTACCACCGCAGAACTTCATAATAAAATATTTGATTATGGATAATAAACTATAAAAAATCGCAATTACAAACGTAAGATACTACATTTTTGAATATATTTGATATAAATCCACCATGTATAAAACATTATGGACCAAGTAGACAGGCCATTTTGCGAACGTTATTCATTTGACGGACAGTTTATGTTTATTATCTCCAACTTTTAACTCGCAATAAATCTTATGTTTTAATTGCAAATTCAAATGATATGGGTTAATTGCATGAAGAGTTTATCTAAAATGGATAACAAATTCGTTAAGCTGCAAGAAAAGTCTTGAAGTCTGGGAAAAATGAATCTGTAACGAAAGGGGACTAAGCAGGGAGTTATGTCCGTCAAAATGATGACGTTTTCTTTAACACTTTTTATTATTTCTCAAATCCACATATAAAATACCAGCTGAAACATTGATTTTTCTTGATGAACTTGTTTTTGCTTATTCACATAGAATATTCAATCTGCGAAATTGCATATTCACCTACAAATCAACATTTTATAAAATTGACGGAAATTTTATGTTGTTAAATGGAAGATGTCTTACTTTAAATAACTTTTTGTTCAAAATAATTACAAAAACAAAGCTGATGATTATCCATCTAAGAAGATGTTCCATTCATCTTTTTATGCCCCCGCGACGACATGTTGGGGGGCATTAAGTCCGTACGTCCGAACGAATTGCTGTCAAGCTTTTCTCAGAAACCGTACATGAGAACAATTTGAAATTTGGCAGGGCGGTTCAGTATCACAAGTTGTACGTCCTAAGCGACTTTCAGACTTGTCGGACAACTACTTCCGTATGTACAAATGTCCGACAAGCTTTTCTCAGAAACCGTACATGACAACAATTTGAAATTTGGCAGGGTGGTTCAGTATCACAAGTTGTACGTCCTAAGCAACTTTCATACCTGTCGGACAACTACTTCCTGTTTGGGACTTCATTTAGTGGGGGCATCTGTGTCCCATTGACACATTCTTCGATTTTTCTAAACAGGAAGTAATTTTGAAGGAAGTAGATATTTCACGCCTTTTTTCAAGTATGTTTTGCTCCCCTTTCCCTAAGTATTCCCCTGATGATAAAAGGAACTATTAAAACTTAAATAATTTGTCAAACAGTAATCCTGACGATTACTGTTTTACAAATTATTTAAGTTTTAATAGTTGTTTTAATGATGCCAATATTATTTCTAATACAAGGAAAAGTTTATTCTTGATAAAGACAGAGCAGAGATTGGACACATGTTATTCAATGTTTGCGTAACTATAACAAACCAAAACCGTCAATACTGAAATAAGCTTCTATTCATGTGGCAACTATTTATTTCCTTTGAAGTATTTTATATTTTATTACTCATAATTTTTTTCCTAATTTTATGGTCGTCTTATAACAGGGTCATGACATAAGTACTGAATTGTTTTCCTGAAAAAGTGGGGCTGTAGTCTTATGGGCAAGTTTGTACGGTACACAAAAACAGTACCATCATCTATAAAATTTGCTTAAAAAATGACTGTTTCCATGTTTAGACAAATTTGAAAACATATTCCTTGAACAATTTCACGCGATCAGCTGCGCAACTTCAATATGTTAGCAATCTTTCTGTGAAGTTTCAATGATCTGGGTTGAAAACTGTCACAACAATCAATGTAAAAATCAGCACACATTTCACCTTATATGCATTACTAGAAATAAATCTAACATATTCCAACATTATATGTATCAACATATAATACACACACAATTTACTTCATAAGAACAGTAGAGAAAAAACGTTTGCTCTCTGCTTAAGCTATATCAGTATTACATTTTGAAGAATGCGAAACATTTTTAGTGTGGCCTTGACAGCAGCTTACTGTGGATCCTAAATACTTCTAGTGTCACAGACAAATAAAAATTTTTCAAAGAGAAATAAATACTAATGAATCAATTATTATTATTATTTCCATTTTTCTGATTTTTTAGCATTGGTTAAAAGTATTAAAGCCCTATTGTGTCAACACAGCACCTCAAAAAAATCAGACAATGGCTCGGAGATTAAAGGAATTACGAACCCTTATTGTAGAAATCGGTGATGCTCCTAATCTGCCTAATAGAATCCTACCACACCCATATTGTATAGTAAACTTAAATAGTTCAATCAAAGTTTGCCGGACTGCCGTCAAGGAGGACGGGAAGGGGTACTGGGAGGAGAAATTTGTCCTGGAGTAAGTAGAAATAAAATATGGATATTAATGTTCTAAGTTTGATTCTAGAAAAGTATATACATAGTTGGAAGTATTAAAAATACACGATTTTGGGTCTGTCTGTCACAAAATTGGTGGTCAACCATTGGATACAACTTTTGGTCATCAGAGGTCAACCTAGGTCTGTGTTGACTACAGGAAGATTTGGAATTTGGAATACTGCTATATAATGCTATTTTCATGTATACTGTAATGGATTAGCTCCGTAAGAAATAGGACCTATGACCACTGTAATGGATTAGCTCTGTAAGAAATAGGACCTGTGACCGCTGTAATGGATTAGCTCCGTAAGATATAGGACCAGCGACCTTTTAAGCTGCACTTCTGTATTTTGAGAATAAACAATTGTTCCGAACGCTAAGTCAATTCTGAATAGGGGTTGCATTAATTTTAACTGAATTTATTTATATACCCATATTTATTTTGTGTACATATTTATACCACCGCTTTGAAGAAGAACCTGGTATACTGTTTTACTCTTGTCCATTCATCTGACCTGTCCTACTGCAACAAAAATTTCTGTCGCAGTTTTCTAAGCAATTATAGGATGCAGAAGCCTGATATTTTGCATATGCTTTATTTTACAGTACCATATTTTGGGGAAATACGGGGGGGGGGGGGGGGGGGGGGGGGGGGTGTATCACTTGTTTGTTAAAATGTAATGCAACTACGTTGATTGACAGGGACATTCCGAGTGATGTAGATGGCTTTAGTGTGACAGTTTTAAATCAAAATAGAAGATCAAAAGACACAGAAATTGGTTTGTATTGACTAATTATATCCCAAACGATGCATTGATTAAGGGATCGCCTTTAAGTGGCATTACAGTGACAGTTTTATTCAGGCATTCTATTTTCAAGCGGAGAAGTTGTTGAACCAACATGGAACACTTTGAACAACAAATCTAAGTAGAAATGTTTATCCTGAATTAACTGTTATCCAATTGTTCAATATATTTACTTTGTAAAACTGTATAAAAAAATCGGAATAATGGCATATAAGGAAACATTGAAATTGATGAAATGTAGAAGTATTAACTGTGCATTATCAGAATGGTGTCACAATGGATTGATGGGAACAGTGTAAATTGTATATTATCAGTTATATAATGTGACAAATATTTATTACATTGAAATGGATGAAATACCGAGATTTTACAGGGAAATAAATTCTAGTAATTCACATGTGAAATAAATTCAGTTAATTCACTCCCATGAAGTTACTTCCACTCCCATGAAGTAACGTCACAATATATTAGATATCAAGGTGGCAAGCAAACATTGATGCACTAAAACATTTCAAAACAAAGTTTGTCTAACTATTGAAGGACACAATTAAATGCTAGTCAATGTCATAAACAGGATGGTCTATCATGGATCACAAGTTATGGAACGCACTAGTTTAAGATGTTCTCAGTGTTCACTCCAAGCAGTCGTCTCTATAATACAGAGTTTGTACTTCTGTACCAAAGTTTTTAAATGAAGAGTAAATATTTTTGCAGCTCAAATACAGATAAAATATCAAGACTTTGATTCTGGAGAGTGCTTAGACAAGTGGTATCCCTTACATCCCAGCAACAGTATATTACGGGGCGGTGAACTGGGGTCTATTAGAATCAGAGCTAAATACCAGCATGAGATTATCATGCCCGAGGACAAGTACTCCACTTTAAAGGAGGTAAGTGGTTACACAGTTCTCGGGGTGGTGAACTGGGGTCCGTTAGAATCAGAACTAAATACCAGCATGAGATTATCATGCCAGAGGACAAGTACTCCACTTTAAAGGAGGTAAGTGGTTACACAGTTCTCGATGATTTGAAATAGGAGCCACAGTTCAGACTGTTATTCCAATCGCTAGATGTTAGTGTATGTACATAGTTCTTCAATATACTGTATGGGCAGCCCTGTAAAGATAAAATTGATTCTATTTCTCACTAATTCGTTAAAAAAATCTGGTGCTGTTCGGTTGGAAGGTGTCAACAATAGAGTTATTTGTCTGTCTGTCTGTCCATTCGTCTGTCCACATCCCTTGTAAGCGCAACTCCACCTAAACTGCTTGATGAAATTTAATGAAACTTTGCATAAATGAAGTACAGTACATGTAGATGTGATTGAAGGATTTTTATTAACCTCGGTTATCATTAACGGGAGATAATTTGACTTAAATGTGAAGCAGTGGGGGGTGGGGGGGGGGGGGTGGGGTATCGCTTTGTGAGCGTGCTTACAGTCCACACTTGTTATTGCTGAACTGATAGTTGACGTCACAATACATTTCACTTGAAAAGGAGCATGAAATTCTCATTTCACCCACAGGATGAGACAAGGATATCTCAAGCGGATAAAAATAGGTACCACTCTTTCTCGTTTGTGAGGAAACATAATCTAACACTGTCTTACAGTCAGGCTTTATGTCTAAAGTTTGAACTGTTCTTGGCTCACCTCCTTGTTGAATTATTACATTACATGGAATTATGATGTAAAATCCTTTTTTTGGACATAATAATGATGATCGTAAGGATTGTACATGATGTGGTTTTGAATGAAGTTAAGACTTGCTATTGAAGCAGAATTACATTCAACCCACCCTGTATACACGAGAAACAATTAATTTGTCAGGTAAAAGTCACCAGAGGCTTTTCTTCATGTACTGGGAAACTGACATTGTACATTATTTTATCTTTGTTTTTTACTGTTAATGTGATCCTGTAACAGTATCAGACATTGTGCATTATTTTATCTTTCTTTTTCACTGTTAATATGATCCTGTTAAAGTATCAGACAATATTTTAATTTCCTTTGAATACTCAACAGCTGAGCAACATGGTCCATTTTGTAAAACCTAACTTGCTATATCAGCATGTGACTGATTGTTCTCCGGCTTCCTCCCCCAATAAAAACTGGACGCCATGATATAGCTGAAAAATTGCTGAAAGTGGCGTTAAACACCATCGAACAAACAAACAAACATAAATGTATTGATGACTTTGACTTTACATGAATTCTTCCGCAAACAACAAGTGACCACATATATATTGTGAATTGCAAATGTTATTTGACTTCTTGTGAAATATTGCTTTTGTTATTTCTTTTCATAATATTGAATTTTAAATATAAGAATTGTTTTCAATTGCTGGTTAGATTATTGAATATAGACGACTTTGGGTAGGTTTACGCTGTACATAAAATGCTTCACGGTTTATTGGCGTAAATCGACCCAAAGTCGAATATATCCAATAATCTAACCAGCAATTGAAAACAATCCATAACTGTTCATTATTTTATCTTTGTTTTTCAGCTTGTTTTAAATGGTGACCTTGTCAACTTGCTAGAACTGTTTAATATGTGTAGTAGTGAACGCATTCCATTAGCCAAATCTCTCTTACAAATATTTAGACATGAAAAACAGGAGAAAGTTATATTGAAAACCATGAATGACTTTGAAATAAACAGAGAAGGTAAGACTTTCCAGACAATGTAATTGTTTGATGCACATATTATTGGAATGGTTTAATATTTTTATACGCCAGTTGGAGACAGGTCATAATATGGGAACACTGGGTGGCTGGTGGCGTTCACAATGATGCCCACTCTCTAACTCAAATAGTTGTCCGATCTTTATGAAACTTGGGAAAAATGTTTATGGGCATAATATCTAAGCCAAGTTTCATAACCAGCTAAATTGCTTCAGCCACTTCAGAGTTGTGGCCCTTTATTTATAAAAAAAGAAAATTCGCCTGATGTTCATGAGACTTGGGGAAAATGTTTATAGGCATTGTCCAAGCTTGATAAGCAGCCAAATTGATTCAGCCACTTCATTTATGGCACTTTATACAAAAAATGGAAAATTTGCCTAGTTGGCTCTGTCTCAAACAGTTGGTGTTTGATTTTGTCTGCTGTCTATCTCAAACAGTTGTCCGATCTTCATGAAACTTGCAGAAAATGTTTATGGGCATAATAGCTGGACCAATTTTGATAACCATCCAAATCGCCCTACACATTTCAGAGTTATGGCTCGTAAATTTTAGAAAAAATGCCAAATTAGTCTCTGCTCTTAGTGAAATAGGTTTTTGTTGATCTTCATGAATGTTTGTGGAATTGTTGGTGTGTAAGGTATTAAATTGGCTGGTTATCAAGTTCATTATGGTAATAAGGTTCCTATGATTTAAATGCCCTGTAACTTATTAACTGGTTATCAAATCTATTACAGTATTACATGGTTACTGTGATATAATTGCAAATTGACACCTCTGCAAATACCCCATAATTCTTTGGTATTAAATCTTCTGGTTATCAAATTCATTTGGGTTATAAGGATTCCTGCAACTTAATACATGCACACACCTCTCTGTCAAACTTCTCAAATATTTACCAAAATGTCTGACATTGTATTTTGTGGCACTTAATTCATCTTCCTATTTTTTGGAAAGCATTGAAAGAGAAAGAATTTTATCAATAGAGGCTTCTTTAATTGTAATGATGGTTCTGATCAAACTGATTTTACCTGGGATGTTCCTGACCACTGGGTTGATTAAAACTGATGTTTGATCTTGTAAAACTGATGATTGACCTTGTAAAACTGATGTTTGACCTTGTATTTTGTAGAAGAAGTATCTACATTGTTCAGGGCAACATCACTGGCCACAACCCTAATGGACCAATACATGAAGATGACGGCCTCACAGTTTGTCAGTGACGCTGTTAAGGAACCTATACTGAAGATCATTGATACATGTAATAAACATCCGTGTGAGGTAAGATTATAGATACAGTCAAGACAACAGATATATGAACAAACCTGTTCACCCCTACAAAATAGCTTACTTTCTATGATCTTTTACTTTAAATTACGCTCTACACTTTTACAGACAATTTCTAAGCCAAGAAATGAATGCAGTTGAAAAAATATTTTACGTTTAAAAATGAACATACCCATACTGGGAACCTCTCTTAAATGTTTAATAAAGTTAAAGAAAACATCTGGAGGAACTCGAAATGACACGTGTATAGGTCCTTTGGGTGCTTTACTTAGTGGTATTTATTCCTTAAATAAAGCATTCAGATGATTGCCTCAGGTTCTTTACAAATGGCAAGCAGTACAGCATTTACACGAACTTAGGCTTTATTTGCAAAACTACTATGTCAATGTAAAAACTACTCTTAAATTGGTCTGTAACTACTATGTTGTGAAAAAAGGGGTAAACAGGTCTGGTACAGGTAAAACTGCCTGTTGTATACAAGATAGCTTGGTTTAGATCACAGGAATCGACAATAATGTTTGTCCAATAGCCAGGGACAAGTGGAAATGTCCGTCGGACAAGTAAAATTCAGTAGTCACTTGTCCATCAGGACAAGTAAAAAAATAAGCCTATAATGAAGTATCATAAAGAATTGAAGTATCAGTTCTCGAGAATGCGAGTTTGGTCAATTATTTTTGTGAATTCATTATTCATTACATTTTTTTCATTGCCGATAACATGTCAACAAATTTATGCAAATTACTTAGCACTGGTTCGAAACTACTTATGCATAGCCCTAACTACAAGCTGCGATGGGACCAGTATACAACTTATTTGTGATGAAGAAAATGCTTGAAGGAACTGAGCTTGCCGATAATAGGTGTAGAACTAATTTGACATCGAAACATCAACACACACACGGATCTGACGAAATTCGCTTTTACGATGTCCAGAAACTAGTTTAAATTTACTCATTTTTTAATCTACCGTAACGTAAGCTAAGCATAATATGTATTTTTTTAAAACTAAATTATTGAAACATACAAATTTTGGATGTTCTGGGTCACAATTTTTGGACGAGTGATGTTTTCATTCGGACAAGTAAATTTTGAAAGTTACTTGTCCAAAGGGACAAGTTTAAAAAAAAGTTATTGTAGAGGCCTGGATCAGTTCTTAGGTTATTCATTATATACAATTATATTATATGAATTAATAAACCAGACAAAAGCTGCACAAAATTAATATTAAGGTTCTCGTACCAAAATTTTTCAAAAATTGATAAGGGTAGGGAGGCCCGGTTGCACAAAGTGACGTTTTTTAATGACATATGAAAACTGCTTACCCTGTATGGTGAATCTTTTGTAGATCCAAAATGTGCAAACTGAAATAATTACTTATTTCCACATATAATCAGCCTTTTTGTTTTTAGTCATTTTGATATTGCAATTTTTTTACCTTGTTTTGAATGTTTGAATGGAAGTTTAAACTAGAGGCAGTTGAATTTTGTCTGTTAGAAACCCTTCAGGCAATGTCGTTTTTGATTTGTGGGAAAAATCTTAAGATTTGTCTGAATATATTAGAACGTCATCAAATCAGACAAACAACCTTGTACACAAGTAAGATAGGGTCCTCGGTGGCCAAGTGGTCAAGGTAGTTCGTCTAATATTGATCACATGGTCTGTCAACACTGAGATTGAGGGTTGGATTCTCACTGCAGGCAGTGTGTACTCGACTCCAATCTTAAGTGACAGTTTTCCTACCGCAGGTCGGGGGTTTTCTCCGGTTACTCCGGCTTCCTCCCCAATAAAAACTGGATGCCATGATATAGCTGAAAGTGGGGTTAAACACCATCAAACAAACAAACAAACACAAGTAAGATACCTTCAGAAACAAACATGGCTGTCTTGCAATGTAAAGATTCCTGTATCAAAGGATAATTTGTGAGATGGAAATAACAGAGACATTGTATGGATTATCATGGTTTTATTTTTATACCCTCGCTCAACAGAGTCGGGGGTATATAGTAGTCCTCATGTCCGTCCGTCTTTCCGTCCGTCCATTCATCCGTCCACATTTGGTTTCCGGATGATAATTCAGAAAGTTTATATCCAATTTGAATGAAACTTTGGGATATTGTTAAATATCAGGTTTGTAAGAAGCCTATCGATTTTGGGGGAAATCCGTCAAATTTCAATGTCGCAGTGCACGAAAAACGTTAGGAATTTTAACAAAAACTTGGTTTCCTGATGATAATTCAGAAAGTTTATATCCGATTTGAATGAAACTTTGGGATATTGTTATATATCAGGTTGGTAAGAAGCCTATTGATTTTGGGTGAAATCCGTCAAATTTCAAGGTCGCAGTCCATGAAAAACGTTAGATCAACTTTGTCTAGTTTCTATTGGATTTCATTATAATAAAATATTATAATAAAATGATAAAATATGGAATAATAAAAAATGTCTTTAAACGTGTGTCCTATATTTCAGTTAAATCCTGCCATGATAGAACCAAATGACAACATTGCTGCCAACAGAGACAACTTTCTGAAGAATTTGACTGAAGTTACAGACTGCATATTCAGATCCAAGGATAGCTGTCCAGTGTATGTATTATTAAGTTGACGTCTAAATTGATTTTATTTAGTCATTTGCTTTCAGATTTCTTACCAAATTATTTCCCAATATGAAGAATGATTTCAATATAAAGAACTGAATTTAATATTGTTTCTGCAAATATGTCAATGCAGTACTAAATTCTGTGTAATATTCAATGGTATAAAGAAAGGCATAATAAAAGAAAAGGATGTTGGGTCTGTGAGGATATAAGAAAGAAGATGTCAGTAGCATGAAAATAAATGAAGGATAAAATTGGTTCTGTGAGGATAAAAGAATAAAGATGTCTGTATTGTGAAAATAAATTAAGGATAAAATTGGTTCTGTGAGAATAAAAGAATAAAGATATCTGTAATGTGAAAATAAATGAAGGATAAAATTGGTTCTGTGAGGATAAAAGAATAAAGATGTCTGTAATGTGAAAATAAATGACGCAGACTTGCCTACCCATTTCAGGCAAAAATAGTAAGGCACTCCCAAAAAAATCATGATTTGAGGTGAAAAATAGTAAAGCATATAGTTAAGTGTTAAAAAGGTTGTAATATATCCAGATATATTGTAGAAACTGCACATTTTTGTTGTCTTTAATTCTAAACAAATAATAACCTAAAGGACAGATCAAATTCAATGTATTGACTTCTGGTTTAAAGATGTATATTTTAAACTTGTCCCTGAAGCTTCAATTTAAACACAAAATTTCAAAGAACACAACATCGACAGGAAAGTAACATATTTGTTTGATATAACAGGAAGCGGAAATGGCACTGTAAAGATAATACACAGAGTCAAACTAAAAATGACGAAACGGAAATGAAAAAAATCCGGATTTTTGAAAAATCGTAAGGAATATAGTAATAATCGTAATGGCGTAATATAGCCTTAAAAATCGGGAGCCTTACGCCAAAATCCTAAGGGTAGGCAAGTCTGATGACGGATAAAATTGGTTCTGTGAGGATAAAAGAATAAAGCTGTCTGTATTGTGAAAATAAATGAAGGATAAAATTTGGTCTGTGAGGATAAAAGAATAAAGATGTTTGTAATGTGAAAATAAATGAAGGATAAAATTGGTTCTGTGAGGATAAAAGAATAAAGCTGTCTGTAATGTGAAAATAAATGAAGGATAAAATTTGGTCTGTGAGGATAAAAGAATAAAGATGTTTGTAATGTGAAAATAAATGAAGGATAAAATTGGTTCTGTGAGAATAAAAGAATAAAGATATCTGTAATGTGAAAATAAATGAAGGATAAAATTGGTTCTGTGAGGATAAAAGAATAAAGATGTCTGTAATGTGAAAATAAATGACGGATAAAATTGGTTCTGTGAGGATAAAAGAATAAAGCTGTCCGTATTGTGAAAATAAATGAAGGATAAAATTTGGTCTGTGAGGATAAAAGAATAAAGATGTTTGTGATGTGAAAATAAATGAAGGATAAAATTGGTTCTGTGAGGATAAAAGAATAAAGCTGTCTGTATTGTGAAAATAAATGAAGGATAAAATTTGGTCCATGAGGATAAAAGAATAAAGATGTTTGTAATGTGAAAATAAATGAAGGATAAAATTGGTTCTGTGAGGTTAAAGAACAAAGCTGTCTGTCTTGTGAAAATAAATGAAGGATAAAATTTGGTCTGTGAGGATAAAAGAATAAAGATGTTTGTAATGTGAAAATAAATGAAGGATAAAATTGGTTCTGTGAGGATAAAAGAACAAAGCTGTCTGTCTTGTGAAAATAAATGAAGGATAAAATTTGGTCTGTGAGGATGAAAGAATAAAGATGTCTGTAATGTGAAAATAAATGAAGGATAAAATTGGTTCTGTGAGGATAAAAGAATAAAGTTGTCTGTATTGTGAAAATAAATGAAGGATAAAATTTGGTCTGTGAGGATAAAAGAATAAAGATGTTTGTAATGTAAAAATAAATGAAGGATAAAATTGGTTCTGTGAGGATAAAAGAACAAAGCTGTCTGTCTTGTGAAAATAAATGAAGGATAAAATTTGGTCTGTGAGGATAAAAGAATAAAGATGTTTGTAATGTAAAAATAAATGAAGGATAAAATTGGTTCTGTGAGGATAAAAGAATAAAGATGTCTGTATTGTGAAAATAAATGAAGGATAAAATTTGGTCCGTGAGGATAAAAGAATAAAGATGTGTGTAATGTGAAAATAAATGAAGGATAAAATTGGTTCTGTGAGGATAAAAGAATAAAGATGTCTGTATTGTGAAAATAAATGAAGAATAAAATTTGGTCTGTTAGGATAAAAGAATAAAGATGTTTGTAATGTGAAAATAAATGAAGAATAAAATTTGGTCTGTGAGGATAAAAGAATAAAGATGTCTATAATGTGAAAATAAATGAAGAATAAAATTTGGTGTGTGAGGATAAAAAATAAAGAGGTCTGTAATTGTGAAAATAAATGAAGGATAAAATTGGTTCTGTGAGGATAAAAGAATAAAGATGTCTGTATTGTGAAAATAAATGAAGGATAAAATTGGTTCTGTGAGGATAAAAGAATAAAGATGTCTGTAATTTGAAAATAAATGAAGGATAAAATTAGTTCTGTGAGGATAAAAAGAATAAAGATGTTTGTAATGTAAAAATAAATGAAGTAAACAAATGATAATATTGGTTCTTTGATACTGTGAGGATAAAATTTGACATATTATTTTGACTCATCATTTACTGAATGTTTCCCATACATTCTACCTTAGTGCTGTGCAAAAATTGAAAATGACAGTTTCTGATTTCTTCATCTCACTTTATTTTTCAGTGTGTTGAGATATATTTGTGGTTGTTTACAGAAGACAGTAGGAGTCAAATGGCCCCTTGATGACAGTGTAAAGACCAGGGTAGTTAGGTTAGTCAATTATTTTAATCCTTAGATGTGGACTGGCTCAGGGATGACAGTGTAAAGACCAGGGTAGTTAGGTTAGTCAATTATTTTAACCCTTAGATGTGGACTGGCCCAGGGATGACAGTGTAAAGACCAGGGTAGTTAGGTTAGTCAATTATTTTAATCCTTAGATGTGGACTGGCTCAGGGATGACAGTGTAAAGACCAGGGTAGTTAGGTTAGTCAATTATTTTAATCCTTAGATGTGGACTGGCTCAGGGATGACAAATCAAAACATATGTAAGACTGTATTATTTTGTGAGGAACAGTTGGCAAAAGTAAAGGTTAACTTTTAAAATATGAAAATACCAACAGATAGATGTGAGGGCCTCGGTGGCCCAATGGTTAAGGTAGGTCGTCTACTATTGATCACGTGGTCTGTCAACATTGAGATTGCAGGGTTCGGTCCTCACTGCAGGCAGGGTGTGCTAGACTCCAATCTTATTTGACAAGGATTGCCAGTTTTCGTACCAAAAGTCGGGGGTTTTTCTCCGAGTACTCTGGCTTCCTCCACCAATAAAAACTGGACGCCATGATATTGCTGAAAAATTGTTAAAAGTGACGTTAAGCAATATTCAAACAAACAAACAGATAGATGTGATCAGTCATTGTTATGTCATTTTTTCTTATTGATGGTCTGTAAATTATGTAATAATTATTGACTTCTAATTTAAGAACAAAATAGGTGCATTTTGGCTGACCTTACTGTTCTATTTATATATTTAAAGTTTTTCAAAAATGTACACCACTGTATTTACAGTAATTATTGTGCTGAAAAAAATATTGCCCTGGAAATCTTAAGGGTAACATAATTCTATCCCAGACAAGGGTTGTTCAGTTAAATAATATTGGTTGAATTGTTTTGACACTTTTAATAGAAATTCTTAAGATGTTGTAGGCTGATTCAATGCTTGTTAATAAAAAGCGATAGACCATATGGTACTGTCAAGTTCAGTAGACCATATGTACTGTCAAGTTCAGTAGACCATATGGTACTGTCAAGTTCAGTAGACCATATGGTACTGTCAAGTTTAGTAGACCATATGGTACTGTCAAGTTCCGAGGTGAATTAGTTCAGAAGTACTTGTTAGAGTTTCTTATGCCATTAGTCCTATGACATGTCATAGCAAATAAATCACAAACATTACATCGCTGAGTATTTCATCCTGGATATTTTAGTAAAGTTTGTTCTGAAGGTTGTGTTTGTAGTACAGGCCTTTGGAATGTTAATATGACGATAAGAAATCATGTGATATTAAAATACCATTATTAATGTTCAATTGCATATTATCAAATGAAAGATAAGTAAAACTTTGATTCTTTATTTTTTGCAGTGGTTTTATCTTTTTACGATTGTTGTGTCCAGCAATATTGAATCCTAAGTCTTTCAACTTAATTACAGGTGAGTGTTAGGCCACATTAAAAAAATGTTGGTTTGCCATAGCCCAAGGGGCATAAAAAAAATTTGGGTCGGTAGGTAGGCTTTTTTTTTGTGTAGAGCTGCCATGTATAGAACACTAAAATGACTGTTATTAATCCAAGAAGAAAATGGTGTCAGGTGTGCATCTTTCATCCACATAATTATGATTCTAAGTGTGTTAGATCAGATTCTAACTCAATTAATTTTCTTTTCAGGCGATTGTTGTTGTTGTCGTCCATGCTGCCGGGACAGTTAGAATATACTATGATAATTTGCGCTTTAAATAAGTTTTAATACCAGCAATTCACAAGTGCTTTGATGATCATAACTAAATCGGAATCGGAAACGTTAACAGACCTGTAAAATATCTGGAAGCCAGAAATTTGAAAAAAAGTGACCAGCATTATGTCAATAAAAACTTTGGACTTGGGGGGTTTAAATCTGGTCTGTCGGGCTATGGCAAACAAACTATTTGTTAATTGTAGCCTTAAGTTTTATGAACATCTGTAAAACACATGAGGTTAAAAGATGTCTAGTTATTAGATATTCTGGTGTTGCCTGCATAGCACGATTTACATATAGGGATCTATCATTTTGTTTCTGATCAGGCAGTTTATGTCATGCTTGTCACACTTGTTTTCTGAAAACTAAAGTATCCTTGTTAAAAAGCATTGATATCCAACTGCTATTTAGTTTTTCATCATATTTGATTTTTCAATTGTCTAAACTTAAATTTTATGGTGAGTGAAAATTTTCAGTTTATAGTTGTAAACTCAGATGTTTTTTTGTTACCCAGATGTTTAAAGATTCAATTATTTTGTAGAAACTCCATCAGAAACAGCTTCAAGAACTTTGAAGTTAATAGCAAAGGCCTTACAGAATTTAGCTAATCTTGTGGAGTTTGGTGCCAAGGTAATAAAAGTTCATTGTTTATTATTGTCCAGGTGATCTAAAATAGGCAATGTAAATAAAATTTGATCTCTAATCGTATATTGCATGGGAAATTCAACAATATCCCTTTAAAGGTCATCTCAGATAACAGGAGCAATAAGAGATTAAACTTAAGGTAGATTGTGGAATAGGGTGCTTATGTCATATATTATCAGGAGTTTATCTGTCTTTGAGTTAATAACACATCACTTAATTACTTACACATACAGCAATGTGTTATTAAGTCGAAAAGGAAGTTATTTACAATTTATTACTTGTGAGATGTATTAAATTATACCATTTTAATGTTCTGGGAATAACTTGTATATATTAATGATAACATTAATTTTAGCAACATGTACTGGGGACCAAATTAAATCTTTCCTGTGTTTGAGTTGCTGTTGGTCAGGGTATTAAAATTTTTGGCATATAATATTATTATATGACTAACATTTATCTTAATTTTGATTGGCCCAGGGTATCATTAAAAGTATTATGCAGACAGTGTGTTAAAGTCGAAGTAGATAAAAATAGACTGATACAAAAGTTTTGACTTTTGAGTAGCTAAAAATAGAATATTTATCACTTTTCAGTAGTTAAAAATAGAATTAAACAATGGAGAAACAAACATTAATTTGACTGGTTGAATTAAAAACATCAGCCAATCAAAATCATTCTTTTGAAACATTCTTTTTGTGGACATTGGTTCAAAATTGCTGACGAGCAGCAGACAAGTTCTGCAACTGTCAATGAGCAGGAACTGTTTTTATTAATTTTTAGCTCACCTGACCCAAAGGGTCGTCGTGGGCGTCTGTAAACTTTTTACATTTTAATCTTCTTCTCTGAAACCACTTGGCCAATTGCAACCAAACTTGGCCATAATGTTCATTGGATGAACCTTTACAAAGTTTGTGTTTTTTATTTTGATTGGTAAACCAATATGGCCGCCCCCTCAAGACTTAGTTTAACATAGGACCCTATGGGAAAAAAGTTTAAAAGGGCTTCTTCTCTGAAACCGTTTAACCAATCAAAACAATGTTTTTTATCCCAATTAGAAATTCAAAATGGCCGCCCCTGCAGGACTTGGTTTAACATTGGACCCTATGAGAAAAAAGTTTAAAAGGGCTTTTTCTCTGAAACCGTTTAACCAATCAAAACAAAACTTACTAGCAATATTGTTTGGATGGTCCTGTATAAAGTTTGTGTTTTTTATGGCAATTGGAAATTCAAAATGGCTGCTGCCGCAGGACTTAGTTTAACATAGGACCATATGGGAAAAAGTTTTTAAAGGCTTCTTCTCTGAAACCGGTTAATCAATGGAAACAAAAACTTACTAGCAATATTGTTTGGATGGCCTCTATAAAGTTTATGTTTTTTATGGCAATTGGAAATTCAAAATGGCCGCCACCGCCGCAGGACTTAGTTTAACATAGAACCCTATGGGCAAATAAAAAAAATCTTCTCTATACAATGGGTTAACCAATGAAACAAAGCTTTCTAGTAATATTGTTTGGATGGTCCTATTTAAAGTTTATTGAAAATTATAGGACTTACTTTAACATCGAGGAAATGCCATTTTCATTGCCTATAAAATCAGGTGAGCGATACAGGCTCTTAAGAGCCTCTGGTTCATAATTGCTCTAATATTACTATAAATTTTAATTGGAAAATGTGAATATTTCAATTTAAAATGTGTTGGCATACTGTTGTTATGTTGAAATAAATTTTTATTTTTATCCTTTTTTATTAAAGACTTCTAGTGTAAAAGTAAAAATAGTCATATAATAAAACATTCATCGACTTTTATATAGGTTAATACCTGGTTTTATCAACCCTCAAAAATAATATCCACACTCGCCGTTAGGCTCGGTGGATATGATTTTTTCAGGGTTGATAAAACCAGGTATTAACCTATATCAAAGTCAATAAATGTATAAGATTAAACAGACAAAAAGAAGAATTTGTGTATCAAATTTCACTGTATTTCTATAGAAATATTTATGGTCTCTATTATAAATGACAACCCCCTCCTCACTTCGAAATAGCTTCTCATATCTATATCTATATCTGTTATAACTGAACACCCCCTCCCCACTTCGACAGAGCTTCTCATATCTATATCTATATATTGGGATGCACTAAGCAGATTGGAGGATAAGTAAGGCTATGGGAACTGTCTTAGTTTAAGGTGAAAGTTTTTGCTTTTTATGGAAAACCCATTCTTTTTTAAAGAAGCAAGATTTACAAATAGTGAATATGATTTGGTATATTATTGTTGAGTTTGTTTGATGATGTTTAACGCCACTTTCAGCAATTTTTCAGCTATTTCATGGCGTCCAGTTTTTATTGGGGGAGGAAGCCGGAGTACCCCGGGAGAACCCCCGACCTGCGGTAGGAAAACTGGCAATCCTTGTCAATTAAGATTGGAGTCGAGTACACCCTGCCTGCAGTGAGAATCGAACCCGCAATCTCGGTGTTGACAGACCACGTGATCAATAGTAAACGAACTTCTTTGACCACTCGGCCACTGAGGCCCCTATTATTGTTGAGAAATGAATATGCAAAATATTATTTGATATACTTTTCAAAAATGTTTCTTTAGAAGTCATTTACATTCAATTGTTATCAATAATTACTTAGTATGTTCCCAGTATGCATGCATTTTACAACAGGGTGTTAATTCACGTCAAAATTAATAAATGATTGACTTTTCCCTGTCGGACTTCACAGAAAACAAAAACTATTATATGTAAACAATGGAACAGTTCCCATCTGCCAATATTTTAAATACCCTGACCAACACCAGCTTATTCTAGGGAAAGGTTTCATTTTGTCTGATATAAATACCCTGACCAACACCAGCTTATTCTCAGGAAAGGTTTCATTTGGTCTGCTATAAATACCCTGACCAACACCAGCTTATTCTCAGGAAAGGTTTCATTTGGTCTGCTATAAATACCCTGACCAACACCAGCTTATTCTCAGGAAAGGTTTCATTTGGTCTGTTATAAATACCCGGACCAACACCAGCTTATTCTCAGGAAAGGTTTCATTTTGTCTGATATAAATCTGTTCAAAGTATATGGTCCCTAGGAATGCTTAGATTAAGATTTATTTTTGTGAAAGAAATAATATTGATTATTTAATGTGAAATTTGGCTTTCATTTTGTCAATATTTATTTCAGGAAGCCTTTATGGAAGTTATCAATCCTTTTATAAAGAAAAACAAACCTCGGATGGTCATGTTTCTGGATCAGCTCTCAGTAAGTCCTATTAATAGAAAAACAAACCTCGGATGGTCATGTTTTTGGATCAGCTCTCAGTAAGTCCTATTAATAGAAAAACAAACCTCGGATGGTCATGTTTCTGGATCAGCTCTCAGTAAGTCCTATTAATAGAAAAACAAACCTCGGATGGTCATGTTTCTGGATCAGCTCTCAGTAAGTCCTATTAATAGAAAAACAAACCTCGGATGGTCATGTTTCTGGATCAGCTCTCAGTAAGTCCTATTAATAGAAAAACAAACCTCGGATGGTCATGTTTCTGGATCAGCTCTCAGTAAGTCCTATTAATAGAAAAACAAACCTCGGATGGTCATGTTTCTGGATCAGCTCTCAGTAAGTCCTATTAATAGAAAAACAAACCTCGGATGGTCATGATTCTGGATCAGCTCTCAGTAAGTCCTATTAATAGAAAAACAAACCTCGGATGGTCATGTTTCTGGATCAGCTCTCAGTAAGTCCTATTAATAGAAAAACAAACCTCGGATGGTCATGTTTCTGGATCAGCTCTCAGTAAGTCCTATTAATAGAAAAACAAACCTCGGATGGTCATGTTTCTGGATCAGCTCTCAATAAGTCCTATTAATAGAAAAACAAACCTCGGATGGTCAAGTTTCTGGATCAGCTCTCAGTAAGTCCTATTAACAGAAAAAAACCAGGATGATCATGTTACTTGATTGTCTCCCTTCAAGTTCTATTTATAGAAAAACAAACCCTGAATGATCATGTTCCTTGATTGGCACTCAGTTCTATTTATAAATCCTGGCATAGAACAGTGTTGAACTGGTTAAAGGAATCCGAAGCCGTGGAATAACAACAGAAACATGCAGGGATTGGAAGCCATGGAATAACAACAGAAACATGCTGGGATCGGAAGCCATGAAATAACAACAGAAACATGCAGGGATCGGAAGCCATGGAATAACAGAAACATGCAGGGATCGGAAGCCGTGGAATAACAACAGAAACATGCAGGGATCGGAAGCCATTGAATAACAACAGAAACATGCAGGGATCGGAAGCCATGGAATTACAACAGAAACATGCAGGGATCGGAAGCCATGGAATAACAACAGAAACATGCTGGGATCGGAAGCCATGGAATAACAACAGAAACATGCAGGGATCGGAAGCCATGGAATAACAACAGAAACATGCAGGGATCGGAAGCCATGGAATAACAACAGAAACATGCAGGGATCGGAAGCCATGGAATAACAACAGAAACATGCAGGGATCGGAAGCCATGGAATAACAACAGAAACATGCTGGGATCGGAAGCCATGGAATAACAACAGAAACATGCAGGGATCGGAAGCCATGGAATAACAACAGAAACATGTAAAAAAACTACAGCTGCACAATAATGAACCAAAACAAGGGACATTTCCTAAGACCTAAACAGATTGTAAATACAAACATGAGACATAAGTATGAAAACATAAAGTGAAGAAAAATCAGAAAAAAAATTATGCTAAAGATAGATACACGTTTTGAAATTGTGAAAGTCAGACTACAAATGATCTCTAACATCTAGACGAGTTGATTTTACTTTTAAAATTATAAATTGTCCTGACTTATGCAGCCATATTCCAGCTTCTCTTGCATCGGTTGTCTATATTTCTCAATTGATCAGTTATGCAAGAGCTTGCACTGAGTATACTGATTTTTGCAAATGTCATCAATTTCTTCTATATAAATTAATAAACCACCATTGCAAGGTTACTCGTACGTGCCTTTAATAAGTTTTACTATAGATACCATTTCCTTTTCAAAAAAAATATCATTTGATTTGATTGCAGATAGTTTTCTCAATTTTTGAATTTAGTACACATTGCTGTGATAATTATTGATACACCTATTACTGACTAGAGGTGTGTGATACCAAACCATTTTCATCAACAAACCTACTCACATACTGAATTAATAGAAGTGGGAGGTTTGGTATGCCATTAAACCTGGTTTAACCCTCTATTTCCTTTGAAATGCCTGCTGTAGTTGCTATATTTTTGGTTGTTGGTTCTAAAGTTTTCTTTGGATTTTGATTTGTGGAATGTCTTTTTTGACAGTTTCCTTGGTGTTCTGTATTTTATTATAACCTTCATCTAGATCTGTAACAGTTTGACGTCTCTTTTTTGTCCATTCGTTCGTCCGTCCATCCCTTACAAAAATTTCCGTTGCAGTTTTCTTAGCAACTATAGTATGTAGAAGCCTAATATGTTGCCTATAGTGCTGTATGGTGTATAGCGACTTCATGGTCCTTGGTCATTTACTTCCTGTTTACCAAATACATTTTGGCAGGTTATCATTTGTGAGCATTACTCACAGATACACTTGTTTGTTTTAAGGTGACACAAGACAACATAAATGACAGACAAATACCGGATGCCATTGCTGATGACCTGGCTAGAGACCTTGCTACAGTACATCAGATATGTGCCACACACTTAGAGGAGCTTAAAAAACTTAGTGATACAATGGTATGTATCTTAATGCTGTAAAAATTGTCTTAGGAAAATGTTAAAGAACTGAAAAACAGATCTAAGATATGAACTCTTAGAGATAAATTAACACATAATAAAACTCCTTACAATACAGCAACAGATACACTCAGGAATTACACCAGATCTATTTGCATAAACTTTTTCCTCCTTTGTTCTCGTTTAATCCAGATTTTTAATCCTGGGAATATTTATATCTCCCCCCACATGGTGGGGAGACCTATTGTTTTTGTCATGTCCGTCCGTAAGTTATTCCGCTCAACTCCTCTGAGACTACTCAACTAAATTTTACGACACTTGTTATATACATGTACACCACATGTAGTTGTGCATATTAGGCCATATAAAATTAGATTTACGGTTCTCAGGCCCGCGCACATCGGTTTTCACCCCACCGCATTGCCGATTTTATCGGGTTTTCAATAAAATAAAAATCCGGAAATGCGGTGCTGTTTCCGTTAAAAAAAATTATCTGGTTCGATCCGCTTCTTAATTTCCCGCCACTGCATTCGGAAAGATCAGACATCTTTGCTTACTCTAATGATAATTTCCGAAAGAATACATAGTGCATACAAGCGTTTGAAAGTAAAGGAGGGTTACGGAATCGTTCGTGTTCACGACTATTGAGATCGGATACCCGACAAAAATAAACAATAAAAAATTGTTTGTCTTAAATGGCGGCGTTGCAAAACAAGTGCTTTATTAAACGGAGAATCGTTTACAGTTTTGTGACAAAAAAGGAAGAGTTGATAGCACAAAAGCGGTACCATCTATAAAATTTGCTGAAAGAAGTTCTCGTGGACATGTCATGGGAAAACGTTCCTTAAATAAGATCAGGTGCACAACTTTAATATGTGTGCAATCTTTTGGTGCAGTTTCAGGGATCTGGGTAGCGAGCTGGAGAAGTTGATTACACAAAATTGGTACCCTCTTTGAAAAATTACGACGTTCCCAATCCTGGAAAAATGGGGAAAACACATTCTATAATAGCAGGTGTACAACCAATACGTGTGCAATCTTTCTGTGATGTTTCAGGGATCTGGGTTTAAAGCTGTAGGATTTGATGTTCCCAAATATAGAAACATCTCATAAAACGATACCATAATAGCAGGTCGCAACTACATGTACATGTATAATATGTGCAATCTGCTTCTGGAAAGTGTTAGGGATATAGGTTAAAAGCTGTAGGAAGTGTTGATTTCACAAAATATGTACCCTTTCAGTGATACTTTGTAGGATTTTTTATGGCGAGTCCTGGACTCATCATTTTTGTAAATGGCAAATTCCAAACAATTTTCATGAGTGCCACATATTGCAGTTAAGCTAAGTGGTTGCATACAACCAATTTCTTCGATGACAGACCCATAATCATTCATGTCATTTTATAAAATATACAATATGGCGACATATGCTTTATGCTGTTCTAGTGGTCAAGATTTTTATCAGTCTTCTGGGGTATGATTGAACTGCAATCATTACTTGAAACATGCTGATGTTTCCCCATTAAAGAGAGACTCGTGTCTTGTCTGGCTCATCTTGGAAATGAATGTCAAAATAATGCAGATGCTGACATTCAAAACAAATTTTCCACCCAACAAATTATCATTGTTTTCTTTATAAAATAATCAGTTTTTTTTTTTCTAATTTTATACCCAAGCATAATCTCGTAAATTAAATTAGAATGAACTATTTGTAATTTAGAACATTATACAATCAATTTCAACAGAAAGGTTGAACCTGACCACAGACACAGTAAAGTCTTTCAGATCCTAAATCTAGTGTATATCAATCAGATAATCGAATTGAAATGTATTAAAATTAAAGGTTAATTTACTCTAATTTATGTTCATACTGAATGTATTTATTGTCTAATAAATATCCTAATTAAAACATATTTGCTGCCCAAATAATTGTTACCTGTAGAAAATCTGACGAAACAGGTTAATTTTGATCACCATTTGTATGATATGTTATCATTCATTAGAAACAAAATTGACACGACTGAAATTCGTAAACATCCGATAACTGTACTAGTATGCATTAGTTGCTGCAAAGACGTGTTCAATACGCATCTAGATGCATTGCGACGATCCCTGCCCCCCTCCACTCAATTTCACTATACTATAACCCAGGTTGCATAAACAATTTAACAATTTTAAAGGGGTTCTTTTATGTAATAACCTTTAAATACATTTCATATACAAATATGAATGTTTAATATAGAAATTCTTTGCTGTATCGATTGAGATCTTTACCAGTTAAATTTTGTGCAAGATAACGAATAAAAAAATGCCTCCCTCGTCTGATTTTAGACCAATAAAATGATTTTAAAAAAGCCTCCCTCCCTCATCTATGTTTGAAAAATTTGGCCTGAGAACCTTAAAATTAATTTTGTGTGGCCTTACCAGGAAATTCTGATCCTCAAAATTAAGTGGGAGTTAATGCCCTTTGAACTTAGAATTTTCCAAAAAATTTCCTTTTAAATCATGGTTTCCGCTCAAATCCTCTGAAACTAATGAAAGAAACTTTACGAAACGTGGTACATAGCAAGTACACCAAATGTAGTTGTGAATTTTATCAGGAAACTTTAATCCTCAAAATTTTGTGGGAGTTATCGGTTTTTGAACTTAGAATTTTTCAAAAATTCTTCACAGATCGTGGTTTCTGCTCAACTCCTCTGAAATTGCTGCACCAAATTTTACAAAACTTGGTATGTAGCAAGTACACCATATTTAGTTGTGTATATTCCCAAGAAATGTTTATCCTCAAAATTTTGTGGTAGTTACCAACTTTGAACATAAATTTTGTGCTGAAAATCCACATGGGAAACGGGGGGAGACATCGTTTTGGTATGCAATAACAAGCTTTAATTCCATTTGAAAACGGCCTCTGTTCCAACTTCAGCTGAAGGTAAGATTTATTTGACAACCAGGTGTGGCCATTGATTTAAATTCATTTGAACATAATCCCTGTACTACTTTTGTTTGGTCTTATTTTCAGGTTTCCTTAAAGAAATTGGTTGCAGTGACAGAAATTTTAACAGACCACAAGAAAAGATACATGACTTGATGAAAGATTTAAATCTTAAAGTGTGAAGATTTTTGTTTCTGAAGACTTCAGAACCTTATCAAAACTGATTAATCAGAGTATCTGATAGATAAATGGAGTTCACTGTCTGGTGTCCTCAATTTACATGGCTGTTGGGAACCAGAGCAAGCAGTGACTACAGAGGGCAGCAGTGTCACATATGTAGTCATCAGTTGGTGCATATTTTAATTATAGATACATAATGTTTAGCATTGTGAAATAGCATTGTGATATTTCCATGTAGAGGTAGTGTTTAATTTAAACTACAAATGTTCATAGCCATTTTTATTTGGCTCTTTTATGTTAGTAATTATTTTAATTCTATTTTACTGATAAATAGAAATAGGTAAATTTGTTTATTGTTTTGTTAAGACAAAATAAATTGGTGCCCATAAAGATGTTGTGTTCAAAATACTTGTAGATTCTGGTGTTCAAAGTACATGTAGATTCTGGTCGTCTTTCAATCAGCTGTGATATCCCTTTATTATTGTGTTCTACAGAACAGCCCTAGAAGTTCTCAACACATGCAGCGAGGTATTGCATACTATCACTGTATTTAATATTTTTGCCTTAAAATAAAGTTTATGGCATTAAATTTTATCCTTGACTTTTACACCATCCGCCTTTTTCTCTTACTGCTGTATTTGTTGACCTCTTAAAGTGATGCCATTATTGATTGACCTATAACTGATGTATTTTGTTAATTAGAATAACTCTGATAAAAAAATAGCACATCATAGTTTAAGATAAGAAGTCGTTATCAGTATATTGGTGATAACAATTGTCTGGACCAACTTCATTTATGTATAAAAAATATTTTTTTATTTTGTTAAAACAATTTTGTATCATTATATCATTATTCAAGAAACACAGAACACATGCTTATTATTGTGGTATTTTTTCACATCTGCGATATTTTTGTTTCGTAATAAATTGTAGTAGTTGTACATTGTTAAGTGATACTTTTTAATGTTTAGTTTTATTGATAAGGTCTCAAATTTTATTAATGCATGGTTGGATTTATATTTTCTGAAAATTTGGCTCTTTTTTGTTGATGGGCGTGCACAGGAGAGACGGGAAGTCATTTTTGGGGATTTAAGAAGACAGTTTGTTCCACTTAGTATAGATATAAATTTTTGTGACAAATATCTATCCCATTCGTCTGCTATACAGTATTACCTTTATCTACCACTACCACAATTCAATACGAAGCAAAAATATCACAGAAGTGAAAAAAAGCACAATAAAATAAGCATACATCAGTTTTAGGTCTTGACACAAAGATTAACTAATGTTATACACATTATTGTCTTAAACAAAGAATGTTATTTTTATCATTATTTATGTCACTTATATTTGGTAGCAGTTTAAAAAAAGCACTTATTACTTACATGGCTGCACAAAATTAACTGTGTGGGCAGAAAGGGGGTTTAAAATTAATTGGAAAATCCTTTTAACCAATAATGGTTGGGAAAGTCCTGAGAGGGTTCCCAATGCTTGACCTACAGAGCTGCTTAATGCTGCCCAAGGTGGGGGAAAGGGAAGCCCTCGCATTTCGGGTTGTCAAGTTAAAGGACCAAAAGCCTAACAGTGGACCATAAGTGGGTAACATGTTTGGAGAGTGCCAAGGTCCATGAATGATAAAGATCCCTTTTGTAGATTTTGAAAAAGACTTTGCTCTTTGTAACCACTACAAAAGGCTAAATTCTGTGCCCATACCAAATACTCTATACTTTTCTCCATTGGCAGATTGCCATCCCTCCATCCCTTTTCCTCCATTTGTCTTTAAACTTGTCCTGAATATAGCTGAAATATAAAGCAATAAATCTGATCAGTGTAAGAATTTTCCCATTGATAGTTATTTCTATAGTAGACCATAATTAGTTTAATAAACATCAACAAGTTTGGTCAACAGGTTCCTTGTGGTATTCCTTCTTTAATAGTTTTTGGCATGAATGAAAATCACAAGCAGAGAAAGAATGTTTTCTACTGTAACTTAGAGAACAAAATCTTTTTTAAAAAAGAAAATAAATTTAACAAGTATGTATGTATGGGCTAGATACCTGTAAATTGACAAAAAGAAATCGGTTTTTGATACGTTATTTTCAATCATGAAAATACATGTAACACATGTGCAATATTTATTCTGCCAAAAATATAAGGTTGTTGAATAACTTGCAATTTTAATGTGCAAGAAAATGATTGTTAAAAAAAATACTTAAAAAATAAAAAGGAAGTATAACATACAAAATACTAATATGTATTAAATGAGTTTTTCTCATGTTTACCAGCCGGCGAGCCTACCTAAAATTATGTCCTGACTGCTTCCAGTTATGTATCAGTTAATGTCACTGTAAATATTAAATACTGGCATGATTAGAAGTTACTATAAATCACTAGTCTAAATAGTACTAATTCCTACATTTTACTATGAATCACTAGTTGATTGTATTGACATACATGTAGTACTAATTCCTACATTTTACTATGAGTGACTTGTCGATTCTGTGGACAGACTACATAGTATTTTTATTGTTTCTAACTGTCACAGAAATGTTTGACAGACTGGTAAGATGGACAATATACCAGTACAATCAGATATTATCCCTGTCTTAATGGAGTTTTATTCAAAATGCTATCGAGCTTTACAATGGGGACTATTTGTACGAGTTCAAAGATGAACAAAAAATATTTTTTGGAATTATGCCATTTAACAATGTTTTTTGGACAATGCTGGTATGATTTGGAATATTTTTGGAAGTTGTTTTCACTGAAATGCTTAAAATAAACAAATGAAATAACCAGAAAAAACTAGTAGTGGCATTTTTATCTGCAATTTTGTAAAATCTTGTATAAAACGGCTTGAATTTAAATAAAATTTTCAATTATATGCAGATATTGTCAGAAACTGAACATAGTGGAAGCAGACAGTTGAAAGCGAAGAAAGAGTTTGTTCATGTCTGTCCCAGCTTGTTACAGATCAAGAACTGTGTATTAACTACTTGGTTTTTTTTCCAGTTCAAAATCTTTCCTTTTTTTTGTTTATTATTAATGTTTATGCCATTTAGAATCTAAGAAGTATATTTTGAAAAGTAATAATGTGTATAAATTCATATTTGTTTTTTTTTTAATCAAAAATTTTTTAATCAAATATCCTGTACCATTAACTTTTTCATTTTTATTTGAAATATTTGTACTTGTCGTAAAATCTTTTTCAGATTTAGGAATTGATGGTACTTAGCTTTAACACCAAGTTAATGCTAATGAATTATTGTGTACTGATTTAAAAAATGACTCGTGTAAATTACTTTAATTTTTTTTGTTGTATATAATTCAGTACGTTTTGTAAATATAAAAAAAAACAAAGATATTTATTTTAAGTATATTTTACTAAAAGAAAAGGCAGTTCGTGGACTAATTCATGGAGACAGGATTACAACATTACATTTTAGATTAAGAAATATTTAACTTTTTAGGACAATATTTTGTAATATTTTAACTGCACATGTGCAATATTTAATAAAATAGTACAGTCCCAGACTGTAAAGTTACCTCTATAAAAGTCTGACTTGTTTAGTATGCCTTATTGTAATCTGGATAAATCCGGCTATAATTGATTGATTGATTGATGTTTAACATCCAGCAAGCAATATTTCAGCTATATTCAGGACGTAAATCAGGCTATAAAGATACATCTAATATGAATATAGGTACAGCCTAAATGTGAGCATCAGATATTTTATGGTTAATGTCATTACTTCCTTATTCCAGTGGTTAGGTGATGTCTTTCTCTTGAGTTGGTTACGTCAAAATAATATCAGTGTTTAAGAGATTGCAAAAATTGTGACATTTTGTTATTTAAAAAGTCAACACAAAAATTTTATTGATGGCAAATTTACTTTTAAGTTTACTTTTAAACTGAAAGTGTTTGTCTTCAATACTTTCTTCTGTTTACACAAAGTTACCAATACGACAGTGTGCAGGTTAGCTCACCTCACTGAAATCGGGGTAAATCTGACTGGAAAGTTACCCCTATAACAGTCGGACATGTTAGCTCACCTCACTGAAATCTGGGTAAATCTGACTGGAAAGTTACCCTTTTAACAGTCGGACATGTTAGCTCACCTCACTGAAATCGGGGTAAATCTGACTGGAAAGTTACCCCTATAACAGTCTAGAGATGTTAGCTCACCTCACTGAAAGTCTGGGTAAATTGGACTAAAGCTACCCCTATAACAGTCGGACATGTTAGCTCACCTCACTGAAATCGGGGTAAATCGGACTGGAAAGTTACCCCTATAACAGTTGGACATGTTAGCTCACCTCACTGATATCGGGGTAAATCGGCCTGTAAAGTTACCCCTATAACAGTCTGACATGTTAGCTCACCCCACTGAAATCTGGGTAAATCGGACTGGAAAGTTACCCCTATAACAGTCTGACATGTTAGCTCACTTCACTGAAAGTCTGGGTAAATTGGACTGGAAAGTTACCCCTATAACAGTCTGACATGTAAGCTCACCTCACTGAAATCTGGGTAAATCGGACTGGAAAGTTACCCCTATAACAGTCGGACATGTTAGCTCACCTCACTGAAATCGGGGTAAATTGGACTGGAAAGTTACTCCTATAACAGTCTGACATGTTAGCTCACCCCACTGAAATCTGGGAAAATCGGCCTGTAAAGTTACCGATATAAGTCCGACTTGTTAGCTCACCTCACTGAAAGTCTGGGTAAATCGGCCTTTAAAGTTACCCCTATAACAGTCTAGAGATGTTAGCTCACCTCACTGAAAGTCTGGGTAAATTGGACTAAAGCTACCCCTATAACAGTCGGACATGTAAGCTCACCCCACTGAAATCTGGGTAAATCGGACTGGAAAGTTACCCCTATAACAGTCTGACATGTTAGCTCACCTCACTGAAATCTGGGTAAATTGGACTGTAAAGTTACCCTTTTAACAGTCTGGCATGTAAGCTCACCCCACTGAAATCTGGGTAAATCGGACTGGAAAGTTACCCCTATAACAGTCTGGCATGATAGCTCACCCCACTGAAATCTGGGTAAATCGGACTGGAAAGTTACCCCTATAACAGTCTGACATCTTAGCTCACCTCACTGAAATCTGGGTAAATCGGACTGGAAAGTTACCCCTATAACAGTCTGGCATGTTAGCTCACCCCACTGAAATCTGGGTAAATCGGACTGGAAAGTTACCCCTATAACAGTCTGACATGTTAGCTCACCTCACTGAAATCGGGGTAAATCGGACTAGAAAGTTACCCCTATAACAGTCTGACATGTTAGCTCACCCCACTGAAATCTGGGTAAATCGGACTAGAAAGTTACCCCTATAACAGTCTGACATGTTAGCTCACCTCACTGAAATCTGGGTAAATCGGACTAGAAAGTTACCCCTATAACAGTCTGACATGTTAGCTCACCCCACTGAAATCTGGGTAAATCGGACTAGAAAGTTACCCCTATAACAGTCTGACATGTTAGCTCACCCCACTGAAATCTGGGTAAATCGGACTGGAAAGTTACCCCTATAACAGTCTGACATGTTAGCTCACCTCACTGAAATCGGGGTAAATCGGCCTGTAAAGTTACCCCTATAACAGTCGGACATGTTAGCTCACCCCAATGAAATCTGGGTAAATCGGACTGGAAAGTTACCCCTATAACAGTCTGACACGTTAGCTCACCCCACTGAAATCTGGGTAAATCGGACTGGAAAGTTACCCCTATAAAAGTCTGACATGTTAGCTTACCTCACTGAAATCTGGATAAATTGGACTGTAAAGTTACCCCTATAACAGTCTGGCATGTTAGCTCACCCCACTGAAATCTGGGTAAATCGGACTGGAAAGTTACCCTTATAACAGTCTGGCATGTTAGCTCACCCCACTGAAAGTCTGGGTAAATTGGACTGGAAAGTTATCCCTATAACAGTCTGACATGTTAGCTCACCTCATTGAAATCTGTTTAAATCGGACTGGAAAGTTACCCCAATGTTAGCTCACCTCACTGAAAGTCTGGATAAATCGGACTGGAAAGTTACCCCTATAACAGTCAGACGTGTTAGCTCACCCCACTGAAATCTGGGTAAATCCGACTGGAAAGTTACCCCTATAACAGTCTGAAATGTTAGCTTACCTCACTGAAAATCTAGGTAAATAAGACTAAAGTTACCCCCATAAAAGTCTGACATGTTAGCTCACCCCACTGAAAATCTAGGTAAAGTTACCACCGTAACAGTCTGACATGTTAGCTAACCTCACTGAAAGTCTGGGTTAAACTGGTTAATCGGACTAATGTTTGCTAAATAAAAAGTATGATTTGTTCAGCTGGACTGGTACTAGTATATGTATACATACAGTAGAACTCGCTGGGGTCGCCAAAAATAGTTCGAGTTATCGGTTGTTCGAGCCACCGAAGTTGGACAACCTCCGGAAATGTATCTGTTCCGTACCGTGACCGATTTTGCTTCTTAATTTTCCTACACGCGGTATGGTTGTTTTTGGAAACTAAAATTCGTTTTGAATATATGTAGGTGTTTCTTCAGGAATTTTGACTCGAATAAAGTAATTTTAGGTGTAATAGTTTGTGAAATGTGAAATTTCTACATCGATTACTATTTACTTCCGTTATTGCGAAAAAAATCTATTTAACCACAGTTGTCAACAAAAGTCGTAAATGATTTTTAATTGGAATATTTTCGTTGATTTGATAATCCACTGAGTACATTTCATATTTTAAATTAAAGAAACAATTAATGTTTATTAGCCTGTTCAAACTAATCACCAGTCATGACATAATTATTATCTATTTTTTTAATTGTATTAATTGTTATGGCTTCTGTTATCCACGTCCTTTGAACTGAAGTTAATTGCTTCGCACTGACGCTTATGATTTTAGTTCGAGTTATTGATGGTGACTTATATGAGTTTACTATCAAAGGGACCTATAAATGAGTTCGAGTTTTCAAGAAATCGGTGTTCGAAAAACCGGGGTTTTTGGTACAAACAGATATAGAAATAAATGTCGGGACTTTGAAAACAGTTCGAGAAATCGGTGGTATTCGAGCCATCCGAGTTCGAGCTACCGAAGTTTTACTGTATTTGTGTATGAGTATACGTCGTTCAACTCGAACACTGAACAAAACTGGTAATCATTAACAACGTCAATATAGGGTCCTTTACAAGACTTGCACAGAGTGTGCACTAACGCTTCCAAGCCTCATGTTGTTTGGTGGTGAACTGCGGAACCTATGTGACCATGGCTTGGTGAATATGTTGGACGTTTGTGTAATTTATTCCTTAACAATAAATTCCAGAAAGTTGTTCAAATGAAGCATATCAGGCTCTTCTTAAGCAATGACTGACATTTAACATCTGTTCTTATACGATGACCGAGTTAATATATCATGTTTTTTCTGATAATGACTAACAGTTAATATCTGTTCTTCTTAGACCATGATGATGAATAACAGTTAATGTATGTTTTTCTTAATCATTAATTGACATTTAATATAAGTTCTTAGACAATGACTAAGTTCTTCTTAGAAAATGAACGACAGTTAATATGTTCTTAGGCAATGAGGTAATATATGATTGTCCTTAACAAGGACTGACAATTGATATGTGTTCTTCTTTGACAAATAGACAGTTAATATTTGTTCTACTTAGAGACAAAGACTGACAGTTCATGCATGTTCTTCTTATACAAGAACTGACGTTCTGAGATGATCATTGACAAAGTAGTGTGTTCTTCTTAGACAATTGCTGTATTAATGTATGTTCTTCTTAGACCATTTTCTAAGACAATGACTGACATTTAATATATGTTCTTAGACAAGGACTGTCAGTTAATATCTGTTCTTAGACAACGACTATCAGTTAATATCTGTTTTCAGATAACGACTGACAGTTAATATATGTTCTTAGACAATGACTGACAGTTATTGTGTTCTTAGACAATGACTGACAGTTAATGTGTTCTTAGACAAGGACTGACAGTTAATATGTGCTCTTAGACAATGACTGACAGTTTATATCTGTTCTTAGACAATGACTGACAGTTAATGTGTTCTTAGATAATGACGGACAGTTAATGTGTTCTTAGACAAGGACTGACAGTTAATATATCTTCTTAGACAATGACTGACAGTTTATATCTGTTCTTAGACAATGACTGACAGTTTATATCTGTTCTTAGACGATGACTGACAGTTTATATCTGTTCTTAGACAATGACTGGCAGTTACTGTGTTCTTAGATAATGACGGACAGTTAATGTGTACTTAGACAAGGACTGACAGTTAATATCTTATCTTAGACAATGACTGACAGTTTATATCTGTTCTTAGACAATGATTGACAGTTATTTTGTTCTTAGACAACGACTATCAGTTAATATCTGTTCTCAGATAACGACTGACAGTTAATATATGTTCTTAGACAATAACTGACAGTTATTGTGTTCTTAGACAATGACTGACAGTTAATATGTGCTCTTAGACAATGACTGACAGTTTATATCTGTTCTTAGACAATGACTGACAGTTAATGTGTTCTTAGATAATGACGAACAGTTAATGTGTTCTTAGACAAGGACTGACAGTTAATATATCTTCTTAGACAATGACTGACAGTTTATATCTGTTCTTAGACAATGACTGACAGTTTATATCTGTTCTTAGACAATGACTGACAGTTAATGTGTTCTTAGACAAGGACTGACAGTTAATATCTGTTCTTAGACAATGACTGACAGTTAATATCTGTTCTTAGACAAGAACTCACAGTTTATATCTGTTCTTTGGAAACTACTGTCAGTTAATATCTGTTCTTAGACAACGACTAACATCAAGGTAGTATTTTGTATTTAAATTGGTATATTGAAGTTTCATGAAAGTCCATGAAGAAATGAAAGTGCCCCTCCCAAAAATATGGTCCCCCTTTACGAAATTCCCTGAAAATCAATCCCATCCAAGCACCTACTACATGTATAAGTAACAATTTCCCAAAATTCTTAGACAATGACTGACATTTAATATGTGTTCTAAGACAATGACTGACAGTTAATGTGTTCTTAGATAATGACGGACAGTTAATGTGTACTTAGACAAGGACTGACAGTTAATATCTTCTCTTAGACAATGACTGACAGTTTATATCTGTTCTTAGACAATGACTGACAGTTAATGTGTTCTTAGATAATGACGGACAGTTAATGTGTACTTAGACAAGGACTGACAGTTAATATCTTATCTTAGACAATGACTGACAGTTTATATCTGTTCTTAGACAATGATTGACAGTTATTTTGTTCTTAGACAACGACTATCAGTTAATATCTGTTCTCAGATAACGACTGACAGTTAATATATCTTCTTCGACAATGACTGACAGTTAATATATCTTCTTAGACAATGACTGACAGTTTATATCTGTTCTTAGACAATGACTGACAGTTTATATCTGTTCTTAGACAATGACTGACAGTTTATATCTGTTCTAAGACAATGATTGACAGTTATTCTGTTCTTAGACAATGACTGACAGTTAATATATGTTCTTAGACAACGACTGGCAGTTAATATCTGCTCCAAGACAACAACTGACAGTTAATATATGTTCTTAGACAATGACTGACAGTTAATGTGTTCTTAGACAATGACTGACAGTTAATATCTGTTCTTAGACAATGACTGACAGTTCATATCTGTTCTTAGACAATGACTGACAGTTAATGTGTTCTTAGACAAGGACTGACAGTTAATATCTGTTCTTAGACAATGACTGACAGTTTATATCTGTTCTTAGACAAGGACTGACAGTTTATATATGTAATTAGACAATGACTGACAGTTAATATCTGTTCTTAGACAACGACTATCAGTTAATATCTGTTCTCAGATAACGACTGACAGTTAATATATGTTCTTAGACAATGACAGACAGTTAATTTGTGTTCTTCGACAATGACTGACAGTTAATTTGTTCTTAGACAATGACTGACAGTTTATATCTGTTCTTAGACAATGACTGACAGTTAATGTGTTCTTAGACAATGACTGACAGTTTATATCTGTTCTTAGACAATGATTGACAGTTATTTTGTTCTTAGACAACGACTATCAGTTAATATCTGTTCTCAGATAACGACTGACAGTTAATATATGTTCTTAGACAATAACTGACAGTTATTGTGTTCTTAGACAATGACTGACAGTTAATATGTGCTCTTAGACAATGACTGACAGTTTATATCTGTTCTTAGACAATGACTGACAGTTAATGTGTTCTTAGATAATGACGGACAGTTAATGTGTTCTTAGACAAGGACTGACAGTTAATATATCTTCTTAGACAATGACTGACAGTTTATATCTGTTCTTAGACAATGACTGACAGTTTATATCTGTTCTTAGACAATGACTGACAGTTAATGTGTTCTTAGACAAGGACTGACAGTTAATATCTGTTCTTAGACAATGACTGACAGTTAATATCTGTTCTTAGACAAGAACTCACAGTTTATATCTGTTCTTTGGAAACTACTGTCAGTTAATATCTGTTCTTAGACAACGACTAACATCAAGGTAGTATTTTGTATTTAAATTGGTATATTGAAGTTTCATGAAAGTCCATGAAGAAATGAAAGTGCCCCTCCCAAAAATATGGTCCCCCTTTACGAAATTCCCTGAAAATCAATCCCATCCAAGCACCTACTACATGTATAAGTAACAATTTCCCAAAATTCTTAGACAATGACTGACATTTAATATGTGTTCTAAGACAATGACTGACAGTTAATGTGTTCTTAGATAATGACGGACAGTTAATGTGTACTTAGACAAGGACTGACAGTTAATATCTTCTCTTAGACAATGACTGACAGTTTATATCTGTTCTTAGACAATGACTGACAGTTAATGTGTTCTTAGATAATGACGGACAGTTAATGTGTACTTAGACAAGGACTGACAGTTAAATATCTTATCTTAGACAATGACTGACAGTTTATATCTGTTCTTAGACAATGATTGACAGTTATTTTGTTCTTAGACAACGACTATCAGTTAATATCTGTTCTCAGATAACGACTGACAGTTAATATATGTTCTTAGACAATAACTGACAGTTATTGTGTTCTTAGACAATGACTGACAGTTAATATGTGCTCTTAGACAATGACTGACAGTTTATATCTGTTCTTAGACAATGACTGACAGTTAATGTGTTCTTAGATAATGACGAACAGTTAATGTGTTCTTAGACAAGGACTGACAGTTAATATATCTTCTTAGACAATGACTGACAGTTTATATCTGTTCTTAGACAATGACTGACAGTTTATATCTGTTCTTAGACAATGACTGACAGTTAATGTGTTCTTAGACAAGGACTGACAGTTAATATCTGTTCTTAGACAATGACTGACAGTTAATATCTGTTCTTAGACAAGAACTCACAGTTTATATCTGTTCTTTGGAAACTACTGTCAGTTAATATCTGTTCTTAGACAACGACTAACATCAAGGTAGTATTTTGTATTTAAATTGGTATATTGAAGTTTCATGAAAGTCCATGAAGAAATGAAAGTGCCCCTCCCAAAAATATGGTCCCCCTTTACGAAATTCCCTGAAAATCAATCCCATCCAAGCACCTACTACATGTATAAGTAACAATTTCCCAAAATTCTTAGACAATGACTGACATTTAATATGTGTTCTAAGACAATGACTGACAGTTAATGTGTTCTTAGATAATGACGGACAGTTAATGTGTACTTAGACAAGGACTGACAGTTAATATCTTCTCTTAGACAATGACTGACAGTTTATATCTGTTCTTAGACAATGACTGACAGTTAATGTGTTCTTAGATAATGACGGACAGTTAATGTGTACTTAGACAAGGACTGACAGTTAATATCTTATCTTAGACAATGACTGACAGTTTATATCTGTTCTTAGACAATGATTGACAGTTATTTTGTTCTTAGACAACGACTATCAGTTAATATCTGTTCTCAGATAACGACTGACAGTTAATATATGTTCTTAGACAATAACTGACAGTTATTGTGTTATTAGACAATGACTGACAGTTAATATGTGCTCTTAGACAATGACTGACAGTTTATATCTGTTCTTAGACAATGACTGACAGTTAATGTGTTCTTAGATAATGACGGACAGTTAATGTGTTCTTAGACAAGGACTGACAGTTAATATATCTTCTTAGACAATGACTGACAGTTTATATCTGTTCTTAGACAATGACTGACAGTTAATGTGTTCTTAGATAATGACGGACAGTTAATGTGTTCTTAGACAAGGACTGACAGTTAATATATCTTCTTAGACAAGGACTGACAGTTAATATCTGTTCTTAGACAATGACTGACAGTTAATATCTGTTCTTAGACAAGAACTCACAGTTTATATCTGTTCTTTGGAAACTACTGTCAGTTAATATCTGTTCTTAGACAACGACTAACATCAAGGTAGTATTTTGTATTTAAATTGGTATATTGAAGTTTCATGAAAGTCCATGAAGAAATGAATGTGCCCCTCCCAAAAATATGGTCCCCCTTTACGAAATTCCCTGAAAATCAATCCCATCCAAGCACCTACTACATGTATAAGTAACAATTTCCCAAAATTCTTAGACAATGACTGACATTTAATATGTGTTCTAAGACAATGACTGACAGTTAATGTGTTCTTAGATAATGACGGACAGTTAATGTGTACTTAGACAAGGACTGACAGTTAATATCTTCTCTTAGACAATGACTGACAGTTTATATCTGTTCTTAGACAATGACTGACAGTTAATGTGTTCTTAGACAATGACTGACAGTTAATATCTGTTCTTAGACAATGACTGACAGTTAATATCTGTTCTTAGACTATGACTGACAGTTTATATCTGTTCTTAGACAATGACTGACAGTTAATGTGTTCTTAGACAAGGACTCACGTTAATATCTGTTCTTAGACAATGACTGACAGTTTATATCTGTTCTTAGACAAGAACTCACAGTTTATATCTGTTCTTTGGAAACTACTGTCAGTTAATATCTGTTCTTAGACAACGACTAACAGCTAATCCGTTCTTAGACAAGGACTGACAGTTTATATCTGTTCTTCAGAAATGACTGTCAGTTAATATCTGTTCTTAGACGACTGACAGTTAAAATATGCTTTTGGACAATGACTGACAGCTAATATGTTTTTAGACAACAACTGACAGTAATTAAAGAACCTTTGTGAGCAAGCTCACAATACCCCACGCATTCCCATTACATCAAGGTAGTATTTTGTATTTAAATTGGTATATTGAAGTTTCATGAAAGTCCATGAAGAAATGAAAGTGTCCCTCCCAAAAATATGGTCCCCCTTTACGAAATTCCCTGAAAATCAATCCCATCCAAGCACCTACTACATGTATAAGTAACAATTTCCCAAAATTCTTAGACAATGACTGACATTTAATGTGTTCTAAGACAATGACTGGCAGTTAATATGTTCTGAATGACAACAGCTGAAAATCAATTTATTTTCTTTTTAGACAATGACTAAGAGGTAATATATGCTCATCCTTAACAATGACTGACAGTTAATACATATAGGTCTTTTTCACAGACAAATACAGTCAATATTTGTTCTACTTAGACAATGACTGACAGTTAATACATGTAGGTCTTTTTCACCGACAAATAGTCAATATTTGTTCTACTTAGACAATGACCGACAGTTAATACATGTAGGTCTTTTTCACAGACAAATACAGTCAATATTTGTTCTACTTAGACAATGACCGACAGTTAATACATGCAGGTCTTTTTCACAGACAAATACAGTCAATATTTGTTCTACTTAGACAATGACTGACAGTTAATACATGTAGGTCTTTTTCACAGACAAATACAGTCAATATTTGTTCTACTTAGACAATGACGGATAGTTAATACATGTAGGTCTTTTTCACAGACAAATACAGTCAATATTTGTTCTACTTAGACAATGACTGACAGTTAATACATGAAGGTCTTTTTCACAGACAAATACAGTCAATATTTGTTCTACTTAGACAATGACTGACAGTTAATACATGTAGGTCTTTTTCACAGACAAATACAGTCAATATTTGTTCTACTTAGACAATGACGGACAGTTGATATAAGTTCTTCTTAAACATAGAAACTAATTAATATATGTTTGTATTTTTGAATGGTGTTTAACGCCACTTTCAGCATATCATGGCGTTCAGTTTTTATAGGGGCAGGAAGTCAGAGTACCCAGAGATGACCACACACCTTCCGTAGGAAAATCGGCAATCTTTGAAAATTAAGATTGGAGTTGAGTGCCTGAAGTGAGACTCAAACCTGCAACCTAAGTGTTGACAGACCACTTAATCAATAGTAGAAGATCTACCTTAATCACTCTGCCATGGAGGCCCCAAATTAATATATGTTCTTCTTAGACAAATACCGACAGTTAATATTTGTTGTTCTAATACAATGACTGACAATATGTTCTCCTTAGGCAATGATTGACCATTAATGTTTCTTAATTACGTCAAATTAACATACTGAGGGTCTTCGCAAGAAGATACCATATATAGGTACCCCATCATACAAGTCACCAGTAATTTCATTTGTGTAAACTCTTGAAATTAGCGATAGGTTTATTATTCATCATCATCAAGCAGACTTTGGGTGCTCAGTGGCTGAGTGGAAAAGGTAGTATGGATACTATTGATCACATGGTCGGTCAACACTGATATTGTGGCTTCGATCATCACTGTGTGCTATTTGACGCCAATCTTAATCAATTAGTTTTCCTACTGAAGGTCTGGGTTTTCTCCAGGTACTCAGGTTTCCTCCACATATAAAAACTGGTCGCCGTGATATAGCTGAAAATTGCTGACAGTGGCATTAAAACAACATTCAAACAAATAAATCAAGCCAATTAATTTTGGATTTCTGAGTGCTCATACATTTAGAGCTCGTCATCTTCACTGGACTAATTTTACCCGATATTAATCGGTTTTACATGTAGACTATATATTTATATGATGACACACGATAAGATCTTTCAGTGATGAAAACATTTAAAAAGAGTGTAGTCAGGCAGAAGTGCCATAAAAACTTTTTTAAGAGAAAATTTTTTTGCTCTGCATGAGAATTTCCTCAATTACCATGACAACAAGGAACAAACGAAAGATTTGATTGGTTAAATATTAAACTTTCTACTGGTATTATTTAAAAAAAAAAACAGAAAAAATTAGATTTACTGCAAACAAGTAAAAATATTTAATATTTTCCCTTTTCATTACATTTTTCTATCCCAATGTGGGTCAGGATAAAGTTCTTATTAATTTTCAACCTACATTTTTTCATGGGACATATACTTAAATATCAATATAGTCTGTCATCAAGATCAGAATCTAGGATTAAAAAACTTTTCTGTCTACAGACAGGTCTTGACAGATCTAGACCCATAATAAGTACGCAAAAGTTATTAGTTGTATAAACATGATAAAAGAAATACAGTATACAAGAAGGATAAAAATTTAATAAATTAAAATTACTAAATCCTGTCATGTATGTCCGTGTAGAGATCTTATATTAGAATACATTTTAGCATGTGGAACAAGACTGAATATATTTACAGGTCCTTTTAGAGAGAGTCTCAAGTCTATATAAGTGTGTTCCCAGTGATGATCTGTAAAACTCCAAGCGTGAGGTTTACGTTTTACACCCTTAACTTTTAATGTCATGCAAGCCTTTTGCTGTATTTTACTTAGCTTATAAAATTTTGAACACTGGTGTCGAAACCAGAAATACTTTGCTGGATCAAATGTTGGAAAGAAATACTCCGATGGCGCTAAATACACAAAATCTTCATCAGTCCTATTCAGCTTCTTATGTTTCTGATCATAGTCATTGAAAACTAATGTCATAAAGTGGGGCCCTGTGCTGTCCAAGACATTCCACATGTGCTGGAAAGCTGGCAACTTGTCCATTGTTTGTTTCATAAAGGGATGTTTAGGTCGACATCCTATCAACGCATTAATAGCTAAATGTTCAAAATTCCCATCTAATACTGGATGTTCATATGGTTCTTGACTTACAAAACAGGGATATTTTTTCAGCCAAGGATCAATGGGACGTAAACTTTCCATATCCATATCTGTATACACTCCTCCGTATTCGTACAGAATGATGTATCTTAAAGCATCAGCTCTCCTGATTCCCTCACTGTATCCATTAAACGTGTCCAACAGATACGGATACTTGTCGGTGATCAGCTTCCGAGCACTATCATCCGTCCACAGCCAATACTCCCAGTCTGGATGATGTACCAACCATGTTTTTATCCATTTGATAAACTTACTTGGAATTTCTGTATTTTTCCAAGTCTGATGAATAATTTTAGGGATTCTGTCTGGTCCATTTAAATCAAATTCCTCTGGCCCTTTGATACCATACAAAAATTGATTATCACTTCTTATAGGAATGTCAAGATCTTGGAAAGCACCATTGTCTTTGATCTGTTCAAATTTTATTATCCAGTGAAGAGCTACTAGTAAAATAACACCTCCCATGATGGTAGGAGTTGACTCTCCTTTGATTATTGTCCTGAATATTAACCTTTTCCATGCCATTGTCTACAATAAAAAAAAGTTAAAATAAAACATTCAAAAATATTAAAAATTAACATGCAAGTGTTGAAAACAAATATCATCCTCAACAAACTGTTGTTAATAAAGGATTAAAGCTGATTGCTAATACAAGCACTTAAGTAAAACACGAGGCCAATCTGCCTTATAGCAAGGTAGATATATAACTAGTCTAACTTGTATATGTATAGCTTATGTATAGCTTAACAAGAAACAAGATTGACTTAAACAGTGTACAAGGTACATCAATCTACACTATCAAGTAGATTTTACATGTACGTTATGTTCTGCATGTTTTTGTTATGTTGGCTTTATATGTGTATTCAGTTAAAAGCTCAACAAAACTCATCTTCCTTGTTGTAAAATTCGCATACTAGTAAGTTCGTTCCAGTCTGCCCATGCGACAGTGATTTATTATGAGGACCACGCTTCATTCCAGTCTGCCCATGTGGACAGTGATTTATTATGAGGACCACGCTTCGTTCCAGTCTGCCCATGTGGACAGTGATTTATTATGAGGACCACGCTTTGTTCCAGTCTGCCCATGCGGACAGTGATTTATTATGAGGACCACGCTTCGTTCCAGTCTGCCCATGCGGACAGTGATTTATTATGAGGACCACGCTTCGTTCCAGTCTGCCCATGCGGACAGTGATTTATTATGAGGACCACGCTTCTTTCCAGTCTGCCCATGCGGACAGTGATTTATTATGAGGACCACGCTTCGTTCCAGTCTGCCCATGCGGACTGTGATTTATTATCAGGTCCACGCTTCGTTCCAGTCTGCCCATGTGGACAGTGATTTATTATGAGGACCATGCTTCGTTCCAGTCTGCCCATGTGGACAGTGATTTATTATGAGGACCACGCTTTGTTCCAGTCTGCCCATGCGGACAGTGATTTATTATGAGGACCACTCTTCGTTCCGGTCTGCCCATGTGGACAGTGATTTATTATCAGGACCACGCTTCATTCCAGTCTGCCCATGTGGACAGTGATTTATTATCAGGTCCACGCTGTCAACCAGATGATAATTTAATTGGCATTAAGACAAACAATACAAAACAATGCAAAATCTTTAATTCAATATCGTAGTCTTTTAGCGATGATAGCCGTAGTTTTTTTAACTGGAAGTAAAAAGGGAGATAAATCTAAAATGTAAAACTGGAAAATGGTCAATTATTATGGATGAAATATAGCATTAAAATACACACTAACACTTTCTAAGGGCTATTTTTTTAAATGGATTGACACATGCCCTTTTTTTAACCTATCTGGGTAAACTCATGTTTCAATACAAATAATAATCAGTGGTGTTAAATGAGGTTCGGTTTCATTGGTTCAAACATTAACAATCCTTGCTGGAAGTAGAATGAGTATCCATTTAAGAATGCAAAAATACGAATCCCAACGATAGGCAATATTAAATTCAAACATGGACAGTCTATGCTAACTTAGTATAGACGGTCCCTGATTCAAAGTGTTATATTAGTTATTTAAGCTGGAAACTCACGCAGCCTAAACTCTGACACTGATGTATAAATATATTATTGTTACCCTTTGCTTTACTTACAAAAAGCTTAGCGTAACTTCTGACGGGTTACCAGTCTTATCTATAAACGGAAACAATGTCGGAACGGGTAATGCATTATCGGATAGCTTTTTTTTTTTTTTTTGCTAGCTCGCATTTGTGTCATCGGAAGATTATATTCATGGGACTCGCATTTTTATATTGAACGTTTTTAAACTACATGTATAATGAAAACATTTAAATAAAAAAAGTAACACACACTGTTACAATGCTCCGGAAATCAGAGGGCCATAACGAAGGTAACTTCCGGTTTCATATTCCATTACTCACATTTAGCGTATATTGGATTCCAGGAATTGGTGGTTTCGGTTTGCAAACAGAAATGGCATGTCGTGACAAACTATCCAAACTGACAGAAGACAAAACAAAATTAACAACATTAATAGTTTTTGTTGTTGATGTATTCATCCTGCTCATAGTTTTAATAATACTCTGGACAATGCCAGAACCCAGGACACCAGGGGAAAACTGTGGCTATATGTGTTTGCCATGTATCACAAAACCAGGCGAAGTGTGTTGTGGCTGTCGTGCAAGCCTGTTAGATGAATACCTTGAAAAGGTAAATTCACATTTCAAAATATATAAATATTGAAAATTTATAGAGATGACACGGAAAGAATGTGTTGGTTTTTTTTAAAGAATTTATGGTAATATTGATATACTAGTATGTCAGATTAAAAATACAAAATTGGAATTAAAAGTAGATATTGATTTAATTTATTGCAGGGCAAATGCAAACGTTGTGTGTGTGGTTTTTTTATATAACTTTCGATATCAACCAGGAAGGTATATTTAAAATTTAGGTCATGTGTGATCACGTGATAACTACGTAGTGTGAAAATTCTTAAATTCTATTAAAATCATTTCTACTGTTCACTGTAACTATTATTAAAATAATTTTGGTACATTTGAACAGCGTTGGAGATATTTTCTGTTTGAGTGTTTTTTTTTTATTTTTACGTGTCTGTTAACTGTCTTTAGAAAAGGGGGTGGGGGGGGGGGGGGCTAGAGGGGAGTCCATTAACAGGTTTAAAAAAAAAATTTTCCAAAACAGGTAACAGTACATTTCAAATAATGATAACAGATAAATGCAATTTACATGAGAAAACAGACAACAGCGAGTTAACAGCAGAATCTCATCGAAGGGCAGTATTAACAGCAAACAGTTTTTTTTTATTTTCATTATAACAGTTAACAACAATGTCAATTTAAAGAAAACTTATAACAGCTAATGGTTGAAAAACTGTTAACAGTTGCTTTATTAAAATAACAGTTAACACATCTGTAAAAATGCCCCAAAACACATTAATAGAAAAGATCTTGCCACCCCTCTTTTTAGGAAATAATCCATAACTGTTAACTGTTTTTCAACCATTGGTCGTTGGCATTGTTGTTAACTGTTATAAGGAAAATAAAAACCCTGCTTGCTGTTAATAGCGAGCATCAAAGAAGATGCTATACTGTTACATACATGTGTGCAAAAAAGTCACATGATCCATATGAACAAACCCAAATAAGATGGTAGAGCCTATCAGAAGAAAATATTATAGAGGAGCACTAAATTTAGTTCAATGTTTGATTTGTAAATAACAACAAACATATCAGACACATTTTTTGTAATCTTAGAAACGCTCATTGTGGAAACCAGTGGCGGATCCAAGGGGTGGGGGGGGGGGGGCGTAAGGCCCCCTTTAACAAAAGGAAAAAAAGAAAAGGAAAAAAAAGAGAACAGGGAGTGTAACAACCAGCGCCAAAGGCAAAAATGTAATCCCTTCTCGTCCTCGCCAAAAATTAATGCATTTAACGGTACTAATTCGTTTATTATGATATCTCTGTTGTATACTGTACCAAATAAAGGTTACTGAACACTATAAAAACCTTGTGTTAAATAAATTCATTTTGATGCTTTGAAATTGCGAGAATGCAGGATTTTGTACCATTTTTTCGAGAGCTTCTGGGCACCTTAAGCGGCTCCCATACCCCTGCCGTAAATTCGCCTTTGCGAGGCGCGGGAGGACCACTTCGTGGCCCTCTTTTTCCGATTTCTTCTTTTTCGCCCCCACTTTCGAAAATGCAGTATCCGCCCCTGGAAATGCTGTATTTTTTTTCATTTTTGTAACGCCACCAAAAGACGTCACGTCATCAATGGAATGCAGAGGCACTGTTAGGGTGCTCTGAAGTAACGTCATGAAGCATAGGCATGCCCCCATTTAGGCTGCGCCTATATTCATATTAGTCAAAACACTGTCAACCGTTTTACATATTTTTCTCCGTTATTCCTTCTTAATTTCTCAATTCTGCTGTTATCTGTTTTTTTATTTTTAAATTCATGTGTTATGACCACATGACCGAATTCGACAAAAAAAAATGACAGATTTCAATGAAATGCATACATCATGTAATTATTTTGATTTGTCCTTATGCAATGTTTTGTCTGGCTAGGCGAATTTTACTGCCGTTCTAATCCGAAGTTAGTTTTGTGATTTGTCGGATTAACAAAAAAAAGCGAGGGTACTATTATTCGTTCTATTGCTTGGCGTCATCGCGTAGCATTAAAATTTTTACATTTGGATTTTGAGGGTCATAAAAGACGTTGATCATATTCCGATTGCAACTTACTCACAAATTAAGAAGCTCTTATCATATATTTTTTGTAATTTACCTGGTTGACTGCATATATTTTTCAAGACAATAGCATTTTATTTCAACTGTCTTTTTTCCATGTTGTGCATACTCAATACAAACGTATAAGAAGAGAACAAAGGTCTCGTACTTAAATATTTATAGTACAGAGCCTTAGATTCTTGTGTACTACCATCCTCCCAAGTCAGGGGTTCTGAGACTTGGGAGGATGTTGTACTACCTCATTATATAAGTTATCGAAACACCTTACTTTCATTTCTTTTACTCTATTTACACTATTTTCAACCAACTGTGTATGGAACAGTAAAAAGAAGTGATCGAAATAAATATTATGTGAAAACATGACATTTGGTAATTATTGTATAAAAGAATTATGTTGTTTGTTTATCCATTAATGCACCAAGTTTATTTGACAAAAATTAAACTATCGAAAACACCTTAGTCAACGATATATCATTGATGCAAGTGATAAAGTTGTCTCCCTTAAAATTTCCAAACATGTTGTTTCGGCAGTGTCAAGCTCTGTAGGATTTTGTACCATCAATCCCGAGCTCCTGGGGGACTTGAGTCCCAGACCTGTTGACGTTTAATTCTGTACATGAATCACTAAAAATAAATAAGCCTTGTTACGACCATGAGTTATTCAATCACTATAATGAAATGATGTTTGAACATATAAGTATACAACTAATTTATCGGTATGTCAGTATCTGCAGGTATAATAAAAGAAATGTTTGTTGTTTGTTTGAATTGTATTTAACATGGTTTCAGCAATTTTTCAGCTATATCATGGCGTCCAGTTTTATTGGGGGAGGAAGCCGTAGTACTCAGAGAAACTTCCGACCTGCGGTAGTAAAATTGGCAATCATTGACAATTAAGATTGGAGTCGAGTACACCCTGCCCACAGTGACACTCGAAACAGCAACCTCTTTGTTGAAAGACCACGTGATCAATAGTAGATGCCTTAACCAGTCGGCCTCCATGTCCCCTCTGAAAGAAACTAATGAGTGGATAAACTCCCACTTATTGTCACTTCACCAAATGTACCAGTGGATACTATCCTTGGCAACTTGTACGAAACATACTACCAGGTCTGACCTTCACCATTCTTAATTGTTCAATAAAAATGTAATGTGTAAATTATTTTTAAAAAATAATTACACTTACTCTTAATTTAAAATGTAATTGTACTAAAATTGTCAATGTTTATGTAGTTACGTATACTTTATGTATACTTTTAACTACATGTATTAGTTACCCCCTGTTCATTGTACATAGATCATACTACTGGTTACTTCAGATCAGATAACTAATTACCTCAGGTGCTGATCCCCTGTTGGTTCTACATAGATCAGATAACTAGTTACCTCAGGTGTTGATACCCTGTTGGTTCTACATAGATCAGATAACTAGTTACCTCAGGTGCTGATACCCTGTTGGTTCTACATAGATCAGATAACTAGTTACCTCAGGTGCTGATCCCCTGTTAGTTCTACATAGATCAGATAACTAGTTACCTCAGGTGCTGATACCCTGTTGGTTCTACATAGATCAGATAACTAGTTACCTCAGGTGCTGATCCCCTGTTGGTTCTACAGATCAGATAACTAGTTACCGCAGGTGCTGATACCCTGTTGGTTCTACATATATCAGATAACTAGTTACCTCAGGTGCTGATCCCCTGTTGGTTCTACATAGATCAGATAACTAGTTACCTCAGGTGCTGATCCCCTGTTAGTTCTACATAGATCAGATAACTAGTTACCTCAGGTGCTGATCCCCTGTTGGTTCTACATAGATCAGATAACTAGTTACCTCAGGTGCTGATCCCCTGTTGGTTCTACATAGATCAGATAACTAGTTACCTCAGGTGTTGATACCCTGTTGGTTCTACATAGATCAGATAACTAGTTACCTCAGGTGCTGATACCCTGTTGGTTCTACATAGATCAGATAACTAGTAATATCAGGCGCTGATCCCCTGTTGGTTCTACATAGATCAGATAACTAGTTACCTCAGGTGCTGATACCCTGTTGGTTCTACATAGATCAGATAACTAGTTACCTCAGGTGCTGATACCCTGTTGGTTCTACATAGATCAGATAACTAGTTACCTCAGGTGCTGATACCCTGTTGGTTCTACATAGATCAGATAACTAGTTACCTCAGGTGCTGATACCCTGTTGGTTCTACATAGATAGGATAACTACATATACACTAGTTACATGGATCAGACAATTGGCTACTTCAGGCTTGGATCCCTTGTTAATGTACAGGGATCTGACTACTGGTTACCTAAGGTGCTGATCCCCTGTTGATTGTACATGGATCAGACTATTTGGTTACTTCAGGCGTGAATCCCTTGTTATTGTACAGGGATCAGACTACTGGTTACCTCAGGTGCTGATCCCCTGTTGATTGTACATGGATCAGACTATTTGGTTACTTCAGGCGTGAATCCCTTGTTATTGTACAGGGATCAGACTACTGGTTACCTCAGGTGCTGATCCCCTGTTGATTGTACATGGATCAGACTATTTGGTTACTTCAGGTGTGAATCCCTTGTTATTGTACAGGGATCAGACTATTGGTTACCTCAGGTGCTGATCCCCTGTTGATTGTACATGGATCAGACTATTTGGTTACTTCAGGTGTGAATCCCTTGTTATTGTACAGGGATCAGACTACTGGTTACCTCAGGTGCTGATCCCCTGTTGATTGTACATGGATCAGACTATTTGGTTACTTCAGGTGTGAATCCCTTGTTATTGTACAGGGATCAGACTACTGGTTACCTCAGGTGCTGATCCCCTGTTGATTGTACATGGATCAGACTATTTGGTTACTTCAGGTGTGAATCCCTTGTTATTGTACAGGGATCAGACTATTGGTTACCTCAGGTGCTGATCCCCTGTTGATTGTACATGGATCAGACTATTTGGTTACTTCAGGCGTGGATCCCTTGTTATTGTACAGGGATCAGACTACTGGTTACCTCAGGTGCTGATCCCCTGTTGATTGTACATGGATCAGACTATTTGGTTACTTCAGGCGTGGATCCCTTGTTATTGTACAGGGATCAGACTATTGGTTACCTCAGGTGCTGATCCCCTGTTGATTGTACATGGATCAGACTATTTGGTTACTTCAGGCGTGGATCCCTTGTTATTGTACAGGGATCAGACTATTGGTTACCTCAGGTGCTGATCCCCTGTTGATTGTACATGGATCAGACTATTTGGTTACTTCAGGCGTGGATCCCTTGTTATTGTACAGGGATCAGACTATTGGTTACCTCAGGTGCTGATCCCCTGTTGATTGTACATGGATCAGACTATTTGGTTACTTCAGGCGTGGATCCCTTGTTATTGTACAGGGATCAGACTATTGGTTACCTCAGGTGCTGATCCCCTGTTGATTGTACATGGATCAGACTATTTGGTTACTTCAGGCGTGGATCCCTTGTTATTGTACAGGGATCAGACTATTGGTTACCTCAGGTGCTGATCCCCTGTTGATTGTACATGGATCAGACTATTTGGTTACTTCAGGCGTGGATCCCTTGTTATTGTACAGGGATCAGACTATTGGTTACCTCAGGTGCTGATCCCCTGTTGATTGTACATGGATCAGACTATTTGGTTACTTCAGGCGTGGATCCCTTGTTATTGTACAGGGATCAGACTATTGGTTACCTCAGGTGCTGATCCCCTGTTGATTGTACATGGATCAGACTATTTGGTTACTTCAGGCGTGGATCCCTTGTTATTGTACAGGGATCAGACTATTGGTTACCTCAGGTGCTGATCCCCTGTTGATTGTACATGGATCAGACTATTTGGTTACTTCAGGCGTGGATCCCTTGTTATTGTACAGGGATCAGACTATTGGTTACCTCAGGTGCTGATCCCCTGTTGATTGTACATGGATCAGACTATTTGGTTACTTCAGGCGTGAATCCCTTGTTATTGTACAGGGATCAGACTACTGGTTACCTCAGGTGCTGATCCCCTGTTGATTGTACATGGATCAGACTATTTGGTTACTTCAGGCGTGGATCCCTTGTTATTGTACAGGGATCAGACTATTGGTTACCTCAGGTGCTGATCCCCTGTTGATTGTACATGGATCAGACTATTTGGTTACTTCAGGCGTGGATCCCTTGTTATTGTACAGGGATCAGACTACTGGTTACCTCAGGTGCTGATCCCCTGTTGATTGTACATGGATCAGACTATTTGGTTACTTCAGGCGTGGATCCCTTGTTATTGTACAGGGATCAGACTACTGGTTACCTCAGGTGCTGATCCCCTGTTGATTGTACATGGATCAGACTATTTGGTTACTTCAGGCGTGGATCCCTTGTTATTGTACAGGGATCAGACTACTGGTTACCTCAGGTGCTGATCCCCTGTTGATTGTACATTGATCAGACTATTTGGTTACTTCAGGCGTGGATCCCTTGTTATTGTACAGGGATCAGACTACTGGTTACCTCAGGTGCTGATCCCCTGTTGATTGTACATGGATCAGACTATTTGGTTACTTCAGGCGTGGATCCCTTGTTATTGTACAGGGATCAGACTACTGGTTACCTCAGGTGCTGATCCCCTGTTGATTGTACATTGATCAGACTATTTGGTTACTTCAGGCGTGGATCCCTTGTTATTGTACAGGGATCAGACTACTGGTTACCTCAGGTGCTGATCCCCTGTTGATTGTACATGGATCAGACTATTTGGTTACTTCAGGCGTGGATCCCTTGTTATTGTACAGGGATCAGACTATTGGTTACCTCAGCGCTGATGCCCTGTTGGTTCTACATAGATCATATGCGAGAATCAATGCATCTCAGATGCATTGAAGGTACCAATACCTTAATTCAATTTTTTGAATAGTGTGCTTCAACACGAAGTTGACAAGTTCTGTTAATGGGTTATGATTTGGTAACGTATTATTTACTTAATACAAACCATCTAGGTTGTTATTATTTATTGCATGTTTTAGTGTATATTAAGAGGTTATTATATGGAGATTTTCATATCACACCTCATATCAACCGAGACCCCCATATCTACCAGAGGGTCTTTATGGGTCGAGGGTTGATATGTAGTGTGATTTGAAAATCGCCATATAATAACCTTTTTATCATATATTTAAGACATTTTGATGTGATAATTTTAATATCGATTTTTTCATCAGGTATGAAAGTTAATAAAAAAATATGAACTTGAGATTTTTAATTCACTCATATATATATATATATATATAAATAATTTTCAATAATTTCTTTTTTATAATAAGTTTGCATATCAAATCATGAACACGCGCATCAAAATCAAAATAGCATCTTTCTGTGAAGTTCAGAGATCTGGATTGAAAACTGTAGGAGGCTTTTACACAAAATACTTATGCAAATGTTATGAAAAAATACAAAAGCCTTGAAAATTAGGCGAAAAAAATCCATGAACAATTCCATATTTGCAGGTGCATATTTCTTGTGCTGTCTTTCTGTGAAGTTTCAGAGATCTGGGTTGAACACTGTAGGATTTTGTTGATTACACGATATAAGTAACGTCTTCTTCAAATGTTCCGAAAAATTACCAAGTTCCCAATTCCATAATAGTAAATGCATGACTTCAATACATGATAAATCTATGAAAGAAAGTGTGTCCTTTTCATATCCAAACTTGGGGCCTCGGTGGCCGAGTCGTTAAGGTAGTTCGTCTACTATTGATCACGTGGTCTGTCAACACTGAGATTGCGGGTTCGATTCTCACTGCAGGCAGGATGTACTCGACTCCAATCATAATTGACAAGGATTGCCAGTTTTCCTACCGCAGGTCGGGGGTTCTCTTCGGGTACTCCGGCTTCCTTCCCCAATAAAAACTGGACGCCATGATATAGCTGAAAAATTGCTGAAAGTGGCGTTAAAATACCATTCAAACAAACAAACAAACAAACATATCCAAACTTGATGTTTGCGTTCTCGTTTGATTCCATTCTTTTAGCAGACGACATAAATGGGAAAATCCTTTAATAGCGAGCATCGCAGATGCGAGCTATACAGCATCCTTTACAAGTCAGGGTTTCTGTGTCCACATGTGAGGATGTATTGAGGACAATGACACTGCTTACAATAAAAATGCTGCTAATTGAGAGACGCGAACAGACATAATATATACATATTTTTAAATAATAAATTAAACAATATTACGTTTCTTTTAAGTCGCATGTACATATGTGATAAATAGATTATTACATATCAAATTCCATATCTGCCCTGATATCTTCCCTCGACCTATATCTGACGCCTCCGGGCAGATATAGGTGTCCCGGGAAGATTTTTAAGCAGATATGGAATTCGACTTGTAATAATTATAAGATAAGATAAGATAGTTTATTTGCCAATTATGGTCCCACAAGGGGCTATTACAAATATAAACAATCATGATTTATGACATACATGGACATTCGAAGAGCTATAATGAGACAAACAGACAATACAAATATATATGACCCTGGCGAGGTTGTTCTTTTATAATAGTAGGTTTAGTGAACGAGAGATAAATATTTTGTTTTCTTTTTATTTTCCGCCTTTTTTTTATTATAAAATCTATTTATATACATGTTATATGATGGTGTTTGTTTAAATTGCAGAATTTTGAGGACATGTATAAAGGTGTCTTTGTTGAATACACAGGAATATACAACGACCGTGTTGGTAAAGGTTTGTAAGCTTTATAGTCATGCGTTCTACTGATAACAAATAAGGGACAGATCATTTAACTTGAAGGGGGATTCTTGGTTTTTTGTTTTGGTCAGAAAAGTATTTATATTTTGAAGGCGTCACGACAGAATATTTTTTTCATAATAAGCATTATTTATATAGCAGAAATCCTTCTTCAGAATATTTTTTTCTTACCCTCTGCTTCCAAAATATTTTTTCATCAAAAATCATTTTCAAAATAATTTTTTTTAGAAAAAAACCAAGCCCCCCCTCCTGCAAGTTAAATGGCCAGTCCCTAAAGTGATAAGTCATTTTACTCAAAACGTTTCAATCTAAGATTATGTACCTGACTGTAAGGAAATAACCGCCATTACAAATCATTAGTTATGTTGCATATTAGTGTAAGGATTAACCTATAAATTCTTTGAAGGGAGTTTGCCTGTTACCAAACGGTTTCTGGTATATGTTTACAGTGCTCTGTATGTTTATACTGCTCTGTAGCAACATTAATATAATAAATAATATCCCCAAAACTGGTTTAATACATTGTTATTAAGTTAGCATCTCCATTAAAAAATAGATTATATTTTCTTTCCGGTTATGGGGAAATCAGAACCGTTTACGGGTTTTCTATGGTTTTGACGTGTTTTCTATGGTTTTGACGTGTTTTCTATGGTTTTGACGGGTTTTCTATGGTTTTAACGGGTTTTATATGGTTTTGACGTGTTTTCTATGGTTTTGACGTGTAAACTATAATTAGTTTTACGTAGTTTAGTTGTTTTTAAAACAGTTGAGCAATTAATCATTTGTAAATAAGCAGACATGTTTACAGTTCTCTTATAACTGTTTTAGCAAAGATATATGGTGGTTACATTGGAGATGTAAAACCTGTTGCCCATATGATAGGAGAAGAAAGAGAGCCGACCGAGACAAGTAAGTCATTACAGTACAACAAGAGTTACTCCTCTTTAAGTATAATAAATGTCCGTTTTGTACTAGTACTTATTAATTTGCAATCTTTAACATAAAAACAACAACGAAGTTGAAGCGTACATTGAATTAGTATGTACGTAAAAAAGGCATATTCAAGAATTACAAGTAGGATCTTTTTTTATATTTCTTTACATATTGTTCTATGTATGTAAAGGCGGAAGCCTTTTTGAAGCCTTTAAAGAGGCCCCTCATAAAACACAGCTACCATGTCACAAATTATTTGTTTTGGAGCTTAATGAAATTCAATTGAAGTAATGTAACCGATAAATTGTGACAGCATGCTAGTTAGTGTAGCTTAGTTACAGTCGAAGTACTATATAAGAGACCGGAAGCAAGATACAAGTTGTGGTTTCATTGCACTCTTATTTTAATTTTAGAAGAAGCATTGCCTGTAAGAAAATGGTACAAGGGAAATAACTGTCTGCTTTTGAATGGAATGTCCATGTATGAAGGACGGCTACGCGTACCGGCCACAGGGTACTACCACGTGTACAGCATGCTGGACATAAGTTACCATTTTGGGAAGGACCAAAGTAGCCAGCTGACCATTCCATCGGAGAAATCATGGCTTATGCACTCCATTTACCGTTCCAATATCTACAAAGACACTGACGAATTAGTATTGAGTACATACCATCCATATGTATTTTCCAAGAACGGGATTTTCGGTCGGTTCGACACTTACATCAGTTCAGACATATATTTGAATGCAGGGGATGAGGTGTATGTCAAAGTGTCAAACATATCCCAAGTCAACAGTCCTCCTAAGAACATCATTGGAGTATACATGATTTAACTTGTCAGAAAATCAAGCATTGTTCTTTTTACTTAGAAATTTATCTGAAAATCAGCCAGACGACACACAAATTCAGAAAACTAACCTTTGTCATGTATAGCCCTACAGTATTAATTCACACAAGAGTAAGACAATAGTTGTTTAGAAGTGTGGTTTTTGGTATTGTTAATGTAACGTCTGATTCACAATTTCTCCTATTAACTCCTGTATAAATGGTGTTAATTGTGCTTCCTTAAATACACAAGATAAGTCATGTTTACCAATGTCATTCCTTGCTGAATGGCTGATTTTCAACAATATTTTGTTCTTTTTATTTCTATTTATTATCAGATTTCCTATAACCATTGTTTCATCACTACATGTAAGCAATTATAAATGGCAGCAATGACACTACAGTTATGGTCCTTACCAAAGCTTATATAGTAACTCAGAAACCCGGTGAACTCGTGGTGGTGAAACATGTTCTGTTTAACAGATACAGTAGTTTTATCTTTGACTAACCATATGATGGTCTCCAAAGGAGTATTTTAATGTAAATATTGTAGTATTTACTCGGTAGTTTTGAGGTTTAACCTTTAATGAATTAAACTTTGTCTGTAGATTTGGTAGATATGCTTTCAAAAATTTAAATAATCAAAAATTCATTGTGATAATCAGTGTGTATTATTGTGTTTGTGTCCATAACTAACTCTTAAGTTTGTTTTTTTTTTACATATTTTTTTGCTTCAGTAGATATGTAGAAAGGTGTATTTCATGTTGTAGATTGTCATAAAAATAAACAAATAACCAGGAAGTTTTATTCCTTGACAACAACCATGGTGACTGACCATCATGTGTGCAATGTCCACAATTCCATAACTGGTCGTACGTCCGTGGCTTGATCTCGGAGAATCCCATTACTGGTCATTTCCCGTGGTTTGATCTCGCCGAATTCCATTACTGGTAATGTTTTCGAGGTTTGATCTTGGCGAATCTCATTACTGGCAATTTTGCCGTGGTTTGATCTTGACGAATCTCCATACTGGTAATGTTTCCGTGGTTTGATATTGAACAGTCGTACAATTTTACATTTCTACTAGATCTCATTCATTAATTTCAACATTTTAATTGTAAGGTTAAATCGTTAAGGATGACGCTGTTGATAACACGTGACCTCTTGGGGTCAGTATGAGGATAGGCTGACGGTAATAAGTTGTGCATTAGTGCGTGCGAAAGATTGCTCGTCTTTAAGGGCATGGGTTTAAATCTGTTTTAAATGTCAACAAATCAAAAGTACGTTGTAATATACATGTTGAAAAGGTTTAAGGTATGAATTTTATTTTGGTGACATGTGGTTTATGTGGTATTTTGGTATATTTCTGACTAAATGTATTCGTCTATTCACCAAAACAAAACAAACAGCAATTCACACTTTATTAACAATGAATTCAATTTTCTTGAAACTGAATTTGAACAGTTTAACTTTTTTATATTACTGCAAAAAGGCTTGATCTAAAATGGACGACGCAAAATGCTAAACTTAAATGAGATTGGCCCTTCAGAAACTTTAGAAATGCAGCTTCATATGACGTTTTTTAAGAATATTTACTATTGTTTAAATTTGCCATTTCTTTAAAAATGGGTCGTCTTGCTTCAAGTCAGAATACAAATACAGGACAAGCTCGATCCTGTATTGCTTGCAGCCAAACAATGCAGGCTAAGCTCGATCAAGACTTGCTTCCAGTCAGAAAATAATACAGGCTTAGCTCGATCAAGTCCTGCTTTAAGTCGGAATACAATTACAGGATAATCTCGATCCTGTATTAATTGCAGCCAAAAATACAGGCTAAGCTCGATCAAGTTCTGCTTCAAGTCAAAAGACAATTACGTGATAAGCACGATCCTGTATTGCATGCAGCCAAACAATACCGGCTTAGCTCGATCAAGTCCTGCTTCAAGTCAGAATACATATTACAAGCTTAGCTGGATCAATTTCTGCTTCAAGTCAAAAAACAATACAGGCTTCGCTCGATCAAGACTTGCTTCAAGTCAGAATACAAGATCGTGATAAGCACGATCCTGTATTAGTTGCTTGCAGCCAAACAATACAGGTTTAAATCGATCAAGACTTGCATCCAGTCAGAAGACAATAGTGGCTTGGAACCCAAAATCTATCCATAAACAATTAATAAAAAATAATTTATACACTTACAAAAACGGTGTCAGGAAGATATGTTAATTGTTACAGTGACACCTACAGTTGATTGACCGGAGAGGTTTTAACTATTTTACTGACATTATAGGGAAGCAAACGATCTATACCGACAACAGCACAATACGTGACTAAACTAGTCGACCTGTAACATTTTTGGCAAAGCGATACAACGTGCTCACATCGTGCATAAAGTGTGGTTCAGCAGGTGTGTTATAGTAAAGACCTCCAAATAACTAAACATTTATATTAGTTTGTGACATTCCATTCATCAAGATTGATAATTATCTATATATTTTGGTTCAAGCGCACTCGGACTTTGCACTATGGAATGTCTAGCACCTCCCTGTGCTGTTGTGTTATTGTTATTGTTTGCTTTGTGTGGATTACAATCTTGTCATAAAATAAAAACAAGCCTTAAATTTCATTTTATCTATTATCTACTTTTCCGCCAAAGAATTGATAACTAAATCTATAAAATGAAAACTGACAATGACCACCGAAGTAGAATGAAAACTGACAATGGCCACCGAACCACGTGCACCGAAGACATTTCCAGCTACTTTGTTTAGATACCATTGATATGTTTTGCTTTATGCATGACTTGCCCGAAGGAGTCAATATTTAGAACGATCTGTATGCGTGCATTGTATGTTGAATGTTTTATTAAATTTATTAATTATTGCGATCATCATCGTTCTGTGTATGGGCAGATAAAGATATTAATCTCTAGAGCTTTTTTCTTAAGTTCCCTACTTTAATCTTAAAACCTGCCGTGACGACCATCTTATATTTCAGTAAAATAATAGACGACCACCCAATGAAGCTCTATGTGTAATTTTTTTTAGAAAAGACACGAATAATTTATAATACGGTCATATGTAACTAAGTCATGCAATGGCAGTCATCTTGTATTTCTAATTGAAACAAAAGACACAAATTTGTATTATACATTTTTGAGGTATATTCAAATTTTGAATGTTTTCTTAAACCCACACGTATGCAAACTTTTTAATGTTTTCTTAAACCCACACGTATGCAAACTTTTGAATGTTTTCTTAAACCCACACGTATGCAAACTTTTTAATGCTTTCTTAAACCCACACGTATGCAAACTTTTTAATGCTTTCTTAAACCCACACGTATGTAAACTTTTTAATGCTTTCTAAACCCACACATGCAAACTTTTGAATGTTTTCTTAAATCCATACGTATGCAAACTTTTTTATGCTTTCTTAAACCCACACTTATGCAAAGCAAATTGTCTGTTACTTATAGATTCCCTCCAATTTTGCTGTTTTTTTCTGTTCTTACTAGGTTCCCTTTTTGCTGTACCTGGCGTCATTGATATGTACAACATGGCTATCCCAATTTGTCAAAAATGCTTACACTATATCCACGGGGCAATGATACAATCCGTAATGAGACAAAGACATCTCTAATATCGCACATTGATCGTTTGCTTATTTGTCGTATGTTTCTGAGTATTTGTCGCTTGTTGTGACCGGCACATCTCTAATATCACCCATTGATAGTATGCTTATTGTATGTTTCTGAGTGTTTGTCGCTTGTTGAGACCGGAACATCTTTAGTATCATTCATTGATCGTTTGCTTATTTGTCGTATGTTTCTGAGTGTTTGTCGCTTGTTGTGACCGGCACATCTCTAATATCACCCATTGATAGTATGCTTATTGTATGTTTCTGAGTGTTTGTCGCTTGTTGAGACCGGAACATCTTTATAGTATCATTCATTGATCGTTTGCTTATTTGTCGTATGTTTCTGAGTGTTTGTCGCTTGTTGTGACCGGCACATCTCTAATATCACCCATTGATAGTATGCTTTTTGTATGTTTCTGAGTGTTTTTCGCTTTTGAGACCGGAACATCTTTAGTGTCATTCATTGATCGTTTGCTTATTTGTCGTATGTTTCTGAGTGTTTGTCGTTTGTTGTGACCGGAACATCTCTAATATCACCGAATGATTCCGGTAGCTTGCTTGTTGTATGTTTCTGAGTGTTCGTCGCTTGTTGTGACCGGAACGTCTCTGATACACCCATTGATCGTTTGCTTATTTGTTGTATGTTTCTGAATGTCGCTTGTGACATGTTTTCTGTAGGCCTTAGCTTTGTAATTTCCTACTCGGTTTTGTTTTTTTATCGCGCCTTTAATACATATTTTAACATTAAATACTTTCTAGCATATGTAACAATAACCCAGACAGAATTAAAGGAACAATTAGTCATCGGTAGGAACAAACAGTGGTTGGCCGAATAGGATTGTTTTGAGTAGATTAAAACACCGTGTGTATCTTGTGTACAGCTTTTTAGTATTTTCCTAGTAAACTACAGTGGGATTCCGGATACGGTTTGAAATAAACTTTATTCAAAAACTAATTATTTGGTGAAATACAACTCAAAATTAACCTTTGTTTTTCTAAAAAAGTTAAACCGGATTCATTTATATAAATAAAATCTGAAATTATTGCTGAATATATTGTACAGAGACTTGTAACTAAGCATTAGATAAGTTTATATAACCGTGGAGTTTCTAATTCTCGTGTATTTCGTGGTATTATTTCTAGGTTTCTAATCCTCGTTGATTTCGTAGTACTATTCTTGTGTTTCTAAATCTCGTGGATTTCGTGGTATTATTCATAGGAATCATACTGGGAGGGTTCCCAGTGCTCGACCCAGCTCAGCGTGTCCCGGGGTGGCGGATAGGGGAAACCCTCTCGTTTTAAAGGGGTCAAGTCATAATACGGAAAGCCTGGCCACGGACCGTAGTAGGTAACGTCGAAAAGGAGTATGCTCGTTGTAGCCCCTTCGCAAGGCTAAAATCTCCGCCCTTAATACTCCATTCTTTTCCAGTGGCTGTCTAAATTTTGTTCCCTGTATCATCATATTTCTTTTGATTTCATGTTTGTTAACTTGTTTTCGTCCTGAATATAACTGAAAAACTGCTCGCTGAACGTAAAGCAAACATTCAATCAATCAATCAGTTATTCCTGGAATGCTAAATCTCGTTGATTTCCTGGCAGTATTAGAGAGTCTCTATAGTAATTCTCGTGTATTCCGTATGTTTTTATCTTGTAGATATCGTAGTATTATTTTGCATTTCTGAATCTCCCTGATTTCATGGGATTTGACAAACCACTTATTATAGTATAAAACTGAAATACAATCTCTCTGTTCTTCTTCTACGAATTAAGGGTCATTAAAAGCAGGTTGTTTTCAAACCTCGAAAATTGATATCCACGGAATTGAGTAAATCAATCTTTGGTGAAAACATTTATTTAAAGAACGTCACTAATGTAATCTGTCAGAATAAGTTTGATATATCTATAGATATCCAAGGAAACACAATCTATTAAATATCTACGGTAACATTCTGAATAATGCAGTATTAACCTTGAGCTCTTTAAAACGTGAACCGGAACAGGTACAGTGGGGCAGACGAATTGTCGACCTTGGATTTTACAATTTAATCTTCTGTTCAAACTTTTATGTATACAAGTATTAGCTTTCCTAAAAAGCTAGCCGTCTCTAAGCTTTATTTTTCGTGGACAAAAATACGTACTGTTTTTTAATGTTATTATGTATTGTTATTATTAACATCACTTCATTATTAGTATACAATTTTTAGATAGCCAAATCATGCAACCGCAAAATATAGGTCAGAGTCAGCATATGAAGCATGCACTATGCTAAGCATCTCTAGATGCATCATTCTACGCGGTAAGATAGTTGATGTGAACCTTGTCAGTAAGCAGGAAAAGATTAAAATTGTTCTCCTTTTCTCACTTGTTTTTCCGTTTTTCTCCGTTTAAGTTTTATGATACACATTTTATGATAAACATACACAAATCAATGCGACTTTCCTTTCAAAACAGTTAAATTCCCATTACTAGTATCTTGCATATTTTTTTCTTTTTTATCGTAACCGATTCGTGATCGCTCGGCTTTTCTCGAGTGGCAACGAAAAGCGGTCGGCCTATTATTATTGCTACCGCAATGTTATGCGGGGTTTTCATCACTAACTTAGCTCTGCTTATTTGTTGAGTATTTTAAGTTTGGTTTGGACTAGCAGGAATGATATATGGGCTTGAGATAATGAAATGTAGGCAATATGAAATAGAACAACTAGAAAAGATGTAGAGGAAAATCTTGAGGTATTCCAAACAAAACCTCAAATACTGCAGTTTACCTCAATCTAATTAAAATTATATCTTCACTTGGCTCCCCCTTTTTGCTGATCAAACAACATTCCATTACAGGTCATCTCATAATGAACTTCTGTATTGACCAATCAAAAACTGTCTTCCACAACCTTTAATGTTGGGGAATCCTCTGTCATTGTTCGGAATCTCTCTGCCATTATTGTACCTTTTTCATAACTCAACCCCAAGTTGATACAATCTTACGTTTGATTGGTTAATTTTTTGGGGAATACCAAGATTTTTCTTTGGATAATATTTATATCAAAAGTTCAATCTGAGATGACCTGTAATGGGATGTTGTTAGATCTTCAGAGCGACAATAACAAAAAGGGGGAGCTAGTGAAAGATTTAATTTTAATTAGATTGCAGTTTACCTATTCGTTGGTGCAATTCCAATACAGATGTATATAGATCTTAATAATATACTGTCACTCCTTAAGAATATAATCAGATGCCCATCGTCAGCAGAGTATAATATCTTAATTAGACAACATTGCTTCAACAGAAATAGCAACGAATTTTTTACAGAAAGGGCTGAACTAGTTTTAGAGAAATATGGAATGGAGACAATACAGGAACTAATGAAAAACCCTATAAGGCGTGGAAAAAAGAAGTAAGGAAGGCACAAAAATTATACTGGTCTCAACAATGTGAGGAAGATATAGCTAAGAAGTCAACCCTTTTACCTCCAATTACAGAAAAACCCGATGTCACAACCACATAATATTTGGGAAGGCTCAGAAAATGTACATAGAAAAATAAGAGCGGCAGAAGTCAAGATCTGTCGCGAACTGTATTCACGATATTACATGAACAATTGTAATTATTTTTACTTGTGATTATTTTTTAATTATGCCATATTATTATTGTTATATAATTTGTTTAGAACAAGGATGTTATGGTTTATTCTAGAAATTAGTTGATTGTACTATTGTTTATCTGGAAGCTTCTGAAATTTACATGTTACTATTATTAGGGTTTAAGTTCAAGTAATAGTTGTAAGATTAGACAGTGACAATAGCAGTTATCCAATGTGGTATTGTTGAAAGTGAAAGTAGCTGTACATATTGTAAATAGAAGTTTGCAGTAAATAAAAGTTAGAAACCTGATTCCGTGTTAGTTTGGATTTCGTCACAAGATCAGCTTGTAACTCAAACATACCTGTTTAATACAACAAGAAAAAAGTATGGAGATAGTTATATCAAAACTATATGCTGCCTATGCGGAGATGAGCCAGATGATCTACAACATTTTATTCTCAAGTGTCCAAAGCTGGAAAACGTTCGGAGAAGGCATCTCCGACATATCAAAAGCTACCTAGATAACCTCAGAAACGATGTTTACCAAGAGTTTATCACCCAAAACAACCCACTTCAACTCATACTGGACTGTACAAACCAACAGATGCCTTATATCAGTAAGCTGAAAAAACAAGGTTATATAGAGCTGGATGAACTAACCAGGAACATGTGCTATAACCTACATATGGAAAGGATGAGACAGTTAAAGGAAGGGGGGAGGATTCTATAAATATATAAACTATGTATAATCCGATGCTTTTAGTGTTTTAATAGAAAAAATGCAATAGTGATGGTACCCTTCTTGTATATATCTATGAATTTTATTTTGACTCCACGCTTGACCAAGTGCATCTTATCGTTTTAACTCAAGCATCGTGTTTTAGCAGCTTTATAGTTTTAGAAACCGCAATACATGCCCTTTTTGATATCAGAAAGTCAAATTTTAGATTAACAATATTTAAACATTTTAGTGCATTTATGACTAGTGCCTGATATTTTACGTATAATGCTGCTTCTTGCCTTTTAGTGCTTTTAGTGCTTTTACGATAAAGTAGTAATTGTAGACTGAGTTTAATAACTCTACATTTAAATAACTTATATGTGGATGCCTAACTGTATTATAACCCATACACTGTACATAAATGTTCACCTGACTCCGTCAACTATTCGTATTCTCACTGTGACTATATGCACCATACACATGCAATGATGTGCACCACATATATCTATCCAGAGGATAGAGTGCGCCGACTAACGGCGGTAGTTACCTGAACAAGACAAGACAGTTGGCCAATCGGCAGCTGTCTCCCGATTTAGCCTATTATGATTGCTACCGCCCCGTAATTATGCCGGGTTTTCATCCCTAACTTAGCTCTGCTTATTTGTTTTCCAATCGGCAACTATCTCCCGATTTAGCAGCCAATCAAGACACAGCATTGTTTATCTGTTATCCTTGAGATACGACTGGTTTCCGCTGTTTAGCTTTTGATTATTTATCCCGTCTCGCATGCGAGACGGGAATGATTTCATTTTAACCGCAGAAAGAATTTTCATTCAGATAGAAGTCCACTTAACTACTATATCATTTTTTTCATACAACCTTTAGGCAATTACAATTATATTGAAAGAATCTTAAATATTTTTATGCAATGTTCCACAGAATATTTTAGCGCTTGATCTTAATATTTTGACTATTGTAGGCTTTTTTCTTGAAAAAAAATATTTATTACGTGCGGCAAAAAATATCAAAGACTAATATACTATGTTTGGTAGCCGGATGCGGCCAATTTACGTTTTCATCTTTAATATTTTATCACCAACAATGCAAAAACTTAAAAGCGACAAATAAAATCTTGCAAGCTATCTTCAATAGACTGTAGTGTATTTAATTTACTAATTGAATTTTACAAGCAGCAAAATCCCAAAATAAACAATCACTTAATGTATAGGAATCGATAAAATATCGAACTACGCATGCTTGGACAATTTGACCGGATTGCGAAAACGCGACAACATGTGAAAAGGCAAAATGAGGAATACCTGAAAGCGAAAGCGAGAAGCCGTTTATCGTGCTTTTGGCTCATAAAATGTCGAAAGCGAAAGCGCGAAATGTTGCATTTGGCCACCACACGGGGGGGGGGGGGGGTGGTAACTAAGGATATTTTTAGGAACCTAAACGGGACCTAATCATATACTGAATGATTAAATCAGACCTATTCATATATTTTATTACAGCACATCCCCATTTGCAAAATAGTCCATTCACTACCAAAATGATCAAGTGATGTTAATGGAACGCTTTGTTTGTAAAATCACTGTGCTTTACATAGGCTTAGCATGCTTAAGATGAGAATTGAGGCATGGATATATTTAGATAATTTACAACTATCCAATGATATATTTTTCAATGAAAAAAGCTACCTATTCATATATTTTGGAGATGTAAAGTGACCTATTTGGGCCGCACATCCGTATTACTCAATATATACCAAGTTACCCCCCCCCCCCACCCCACCCCCCCCCCCCCCGTGGGCCACCATCATAAATATAAACATTCCAATCAATAACACGTTGAGATATGATCAGATATATTTCTATTTGTTACGAAATTGTAATCGTAACCATTGTTGTTATCAATTTACGAGGATCAATGACCTATACAAGTGAGATGAAATATGCTGGAATTAAAATATACATTGTGTGAGAAAGCGCCTCATTCAGGGGAAAATAAGTGGAAAGCGACAGCACGGTAGTTAAACTAGACAAGTATTAGCTTTCCTAAAAAGCTAGCCGTCTCTAAGCTTTATTTTTCGTGGACAAAAATACGTACTGTTTTTTAATGTTATTATGTATTGTTATTATTAACATCACTTCATTATAAGTACACAATGTTTAGATAGCCAAATCAGGCAACCGCAAAATATAGGTCAGAGGCATATGAAGCATGCACTATGCTAAGCATCTCTAGATGCATCATTCTACGCGGTAAGATAGTTGATGTGAACCTTGTCAGTAAGCAGGAAAAGATTAAAATTGTTCTCCTTTTCTCACTTGTTTTTCCGTGTTTCTCCGTTTAAGTTTTATGATACACATTTTATGATAAACATACACAAATCAATGCGACTTTCCTTTTAAAACAGTTAAATTCCCATTATCTTGCATAATTTTTCTTTTTTTATCGTAACCGATTCGTGATCGCTCGGCTTTTCTCGAGTGGCAACGAACGGCGGTCGGCCTATTATTATTGCTACCGCAATGTTATGCGGGGTTTTCATCCCTAACTTAGCTCTGCTTATTTGTTGAGTATTTTAAGTTTGGTTTGGACTACCACGAATGATATATGGGCTTGAGATAATGAAATGTAGGCAATATGAAATGGAACAACTAGAAAAGATGCAGAGGAAAATCTTGAGGCCTTCCAAACAAAACCTCAAATACTGCTGTTTACCTATTCGTTGGTGCAATTCCAATTCAGATGTATGTCATGTATATAGATCTTAATATACTGTCACTCCTTAAGAATATAATCAGATGCCCATCATCAGCAGAGTATAATATCTTAATTAGACAACATTGCTTCAACAAAAATAGCAACGAACTTTTTACAGAAAGGGCTGAACTAGTTTTAGAGAAATATGGAATGGAGACAATACATGAACTAATGAAAAACCCTAGATAAAAAAAGGCGTGGAAAAAAAGAAGTAAGGAAGGCACAAGAATTATACTGGTCTCAACAATGTGAGGAAGATATAGCTAAGAAGTCATTAGTTTAATACCTCCAATTACAGAAAAACCCGATGTCACAACCACATATTATTTGGGAAGGCGCAGAAAATGTACATAGAAAAATAACAGCGGCAGAAGTCAAGATCTGTCGCGAACTGTATTCACGATATTACATGAACAATTGTAATTATTTTTTCTTGTGATTATTTTTTAATTATGCCATATTATTATTGTTATATAATTTGTTTAGATCAAGGATGTTATGGTTTATTCTAGAAATTAGTTGATTGTACTATTGTTTATCTGGAAGCTTCTGGAATTTACATGTTACTATTATTAGATAGATTTAGATAATTATAGAAACTACTTGAAAAAGAACTTTGTACAATATTCTTTATAAAATAGTATATAAGACATGGTTGTAACATTTATAGGAGTTCAAGTTTAAGTTTAAGTACAAGTAATAGTTGTAAGGTTAGACAGTGACAATAGCAGTTATCCAATGTGGTATTGTTGAAAGTGAAAGTAGCTGTACATATTGTAAATAGAAGTTTGCAGTTAATAAAAGTTAGAAACCTGATTCCGTGTTAGTTTGGATTTCGCCAAAAGATCAGCTTGTAACTCAAACATACCGGTTTAACACAACAAGAAAAAAGTATGGAGATAGTTATATCAAAACTATATACTGCCTATGCGGAGATGAGCCAGATAATCTACAACATTTTATTCTCAAGTGTCCAAAGCTGGAAAACGTTCGGATAAGGCATCTCCGAAATATCAAAAGCTACCTAGATAACCTCAGAAACGATGTTTACCAAGAGTTTGTCACCCAAAACAACCTACTTCAACTCATACTGGACTGCACAAACCAACAGATGCCGTATATCAGTAAGCTGAAAGAACAAGGTTATATAGAGCTGGAGGAACTAACCAGGAACATGTGCTATAACCTACATATGGAAAGGATGAGACAGTTAAAGGAAGGGGGGGGGCAGGATTCTATAAATATTTAAACTATGTATAATCCGATGCTTTTAGTGTTTTTAATAGAAAAAATGCAATAGTGATGATACCCTTCTATGTATGAATTTTATTTTGACTCCACGCTTGACCAAGTGCATCTTATCGTTTTAACTCGAGCATCGTGTTTTAGCAGCTTTTATAGTTTTAGAAACCGCTATACATGCCCTTTTTGATATCAGAAAGTAAAATTTAAGATTAACAATATTTGAACATTTTAGTGCATTTATGACTAGTGCCTGATATTTTACGTATAATGCTGCTTCTTGCCTTTTAGTGCTTTTAGTGCTTTTACGATAAAGTAGTAATTGTAGACTGAGTTTAATAACTCTGCATTTAAATAACTTATATGTGGATGCCTAACTGTATTATAACCCAAATATACACTGGACATAAATGTTCACCTGACTCCGTCAACTATTCGTATTCTCACTGTGACTATATGCACCATACACATGCAATGATGTGCCCCACATATATCTATCCAGAGGATAGAGTGCGCCGACTAACAGCGGTAGTTACCTGAACAAGACAAGACAGTTGGCCAATCGGCAGCTGTCTCCCGATTTAGCCTATTATGATTGCTACCGCCCCGTAATCATGCCGGGTTTTCATCCCTAACTTAGCTCTGCTTATTTGTTTTCCAATCGGCAACTATCTCCCGATTTAGCAGTCAATCAGGTTACAAAAGCGCAATTATTTACAATGCATTTCCCATATGGTACCCCTGGCAATTAAGTTCATTTGTGCGAAAAACCTCAAAAATTTCCCCCCGGAAAACAGTTTTTTGTGTAAATTGAAATGAAAAACTTCATTATTAACAAATAAAAAAGTATAGGTCATGCAGCAAAAATGACCGAAAATTTTGGTTGAAATAATGACATTTAAATGGCACTGACACAATTTCTAACCTCCCTCTTTAATCGTTTTAAGCTTAATTTTCAAGGCTCTTAAAAATTTCCGTCCAAATATCGAACATTTTCATTCAATAATGTTTATAAATTTTAATTTTGCTATTTTCAGAACTCCAACATCCAATCAGATGCCTCCGTGTATTTTCTTCTGCATACTATCTTGGGTTAAAAAATTTCCCGTTGTCATGTAAACAAATAATTGCGCAATTGTAACCTATAGGCAACATTGGAAGTGTCAGAATGAGCCCAAAATGTTATGGTATCATCCTTAGGCAATATCCAAATGCTTCCCAAAATAAAATAAAGTTATCTTCAAGGGTTGTTTGTTCGTTTGAATTTTCTGTAGGCCACCCTCTATCAAAATTAATCGCATTTTTCATCATGTTTTCCGACAATAATGTGTTGCTGCTTAGTAATATTCGAGTTATTGTACTTGTTTTCGGTCGTTATTTGTATATTTAGTACACGAGTCAATTCTGGGATAACTTTCTTCTTCAACATTTGTTCTCGAATAAAGATCTGAAGGCCGAAAACGAATTTTTCGTAGAATCTGTGAAAAACCACATTTTTGAAACTGACTATAGCTTGCTATGATTATACTTGGTGAGTCCTTTTTTATGTTCGTATGTCAGAAGCAGTCCCATTAAAGCCAACTGCATTCATATTCAACAAAGGCGATGTCATTTATGGATACAACATACTCAAATGCTTAAAACCCCAAAAATTCAATTTGGCTGAAAAAAGGTCAAAACAAAAAAAGTCGGCTAAGAGACTTAAACCTAGCATAAAATATGCGTTTTTGATGTCAAACGCTGCATTTGAATGTATTTAACAATTTCCTTCCAAAACGTCAGCAACAACGTTTACCTAAAAGACCGCACAAACTCGTCATAGTAGCCCACCCTAGATTTCCTATGAAAAAATACGTATATTTTAGAAACAGACTATAATTTTTAACAAATCGTTATTAATAAACAATTTATACATAACTTGACATTCTGTGACGAATTCGAATTTTAGAATTAAAAATGGGACAATAAATCAAGTATTTTGGAAGAAATCTCACTTCCATATAGGTTACAAAAGCGCAATTATTTACAATGCATTTCCCATATGGTACCCCTGGCAATTAAGTTCATTTGTGCGAAAAACCTCAAAAATTTCCCCCCGGAAAACAGTTTTTTGTGTAAATTGAAATGAAAAACTTCATTATTAACAAATAAAAAAGTATAGGTCATGCAGCAAAAATGACCGAAAATTTTGGTTGAAATAATGACATTTAAATGGCACTGACACAATTTCTAACCTCCCTCTTTAATCGTTTTAAGCTTAATTTTCAAGGCTCTTAAAAATTTCCGTCCAAATATCGAACATTTTCATTCAATAATGTTTATAAATTTTAATTTTGCTATTTTCAGAACTCCAACATCCAATCAGATGCCTCCGTGTATTTTCTTCTGCATATTATCTTGGGTTAAAAAATTTCCCGTTGTCATGTAAACAAATAATTGCGCAATTGTAACCATCAAGACACAGCATTGTTTATCTGTTATCCTTGAGATACGACTGGTTTCCGCCGTTTAGCATTTGATTATTTATCCCGTCTCGCATGCGAGACGGGAATAACAATATGAAGGAAAATAACGTGACCAAAAAAATCATCTTAATTTGACATTTTATGAATTTGTGGACGCTGCATTATCGAATTATGGCGTAACTGCTCACATGACGTTTGAATAAATGACAATTATATATTGATTTTAGTTGGTATTCACAATTTTTTATTTTATTTTTATTTTAGTGGCCATTTAAAAAAATCCACAACTGACTAATTTCAAACAAGCTGCAGCTTCTACAAATCCGCATCCGGGTATTTGTGTTCATTGATAGCAGCGTCTGTTTCCCAACGCGGTTTTGGAAACATCGGCATTACTCCTATAAAACAGGTCGACGAATCCGGGTCTCTGTACCTTAAAAACTAGCTTTCCGCCCATCTCTAAGTATCTTTAATGATTTTTAATAGAATCGAATGAAGTCCAGAAGTTAAGAGTCCTATTTAGTTCGTTCTAAGTCGAGAAAAATCGACCACTACATACTCTGTTCCGGGCTTCTTTCCGTCCAGTTTGGTTTCCTTCCTCTTTCGCTGTGCCTCTGTATCTCGTCTCCAGCTGTTGCGGCCACGCCTCTTTTTGCCTAGGGTGTTCCAAGTAAAGGCCTGGCTTGTGGTGCTGGGTGCTAGTTTCCGAAGGGTATGTCCGATCCAGTCCCGCTTCCTTCCTAAAATACGTTTTGCCACTGGTTCTTATCCCGCTCATAAAACTCCATTCTCTATTTTATCTTGCAATAGTATTCTGTTCATGAGTCTCAGGCAGGTGTTAAAGAAAGTCTAGATATTTTGTTGCATTTTTTGGTCGTTCGCCAGGTCTCACAACCATACAGCAGGACCGGTTTTAAATTTGAGTTGAAGATGCGGATCTTAGTCATCGTGTAAATTCCCTTGGAAGTCCAGATGTTTTTCAGCACATTGAGGCTCCTCTTGCTTTGCCAATCATCTGTGACGTATATGTCCTCCCTGCTTGTCAATCATCTGTGAAGTATCTTTGACGTATATGTCCTCCCTGCTTGTCAATCACACTTCGAAGGTAGACAAAAGGACTGAAAATCTCTGATAAGTTCTCCTCCAACTGGGATTGGCAGTTCTGTTTTCTTCTTGTAAATGAGTCCGATTTGTGCCGAGATTGTCTAGACGTTTGATCATGTCTTGCATCTGGTTTCGATTGTGTGCCAGGAGAGCTAAGTTTTCTTTATAATCATCATATCTTCAATAAGGCTGATTTAAGTCCATTTCTAAGTTCATTACCGTCGATACCCTTACATTCCGACATTTCACTTTCATATTGAATAACTTGACTTAACTCCAGTTTTTAATCAGCTTGATTGAAGGTATGATGAATATATTCATAGAGAACAATATTTAAAGAAGCGAATTATATGAAGTTTAACTGGACGAAAATGTTTTATAACATCTGAACACGATAAAATATGCCGACTCAGACCCATGTCGCAAAATCCTCTGTTTTACTTACGGAGAGCTCTCTGGCGTCCCACGCAAAAAAAAGCGTTGGACGGCAAACAATTTTCGGACTAAGTTTCTTACTGCATTCCCACTGTGCCTCCGGGTCTGACTCACTGCTTTCAATCAGCTCTTGTAGTGCCTGCAACCTGTTTGATAAGCTGACCTTGGAGACTGTCTGTATGTCTTTGCTTTTGAGCAGTCCTACATGGTATTTTGTCCCGGTGAGTTGTGTTGCTTGGAGGTTTGTATCTCTTGAGTGGAAGTCTTACTGTGTTAAGAGGAGTTAGTGGTCAGAGGAAACGTCAGCACCTCATCCCTCCTACATCCTGTCATGATCTTCTGAACTTCCGGCTAATGCAGATCTGTGGTCGATCTGGTTCTCCTTGATAAGGTCCAGTGATCTCCATGTGGCATTGTGGATGTACGTCCTTGTACGGGATTAGTGGATTTTTACACAATATAACTGAATCTACACCGACTGTTAGTAAAGCTAGCAGTGTCAATAGTATAACCTGTTTGGAATATCTTTATAATTCGCCTTTTTCATGATTTCATATATTTTTTAAATTTTTTTTTTTTTTTTGGTAGTGTGTTGTGTTTCAGTCAGCCGTTTCTTTACGATGTCATCTTTCAATTTGTACTGTTATTTTTTCCCGGATTTCACAGAGTGTAAATCCCGGTTATAGTATGGTGAATGTTGGGCGGGCGGGCGGGCGGCGTGCTGGCGGGCGGACGGGGAAAATTTTTTTCGTAAGTTTTCTCGGCTTCTACTATTGATTTCAAATTTGGTGCACAGCTTTAGCATGATGAGTTGTACCGTGCCTCCCCTTTTCTAGGTCAGTCAATTATCTACTTCCTGTTTTCCGAGACGACTTACGAAATCCGGCCATTTCTGTCTTTGATCGATTTTCTTATATATATAATTTTAAGACTCGACAAACAATAATTTAAATATATTATGTGACAAAATTGTTGTTATCATAAAAAATTAAATCTACTATATATGTTTAAAACTATAATTGTACCGTCTCTATCACTATATGTTTTGGATGTGAATAGTTCTAGCATATTGCAAGACAATAATTTACCTATTAATTATAATTGATGATTGTATAAACCCAATATTTGTTGTCTGGCTAACACAAATTAATTATACTTATTAACAGTAAACATGAGAATGTTTAGTCAGTATAACGCCCAAATTTCGATCAAACAGAGGCTAAAGATGTTCTGCACAGGTATCGAAAGCTCAATATATCATCTTCAAGTCGCAGTGTATGCACGGCATTTTTTTTCTTTTTTTTTTTTGCTGCCAAATGAAAACTGCCTATCACGTTTGGTCTATCTTATGCTCCTTCTGTAGATCCAAATATGTGTAAATTGATTTTAACAATTATTTTCTACGATCAATTAGCGTTTTGAAATGCGACGGATTTTTCATTTTGATAGGGCGATTTTCTATAGTAAATTCTGATCTAAATTACAACTAAAGTGTACGTTTGGAAGAGTCGATTGTTGTTTATTCAAAATACTTTTAAAATGTCGTTGCCAGTCGAGGCGGGAAAAGTCTCGCGGTTTGTCTAATACCATTACAAATGCAGACACGTTCTTTTGAATACAGCGCAAAGTCCCTTTGTAAATGGCTCTTACCAAAATTCCCGAAGCGAATGCAAAGAACGATTTGGGACATGTCAACAACAAAGGCATAATATAAAATATACAACATGGAATAATACAAAATGTCAACAACAAAGCCATAATATAAAATATACAACATGGAATAATAAAAAAATGCAAGCAAAAAACTGATCGCACAGAGGTTTGCCTTTTAGTATATAGATCAAACCATTTATTAAAGTTGCACATATTTAACGCAGACAGCGAAAGGTTAGATTTTGGTACGTGTATATATTTAATGAAGAGAACGGAACGGTTAGACCTCGGTACGTAAACATATTTAACGCAGTGAGCGTAACGGTTAGATCTTGGCACGTACACATAGTTTACGCAGAGAGCGGAATGGTTAGATCTTAGTACGTACATAAAACTCAGAGAGCGGAACGTTTAGATATTTCTGTACGATTAGATCTTGGTACGTATACACATATTTAACGCAGAGAGTAGAACGGTTCGATCTTGGAACGTTCACATATTTAACGCCGATATCGGAATGGTTAGATTTTGGTACGTACATAAAATTGCAGATATCGGAACGGTTAGATCTAAGTAAGTACACATATTTAACGCAGAGAGCGGAACGGTTAAATGTTTGTGCGTACACATATTTAACGCAGAGAGCGGAACGGTTAGATCTTGGTACGTACACACATTGAACGCAGAGAGTGGAACGACATATACACATATTTAACACGTCTTATTTGTAATTAATGCATACAGACGAATAGCTTACAGTAGTTATATGGAAGGTCATTGGATCGAATAGCTTACAGTAGTTATATGGAAGGTCATTGGATCGAATAGCTTACAGTAGTTATATGGAAGGTCATTGGACCGAATAGCTTACAGTAGTTATATGGAAGGTCATTGGATCGAATAGCTTACAGTAGTTATATAGAAGGTCATTGGATCGAATAGCTTACAGTAGTTATATGGAAGGTCATTGGATCGAATAGATTACAGTAGTTATATGGAAGGTCATTGGACCGAATAGCTTACAGTAATTATATGGAAGGTCATTGGATCGAATAGCTTACAGTAGTTATATGGAAGGTCATTGGACCGAATAGCTTACAGTAGTTATATGGAAGGTCATTGGACCGAATAGCTTACAGTAGTTATATGGAAGGTCATTGGATCGAATAGCTTACAGTAGTTATATGGACGGTCATTGGACCGAATAGCTTACAGTAGTTATATGGAAGGTCATTGGATCGATTGTTTGTTTGATTGTTTGAATGGTGTTTTAACGCCACTTTCAGCAATTTTTCAGCTATTTCATGGCGTCCAGTTTTTATTGGGGGAGGAAGACGGAGTACCCGGAGAGAACCCCCGACCTGCGGTAGGAAAACTGGGAATCCTTGTCAATTAAGATTGGAGTCGAGTACACCCTGCCTGCAGTGAGATCATTGGATCGAATAGCTTACAGTAGCAATATGGAAGATCATTGGATCGAATAGCTTACAGTAGTTATATGGAAGGTCATTGGATCGAATAGCTTACAGTAGTTATATGGACGGTCATTGGACCGAATAGCTTACAGTAGTTATATGGAAGTAACTAAACTGAACATAGAAGCAATGCTAACGTAGTCTATGGCAGGTTTTTGAACTGGACTGCAATGTTCTGCAGACCCTATGGCAGGTCATTTCCCTGGACTTCATTGTTCTGTATACAGACGCTGATAGCACACAGTAGACTATTGTCCTTTAACTGAACTAGCAAACAATATTCAGGATCTTATTTCAAATTACGCAAACAACATAATTATTTTGAAAAAACAACTTTCCTTTTATTGGAAGTATAGAAATAATTACTGTTTTTGATCCAATAACATAACACTATAATTGCATCTTAAAGCTAACTTATTTGTTGTTTGTCAGACAAAAGAACCAGACATTACATACACTGTGTGAAGGCCACAAATACTAACGTTATAATCATGTTATTTGTAGACCGTACAAATAAAATGTAGGACGATATTGGACACACTAATACAATGTAATATATATTTCAAAGTTATCTGTGCAGAATAACACCGGAAAGATAGAAAACATCAAATTGTGAACGTCGTAGAACTGAGAAGTATTTAGTAGACAGTAAGTAAAGGAGAGACAAAACCATGATTAAACAGGGGAGATAAGTCACGGAGAGACAAAACCACGATTAAACAAAAGAGGAGACAAAACCAACGGACACACAACACAAAAACCCAAAACCAATTGACACAAGACCCACTCAAACCCGAGGGTGAGTGGATGGGCTTCACAAGGGTAAGTAACTCTTGCTGCACGTGTGGCACACTTTGTATCAGTCGGAATAAAATCCAGTAAGAAAAACGGAACGTGGTTACGAAAAACGGAACAAATCAATAGACATTTGTGACACAGATATGCCGTAACTGTCACCTAAGTCATGATGGCAATTCCGTAAAATTTCCTTAGTGATGACGTCAATCTCTGTACTGTGAACCCTTGGGCAAGTAGCGTTTTTTCAGCAGGCATCCTGTATCAAGGAAATCTGGATAAGACATACAGGCTCTTGAATGCCTGATTAATTTGGAGATGTATATACAATTTCCAGGTCCTGCTGTAATGTTACCACTGACAACAGGAAAATTAAAGTCGTAAATTGTAGTCCTCAACCGACCTTCATTGTAAATGTTGTTTTTTTTTTTGTTGTTGTGTAAAATGTCAAGTCTCTTTAAACAGTTTTATTTAAAGTCGACCTGTCAAGAAACAACAGTATATCACTAGTTCTGCTGAGCTTTCCAACGACATAAATCAAGTCTCCGTTGCAAAAAAACAAACACATATATACACGTCATACAATCTAGACTCACTGGCTCAGGTGCTTCAAACTAGCAGAATTTTGCTATAAAAAACAAAAATATTAAGAACTAGTATATTTGTAAGAAAACTTTTAAGTGTCTTCATAAGCAATAATACCTGTTTGAGATTTTCAGGTGCGGATATATTTACGTTTGAAGTAAAATGGGTGTCTAAGGAGCGAACAATTATCTCCTATGATGTGACGAACAAATTACAGATTCCATTATCAATATAGAATTACGGGTGATGTTGATATTTCTTAAGCAATAAACAAATTTCGGGTGCTGTTGTGGTTATTTCTTAAGAAATAAACAAATAATGCTGCTGTTGTTTTTTTCTTAACCAATAAACAAATTACGTTTGCTGTTGTGGTTATTTCTTAGGATCTAAACAAATCAGGTTTGCTGTTGTGATTATTTCTTAAGCAATAAACAAATTACCGTCTGCTGTTGTGTTCATTTCTTTAGCAATAAACAAATTACGGGTGCTCTTGTGTTTTGTTTCTTAAGAAACAAACAAATTACTGGTGCTGTTGTGGTTTTTTTCTTAAGCAATGAACAAATTACGGGTGCTGTTATGGTTATATCTTGAGCATTAAGGCTCGGTGGCCGAGTGGTTAAGGTAGTTCGTCTACCATTGATCACGTGGTCAGTCAATACTGAGATTGTGGGTTCGAGCCTCACTGCTGGCAGGGTGCGTTCGACTCCAATCTTAATTGACAAGAATTGCCAGTTTTCCTACCGGAGGTCGGGGGTTTTCTCCGGGTACTCCGGCTTCCTCCCCCATAAAAACTGGACGCCATGATATAGCTGAAATATCGCTGAATAAACACATGTCAGTTTCTGTTATCTATCAAGCTTCTTCTAGAGAAGAATGAACGAATTCATTTTACTGTTTTAAGCAAATTAAAAAAAAACCGATCAGTTCTCACTTCTTTAAGAATAGTCATTAAAAATTAGAACACCGAGTCGATTAAATTAAAACTTATATGTCCCTATTATACGGAGAATAAATGAATGAAGAAAAGTCCCATGAGAATATACCGTAATTCCGTCACCTTGTACAGAATTGATATCATTCGACACTCAATAATGTGGTATACTAGTTTACTTTTGTATTTGAATAATGTTTTTTTTAAATTAAATAACACTATGATAATTTATAATTAAAATACAGTGTGTTGCTATCAAATGTTCTTTTATACGTAAATCCTGCTGAATTTTATACGAGGATAATACAGAGATAAATTAACGGGTTTTACACATTTTAAAATGGGTTTTTGCCTTGCAAAATTGAAAACTGCTACCGCGTTTGGTCGAGTTTATGGTCCTTTTGTAAATCTTGTATAATTACACTTTTTGAAATCAACAATTATTTTTCACAGTAAAACGGCGTTTTGAAATGTGGCTGATAGATAGAATTTCCATAGGAAATCAGACATTTTTGTTTCTAAAGGGGTCTGTTGTTTACAAACGTTCGTCTGCTTTCGTAACGTACAATGGTATTCGGACAAACCGCAGACAATACTACCCGAAAGAGTTCGAAATGATAACAATGGAATTTTCCTAACGTACACTTCCGTTCAAAACAAGGTCAAAATTTAGTATGGAAAATCGCTGTATCAAAATGAAAAATTCAGCCGGATTTCAGAACGCCGATTAACTATGGAAAATAATTGTTGATTTCAAAAAGTGTAATCTGAGATCTACAAAAGGATCATAAACTCGACCAAACGCGGCAGCAGTTTTCAATTTTGCCAGACAAAAACCCATCGGAAAGACACAGTAAAGTTTACTATAGTTATTTTAGTTAAGTTCTATATCTCAAGATCTACGTGTAAGGTACGTGTATGATTCCTGTTGCCTTGTCGGTTGGTCATAAAAAGTGGTCGATAGTAAACACGGATGCGCTATTTAGGGAGCGACCATTGGTTTTTATGGAGGAGGGGGCTATGGTGAAATTTGAAATAAAAAGGAAGGATGCCAAAAATCAGGAAATCAAAAGGCAGGACAATGCTTTGAAATAACAAAAGGAAGGATGCAGTTTTTGGCTGAAAAATTTATGGTAAATTTAAAAATAAAAAAACCCAGGCTCCGATGTTTCCGAAAATAAACAGGCAGGATGAAACAAATATCCTAGCCCCCCCCCCCCCCCCGGATAAAAATCAAATGGTTTCGCCCTTAGTACATAGATAACTCGAATTCGTACATTTTACACATTAGCGACTTTATTAAATTTGTTGATACTTTGACATTTGTTTGGTAACATAGACACAGTCTGTGGTTAAATTTGTAAGTATTAATTAAATACTGCACTTTGGCAAAGACATGTATGGTTGAATATTTAGTTCTATGAATTTGGTAATCGTCGTATGTCCCATTGTTTACGCCATGATTGTCCATTTGTATGCCCCCACCTATGGTGTATAAAGTATTCGGGTATGTCTGTCCGTTCGTCCGTCCAAATTGGCATTTCCTTAGGTTTAAGTTACTTTTCTATAAAGGAAGTAAATTGCACGGAAGGACGCCATGCATTTTGCAAAATGATTGTTATTATTCTTTTGGTTGTCGATGTTTAGGCTTGGCCATTCAAAAACTAATTTAAAAAAAAATTTTAAAAACATAAATAAAACAGACTTGTGTTATAAACCAAAGAAAATAATATAACTGTTTAATTCCTCCAAATCATAACTAGTTCCACCAGATCACAACTTGCTTCCCAAATCACAGCACAGTCATTTTTGTCGTCCACAATTAATTTAATAAAACGCTGGTGGTACAAGAGTTAATGCTATGGTTTTCCCATCTAAAACTAATACTTTTATCAGCAAACAACCACAGTAACCCTAACCTAAGTCTTTTATTCGGAAATAGTAATCCGTCTGAATGATTGCCGACCCACCACCTTATCACTGCCAAAAGTTCTAGAGCCGTCATTACGCAACAGATGAGAAAGTGCTTTTAATAGGTGACAGGGGGATCATCAAACGGTATGATGACATTCTTAGATTTTTCATTTTTTCTTTTCACGAAGCACACGGGACCACAATAAAAAACATACCTTTCCGAAATAGCGATTTTGGTTCCACTGCATCACAACCGGAAGTTCCTCTAAGGATTTTTTCGTCACAGCATTCGGCTGTGATTGGGATCGATTGGTAGCCGTGACTATAGAATTCAGCACTGCACATTAAACCAATGCTGAACCCATTGCTGCACTTATATCTATAACACGTAAGCTCAACTAACCTTTCACAGTTTTCAAAGTTCTTCTGCATAAACAATTTACAAGAGCGAGCATACTTCGAAATATTCTTACGACTGACGTTTTTCTCTGACTAATCATATCCGACAACGTATATACCATGGATGAGTTCAATATCGGGAGATTGGGCCAAGAGTCTATACCACTAACGCGTTTTAATAAACACGATTTAACCCAAGGGTGAATCAAACTTAGACACTGTCATGATTGTTTATGTTATTGTAAACGAAGGTAGCTATTTTGTTGTTTTTATTGACTTTCGACAAAGTATGGATAGAATGGCAATTGAATAAGCCTTTGTTAAGTAATAATAAAAAGAACGGTACACTATACAGCGTAAGCTTTAATCTTTACAATGAAAAGAAATCCGAGTTTACATCAGGGAAGCGTCCGCTTTCTTTCCATGTCTTAATGGTGTGCGACAAGGGGAAAATGTATCCACATTTTATTTTTGTTATTTTCGATTTCGTAAATGACATTGATTCATTCTCATTCTTATCAAGTTCAGAAATCTTGAATCAATACCACTGACATTGATAAGAATTTGGTATTTAATTTCTACTGTTGTTTTGCTGGCTGAAGATGAAAATGATTTGCACAGATGCTTTTTCAGAATAAAGAAAGCATCAGCTGGAAGCTTAGGATTAACATTGATAAGACAAAGATTATGACAAATCTAAAAATGGACTAAAAACTAAAAATTGTACATGGATAACAATTAACTAAAAATAGAAATTACCGAGTAATTAATGCTGAAACTGTACTGCTTGTATGTGGTTTTAGAGAATAAAAATATATATAATGATTGCTACGTTCTCGGTAATCTATAGTGATTGCTACACTGTACTGCCGTTAGTGGTAAAGATAATCTGTAGTGATCTCTTATCAGTAATATATCGCTAAAACATAATAAATCAAAGAAAACAATTAACCTACTTTGTTTATAACTATTGTGCTGTTTAGTTACAAAATAATAAAACATGTGTTAGGCAGATAACTTAATGACATATTTTAAATGTATACTGTTATAAACTTATCATAAGTCTGTGTTTAATCGTAAAAGGAGATTACATCTTTCTCTGAATGCCTCAAGCCACAAATAGCTGAAATGTTGTGGTCGGACGTTAAAAATTAATCCATCGCTGCCTCGTCCCACAGATAGCTGAAATGCTTTGACCGGGCGTTATATATCTATCAATCGCAGCCTCGTACGGCAGATAGCTGAAATGTCGAGGTCGGACGTTAAAATTCAATCCATCGCAGCCTCGTACCACCGATAGCTGAAATGCTTTGACCGGACGTTAAAATTCAATCCATCGCAGCCTAGTACCACAGATAGCTGAAATGCTGTGGCCGGACGTTAACAATCAACCAATCGCTGCCTCGTACCACAGATACCTGAAATGCTGTGGCCAGATGTTAAAAATCAATCAATAGCTGCCTCGTACCACAAATAGCTGAAATGTTGTGGCCGGACGTTAAAAATTAATCAATCGCTGCCTCGTACCACAGATAGCTGAAATGTTGTGGCCGGACGTTAACAATCAACCAATCACTGCCTCGTACCACACATAGCTGAAATGCTGGAGTTAGACGTTTCAAAATCAACTAATCGCAGCCTCGTACCACACATAGCTGAAATACTACACCAGACGTTAAAAATCAATCAAACGCTGCCTCGTACCACACATAGCTGAAATGCTATGGCCAGACGTAAAAATCAACCAATCGCAGCCTCGTACCACACATAGCTGAAATGCTATGGCCGGATTTTAACAATCAACCAATCGCTGCCTCGTACCACACATATAGCTGAAATGCTATGGCCGGATGTTAACAATCAACCAATCGCTGCTTCGTACCACACATAGCTGAAATGCTGTGGTCAGACGTTAAAAATCAATAGCTGACTCGTACCACACATAGCTGAAATGCTATAGCCAGACGTAAAAATCAATCAATCGCTGCCTTGTACCACATATATAACTGAAATGCTGTGGCCAGAAGTTAAAAATCAATCCATCGCTGTATTTTGAGCGTTTCACTTAACAAATTACTGTGCGATTATTAGAAGCAAGAACTGTTTCAACTCCCAAAGGAGTGTATTTGTATTCTTTTGCAGTGAGTCCCATGTGTTGCTCGGATGTTATCATGGATAATAAACATCCGTTTATCAGAGGAGGCATTGGTTGCTGCAAATTGTTTTGGGAAACAATTATAAGATCTTTTTTTCAAAATAGACTTTATTTTATAATACCGATTTGTAAATTATACTAAACAACAAATTCTAACACAACTTCGAAGACAAATTATAATTTGGTCTCAGTTTATACACTTCAATGATTTCATCACCCCTATAAGCATTCAACAGTTTAAAAACGTACAACAATGGTGTGACAACAACAGAAACTTAAAAGCTGATTAAAATCATAAATAAAAAAATAAAAATAAAAAATGAAAATGAAACAAGCACAACGCCCTACACACAAAATTCGTGTGTCATATGACACCACGCCCTTCACACAAAATCGTGTGTCATCTGACATAGTAAACGAACGGAGAAAGACAAAAAAACTGGTTTGATATAAAAAAAATCTTATTCGGAAAACAATTCAAAAGCAAATCTGCAATCAATATATGAGACACTTATTATTATGTATTATTACGTTAAAAGACGAGGTCAAGGCCATAGGTTAAACGCTCGTTCTAGACGAGGTCAAGGCCAGTGTTAGAAGACGAGGTCAAGGTCATAGGTAATACATATACTAAAATGCATTATGATGTATAAATATATATTTATATTTACATATACAGCCCGAGTATTACGGCAGATGTATATGAGATCAAAAACAATAACCAGATACATCGCCAACTTTTTTGTTACGTTTTCTTCCATAAATAGGTGAACCATGAAATATTAAGACTTGAAGGACATTTGGTATTGGGTTACCTCACTTGTGTACTTTTTCACGGATTATGTTGTACATTAAGAAATACTGGACTTGATGATATTTTGATACAAGTTAGCAAAGCAAAATACAAGCGCTTTAAAATAAATCTTCATCGAACCTGAGAATTGACATATTTGAGGTGATAGAACTTGTATTGTGCATCGATTTGTTGCATATTAAAAGCCATAGATAAGATATATATTATATTAACCATGATAGAAACAGAAAACAGCAGATTAACTATATACATGTGTGCCTTTCCCTGCTCAATATTTATAAGAAATTCCATAATAAATCAAAATGAATATTTTCAGCTGAATTTCAAAAGAAACGCATGCGTGCGAATTTGTACAACTTTACAAAGGTAGATAAAAAAAAAACTGGATTGTGTGATAAAGGTAGACAAAAAAGCTGTAATACGTGACAATGGTAGACAGAAAAACTAATTTCTCTTTTGCCTAATGATAAATTTGTAGGCAATTGTTAATTAACAATCATCCATAATACCCAATACACTAAGAAAATAATAAGATGAATAAGTCTTACAGAGATCAATAGATTTTAATACAGAAACAGAAATAAATATCGGTTCTTTGTAAAACAATGTGGTAGAGATCATTGTGAAAATAATGGTTTGAACCAATGAAAGACATTTTACTCCTATATGCTACTCTATTACATTTAATAAACTACTGTGTCCGACTGGTACTGACAGATACTGTGTCCGACAGATACTGTGTTTGACAGGTACTGATATTTAAAAGCCCAAAATTTCTTGGACATCAAACATCAGATTCAATTTATTGATGGGTATACAAAAATAACAATTCGTATACTATCTTTCCGCATTACAGAAAATTAAATAAGATAACAAAAATAAGTAATGTTTTTATCCAGAATTTTAAGTGAAAAATTATATATACATGTACCACAAACGCACCAAAAGGAACTGTTTAATTGTAAATACCTATCGTTTGAAATTTCTATTCCCGAGAATGATCGTTGTACAGTATTGTTTTGTTTAAATGAAGGACAACATCTACACAATGTTTTAAAGTAAAGAAAAAACAACATTTGTCTTGATAAACATTTCCAAAACACAGATCATTGTCTGGACCAATCTAAAACGGTTTTTTGACTAAGATTGCGTCGCAGTAGTTGAATCCTTCAATATATTTGAATTGCACATTTGTAAAACCATGTTTAGCAAAGAGTTTTTGATATTCCAAAGCACTTCGTTCTCTGCCCTTTGACATTAAAGCCAACAACATATCATTAGTAAGACAGATTTCAGGGCTGGTCTTTTCTTCACTTAATACCTTCTCCAACACAAGCAAACTGCCACCTACAATAGTAAGATTGATTGATTAAATGTTTGCTGAACGTCCAGCAAGTAATCATTCAGTAATGAGGACAACAAGTTTACGAACTATAAATGACTTGATCAACAGGAACACAATTGACCTCCGATGAATAATTACGGTGTATAGGGTACTGAATTTAACCGTTTACAGCGGCAAAATAATTTTACTCTTTTTCGAAATTTACATGAGTTCTTTACTGCATGAATCTTGGCACTCTCTAAACACGCTATCACTATGGTCCAAAGTATAACCTGACCATCTGCCGACGACGAGGCATCTCCTGGGCAGTTCTGTAGGAGGAGCAAAGAAAACCCTCCCACGCCGACGATGAGGCATCTCCTGGGCAGTTCTGTAGGAGGAGCAAAGGAAACCCTCCCACGCCGACGATGAGGCATCTCCTGGGCAGTTCTGTAGGAGGAGCAAAGGAAACCCTCCCACGCCGACGATGAGGCATTCCCTGGGCAGTTCTGTAGGAGGAGCAAAGGAAAGCCTCCCAGTATTGTCCCACACAAATGCTTGCTACTAGCTTTGTAATAAACTTGCATAAAATGACTGTCAAGAGTATTTCCGAGTCTAACCTGGGAAAAATATTCATAGTTGGAATTCGAAATAACTTATAATGAATGCCATGGGCATAATTTAGTAACTCTAAATTCAGGTACCATAAACTGTACCTGGTGGTAGTTTGTCAAACACTCGGGTGAGTAGCTTGTCCACGTGCAGCTCATCCATGCTGTGTATTACATGCCCAAGTATATAGAGATCACCGGAAGGTATATCATCTTCAAAGAAATCACCTGTCATAAATAAAGGTTCAAAATCAATATCATGTAAAATTCCCAATAACTGTGAATACATTTATTATAAAAAATGGATTTAAGAGTAAGTATATACAAATAGATAGATTTAAATGTTTGTATTTTGATATGTATTTTATTATTCAGCTGCCGTGACAATCGATCATTTTACTATATTGTAATCATGACTTCGACCTAATTAAAAACATTTGAGGTATTCAAACTGTTTAGTTATCGTTACACTCCACAAAGACTAAACACATACTGGACTTATCTATGGCATTGACTTTAAATTCCTTTCCAACTCTATATGAGACTAACCTGCTTTGAACTGGACTTTGCCGTCTGTGTCGTGGGGAAAGAATTTCTGTGCTACTTGTATTACTGGAGGCAGGTCTAACATTGTAACCTTCATATTGCTGTAGGCTTTAGACAATTCTATTGAGATTCTTCCGGATCCACCTTAAAACAGAGTTATCATTCAAAATTGTATGCAAAGAAATACAACAAAATTCCATTCATCTAAAATTCAAACGAATCTCTCAATAATCATTCGGAAAGGTAAAGTTATACACTAAATTACAAAATGAAAGATATAAACAGAAACATTAGCTTGGCCGGTTGAAGGAAACTTTCACTCAACCTAGGAATAGCATTACTGCATGATAAATACGTACCACCCAAGTCAACTGCCTCACGATGGGGACTGAGATCAAATGCGCGTACAACAGCGCTGGCGCAAGAACATGAGAAAGCATCTGTTGACATGATGAACTTAGAAATCATGTCACATGGAGGATTTTCTGTTGTTGTGGGATTTGAAGACATAGTTGACGGCGGCATCATTGGCATTTTTCCCATCATTCCATTAGACATAGGTGGCATTTTGTTCATATTCACACCATTCATATGTTTTGGCAGATTCGTCTTTGACGCCAACTGGTCATCCTCGATTTTAGGTGACTTCATGCCATTTTTCATATCGGTCATGTTCATTTCGTTTTTCATATCTGCAAGGTTGCTCATATCTGCAATGTTTCGGTTGATATCCAGCTTAGGAAGACCTGCAAAAGAAAAAGGTCAAAGGTCAGCTTAGGAAGACCTGCAGAATAATTTAGATAGGTCAACGGTCAGCTTAGGAAGACTGCAAAATAAAAAGGTCAAAGGTCAGCTTAGGAAGACCCGCAAAATAAAAAAAGATGTCAATTTTTTAAAAGTCTGTTTAAATAGCAGTTATATATATTTAAGGTTCAGACGAAACACGTCATGAGCCAGTAGCATGGTTTTAAAAAATTAGTCAAATACATCTTTTTATTGTCCCTGATTTTGTTTCTGTTCTTAAACTCACATGTGTGTTTCCTTTAACATCTACATTCCCAAATATACAGTTCTGGCGTGCTATCAGAATAAATTTGACACGCGTGCTCTTGACACACAAACACACAAATGAAAAACATAATGAAAAAGCACAAAACAAAAAAGGAAATGCAACACCTGCATTGTTTTATTATTATTTGTACTTTGTACAATGAGTCACTCCCGTTATTTTTCACCGAGACATCATGCAGCTTATGTTTTTGTGACAGCTGTTGTCGGACGGAAATATGAAAGAACAATTATGATTAATAAACTTTTTCATTCATGTTTTCATCCTGTAGATTATCACGCTACAAACCTTTCATGTCATGTTTTGTGGCTGTATAGTATAATGAATTCACGTTTTATTCATTTCTCGAAACATTGGGACTTTGTGAATCATTAAACACAGACCTTGTTTGTTGTCAATTTTGTTACTTATCTTATGAAAATGTTTTTGAATAACGAATACCGATATGTAATGATGTCTTTCTGAACTTTAAGATTTATGGTACAACTGTAGGTTTTCACCGGTGAATGTGTTAGGCCATAAGGCAGGCTCTGCCTATACTTGGCTGAATCCACATGATTTTGACCAGAAAATGCAATCTATCCCTGCAATTAATAAACTGTCCATTTCATTACTAAATAAAGCACATCAGAACTCTCTAAAATGCACCAAATTGCACAATTGTTTTCAAAACTTTACGGGGGGTATGCCCCGGGACCCCTAGTTATTTTGTGCATTCATAATGTAACTAGTCCAGCTACGCCCCTGATTAGGTTATGTTTATGAAGGAAGAAATATCAAACTCTTAGTCCAAAAACACGAATACAAAAACCATGGATAACAAACACTGAACAAAACAACAAACAAAAGCCAGCAACACGAAGTCTCCACAAAATGGGAGTGAATTTCGGGTGCTCCGGAAAATTGAGCAGTTTCATTCTTGCAACTTTTAATGTGCTTTGTGTAAATTATTGTCAACCTAAATTAACTGAACTGTCGACACCTACATGTAGTGTCATATAGATAACTGATCAGTGGGTCATTGACATTAACCAATTATATCAGTCATCCAAAAAACTCAAAATATATATTTTGAACAAGTCAGTTTTGAACCTTGTACACAATATTGTCTTGTTTTAATTACAGGGAACTGCTTCATTTTTGAAGTTAAAAACTGTCACATCACACTGAAGACTTATACTTCTACAACACTTACTGTCACGTGACAATCACAGCGAAGACGTATACCTAGACAACACTTACTATCACGTGACAATCACAGCGAAGACTTATATAAATACCTAGACAACACTTACTGTCACGTGACATTCACAGCAAAGACTTATTCCTTGACATTAACTGTCACGTGACATTCAAAGCGAAGATTCATGCCTAGACAACATTAACTGTCATGTGACATTAACAGCGAGACGTATTCCTAGACAATATTACTGTCACGTGACATTAAAAGCGAAGATCTATTCCTAGATATTATAACGTTTGCATGTAATTTACAACCGTCTTGTATTTAATATGTACTAACCTCTTTATTATCAATTAATTACAATTACTACAAAATAAAATGGTAAAATGAAAAGAAACTGTGTGTGGAAAGCATATAGTTGCTGTAATTGTAGGAGTCACCACTGATGTAACGGACTTGTTTGTTTATGGCACACACGGCAGTTCGTACCGCGGTAATATGCAGGCGCCATTATTGCTATATATTCAATACCGAATTTTTTAAAAACAAATCAGACTTATTAATCTGACAATAGGAAACTGCACATTGTTTTCCTTTCTGAATTGCCTTACCCAAACATTAACGAACTTCACAAGTGTATTTATTTATTGTTATAAAAGCTTAGTTCGAGTTGTGATATTTTTTACCCTCTTGATATTGGAAACGAATATTACGCAATTTTTCCTGCACTTTATGACCGTTGAGATGTCAAATACTTGTTATAATGGATTGTAAACTATGTAATAATAAAACAAAATGACATAAATATAGGTCAATAGAAATGGTATTACATAAACTCGTTGCTTTTATTGTCAGCTTGCTAGAATGACAAACATACCTCGGTAATATCTGCCAGTATTTATATTATACACACATCGGTTTTATTAATGAATCATTAAAGCATACTTTTGCCGTCTCTGAATCTTCCAGTGTCATGGTATTTACCTATTTCTTATTTAACTTTATTGGAACAAAAAAAATTAATTTCTTGTACAAGATTTGTATACCTTTTTATTTATAAGCATCTCCCTAAAAATATCCCTTGTAATTTTTTAAAGGGAGATAAGAGGAAATTTCAGATTTGAAATTTTTGGTAATATTGAAAAACAATGAGTCTCTGAACCATACTTTTTTTCATATTTTATTACATTTTGAATGAAGAAAACCCAAGAAAATATAAAAAAGTATTTTACTTTAATTTTAATTGCCAAAATAAACATTTGCTCGTAAATAATCTATTCACAAAATGACAACAAAAGTATTTCGGTAAACCTCGTACTTTTTAGCACAAAAAGTCACATGTGCATCATTTTTTCAAGCACAAAAAGCATCTTTTTTCACGACAAGTTTTACGAAATATATATCATAGACATGTGTGACCCCAAAACTACCTGAAGTAATTTCATTTTACTGGGTGATTGATCACATTATAAGCCGTTTTCTTGATAAGTTGTTGGATTTATCCTATCACGTGATTTATGGTATTGCTTGACTTTTTTGGGACACTTTACTGGGCACTTTCCACAAAGCACGAACTTTAAATGTCGTGTGAACGGCATAAAACGACACCCTTTAACTCTGTTTAATGTTGGCTTTGCACCCCTGCACATCACACCACAGGTTTCGTGTTGCATCGTCTTTCTTCAACCGCTCAGTTTCTTTTAAATCTGAAAATGCCCTACATTTTTATGAAATCACGTGATCAGCATTACAATTTCCACCTCCCTTAACGAGAGCGATTATATCATGAAAACAACTTCCTAATGCTCACAATCAAACTTCAGTTTATGTTTACTTCTGAATACAATGACGACGTACCGTTTTTAAGAAGGTCTGGTAGCTTTTCTGTAAGAGGTGCACACAAGTTGTCATTCATCATTATTAAACCGATCATTGTAGGCTTCTTCGATCTTGTTAGGTATTTGGACGTACAGGGGGCGTTTCTATACACATTTGTTCCTGCAATTAAATTTCAAATTAAAAAACGTAACGACAAGTACCCTTAATTATCACCCAGAAATCTCTTGATTTCCTGTTTTAGTGTTGTAAATTGATTAAACGAACATAAGTTATGTTTAGAAACAATACAGAACGCTGTCATGATTGGGCAATATAGATAACTATCTTATCTTGATTGTCTGCTTAAACGTATTTCCTATGATCATGACTATCTCTTAATTTATATACTTTAAAAGAACTTTTTGCACTAATCTATTATGTATGAAGTTAGGATGTTAATGTGCATGTTTTGAATATTATATTTTATTGTGTGGTCACGATTTCTTATTTTAATCTGCACCTGTTGTATTTGTTTTTATACCTTACCGGAAATAATTTACTTTATTTTAATCTAAAACAGTTGCCTTGTAACCTTCGCTTTGTCTTATTTTAAGTTCTTACCTTTTTTGTTTTTCTCTACACAAATCAAACGATAGCTGACAAGCGTATTGAGAAGTCTTTCTAGTATATCCAAGTCGTATCCAAATTTCTTTGAAATCACCTCTACGGAACGTGGTTCGCCCAGAGTTTCTAGAGCATCGAAGAACCCTGCTTCTATGCACTGCACCATAATCTTGAATAAAATAATATTAGGTTGTATTACACTAAGGGAAAAATATGGACACTTAAAATTAGCATGTATACAGCTCTTTTGGCGTTAAATATCGACCTAGGTTTCTTTCGTATTAACAACAAAAAACAAGAGTAGCATGGATTAAAAGTTTATAGCTAGATTTAATATCTGTTTTTTAGCTGGCGGCTGGAATATGATTCATGGTCTGTAATTTCTGTCCGTTCTTTGGCTGATCGTTACGGATTATGATACTATGCCGTAACAGATTAGAAATCAGTGTGTGTCGTAATCTCTCTTCGTCAATTTTTACATTTGCGGGACTTTTTACCTTTATCCGTTAAACCGAACTTACAAAATTTCCCATGTAGGCGTTGTTTAGCTTTCAAAAGCATAAGTTATACAAATATGTTAGTGGTATATACGTGTTTCTTGTCTTTGTACCTATTTGTTGGTGAAATTCATGTTTCTCCTCTCTATACCTAGTTGTAAGTGACATTCGTGTTTCTCCTCTCTATACCTAGTTGTATGTGGCATTCGTGTTTCTCCTCTCTATACCTAGTTGTAAGTGACATTTGTGTTTCTCCTCTCTATACCTAGTTGTATGTGGCATTCGTGTTTCTCCTCTCTATACCTAGTTGTATGTGGCATTCGTGTTTCTCCACTCTATACCTAGTTGTAAGTGGCATTCGTGTTTCTCCTCTCTATACCTAGTTGTAAGTGGCATTCGTGTTTCTCCTCTCTATACCTAGTTGTAAGTGGCATTCGTGTTTCTCCTCTCTATACCTAGTTGTATGTGGTATCGTGTTTCTCCTCTCTATACCTAGTTGTAAGTGGCATTCGTGTTTCTCCTCTCTATACCTAGTTGTATGTGGCATTCGTGTTTCTCCTCTCTATACCTAGTTGTATGTGGCATTCGTGTTTCTCCTCTCTATAACTAGTTGCAAGTGGCATTCGTGTTTCTCCTCTCTATACCTAGTTGTAAGTGGCATTCGTGTTTCTCCTCTCTAAACCTAGTTGTAAGTGGCATTCTTGTTTCTCCTCTCTATACCTAGTTGTAAGTGGCATTCGTGTTTCTCCTCTCTATACTTAGTTGTGAGTGGCATTCGTATTTTAGACACCAAAAATAAAGAAACTAAACTCTTTCAGCATGCGCCGGAAAGTAATCCTCACAACGTGATGGTTTTCTGTATCCAAAGAAGAAGAAGAAGAGAAGATATCCACTTGAAACCTGATATCATGTAAAACTTGACTGATGTCTACAGTGATTTCTACCCGACACCTAATATTATGTAATCTTGTCTGATATCTACTGTCCACCGAATCCTGATATCACGTGAAATTGTCTGATATCAACAGTAATGTCCACCGACACGTGATATCATGTCCACATGACTGGTGTCTATAGTGATGTACACCCGAAACATGATACCGTGTTAACTTGTCTGATATCTACAGTAATGTCCATCGACACCTAATATTATGTAAACTTGACTGTTGCCTACAGTGATGTCCACTCGACACCTGATATCATAAAACTTGACAATGTAAAACAAGAACTGGTGTATCTACAGTGATTTCCATCCGAAACCTGATATCAAGTTAACTTGACTGATGTCTACTGCGATGTCCACCATACACCTGATATCAAGTAAAATTAAACTGATATCTACTTTGATGTCCACCCGACACCTTATATCATGCACACATGACTGGTGTCTACAGCGATTTTCATCCGACACCTGATATCGTGTAAAGTATCTGATGTTTAACGTAACCTCCACCCAACATCTGATATCGTGTAATCTTGACTATATAAAACTTGACTGGTGTCTACAATGATGTCCGCCCGATATCCGATCTGATATCATGTAAACTTGTCTGATATCTACCGAGTGCACACCCGAAACTTGACTGATGTCTATCTGATATTATGTAAACTTGACTACTGATATCTACCGTGATGTCCGCCCGACATCTGATATTATGTAAACTTGACTACTGATATCTACCGTGATGTCCGCCCGACATCTGATATTATGTAAACTTGACTGATTTCTACCGTGATGTCCTCCCGACATCTGATATTATGTAAACTTGACTGATTTCTACCGTGATGTCCTCCCGACATCTGATATTATGTAAACTTGACTGATATCTACCGTGATGTCCGCCTGACATCTGATATTATGTAAACTTGACTGATTTCTACTGTGATGTCCTCCCGACATCTGATATTATGTAAACTTGACTTGATATCTACCGTGATGTCCTCCCGACATCTGATATTATGTAAACTTGACTGATTTCTACCGTGATGTCCTCCCGACATCTGATATTATGTAAACTTGACTAATATCTACCGTGATGTCCGCCTGACATCTGATATTATGTAAACTTGACTGATTTCTACTGTGATGTCCTCCCGACATCTGATATTATGTAAACTTGACTTGATATCTACCGTGATGTCCTCCCGACATCTGATATTATGTAAACTTGACTGATATCTACCGTGATGTCCGCCTGACATCTGATACTATGTAAACTTGACTGATTTCTACTGTGATGTCCTCCCGACATCTGATATTATGTAAACTTGACTGATTTCTACAATGATTTTCATCCTACACCAGACAACAGTAAATATGACTAATGTCTACGGTGATCTTCACCCGAAACCTGATATTTTGTTAACTTGTCTTATCTGATATCTACAGTAATGTCCACTGACACCTGACATCATTAAAACTTGACTATGTAAAACTTGACTTCTGCCTACCCTGATGTCCACCCGACATCTGATATCAAGTAAACCTGACTGGTGTCTACAGTAATGTCCACACATTATCCGATATCATGTTAACTTGTACGATATCTATAGTAATGTCCGCCCGAAACCTGATATCAAGTTAAATTGTGTCTTTTCTACAGTAATGTCCACTGACACTTGATATCATGTAAACTGGACCGGAGTCTTTAAAGTTATCAGATTTTTTAAATGTACTTAAGGAAGGACATTTTACTTAAAGATCTCGTCTGTGGTACTTGTCATTTTTGAAACCGGTTATTCCCAACTCTTATCATTGATCAGAGCAACTAGGGTAATCAGCAGGGGGTCCATGTGACGGACGTGTCAGAAATAACTTATGATACTCTCTGATCTTTTAAATAAGGAAGTCGTAAAAATAAACCTATATAAATATTTGTTACATACAGTTGTTCTTGGTCTATATAAACATTACAACATTTCCCTTTAATTTTTAACATTCTTGAAACATTACTAATCTAATCTGCGAACCAATGCTCGATTTAACGCTGATTCTGCATTTTGTGGTCCAATAGGAAACGGTCTATATGTTATGTAATTTGTCAATAATATTTTTTTCACGGAACTTTCTCCATTTTTACAATACTGTTAAAATAAAAAAAAAAATTCTGATGTAAAAATATATAATATAATAATATTTATAAAAAAATCAATATGATATTCCTGAAAATGTGAAAATTCAAACAATTGCCGTCATGAATTGAATGATATGGTAGTTTCACACACTTGAAAACGTTTGATTTTTCTTTATTGATGCAATTATCAGGGAAAAGGGGGGGGGGGTAATTGGATTTGTTTGTTTTGTTTTTGTTGGATAAATTTTGTTATGTTACTGAATGAGTTTTTGTTTTTGACATAAACAAGAAAACTTCATACGAAAACATTTTTTTTGCGAACTTACAAACTGAAACTATAGACGCGAAAATAATTATTTTCGCCTTTTTTTATTCATGGATTTGATGAAAAATCTTCAGTTTTAAAACAACTATTACTATAAACTCATCTATATTCGTAGATATCTCATGACAGAGACTCCTACGAATGTGTCACTTATTACCTGTTGATCCCTATATAACATTTTATACATTAGTTATTCCTGATTTTAAAGAGTAAATAAAAAAACATAATTCCTGCAGGTTTAAAATTAATTTTAACTTTTCTGAGTATAATTAACTTATTTTTTAAAATTCTTTGTCATTGGTGTGTTGGTGTTTGGAATACAAGTATAAACAACTAACACTTTATCTGTTTGTCTTGTGGTACAATTAAGGTGTTACTTTGACAGATGATGCAAGGCGGCAATAAACATGTAATCATCAATGATATAATCCCACGTTCACGTCACAGCTGTTCGCTGTATCTATTTTTATTTTAGTTTGTCAGTACAGAGCTACTTTTTCGAACTTTACCGCAAGCTCCACATATACTAGGCCGAATTTTACTGCCGTTATAAACCGAAGTTAATACACACACAAAAACGCGAGGGTACGACTATTAACAAAATAATTTTTTTTAAAGGCAAGTGTTTTAATCTTGTTGGTTATTACAAATTGGTTTCTAAACTTAATACGAGTCCCATATATATAATTTTGTTCCTACACAAAGGAAGAGGTAAAGGATTGGAGCTAAATCTGTAATATTACGTCACTTTATTTTTTTAACAGAAAGACACATGAAATGATAATTAATGACCGATTCGAAGAAAAATTCATTTCAAATCTTTTAAAGTAGGGTAAACAAGGACCACAAATGACTGAAAATGACACTGAACTACTGTTTACGACACATCTATCTACTAACCACAAAATATATAACATAAACAACAACGCATAACATAAAAAAAGGATATATTTACACTTTTGTTTTTAATAATCTTACCTTATATTTAGTCGCTCCGTTGACGATTTCCAGAATATGGTCCGCCAGGGGATCAGATTGCAGCTCGGTTCCATTAGTTTGGATTTCTGTCATTTTCTACCTGTTCAGTTTACACAAAATACAGAAAAGTAAATTCACCGGCCGGCTTTTTGAGTCTGACAGTTAGAAATCAGCTGATCGCGGATTTATATTCAAGAAACAAGGTCAAACATTATCCATATATGGCATAATATCCCTCCCTTTACCTAATTAACCGCCAATCAGAGAACAGATCTTGTTCATTCAAAAACTGTATACAAACATTATTATGCGTTCACCGATTTAATAAAATCTGTATAATAGACGATATCTGTTATCGATCGATTTCTTGTTCCCTGTGATATAGGTGTATTAATGTTGGACTGGAATGTCTTATTTACAAATATGATACTGATCTAGTTAATTAATAAACATAACATATGCGTTACTTAGGTAGGTAGTGTTTTTTCGTTGTCTAAATTGACAAGGGTGTGCTGCAAATCTGATGGAAGCGAAATGTAGCATATTACATTCTAAATCACTTCTTACAGACCACGTAGAAGTAAATAGTAGTTTAGGGAAAAGGGGGATGGGGGGTGTTATTATTTAACCGGTAAACGAATTTTTCAGTGAGATGTAATATGTTCTACAGATGATCAAAAACGTATTTATGAGAAAATTTAGGCAGACTTTTGTTTGTTTTGTTTTTTGCAAAAGATCTTGATACGCAAGCAACAGATTTACTTAAGGAAGGAAACTCATTTTTTTTTATTTCTTTTAAATCTGACGTAATTATCGATCTTCATCAAATAACATTATGAATTTATCAGGCGTCTCCCTGCCAAATAAAGTACATTTATACAAACTTTAACAGTATTGCATACACAATCAACATACATACTATGAACTCGCCCTGAAAGCTATCGATATTTTGTTTGTAACCGACAAATATTCAGGTGTTCGTAAATAAGGGTATACGACCTTTTAAATGTTGAAAACTACGTCCAATAAATAACACTCACCTATTTACCTGGTCAAACGTCACAACCGGTGTTCATTCCATGACGTTATCAAGTTATCACCTATAAACAGTTTAAGTAAAAAAAATATTGTAAACAAAATTAAATGATCCAAAAATAGGCAATTGTTCATCATTATTAGTCAAATATAAGCTATTAAACTCGAAATGGATGATTTAAATTCTCCATCGATAACTGTAACTAACGAATTAATCATACATAGCGTGAAAGGTTAAGAAATATAGTGATAAACTCAAAAGGCGTGAAAATTTTTTTTTCTTTATAGCAAAATAGTAAACATCATATTATTTTAATTCCATTTAAAAACGTTATTTTAGTCAGCAGCCATTTTGAATCCTCTAATTTCCTGACGACAAAACATTATAATTAGGTTCTACCTGGTAAGAAATTTACTCAGGATCTATTGAATGGGGTACCTTTATTTAGTAGTGATAGAATTAAATATGTTTCGGGATATTATCTTGCATTTTATATTGATTACCGAATTGTTTTAATGTGTTATTTCTGTAAATATTAATCTCTGAGTTCTAAGAATATTCAATATTTGACAACGTAATACACAGACGGGTATGTTCCTATATATAGAAGAGTGTTATATAATACCATTTACGATGAACAAAGTCTTATATTTTCAAAATAGTTTAAGTTCAATAAATTTCCAAATTTGCAAATTGTAAAAAAAGTAACACACAAGTCTTTTAAGAACCTAACGTTTTGCATTTTCTTGTCACATGTTAACAAAATTAAGCATGTATTTTTAATTAAAACCAAATAGTAATAACAAAACTCACAACTCGTTCTTTTATTCACGAAACATCATTCGAGCGAATAGCGAGACATCAGAGCGTACCTATTTCCACATCCTCACCCTTTCAGTCATTTTTAGTACTCGAGCTCAGTAGGATGGAAGTGGGACTAAAATGATATGTTTCCAAAGAACAAATAAGCATAAAACACCCATTTTTACAGTCATCATGAGATTTGAGTTGAAAAAACTGTATCCCGTCTCAGCAACTCGGTAGATCAATATGCATGTATACAGTCTCATCCAGTCCATACAATTCTAGAATATTTCAGGACACAGCGTTTCTGATGACAAAAATAGACGTAACTAGTAATGAACCCCCATTGCCACTATAATCTATAGCATTTTGAAAACCTCTCAAATAAAAAATTTTACCATGATAATGGAAACGGTAGCCATTTTGAAAATTCCAAAAATGGTTTGCAAAACTTTAGCTCACTCTTAACATGTTCCCAAAGTTTCATATTGATTGGACATTGCATCTCAGAGAAAATGTGCAGACAGGATTGAACGGTAAAAGAAAAACGAAAACAGAAAAAAGAAAAAAAGAAGAAACCGGACAAAAACAATATGTCTCCCAAAACTTCGTATCGTCTGTACCTCCCCTTGTTGCGTTGTATCGCTCCTACCCTTCACCGTTGTAATGTTTCATCTCTACCTTTCCTTGCTTTATTTGATCGTTTCTACCCTTCACCGTTATGCTGTATCGTCTGTACCTCCATCGTCGGAAACTCACGTCCGTTCACGTTTTCGATATGCTACCGACCGTTGGCACTCTCGTAGATATTTACTCGTATTCATGAATATTCATTCAATTTTATCAGCCAATGGGAACTCCTCTTTTTGTACACTACTCGTCAATTTTTAAGGTGCAAAATTATATGTAAACATAGCTATGAAGACCTTGAAGTCGTGTATGTTTTGTACAAAAATAACCGATATAATTTACCATTATAAGTTTTTACAGAAAGATCTACATCTTTGCGGTGGATGAAGGTGTGCAGGTGTTGGCAACTGGTCAACATCGTTAATGTTCTTTATGCAAACGGCACATTTATTAACCGAAACTCCGTATATGTTATGTCTTTTTTATTAGTTGTAAACGCATCGCCGGAAGTACAATCGACCAATCAAACTAGCACATTAAATATTTATGAAAACGTGAAAATATCTACGAGTGTGCCAACGGTCGGTAAGTGGTAGCAAAGCGTAAAGGCGGGACGAGACGTGAGTTTCCGACGATGCTCTACCTCTCCTTGCTGTATATTATCGTTCCTACCCTTCACAGTTGTGATGTATCGTCTGTCCCTCTCCTTGCTCCTTGCTATATTTTATATCGTTCCTGTCCTTCACAGTTGTGCTGTATCATCTGTACCCCTCTTTGCTGTGTTTTATCGTTCCAAATCCTCTCCTCGTTGTTTTGTATCGTCTCTAGATCTTTTACCTTTTATAAGTATGATCCATATCACTGATCTCATCGTTTTTGCATTTACTCGCTGTATTGCTTGTTCTGTTCCTTGGTCTACCTCTCCTCCCTCGCTGTATTGTACCGTCTGTAGTCTGTCTTTTATCGTTTTACTGTATCGTATGTACATCTCCACTCTCGCTTTTTTGTACTGACTGTAGTCTGTTAATTCGTTGTATTGTATCGCATGTAGTCGTACTGTATCTTCTGTACCTCTCCTTCTTCGCTCTATTGTATCGTCTGTAGTCTGTCTTAGATCATTGTACTGTATCTTTTGTACCTCTCCTCCTCGCTCTGTTGTATCGTCTGTATTCTGTCTTAGATTATTGTACTGTATCGTCTGTACCTCTCATCCATCGCTGCATTTTATCGTCTATAGTCTGTCTTAGATCTCTGTACTGTATCTTTTGTACCTCTCATCTACCGCTGTATTGTATCGTCTGTATTCTGTCTTAGATCGTTGTACTGTATCGTCTGTACCTTTCATCGATCGCTGTATTGTATCGTCTGAACCACTTCTTGCTGTTCTTTGTCGTCTGCAGTTTCTGTCGCTATACCGCATCGCCAGTATATCGCTGTAAGGTTTTAGGTATCGCATGTACCACATCATTGCCGCTGTATAGTTTTTTCATTAACACAAACTGATTCTTACTTTTACTGTTGAACATTGTTAATATTTTTGTAATCTGTGCCATTCAGTCTGTGAGTACAAACATTTACTGACTAATTGATCATCGTATGATCGATACATGTAATAGTTTGATATGAAAATATGACCCTTTTGACAATCGGACAAGGTGACCGATTAACATGTTGTTATGCTCTTAAAACATGACGTGAAAATTATATTCTCATATATATATATATAGATCTGACATGCGCAAAACATTAATCAAATTGCAGTTGAATGATTGTACATTTTTACGACAAATTTCTACTAATTGCTAATTTTACTTTCTGTTTTAATGTGTTAAATTAAATGCACCGCTACAAATATGCCTTTGGAAATGCTGGTCTAATCTTCTATTCATCTATAGCAGGGAACATACTGGGATGGTTTCCCAGTGCTCGACCCACAGAGCAGCTCAGCGCGTCCCCGGGTGGCGGATAGGGGAGACCCTCTCGTTGGGGGTTTGTTAGGTCATAATACGGAACGCCTGGCTGCGGACCATAGTGGGTAACGTGTTTGGAAAGTGCCACGCTCCTTGCACAGTACAGATTTCGTAAAAGAGTAAGCTCATGGTAGCCGCTACAAAAGGCTAAATTCTCCGACCCTACCCAATACTCCGTACTTTTTCAGTGGCAGTCAAAATTGTGTTCCCTGTGTCCCATCACCCTTTTTTCATTGATTTATTGTTTGTTAACTTGTACCCGTCCTGAATATAGCTGAAATACTGCTCGCTGGACGTAAAGCAAACATCCAATCAATCAATCAATCAATCTATTCATCTATAGTAAAAGTCAGCGTACTTTGGTAGAGGTTTTTTGAGTGAAAAATAAAAACTACTTACCGCGAATCGTCGACCTTACACTACTTTTGTAGATCCATATTAATGTACATTAAAATTGACAATAATATGTTCCACGTTTAATCAGCGTTTTGAAAAGCGACGGTTTTGTTAATTTTGATAGGGAGATTTCCATTAAAAATTTTGACCTTAATTAGAACGGAAGTGTACGCTTCGATTGTTATCTGTTCGAAAACCTTCGAGTAATGTAGTCTGCGGTTTACGCGGGAGAGGTCTCGCGCTTTGTCCGTATACCATAGAACGACACGAAAGCGTTCGAACTTTTGTAAACAACGAAAGACTTCTTTAGAAACTAAAATGGCCGAAAGTCAAGGACGTTTTGTGACATGTAAACAACAGGGGCATAGAATAAAATGTGAACAAGTTATCGTCGGACAATTTTTTCCGTTGCAATTTCGTAATAAAATGGTACAATATTGAAAAAAAAAATTTCAAATGCACTCCACGGTGTGTGACTTTTAGTATGTCTGGATTAATTGATTTGAGTTGAGATGACATAAATGACCGTTTTTCAAACACATTTCTGGCCTTACATCATTGGTACACAGTTATCAAAAAACCCATAAAGTTCTAAATGACATGTATTTCGTATGCATTGTGTGTTCAGAAAAATATATCTACTGTTTTTATAGTGTGACCGACATCCGCCGACTGACTATCAATCAAGTTCCCTTCCTTTTTTCTGTAATTTATTTCGACCTTTAGAAAAACCAACACATTGGATGGACATCCTGTCATGGATGGTTGTATTAATTAGATATTTCATGCCTGTCTTCTGCAGACAATCGTAACAGGTACTCCTACATACTGCTTAAGGCTTATTTATTAAATTGATTATATTGTTCAAGTTTCATTCTGACGAGTGTTACAGATGTGAAGTGTTGATAGTTTTCGTCAATTGTACATTTAATATATATAGGTATCTAAATAGAGACTGTCGTGTTACTAATCACACCGCCCTCTATGTGGTATCACGTTACTAACTGTCGCCTTCAAAAAAAGTATCTTATTATTTTTTTTCATGAAATATCGCAATTGAAACAGAGACAGTTGTTTTCTAGTTTAAGTATTGATAACTCTCAATATTCGGACGTAACAGTAACGTCAATACGATTCAATGTTAAATGTTAATTAAAGATTAAAGGCTGTTGTTTTACACAGCAGACAGAAGGTCAAGTTAAATTGGATATATGTGCAGTCAAATTATTGGTCCTAGGTGATGACTTGGAAACTGTTGCCCAAGGCCGAATCCAGTACAGTGGGGCAATAATTTCGTCCTGATGCAGGCATGAATAATCACCGCACAGAGGAGAAATAACAGTCAAAGTATTGCTCCTCTGTAATTAAGATGTCTGGAGAACTGTTGCCCAAGGCCGAATCCATTACAGTGGGGCACTAATTTGGTCCTGATACAAATATACAGCATTTACAACTTTTATACTATAGGTTAATAATATATAATGCCACTCGAGTGTACAAAATAGGACTGATTCAAGACTTCAACGCCATCACAGTATAAAAACTCAAACCTGTTTAAACCGGTCTTGGGAATAAACCTACGTCTGTAACACGTGTAACCTGCATAGTATAACGCCTCAAGTCACGGTATATTTGTAATAGACCAGAGTTCGGCTCTGTACCCGTGGACTATTTCGATGCAATTAGAATTTGCTATTTACCAGCCTTTAAAAGGTATGGATATAGAAATTTGTCTTTAATCCATGTATTATTAATAACACTTTGACATATACTTACTCATTGAAGTGTACGTCAATACCTCGAATTCTGATAATTATTTTGTTTGTCGTAGACAAATATCAAACAGCCTACACCTAAAATAAAGTATTGTTTTAAATATCTCTGTTTACTTTGGTTCCATTTCTACGTAACTGTTTTAGTTCTCTTCTTTGTTGGACCGTTCTAAGTAGATTATTTGATTTTAAGCATGAATTGTTGCCTTAAATGATATGAAAGCGTCATATAATTCAAAACTAAACAAAATGTCTAGAACCGGATATTTCACGTCATTTGATTACATATTTTTTTCTTTATCAATCGATATTCCTTAATAATGTAAAGTAAATTGTTAATTTTTTTTACTTTTATTGTGGTAAAATAATTATAATAAGTACAGCTTGTACCTACCTTACAGCCTCGTATTATAGGTTCAAGTGTTCAGCAGTTTGATGAATTTGAATAAAGTTTGCAAAGATTTGTTTTCTATTTATGATAATAATATATGATCTCACAAGATACTGGGACCATACTGGGAGGGTTCCCAGTGCTCGACCCACAGAGCAGCCCAGCGCGTCCCCGGGTGGCGGATAGGGGAGATCCTCTCGTTGGGGGGTTGTCAGGTCATGATACGGAAAACCTGACCGCGGACCGTACTGGGTAACGTGTTTGGAGAGTGCCACGCTCCTTGCACGATAAAGACCCCTTTTGTAGATTTCTAAAACGAGTAGGCTCATTGTAGCCGCTACAAAAGGCTAAATATTCCACCCGTACCCAAAACTCCATACTTTTCCAGTGGCAGTCAATATTGTAATCCCGGTGACCCATCCCACCCATATTTTCCGTTGATTTATTGTTTGTTAACTTGTACCCGTCCTGAATATAGCTGAAATACCGCTCGTTGGACGTAACGCAGACATCCAATCAATCAATCAATCAACTTAAGGTATCCGGACCGCTATTGACCACGTGATCATAGCTGGTGTCCCGGATGTCCAATCAATCAATCTCACAAGATAATATGTTGTTGTCTATATTTGCATTATGCATGATTTGTTTATACCCATTTTCAATAGTAAATAATTATGTATTATGGGGAACTGTCAGTTTACTGTGTCATTGGTCTATCCAGTTTTAAGCATGTCGTTTCCAAATAGTACACAAATAGAAAGAACAATTTCCATAAATTAAGCCTATATTAGTCACACCACCTGCTCGCCCAAGGTTATTATTTACATAATTAATTGTCAAAAGAGTGCAAATATATCCTGTTTCTGTTCTGTAAATAGACACCATATACACATCAATTTTAGCGAAGAATACATTATATACCTACCGCCTGTATGTAATTAAACCATCACAAACGGCTAAATATATATACTTAGCATAGATTTTGTTTTTTATGTGTCCTATATGTCACCCACTATTAAAAAGTTAAAGTTTAGAAGTTGTTGGTAAAGCGAACAATTTTACTGATATATAGTCAACTGTTAATTGTAAGAATGTATCTTGTATACCGGATTTGAATACGGATTTAGGTAAATCATTAATGCAATGTGTAAGATTCTTACTAAACGCGACGGTGAACTCAAGACCTCATTGGCCGAATTTTACTGCCCTTATAACCTGAAGTTAGTTTTGTTATTTGTCGGATTAACCAAAAAGAAAGTGAGGGGTACGATTTAATCGTTAATTCGTTTTAAAGACCTCATTGTCCTAAGACAGCGCATTTAGTTCTGAGTCTTGTCCAATTTTATAAAAATGTTCAACACTATTACAACATGTGTAACTCTGTTAAAATTTCAATGTACAGTTCCTTAATCATACATGTAAACTTTTTTGTCATTGCCCCTTGTGGGACCTTAATTGGAATAAAATATTGGTATTGGTATTGTTCTCCTTCTCTCTTAATTCTCTGGTTTCGGCATCCATATAATTATTGTGAACTACATTACCAAAGGCGTTCGAGTCTTTTTGAAGAAATATGTCAAATAGTGTGCACAATTTCCATAAAAAATGTTGGATGGTTTTAGTTTTCCTACATTTCAATAGTTTCTATGTGTTTGAATTGCTTGTTAGGTTATAGTTATTAAAGTTTATCAATTATCAAAGTAAAATAGCTTAACAGATTATTATATGTTGTTAGTACTTCATTGTTTGGTAATCGTTAGATACTTCAACTGTCATTACATTGGTAACTCTGGTTTAGTCTGGATCTAGCTGGTCCTGGTTGTATAAATTAACCAGGTCTTAGCAACATGTGAAAATTCTTTGGTATTAATAGGAAAAAAATAATCACATGGGTAAAAAAATAAACATTTACACACAGAACGGTAATATTACCATTATATTATTTTATCTATGTAATATTTATTTACCTTGTAGCTTTGTGTACTGCACAATAACACTGCGTATGTAAATGTAAATGTTTTTTTGTTTTTTTTCTGTGTCTGTACTTGGATTTAGTTGTGAGAATAAAGAAGATATATAATTATACAATAGTTTTATGGAGGCATTGTCATGAAATATTGACTGCACTGAAAACATTTATCCGAGCCAAAGGCAAGGGCATTAACAATGTTGAAGGCAATAACACTTCCATGAGTGCTGTCAAGTAGCATGACAATGCCGGCTACTTAATCAATATTATATTTATTTCATTGAAGAATTAAGAAACGATTTGTCAGTAATATATTATTTTATTTGTAGAAGTTTGCTATATGATAATATTACTTTTCTGTATTTTTCAGGCTTTATATAGTTTATTTTAGAAACTTTTCTTCATCTACAACAATGAAAAAAAAACAGTTTGTGTTGCTTTTTACTGGATTTTTCATTTTCGCCATGGTTATGTGCCAAATGACTGCAGAGCTAACCTTGTTATAACAGTAAGCGGCATCCTCAGCTTGTTATAACAGTAAGCGGCATTCTCAGCTTGTGATAAAAGTAAGCGGCATCCTCAGCTTGATTTAAAAGTAAGCGACACCGTCACCTTGTTATAACAATAAGCGGCATCCTCAGCGTGTTATAGCACTAAGCGCCATCCTCTTGATTGGCTGCTAAATCGGGAGATTGCTGGCGATTGGCCAACAAATAAGCAGAGCTTAGTTAGGGATGAAAACCCTGCATGATTACGGGGTGTAACATTCATAATAGGCTAAATTGGGAGAAAGCTGCCGATTGGCTAACAAATAAGCAGAGCTAAGTTAGTGATGAAAACCCCGCATTATCACCAATAGGTTAAGATAAAAAATGGGAAAATATGAAAGATAATGGGAACCAAACTGTTTTAAAAAAAGAAAGTGGCATTGATTTGTGTATGTTTACCACAAAATGTATCATAAAACTTAAACGGAGAAACAGGGAAAAACAAATGACTCCGCTTATGAGAAAAATTTTAATTAGTTTCCCGATTACTGACAAGGTTCACATTGACTATCTTACCACGTATGATGCATCTAGAAATGCTAAGCGCAGTGCATGCTTCAATTGCTGCCTCTGACCTATATTTTGCGGTTGCCTGATTTGGCTATCTAAACATTGTGTACTTATAATAAAGTGATGTAAATAATTTAACATTAAAAAACAGTACGTATTTTTGTCCACAAAGAAAAATAAAGCTTAGAGATGGCTAGCTTTTTAGGAAAGCTAATACTTGCATAAGTTTAAAGACAGAAGGATTTCTATAATAGTATGGTTTTATATATTTGACAAAGTGTATGTCTATATTTAGTACATTCAAGAATGAAATGATACTCATCCTCAATAGAGTTACAGTTACACATAGTACATAGTCTATCGTTTCTATCTATATTATAATATCTTCCGGTTTCGATTCATAAATTATGAGCATGTATACGATACTTAGTTATCACATATTTATATCTATAATTAACAGGTCTGTCTAAATAAAACTGTAAACCAAGTCTATCATATATAAATCTATACAACAAACATTTAGGTGAAGAATCACATAAAGATTAGGCTTTAGTAATAAATTCTTCAGTAACACGCGTCTTGAATTCGTACATGAAAACTTCAATATTCTGAACACTTTGTGACAACCAAACATAATTAAACCCATATTTATATAAGATATCCGTAATTTGGCAACACCAATTCCATTTACTATGGGGGTTTACATTACTGGCCTCTAGCATTTTTTGATAACAACTCTGTAGAATACAATTGTCAGTTATTAGCAACTTAAACCAATATTTCAGTAATTTACAATATCTATCGATATACAATGGGACTCTTCCGAGTTCATAATACACCATATAGTTAGTCGAATTTTTCTTAACCTTTAAAATTCTTTTCAAAAAGTTCAAATGTACACTTTCAATCTTGCCCTTTATAGTATCCATATACTTACCAACCATCATTTAATACAGGTTTAATATATATATCAAATAATAACAACATGGTTTCAGTGTTAAAGTAATCGTTTTGTATCTTATTAAATAGACAAAAAAGTCCCTTTCTACCTTGATTTGACAACATTTTTCTGGTTTTCATTGAAGTTACCTTTGTATCTAAGAAGTACTCCCAGGTAAACAAATTCATCACAGAGTTCTATAGCATTACCATTTATATACCACTTTTCATCAGGTTTTACAATACCTCTTTGTCTAAACACTACTATTTTTGTTTTAGAAAGATTAATAAACAAATTGCGTTCATTTGAACAGACATTTATAACATCAATCATCTTTTGTAATTGATTAATGCTCTCACTAAAAATCACAGTATCGTCTGCATACATTAAAAGATATAAATTAAGTACCTGTAGCTCATAAGGGATGCAACCTTGAGTTATTTATAGTTCTATTTCTAAGTCATTGACATATAATGTATATAAGAAAGGTGATAAAGATTCTCCTTGTAGTAAACCATCATTACAACTGAAAACATTTGTAAAAACATCATCAAGTTTTATACGAGCTTTCAGTTTAGAATACATAGATCTTAATATAGATGAAAGTTTTTCGTTTATACTTGATTTGATTAACCTTGACCAAAGTTTCATATGATTAACACTGTCGAAAGCCTTCTTATAATCTATGAAACAAAAATATAAACGTTTATTTTTTCTAAGTGATTTTGATACAATTGAATGAAGAGCATAAATAGCGTCGTGTGTCCCATATCCAGGTCTGAAACCGAACTGAGCATTTGATAATATACTATTTTCCTCACTCCACTTTGTCAATCTACGATTAATAAGAGCAGTAAAAAACTCCCCAATATGAGATTGCAACGAAATCCCACGGTACTTACCAGGTTCATTCACATCTCCCTTTTTAAATATCGGAACAATTATACTTTCGACCCATAACTCCGGGTAATAACTAGTATATAGAATGACATTATAAAGTTTACACAGTAACGGGAAAAGGACTTCTTTGCTTTCAATTAAGTATTCATTAATAATATTGTCTATTCCGGCGGATTTATTCTTATTAAGGTTTTTGACACAGCGCTTTAACTCCGAAACGGTAAATACTTGTTCAAGTTCTTCAAATACCACAGTATCACTATTAATATCCATTTCACTTCGTTCTGGATCTTCCACGTTCATGAGATTTTTGAAATGTTCGGTAAAGTCATTAACAGTCAATTTAAATTTTATATTGTACAATATTTCCTTTCTCTTAAATTTCCGGTAGAAGCCTTTCGGGTTATTTCGTTGCATTGTTGTAAACATATTTCCTTGTTTATTCTTATAGTCACGTTTAAACTAATTCTCCATAGTTTTATACTTGTTTTTTCTAAGTTTAATTGAGTCTATTTTCATTCGAATGTAATCTGTTAAGTCATTTAACGCATGTTTATAACGGTTAAACTGTGCTTTGCACTCGGTCGTTATCCATGGTTTGTCAATTTCACATCTGGTTCTTCTTGGAATTTTCTCACCTTACAATACGTTCTCGATTGTCTTTAATATATATTTATCGAAGTAAGTGGCATCCTCAGCTTGTTATAACAGTAAGCGGGATCCTCAGCTAGTTATAACAGTAAGCGGGATCCTCAGCTAGTTATAACAGTAAGCGGCATCCTCAGCTTGTTATAACACGCAGCGGCATCCTCAGCTAGTTATAGCACGCAGCGGCATCCTCAGCTAGTTATAACAGTAAGCGGCATCCTCAGCTAGTTATAACACGCAGCGGCATCCTCAGCTAGTTATAGCACGCAGCGGCATCCTCAGCTAGTTATAACACGCAGCGGCATCCTCAGCTAGTTATAACATTAAGCGACACTGCAGCTTGTTATAAAAGTAAGCGGCGTCTCAGATTGTTATAACAATAAGCACCATCCTCAGCTTGTTATAACAGTAAGCGACACTGCAGCTTGTTATAACAGTAAGCGACACCGTCAGCTTGATATAACAGTAAGCGGATTCTCAGCTTGTTATAACAGTAAGCGGAACCTCAGCTTGTTATAACAGTAAGCGGATTCTCAGCTTGTTATAACAGTAAGCGGCATCACCAGCTTGTTTTAACAGTAAGCGACACCGTCAGCTTGTTATAACACTAAGCGCCATCCTCAACTTGATATAACAGTAAGCAGATTCTCAGCTTGTTATAACAGTAAGCGACATCCTCAGATTGTTATAACAGTAAGTGGCATCCTCAGCTTGATATAACAGTAAGCGGAACCTCAGCTTGTTACAACAGTAAGCGGCATCACCAGCTTGTTATAACAGTAAGCGACACCGTCAGCTTGTTATAACAGTAAGCGGCATCCTCAGCTTGTTATAACAGTGACATCCTCAGCTTTTTATAACAGTAAGCGGCATCCTCAGATTGAAATAACAGTAAGAGGCGTCCTCAGATTGTTATAACACTAAGCGGCATCCTCAGCTTGATACAACAATAAGCGGATTCTTAGCTTGTTATAACAGTAAGCGGCATCCTCAGCTTGATATAACAGTAAGCGGATTCTCAGCTTGATATAACAGTAAGCGGAACCTCAGCTTGTTACAACAGTAAGCGGCATCACCAGCTTGTTATAACAGTAAGCGACACCGTCAGCTTGTTATAACAGTAAGCGGCATCCTCAGCTTGTTATAACAGTGACATCCTCAGCTTTTTATAACAGTAAGCGTCATCCTCAGATTGTTATAACAGTAAGCGGATTCTCAGCTTGTTATAACAGTAAGGGGAACCTCAGCTTGTTATAACAGTAAGCAGATTCGCAGCTTGTTATAACAGTGAGCGGCATCACCAGCTTTTTATAACAGTAAGCGACACCGTCAGCTTGTTATAACAGTAAGTGGCATCCTCAGCTTGTTATAACAGTAAGCGGCATCCTTAGCTTGTTATAACAGTAAGCGACATCCTCAGATTGTTATAACAGTAAGCGGCATCCTCAGCTGGATATAACAGTAAGCGGATTATCAGCTTGTTATAACAGTAAGCGGAACCTCAGCTTGTTATAACAGTAAGCGGCATCATCAGCTTGTTATAACAGTAAGCGGCACCCTCAGCTTGTTATAACAGTAAGCGGCATCCTCAGCTTGTTATAACAGTAAACGACACCCTCAGTTTGTTATAACATTAAGCGGATTCTCAGATTGGTATAACAGTAAGCGGCTACCTCAGCTTGTTATAACAGTAAGCGCCATTCTCAGCCTGTTATAACAGTAAGCGGCATCACCAGCTTGTTATAACAGTAAGCGGCTACCTCAGCTTGTTATAACAGTAAGCGCCATTCTCAGCTTGTTATAACAGTAAGCGGCATCACCAGCTTGTTATAACAGTAAGCGACACCGTCCGCTTATTATAACAGTAAGCGGCATCCTCAGTTTGTTAAAGAAATTCATGTTTTTTTCTGTATACTTTATGTGGGCATGAGTGTTATTTTGATTACGTAATTTGCATGGTTGTGGGCAGGGGTGGTGGGATGGGGACTTTAATTCGGGCGGATTCATGAATGGGTGGGAGGGCAAAATAGGGTATCTATTTTAATCAACTCCTCCTACAGTTTTTTAACCAGATCTCCGAAACTTTACAGAAAGATTGGACATGTATTGAAGTTGTAAACGTGCTTTTATGGAAGTGTTCCAGGATTTTTTTTCTAACTTTCCAGACTTGGGAACGTAGTCATTTTTCAAAACATTTGCAGAAGACAGTACCTATATTGTGCAATCAACTCCTCCTTCATATGTTTTGCAGATACACAAAACCTACTTTCAACAAATTGTAAACAATTCCGTATTTATTAAGGCAACCAGGGCATTTTATACTTTTCAGTTTTGTTTTTATCATCGTCATGGTAAAGTTCTTAATGTCCTGTTTTAATTTTGTTTATCGTCGAGAAAAGTTATGTTTTTTTTGTTTAAACTCATCGTCGTTAAGAGGTGGGGATTTGGTGGAGTAAATTTCTTTTCTTTAATTATATCGTCGTGGTGTGTTTAGGTTAATATTTTGTTCATTGTATTTTATCTTATGGGGATGTTCTTTTTGTAAGACCGTGGAAGATTAATATACATTAGTTTTTTTGTAGTAAAGTTGCGGTGTGGAATGTAGTATTCTCTAATTTTGACGTAATATTTCAACCGCCTGAAATATAGTTCTCGTCACTAGTGAATTTGTTGTTCTCAACAGTTGATTGGTTTAAAATAATAACGTCATAATAAGAACTCATGACGTCATAAACAAAACACCTTCCATTTACCACGTATTCAAGTCATGAACGTAAAATTGGGGTTTGGAGAATTTGTACTTCATTTCGCAAATTTACTACTTTTTAAAATTAGAGAAACAGAATCTTACATTGGTACTCTTAGATTATCGGATTTCTCTAATCTCGATAGTTAAATTATGGAAATTCCATAATTTAACTATCTCGATTGGAGAAATCCGATTCCATAATTTAACTGTCGAAATCAGAGAAATCCGATAATCCACTCGTACAAATGTAAGATCCTATATATTAGTTCCTTTGTTTATAAATAGATAAGTGAGAACGAACTTAATTTAACTAAATATTTATTACAGCTATTGTAGATATTATTAGACGTAAGCATGTAAAAACAAACAGTGGTTGATTACATTCAGAATGTAAATGTTAAATTTAATTTGTATTATTAAACATCATTCGTCCAACCAAGGTCATTTTATTAATACCTTACAGACACGTGTCTAACCGTAAGAAACAGGCCTTACTATTAATATCCAAACCAAAACGTAATTTGTGGACATTTTTATTGTGTACTCATGGTTCAAGGTGAGATTGTTATTACCTGTACTTAAACAGCTGATCAGCTGGAGGATTACCTATCAAATTTCACCCGAATCAGCTGAGAATAAGAAGTAAACAACACTTTAAACCTCGACCTTGCAATTTGGCAGTTTGTATACATTCTTAAAGGGCGTTGATCTTTTTCGCCTTTTTTGTAATCCAAATATTATACTTTATATGTGTCAATGCCAAGCTAGAAATTGTTTCTACCTATTATTCATGAAGTATTAACAATGCCTTGTAGGAAATCAACAGACCGATATGGCAATAAAAATATAAGCGTATTTTCCCTAACATTTGATATGGCTGTTAAGCCTACACCTTCCATCCGGTATAGTTTTAATGATTGTCACAGACATGATGATGTGTACAGGGATAATTTATGTACAAAACCCACCGGGGGGGGGGGTAACTTGGTATATATAGGGTAATACGGATGTGCGGCTCGAATAGGTCACTTTTTTAGCTCTCCAAAATATATGAATAGGTAGCTTTTTTCATTGAAAAATATATCATTGGGTAGTTGTAAATTATCTAAATATATTCCATGCCTCAATTCTCATCTTAAACATGTTAAGCCTATGTAGACCACGGTGATTTTACAAACAAAGTGTTCCATTAACATCAATTTATCAATTTGGTAGTAAACGTACTATTTTGTCAATGGGGATGTGCAGTAATAAATATATGAATAGGTCTGATTTAATCATTCAATATACGATTAGATCCTGTTTTATAGTGTCCGAAAATATATGAATAGGGTGGGTTTTCAAATGTCCGTCCGCACACCTGTACCTAAAAGTATCCTTAGTGACCCCCCCGTGACAAAACCACGTCATTTATCATTATTTATTCCGTTTATAGTTTACTATGTATCCTCAAGAATACCTCAACAACATCCGCCATAAGTCATCTTACCAGGACAATGTCCATCTACGGAAGAATACCTTAACAACATCCGCCGTAAAGCATCTTACCATGACAACGTCCATCTACGGAAGAATACCTTAACAACATCCGCCGTAAAGCATCTTACCAGGACAACGTCCATCTACGGATGTATACCTTAAAAACATCCGCCATAAGTCATCTTACCAGGACAACGTCCATCTACGGAAGAATACCTTAACAACATCCGCCATAAGTCATTTTACCATGACAACGTCCATCTACGGAAGAATACCTTAACAACATCCGCCGTAAAGCATCTTACCATGACAACGTCCATCTACGGAAGAATACCTTAACAACATCCGCCGTAAAGCATCTTACCATGACAACGTCCATCTACGGAAGAATACATTAACAACATCCGCCGTAAAGCATCTTACCATGACAACGTCCATCTACGGAAGAATACCTTAACAACATCCGCCGTAAAGCATCTTACCAGGACAACGTCCATCTACGGATGTATACCATAACAACATCCGCCATAAGTCATTTTACCAGGACAACGTCCATCTACGGATGTATACCATAACAACATCCGCCGTAAAGCATCTTACCAGGACAACGTCCATCTACGGATGTATACCATAACAACATCCGCCGTAAGTCATTTTACCAGGACAACGTCCATCTACGGATGTATACCATAACAACATCCGCCATAAGTCATTTTACCAGGACAACGTCCATCTACGGATGTATACCTTAACAACATCCGCCATAAGTCATTTTACCAGGACAACGTCCATCTACGGATGTATACCTTAACAACATCCGCCATAAGTCATTTTACCAGGACAACGTCCATCTACGGATGTATACCTTAACAACATCCGCCATTAGTCATTTTACCAGGACAACGTCCATCTACGGATGTATACCATAACAACATCCGCCATAAGTCATTTTACCAGGACAACGTCCATCTATTAATGTATACCATAACAACATCCGTAAAGTATCTTACCAGGACAACGTCCATCTACTCAAGAATACCTTAACAACATCCGCCGTAAAGCATCTTACCAGGACAACGTCCATCTACGGAAGAACACTTTTCAACATCAACCGTAAAGCATCTTACCAGCACAACGTCCATCTACGGAGGAACACTTTTACAACATCCGCCGTCAAGCATCTTTCCAGGACAATGTCCATCTACGGAAGAACACTTTTACAACATCCGCCGAAAAGCATCTTATCAGGATAACGCCCATCTACGGAAGAACACTTTTACAACATCTGCCGTAAAGCATCTTACCAGGACAACGTCCATCTACGGAAGAATACCTTAACAACATCCGCCGTAAAGTATCTTTCGAGGACAACGTCCATCTACGTAAGAACACTTTGACAACATCAACCGTAAAGCATCTTACCAGGACAACGTCCATCTACAGAAGAACCCTTTAAAAACATCCGCCGTAAATCATCTTACCAGGACAACGTCCATCTACGGAAGAACACTTTTACAACATCTGACGTAAAGCATCTTACCAGGACAACGTCCATCTACAGAAAAATACCTTAAAAACATCCGCCGTAAAGTATCTTTCGAGGACAACGTCCATCTACGGAAGAATACCTTAACAACATCCGCCGTAAAGCATCTTACCAGGACAACGTCCATCTACGGAAGACTACTTTTACAACATCCGCCGTAAAGCATCTTACCAGGACAACGTCCATCTACGGAAGAATACCTTAACAACATCCGCCGTAAAGCATCTTACCAGGACAACGTCCATGTATGGAAGACTACTTTTACAACATCCGCCGTAAAGCATCTAACCAGGACAACGTCCATCTACTCAAGAATACCGTAACAACATCCGCCATAAAGCATCTTACCATGACAACGTCCATCTACAGAAGAATACCATAACAACATCTGCCATAAAGCATCTTACCAGGACAACGTCCATCTACGGAAGAATACCTTAGTTCTGCCTTAAAGCATCTTAACAGAACACCTGTTGATCATCTTTAATGTTGGCCGTAAATCTCTTATGACTTTATATTGTCTAACATTTTGCATTATACACGTTCGATAGCAGAGGTAACTGTCTTATTGACATATAAAATACCACCACTGATACATTGCTGTTAAAATTGTTTTCGTCCTGATTGTGAGTAAAATGTTGAATACCAATATGTCATAATACCAAAGACCCTGTGATTAGCATGTTAAAATATTGTTATATTTAAAAGTGGCCACCGTATTGATACATAAACAGTATTTTCATTTCTCTTTATTTTAATCACATACGCTAAGATCGATAAAGATTCATTAACATTGATCTTTAATACATCCCATTTCCTTTACACGAGACGGCTTTCCTATTCTAAAGACAACAAATTAAAAATTAAAACAAAACTTCATAATTGGGTGAGCATGAACTACAAAATGCATGTAATCAAAGGGAACGTAAAACAATCTATTTTATATAATATGTTTAAAGATGCTAATGCCAAGAAAACCTCTTAAAATAGCCTGTCGACCTGCGTGAACCAATTTCGTATGACGTCATCATCAGCCATAAATCTGAGAAAACGTACCTACTTTTTTGTACTATAAGCGTTAATGGTCGAATCGTGAGGTATTGGAATTATCTGATGTTATTATTACCCCCTTTATTTAATTACGCATTGTGTGTAAATGATTATTTAACGCAAACGTGGCTTTGAAGTTGAGGATGAGTAAGGTTATATACTTAACTGGCATGCGCGATTTTACCATTTGTTTATTTTAATACCTCTCAGCATGGATTAACGGTGGGCTCAAATACTTTAATCGGGAAATTAACTAATCGTGGTAGTATAAATCGTGTATGATTCTTCATAATTTCGACATCCTAAAGTTTTCGTACAAGAACTATTCGCTATTCAGCTTGTTTTTTCTCGGCGCGTGCCCAGCCATTCATTACACTGTTAATAGATGTGAGAACATTTCTTCTTAATATTAATATAGGCGCAGCATGTGATGCATGTATCTAATGGTGACGTTACATGAATGTAGATTGTCTGAAATTTTTTTGTTGTTGGCAAAACACGGAAATGGCTACCGGGACGTGCAGACGACAATTCAAGTTAAGTTTAGAGTTATTAATAATGAGAACTGATGAAATATGTAACCCGCGAAAAGATGTGAGCAAAATTGCGGAAAATGACAAAAGAAAAGTGTACTCGATTTTTTAGAAGGCATTATAATTTTAAGTCGTACTACATACTTCGACAGGTTCGGGGTTTGGTTCTATCTAAAAACGGAAGCAGTAATGCACATGGCAAGCAAAACAAAAAATAAACCAGCCATCGAAAACACCTAACCACCGAAAACACCTTACCAACGAAAACACCTTACAACCGAAAACACCTTACCACCGAAAACACCTTACCATCGAAAACACCTTACCACACCATACATTTTAATTCTTACTTGCTCCCCTGGTGCAACATAGTCGGAAACCCACGTCCGGTCACGTTCTCGCTTTGCTACCACTTACCGACCGTGGGCACACTGGTAGATATTTTCTCGTTTTTGATGAATATTTATTAAATTTTATCAGCCAATGAGAACATCTCTTTTTGCATACCGATTTTGAAGGTGCCAAAACTATATGTAAACATCGCTATGACGATATTTAAGTCGTGTATGTTTTGTGAAAAAAAAAACAAATATAATTTATCAATACAAGTTTTTACAGAAAGATCTACATCTTTTTATTAGATAAAGGCGTTGTCAACTAGTCAACTGACCTGATGAAAATTCATCGTTAACATTATTTATGAAAATAATATACGTTATTCCAGAACCTGCGATCGGTATTCCGATTTTCTAGACCGATCACTGCTAAACTACTCAAACAAGGGTTTGTTGTACCTAGGTTGATGTTATCTCCCCAGACGTTCTATGTGCGTCACCATGACTTAATTGATGTTATGGGAAATCAGTGTCTCAAATACGATCTGACATTTTCGCTGAGTCATAGGTAGTGTTTCCTATTCCTGGATGTGACTTTTCCCTAGACATGACAATGAGTAACTCGACGTGTGTGTAATTAGAGGCAAGCACTGCTTAATTGTGCGGAGCACCTGAGTGCACCCATGGTTTTTATTGGGTTAGGATTACTCTCTTTCTGTGTTTTATTTTTTTTGTTTCTTTTTAGTTGTATTTGTCTATATCCGGATTTGTAACTGTCCCTTGGCTTTTGGCTAATGTTGCTCAGTCGTTTCTTATTATCTTAAACTACGTAGGTTATGTCTTTTTTATAAGTTGTAAACGCATCACCGGAACTACAAGCGACCAATCAAAATAGGACATTAAATATTTATGAAAACGAGAAAATATCTACAATTGTGCCCACGGTCAGTAAGTGGTAGCAAAGCGAGAACGCGAGCGGATTTGGGCTTCCGACGACATGTACAATGTTGTTCCTTATTTTTCACTTACACAAGCTTTGAATATATATTATATAATTATAGCCTTTAAATTAGGTCGATATGAAAAAATATCGACATGAGAACATATCGACCGACAACGAAGTTGGAGGTCGATATGTTATCTCATGTCGATATTTTTCATATCGACCGTAGTTAAAGGCTATAATTGTTATATTATTAATTGATATTTTTATGCACATCTGTATATACTAGTATTTTAAAGGAATTCAGTTCATTGTTCTTTTGATTAGTTTACTGTTTTGATGGGTTTTGTCACATGTACGAAAATATCACATTTCATTTCAATATCATCTGAAATTATGAAAACTTTCAATTTAAAAGATTTATAAATACAAAAATACATGCAACATATTGAAATATTTGCAATTTTTCACAATGTACATACTTTCCTAACTTTCAAACCGGAAACAGACAGAAGTCATTCTGATTGGTTGTTTAAAGAGGAATTCCAATTATTTAAAAATAGCCGTGCAATATCATGTTTTCTAAATATAACCGTGCAACATCACTTTTCTATCAGCCGTTTTCAAAGAACCTTACCAAATACAACATGTCATGTGACAGGCTTTACACTAATCAAATTTATCAGAAAAATATCAATTAATAATATATATATATATATATATTCGAACCGGAAGTGCGTTTCTAAAATACGGTTCTGAGAATATTTAGTCAGGAGCCCATCGTGACGATAATAACTTACGGACGAAAAAAAAAATATCTTGATCGCGTGATAAAGAAAGCTGGTATGCTCACCGCTACGAGCCGTGTTAGCTTTTAATAACCCACTATATGTATGTCTACCTGTATAAGTTGCAAATTAATTGATTAATTGATTAAATTAATAAATGAATAAATGACGTCTAGTAAGAAAGTATTTTAAATTATTTTAGGCCAATTTTGTTGGTCGATGATCTCAATTTTGGTTGCCATGGTAGCAGGAGGTTATTAAGAATAGTGTATGAATTTAAGCCTAATTAAGTGGACCACGTAGAAAAGGTACCTTATTTCTGTATGGTAATACCGCAGTTATTAAAAATGCGTATTATATATAAGTGCTTGGATGTATGTTTATTAACAGGCTGCGCCTTTCACGTGTAAAAATAGCAATTATGTAAGAGAATTGTGTCACTTGAAGGGATGGTAATGTTAGTTTCTGATATCCGGTTGCCTACATTTGTCTCTGGGTATTTCCGCATGGTAGCTGAGTTAGTATTTTACATTCCTTCCAGAGGGTACAAAAAATGCAAGGTTTTAATGAATTGTTTTGCTACTGACAAAAACTGCATCAGAATGATCTTTCAGCTAAATGGAGTACATTTCAAGAAGAAGTAGGTGTTGATGCCATTTCCGGATGCCCCAAATACATAAATGTATTGTTATACAAATATATCATAGCCCTCAGGCGAATACATTTTATGAATGAAAATTTGTTTTGTGGAAACATCCACTTAATCAAATTGGTATGTCTTCAACAGATGTTGCTCATTTTCATACATAAAGGAAAGATTAGGAAAATCGTAAATTGGTTTCCATTCATAAGTTTTCATGAATGCACAAATGGAAATTGATGAGAAAAATAAATCAACTATATTAGTTTTGAAGTCGTGTTCCAATAAAATTGGGAGTGAAGTAATTGACATCAAAATGCTAAGTTTATACAATATTCCATTTCCGAAGTTTTTTTTCCATTTTTATTGCTGAAGAGTGGCTATTGTTTATAACATGCTAATGTTTGTTTGAACAAAAAGAGTATATTATAAATTAAATTAATTCCATTAATGAATATCGAGAAACGATATTATATCACAAGTCCCTTTGTATGAATTCTATAAAGTTATTTGTATAAATAGAATGCTCAACTGTTTTTATAATTACCACACTCCTACGCTTATTGGAAACTACTTCCCGCTTTAAAATCCTGTTTAAGTACTTTTAATTTAAAACGACCAAGTATTGAAATAAAAAAGGTAAAGTTCCAATAGCCTGCATGATAGCTTGTGTCCTCTTTTTTTGTTCGTTTGAGGTTTAACGTCATTTCTGCAAGTTTTCATTTTATAGGATGACGTCAATTTTATATTTAGAGAAGTGCCCCAAACTTGGTCACGTGGGTTGGCTTCTTGCCAAAAGTTGGGCACTTAATCATAACCTCCAGTATTGGCACGCCCGCGTTGTTTTTTTTTTTTTTTTGTCACGAAATTAATCACATGGTATATTTTGACTTATTTTTCTGTATGAAAGCAAAAGATATACAAATGATCACAAAACAAATGTTTTTATCCGTGAACAATCTGTCATCGTTAACCTGTTGTATGAGGCCTGCGGACTGGGAAAATGCGAGTCCCGCACCGAATACAAAATAAAAAAGATAAATAAATGAAAACAAAACAAAACAAAAAAAAAACACAAAAAACAAACAAACAAACAAAACAAACACACACAAAAAGCAACTCATCAGTTGTTTTTAACGCCCGGTATTTGTAAAAAGCAGCGGGACAGAGGACGGATATTAGTTAATTAGATTGTGGAGATCACATTGCATGCCGTCAACGGAGAAAATATAGGAACATGTCAGAGACCAGTGGATCACGGGTATATATAGGAACGTGTCAGAGAACAGTGGACCACGGGTATATATAGGAACCTGTCAGAGACTAGTGGATCAGGGGTATATATAGGAACCTGTCAGAGACTAGTGGATCACGGGTATATATAGGAACCTGTCGGAGACCAGTGGATCACGGGTATATATAGGAACGTGTCAGAGACCAGTGGATCACGGGTATATATAGGAACGTGTCAGAGACCAGTGGATCACGGGTATATATAGGAACGTGTCAGAGACCAGTGGATCACGGGTTTATATAGGAACCTGTCAGAGACCAGTGGATCACGGGTTTATATAGGAACCTGTCAGAGACCAGTGGATCACGGGTTTATATAGGAACCTGTCAGAGACCAGTGGATCACGGGTATATATAGGAACCTGTCCGTGACCAGTGGATCACAGTGGATTACGGGTGTATATAGGAAAATGTCAGAGACCAGGGCATCACGGGTATATATAGTAACCTGTCCGAGACCAGTGGATCACGGGTATATATATAGGAACATGTCAGAGACCAGTGGATCACAGCGGATTACGGGTATATATAGGAACCTGTCCGAGACCAGTGGATCACGGGTATATATAGGAACATGTCAGAGACCAGTGGATCATAGTGGATTACGGGTATATATAGGAACATGTACGAGACCAGTGGATCACGGGTATATATAGGAACATGTCAGAGACCAGTGGATCCAAGTATATATAGGAACATGTCCGAGACCACTGGATCATAGTGGATTAGGGGTATATATAGGAACATGTCAGAGAACAGTGGATCACGGGTTTATAAAGGAACCTGTCAGAGACCACTGGATTACAGTGGATTACGGGTATATATAGGAACATGTCAGAGACCAGTGGATCACGGATATATATAGGAACCTGTCCGTGACCAGTGGATCACAGTGGATTACGGGTGTATATAGGAACATGTTATTATCGTCATGACACATGTAATATATACCTTGTTATTATCGTCATGACACATGTAACATATACCTTGTTATTATCGTCATGACACATGTAACACATACCTTGTTATTAACGTCATGAGACATGTAACATATACTTTGTTATTATCGTCATGACACATGTAACATATACCTTGTTATTATCGTCATGACACATGTAACATATACCTTGTTATTAACGTCATGAGACATGTAACATATACCTTGTTATTAACGTCATGAGGCATGTAACATTTACCTTGTTATTAACGTCATGACACATGTAACATATACCTTGTTATTATCGTCATGAGACATGTAACATATACCTTGTTATTAACGTCATGACACATGTAACATATACCTTGTTATTAACGTCATGACACATGTAACATATACCTTGTTATTAACGTCATGACACATGTAACATATACCTTGTTATTAACGTCATGAGACATGTAACATATACCTTGTTATTAACGTCATGACACATGTAACATATACCATGTTATTAACGTCATGAGACATGTAACATATACCTTGTTATTAACGTCATGAGACATGTAACATATACCTTGTTATTATCGTCATGAGACATGTAACATATACCATGTTATTAACGTCATGACACATGTAACATATACCTTGTTATTAACGTCATGACACATGTAACATATACCTTGTTATTAACGTCATGACACATGTAACATATACCTTGTTATTAACGTCATGACACATGTAACATATACCATGTTATTAACGTCATGACACATGTAACATATACCTTGTTATTATCGTCATGAGACATGTAACATATACCTTGTTATTAACGTCAAGACACATGTAACATATACCTTGTTATTAACGTCATGACACATGTAACATATACCTTGTTATTAACGTCATGACACATGTAACATATACCTTGTTATTAACGTCATGACACATGTAACATATACCATGTTATTAACGTCATGACACATGTAACATATACCTTGTTATTAACGTCATGAGACATGTAACATATACCTTGTTATTAACGTCATGACACATGTAACATATACCTTGTTATTATCGTCATGACACATGTAACATATACCTTGTTATTAACGTCATGACACATGTAACATATACCATGTTATTAACGTCATGAGACATGTAACATATACCTTGTTATTATCGTCATGACACATGTAACATATACCTTGTTATTAACGTCATGACACATGTAACATATACCTTGTTATTATCGTCATGACACATGTAACATATACCTTGTTATTATCGTCATGACACATGTAACATATACCTTGTTATTATCGTCATGACACATGTAACATATACCTTGTTATTATCGTCATGACACATGTAACATATACCTCGTTATTATCGTCATGACACATGTAACATATACCTTGTTATTAACGTCATGACACATGTAACATATACCTTGTTATTATCGTCATGACACATGTAACATATACCTCGTTATTAACGTCATGACACATGTAACATATACCTTGTTATTATCGTCATGACACATGTAACATATACCTTGTTATTATCGTCATGACACATGTAACATATACCTCGTTATTAACGTCATGACACATGTAACATATACCTTGTTATTATCGTCATGAGACATGTAACATATACCTTGTTATTAACGTCATGACACATGTAACATATACCTTGTTATTAACGTCATGAGACATGTAACATATACCTTGTTATTATCGTCATGACACATGTAACATATACCTTGTTATTAACGTCATGAGGCATGTAACATATACCTTGTTATTAACGTCATGACACATGTAACATATACCTTGTTATTATCGTCATGACACATGTAACATATACCTTGTTATTATCGTCATGATACATGTAACATATACCTTGTTATTAACGTCATGACACATGTAACATATACCTTGTTATTAACGTCATGAGACATGTTACATATACCTTGTTATTAACGTCATGAGACATGTAACATATACCTTGTTATTATCGTCATGACACATGTAACATATACCTTGTTATTAACGTCATGACACATGTAACATATACCTTGTTATTAACGTCATGAGACATGTAACATATACCTTGTTATTATCGTCATGACACATGTAACATATACCTTGTTATTATCGTCATGACACATGTAACATATACCTTGTTATTAACGTCATGAGACATGTAACATATACCTTGTTATTAACGTCATGAGACATGTAACATATACCTTGTTATTATCGTCATGACACATGTAACATATACCTTGTTATTAACGACATGACACATGTGTATGGAACGCCGTGACTGTCTTATGTTGGTTTGCTTCTTTATATGCTGTGGTTCTGTTATTATATGCTGTGGTTTTGTTATTATATGCTGTGGTTCCGTTATTATATGCTGTGGTTCCGTTATTATATGCTGTGGTTTTGTTATTATATGCTGTGGTTTTGTTATTATATGCTGTGGTTCCGTTATTATATGCTGTGGTTGTGTTATTATATGCTGTGGTTCTGTTATTATATGCTGTGGTTTCATTATTATATGCTGTGGTTGTGTTATTATATGCTGTGGTTTTGTTATTATATGCTGTGGTTTTGTTATTATATGCTGTGGATCTGTTATAATATGCTGTGGTTCGTAATTATATGCGATTCCGGATTTTAAATAATCGGAAGTTATTTTTGTTTTACACTTATCGACTGAAAAAATAGCGGGTTCGATTGGAGATTTGTTGAAAGAGCTTAATCCTTTGTTCTATTAGGAAAATTCCTAATTTATCCCTAAAAACCCTTCCTTAAAAAAATACTCTTTAAAAATGCCCTTATTTTTTCACTGAAAGTCAATGGAAAGCCTGTACATGCAGGAAAAATCTTGTCAATAACATTTTACTGTATTTTCTTGTTCAGTTAAAGTTCATTAAAATACTTTAATTTACATTGTAACATTTATTACATGACTGTAAGTTTAAAAACTAATTATACACCTGCATAAGAGAGGGGAAATATTGGTTTAACTCTGTCCTTCAATCCGTCTGCAACTTGATTTTCATTACAGTTTCTGCAATATGCAAGTTCTCTATTTAAAGTTTGAATCTGTGACTGTATCCCCATCAATCAACGTTTGCCTTGACTGTATTTTAGGTTGAGCGAATGCGAACAGGTTTTTGTTGGGTTTTTATGTCCCGTCTACGAAAGTAGAGGGTAATATAGTGTTTGTCCGTCCCACCAGATTTACCTTTAGGTTTAAGTTATTTTACCACGAAGGAAGCTGTATGGTATCATCATGAGGAAACTTAATACACATATACCTTAAGGTATGAACAAACAAAAACCATCCTTAATTTGCACCTGTTTCATCAACTTCATGGTTTATTGATCACAGTAACAAAAAAGGGGGGGGGTGTTATACTTAGGTTTACTTATAGGTTTAGGTGACTTTTCTATTTAATAGCCATTCTCCCTAAGCATCAAAGTGACCGCGCCACGGTATGTCACAGATTTTGCTAATTCTCAGTTAATAATTTGATATTGACTATTGAACCTCAAAAGTTCTTCATCTTATTCTTATTAAGTCGCCCCAAAACGTAGTTTGGGTGACTTATTGTTTTTGCACCGTTTCTTTTCCTTACTTAACCATGAACTTATCAAGATACAACTTTCTGAGGTGGTAGGGGGTCACTCAGAGGTGTGCAATCCATTTTTAAAATTTTCAAGATGGCCGCCATTTTGTCAAAACACTCCTCCCCAAACATTGAACTTTGTCTGAATTCAATGAAATTTTATTTCTAGGCATATTTTGAGGTACTGATTACAATGGTATACTATCCAAGGCGATTTTGGGTGGCTTCTGTGTTGGCATCCCAACAGAATTATACCTAGTTCTTCTTCTTTATTCTTAATATTCTTCTCAGAGAAACCTTGTCCGGGCCATAACTTTTTTGTCTTTTGACAAAGGCCTTAGATATTTGGTATGTCGGTAGGTCTCTACAAAACAATGTGTCGCGTACCAACATGGTTGATGTTTGACTTTGATCTTTGACCTCAAGGTCATTTTTGATGATATTTTGGACCATAGTCTTGTCCGGACCATAACTTTTTTGCCCTTTGGTATAGGTCTTAGATATTTGGTACGTAAGTAGGTAAGAACAAGGGGATGTATACCATGTATCAAGGTATAACCTTGGATGACCTTTGACTGAACTTCAAGGTCAAATTTCCAACGTTTTGGTTTTTTAACATTGGACTTAGATATTTAGTATGTAAGTACGTCGGCACAAGACGATGTATATCATACCTCAAGATATGAACTTGGATGACCTCATACAACAGAAAATTTTGTGTGCAGGCTATAACATTTTTTGCCCTTTGGTCTAGTTGGTCTATGGCTTAGATGTTTGGTATGTAGATCAGTACAAGAGAATGTATACCATACCTCGAGGTATGACCTCAGATAACCTTTGACCTTGACATTCAAGGTCAAATTTCCAACTTTTTTGTCTTTTTCACATAGGACTGAGATATTTAGTATATATGTAAAATTAACAAATTAAATAAGAAGGGGGTAACCAAAAACAATTCTAGTTTGGATCTATTTTTCTATTCAAACCTCATATTTTAAGTATGAACTATTTGGTAGGGCATTCTGGTGAGTACACATAACAGTCAAAAAGATTTTTTATGTAATTTTGTTGTTTAACTTGTTAGGTGAGAAATGTAATAGAAATTGGCTAATGGAACAAATGTCCATAAAGAGGACATTTGTGCATATGTGTACAAAGTAATCATTGGAAAACAGACTACATTCTATAACTTTAAGATCTGAACCAATTAGTATAAAAAATTTTATTTATTACAAAATATGCTCAAAACTTGGCTAGTTGTTTCTTTTAACAATATCCAAACATCTCTGAAAATCATCTATTCCAAAGTTTTGACGATTTCTGATAAATTCTTGGTCTAACACCTCTCGACACTCATCATTAACAAAGTTAGAAAGAGAATCAAATATAGGCCGATCTCCCTGTTGAACATCGCCCTAATCAAGAAGTCCTTCAGTGTCATAGTTTTGAAGATATTCAGCACCTTCAAGTCCAACAGGGTTCTGAAGCTGCCCTGATGTCCACAAATTGAAGGGAGATGATTTTACAGTACGAAGTATATGTCCAGCCCATGCATCGCTCCAAAATGAAAGCCTTCTGTTCATTTCTGCAATGAATACATAGTGAAGGGCAGCTAAATGAGTTTGATTGAAAGGTTCAAGTATGCCTTGATCTTCCATGTGATGGAATAAGTTGTAGAAAAATGCAAGTACTCCGTCGTTTACATCTCTCAAGAGTCTGTTGATCCTTTGGTTGTGTGTGCTTTTTCCTGTTAGCATGCCCCCCTAGGCTCTTTTTAGACAACATGTAGTGTGCAACACCAACATTTTCCAGACCTTTATCAGATCTTACCCTATTAGGGACACCATATCTTTCTACTCCGGACAGAAAACACTGCAATACAGTGTCGGACTTATTATTGTCCGTTCATCTTAAAAAAACATGACCATTCTGAAACCATCGATTCCACACATGAATATGAATCTCCATCGAATAAGTTTGTGGTTTGTGTCTATATGCCAGAGGTGATTCGGTCCCAAAACGTTATAAACCCGTCTGTGCAGTCTACCGTCTTTTCTTTCACTGACACCATGTTGGTCCACTCTATGTATGCTCTCGCGAACCTCCATCTTGGCAATCTAATTTCCTTTAGGATTATCATCTGCCTTAAAAGATTTGCTCCACATAACGGAAAATCGTTTCAGAGATCATTGTCGCTTATTTGTGAAAAAGTCATTTTGCTCAAACCAAATTAAGTCATTCGTCGGTAAATAGTGCTTTCAGATACCGATAGCATTTTCGAAATGTCAGAAACGGTAAAATCGTGTTCAAGCAAATTTTCCAGTTCTGATTTTGGAATGTTATAAACAGAGTTTACTCTTTCTGGCTTATCAGTTCCATACTTAACACATTCGGTTCTAAGTCTCATCATGTCTGCCCTACCTGAAATGACTAGAGATTCTATTTCACGTGCTGACAATTTGCAAACGATGTATGGGGTTATTTTTTTCAGCTTCGAATCTATCAGCAAACATTTGCATATTTAAATCTTCCAATACTTTACTAATCGGGATCAACTGACTTGCCGCCATTTTGGTTGTAATGGCGGAACACAACCACAGCATATAATGACGGAACCACAGCATATAATGGCGAAACCACAGCATATAATGACGGAATCACAGCATATAATAACAGATCCACAGCATATAATAACAAAACCACAGCATATAATAACACAACCACAGAATATAATAACGGAACCACAGCATATAATAACAAAACCACAGCATATAATAACAAAACCACAGCATATAATAACGGAACCACAGCATATAATAACGGAACCACAGCATATAATAACAAAACCACAGCATATAATAACAAAACCACAGCATATAATAACAGAACCACAGCATATAAAGAAGCAAACCAACATAAGACAGTCACGGCGTTCCATACATGTAACATATACCTTGTTATTATCGTCATGAGACATGTTACATATACCTTGTTATTAACGTCATGAGACATGTAACATATACCTTGTTATTATCGTCATGACACATGTAAAATATACCTTGTTATTAACGTCATGACACATGTAACATATACCTTGTTATTAACGTCATGATACATGTAACATATACCTTGTTATTATCGTCATGAGACATGTAACATATACCTTGTTATTAACGTCATGACACATGTAACATATACCTTGTTATTAACGTCATGACACATGTAACATATACCTTGTTATTAACGTCATGACACATGTAACATATACCTTGTTATTAACGTCATGAGACATGTAACATATACCTTGTTATTAACGTCATGACACATGTAACATATACCTTGTTATTAACGTCATGAGACATGTAACATATACCTTGTTATTAACGTCATGACACATGTAACATATACCTTGTTATTAACGTCATGACACATGTAACATATACCTTGTTATTAACGTCATGAGACATGTAACATATACCTTGTTATTATCGTCATAACACATGTAACATATACCTTGTTATTAACGTCATGACACATGTAACATATACCTTGTTATTAACGTCATGACACATGTAACATATACCTTGTTATTAACGTCATGACACATGTAACATATACCTTGTTATTAACGTCATGATACATGTAACATATACCTTGTTATTAACGTCATGACACATGTAACAAATACCTTGTTATTAACGTCATGACACATGTAACATATTATACATTTATTGACTTTGATATAGGTTAATACCTGGTTTTATCAACCTGAAAAAAATTATATCCACCGAGCCAACGGCGAGTGTGGATATTATTTTTTAAGGGTTGATAAAACCAGGTATTAACCTATATAAAAGTCGATAATTGTTTTATTATATGACTTTTACACTGGAAGTCTCTAATAAAAAAGGATAACAATAATAATTTATTTCAAAAATAACAAAAGTTAACCATCACATTTTAAATTAAAAGAAATTAACATTTTCCAATTAAAGTTTAGAGTAATATAAGAGCAATTATGAAAAAGTGGCAAAAAAGGTTCCTGTTCATTGACAGCAAACCTTGTCTGCTGCTGCTCATCTGCCTTTTTGAAACAAGTCAACAAACAGAATGTTTTAAAAGAATGATTTTGATTGGCTGATGTTTTTTAATTCAACTAATCAAATTAATGCTTATTTCCTATTGTTGAATTCTATTTTTAACTACTGAAAAGTGATAAATATTCTATTTTTAACTACTCAAAAGTCAAAACTTTTATATCAGTCTATTTTTATCTACTTTGAGGTTAACACACCGTCTGCACAATACTTTTCATGATACCATGGGCCAATCAAAATCAAGATAAATGTCAGTCATATAATAAACCTTGTTATTAACGTCATGACACATGTAACATATACCTTGTTATTATCGTCATGAGACATGTAACATATACCTTGTTATTAACGTCATGACACATGTAACATATACCTTGTCATTAACGTCATGACACATGTAACATATACCTTGTTATTAACGTCATGACACATGTAACATATACCTTGTTATTATCGTCATGACACATGTAACATATACCTTGTTATTAACGTCATGACACATGTAACATATACCATGTTATTAACGTCATGAGACATGTAACATATACCTTGTTATTAACGTCATGACACATGTAACATATACCTTGTTATTAACGTCATGACACATGTAACATATACCTTGTTATTAACGTCATGACACATGTAACACATACCTTGTTATTAACGTCATGAGACATGTAACATATACCTTGTTATTAACGTCATGACACATGTAACATATGCCTTGTTATTATCGTCATGACACATGTAACATATACCTTGTTATTATCGTCATGACACATGTAACATATACCTTGTTATTATCGTCATGACACAAAATGGAAATCTATCTTAGTTAACATTGTAGTCGAGTCGAGACGCAAAGTGTGCTTCTCTCTATTGTGCCACATTAATAATTTTTTAATTGATTAATTAATAACTAATAAAAATATTCAAATATAAACTTTGTGTACAATTTCGTTGTACATCTCTTCTTAAGAATGGCAGTAATATTTTAGCCAATCAAAATATCATATTATTTGAATTGTTACACCAATAAGGCTCAACAAAAACTAGATGAAATCAGATGCCCAAAATACAATTTAAACGATTGAGTTGAGTTTTACAAGCACGGGATCAATAGTACATGACGAACTACCTGAACCACTCGTCCCCCGAGGTCCCTGAATCTCTACCTGAACCACTCGACCCCCGAGGTCCCCGAATCTCATGTATTAAGCTTATTGAAATAGTCTTTATTGGTCGACTGCAAAGCCAAACGTTCTTACCCTTCCCATATTATACCAGGTATACTTAATATGGCTGGATGTTGAATATCAAACAGGTGTCTTAATCAGTGGGTCGGGGCGACAGTCTTCCTACCGAAGGTACGGGGTTCTCTCCGGGTACTCCGAATTCCTCCCCATCAATTAAAAAATTGTTAAAAGTAGCGTTTAACATCATTTAAACAAACAAAAATCTTTTTGAAGTCACAATGGGTGTGGCAAAGGGTGTGGGAATCTCCAAACACGTTGACTCATTATTCTACTTCACCATTCGTATTGTAACTTTACAACAATTGAATTATATCAATATGTTAGGTCTAGTCACACTATGTATCTATATATAGCAACAACTCTACCATATGTGTCATGGAAGATTAAGTAGCTATTTATAGTTAAGTTGTATATTGTTGAATCATCATTATTTGATTAACTTCTGATTGCAATTATTGGAACCTTGACACGAAGTTACAATGGGGGTAGTAAATTAATGCATGGTGTAAAATTCATCATAAGATAAACCTCCGTATAAATATGTTTACATGTTAATTACATAACGTGAAAGTTATACAGGGCAATACCAGCGTTTATTCAAAAACTAAGTTGGGGACATCCTATTTTCTTATCGGTGGAAGCTGCGGCCGGAGAGGGGGATGATGGGATGTCGTTTTCAGACATTTTTGTTTGTGTGAAAACAAAGCGTATATAATAAAAAGAGGGGTGGATATGAATCAATTAACATTTGGCCAGACAAGTATTTAAACCCTCACCACACCCTACCCCAGCTCACTACCAACCCTACCCCAGCTCGCCACCAGCCCCACCCCATACTTTAAATAAAACGCTAGATCTACAAGTTGTCTTCCTATTTACCTTCGTACACATCACTTGACACGGATTATCTGTACTTTACCTACATTTACTGTTATTCGGTTAATTTACTTTCATTTTTTTAATCCTTCCTGGTCCTGTTCAAATATCTGTCAAGAATGGTATTTCAGATAACCCAATTTAAATAGATATTTCTGCGAAGAAAAAAGACGTACGTGACATATCCAGTAACCTACACGAAGTAACATTCGGTGCAGACTTGACGGATAGCCATATAGATTACAATAAAATATAATATCCTGACACGTGTATCCTGAAACAGTCTACTGCATGTACACCCACGCTTCACTATGTTGTACGTGTGGCCGTATACTTGTTTCTGGAAGAAAATGTGCTTAAATTTTAAAAAACTGTTAAATCTTAAACCTACCAGTGTAACAAAAGACAAAATTAAAAAAAATAATAGTAAAAATTTCGTATACTATACCAAGTTGTTAGCAATTGTTATTATTGTAAGGCCTTAATCAATTACCACCCAATAGAAAATTCTTAACGTGGGGATATTTTAGTAAACGACTATAAACAAAGCAAGGTTATAGTTGGCTGATTTATTTTGAACGATTGACTACTGGTGCGGGAAAGTGATTTATAACGAGGTATAATAAAAACCGGTGGCATGGAGCTGTTGCCTAGACTGTCGTAAACTAGAACAATATTTTGACATTGTTGTAGCTACTGATTTTCGACTAGATGCAAAAATACTGCCATGTATGCTTGTTTATCCTCACAAGTCAGTGTGTCTGTGTCCATGTGTTTCCACGAAACCCTGACAAACTTAGCTGGTAAATTCCCTGGCTAGAAGATTTTCATATGACGTCATACCTTCAAAATATCAACTAATGAAATTGAAGCAAGTGTTTGGCAGTAGTCATTTACTCATTCTTAAGTGGGAAGAAAACGTAACGCAACTGAGAAATAACGCGGTAACAAACTATTAACACGACTGTACAAAATACACTGATTTTCTCATGGTCTATGCAACACATCCGTTTGGTTTATTTACAATCGACATCGGGATATCCCCTAACCAAGTCGTGAATGAAAGCGAGCTTTTGATTGGCTACTTTAAGGTATGATGTAGCCAATCAAAATAGTGACTTCTAGCCCGGGAATTTCCTAGCTAAGTTTGTCAGGGTTTCGTGGACACATGTGGACACAGAAACCCTGACTTGTGAGGATGATGCTAGTTGTCTTTTTACACTTCTTGCAAATATATATTTCAGTCCTGGATTAAAAAAAAACGTTCTACGCTGCACATCGTTATCAGTTGTATTGTTCTTGGTTCTTCATGCCGGACATACATATCAAAACTTTAAATCGAATAATAAACACTTCTATAAATGTAACATAAGGTTTCCCTAGAAACCGACACGTCGTTTTAGCCTTACAAGATGGTTAATGCTATATCAAGTTACCTCTATCCTATGGAGAACTTATCAATTACAGAACTTGTTCCCAGAAACCTACGGCGTTTCTGCAGTTTAGCTAAAACCTTCACTTAAAAATACTTATTGTCTTGGTGCGTAGGTTTATTTGTTTAGGGTTCTTGGCATGATAAACTTTAAATGTCGTATAAAGACACTCCAAATTAATTCCCGCTCCACTAAATAAAATAAGTCTCGTGGTGGAATTGTAAAGCAACAGCTTTGATTCCCTGTTTCTGTTGTGGTCAGAACCTTCGATGTTTTTTTTATCCCCTGTTCTATTGTGGTCAGAACCTTTACCTATACCTTTTTCTGTTGTGGTCAGAACCCTCGATGTTTTGATCCACTGTTTCTGCTGTGGTCAGAACCCTCGATGTTTTGATTCCTTGTTTCTGCTGTGGTCAGAACCTTCGATATTTTGATCCCCTGTTTCTGCTGTGGTCAGAACCTTCGATGTTTCTATACCCTGTTTCTGCTGTGGTCAGAACCTTCGATGTTTTGATCCCCTGTTCTATTGTGGTCAGAACATTTTTCCTATCCCTTTTTACTGTTGTGGTCAGAACGTTTGATGTATATATTATATTTATTTATCTATATCAATTTTAGCAACTATAGATTAAAAAAATAAGTGGTTAAAATATATTATACAACTGTCTTTTCGATTTTATATTTACATGTTGTTTGTATGTTTTGTGACCTTTTGTATTTATATTTGTTTATATGCTTTCAACCCTTCGGGGTATAAATTTGCATTAATAAAGATAGTTGATTATAATCACACGTCCGTGTGCTGACACGTATAGACACAGGCTTACGAGTTTGCGTTTGTAGTTGATTTTGGACGATGATCGTAGACTATACTAAACACGTGTACTCTGTTCATATCAACATATAACTGTGTGGCACCCAAGACGGAGTTTTGTTGTGATCTCAAAAGATTATAACACACAGTTGAGCAGCCTCCGTATTCTATTATTATACACAGTCTCTTCTGTACAAATTAATGGCCAACACTGGACAAATAAGATTACTCGCCGCTAATCGTTTTACTTATATTTTGTGCTTATATATGTATTAATTGCGATAGAATTGTTGTAAATAGGATCTTACACTATGGATATTTTTTTATTCCAAAAGACAATAATTTCGTGATACACTGCTAATCCGTCAACGTTCTATGTGTTTATATAAATAAATGTGTGATAATGTGCTGTTATATTTTTGTTTGAATACTTGGTAAGATAACTATTGTACAAATTTATAGTTACTGAAAGTGTTTTACAATTTTCCGATTTTGTCACTGTACTGAACTCTTGTTGACTTCGGGTTTCTCCAGACTTTGCCACTGTCCTGAGCTCTTGTTGACTTCGGGTTTCTCCATATTTTGTCACTGTCCTGAACTCTTGTTGACTTCGGGTTTCTCAAGATTTTGTCACTATGCTGAACTCTTGTTGCCTTCGGGTGTCTCCAGATTTTGTCACTATGCTGAACTCTTGTTGACTTCGGGTTACTCCAGATTTTGTCACTGTCCTGAACTCTTGTTGACTTCTGGTTTCTCCAGATTTTGTCACTGTCCTGAACTCTTGTTAACTTCGGGTATCTCCAGATTTTGTCACTGTACTGAACTCTTGTTGACTTCGGGTTTCTCCAGATTTTGTCACTGTCCTGAACTCTTGTTGACTTCGGGTGTCTCCAGATTTTGTCACTGTCCTGAACTCTTGTTGACTTCGGGTGTCTCCAGATTTTGTCATTGTCCTGAACTCTTGTTGACTTCGGGTTTCTCCAGATTTTGTCACTGTCCTGAACTCTTGTTGACTTCGGGTTTCTCCAGATTTTGTCACTATTCTGAACTCTTGTTGACTTCGGATGTCTCCAGATTTTGTCACTGTCCTGAACTCTTGTTGACTTCGGGTTTCTCCAGATTTTATCATTGTCCTGAACTCTTGTTGACTTCGAGTTTCTCCAGATTTTGTCACTGTCCTGAACTCTTGTTGACTTCTGGTTTGTCCAGATTTTGTCACTGTCCTGAACTCTTGTGGAATTTGGGTTTCTCCAGATTTTGTCACTGTCCTGAACTCTTGTTAACTTCGGGTTTCTCCAGTTTTTGTCACTGTCCTGAACTCTTGTTGACTTCGGGTTTCTCCAGATTTTGTCACTGTCCTGAACTCTTGTTGACTTCGGGTTTCTCAAGATTTTGTCACTATGCTGAACTCTTGTTGACTTCGGATGTCTCCAGATTTTGTCACTGTCCTGAACTCTTGTTGACTTCGGATGTCTCCAGATTTTGTCACTGTCCTGAACTCTTGTTGACTTCGGGTTTCTCCAGATTTTGTCACTATGCTGAACTCTTGTTGACTTCGGGTTACTCCAGATTTTGTCACTGTCCTGAACTCTTGTTGACTTCGGGTTTCTCCAGATTTTGTCACTATCCTGAACTCTTGTGGATTTCGGGTATCTCCAGATTTTGTCACTGTACTGAACTCTTGTTGACTTCGGGTTTCTCCAGATTTTGTCACTGTCCTGAACTCTTGTTGACTTCGGGTTTCTCCAGATTTTGTCACTGTCCTGAGCTCTTGTTGACTTCGGGTGTCTCCAGATTTTGTCACTGTCCTGAACTCTTGTTGACTTCTGGTTTCTCCAGATTTTGTCACTGTCCTGAACTCTTGTGGAATTTGGGTTTCTCCAGATTTTGTCACTGTCCTGAACTCTTGTTAACTTCGGGTTGCTCCAGTTTTTGTCACTGTCCTGAACTCTTGTTGACTTCGGGTTTCTCCAGATTGAGTCCCTGTCCTGAACTCTTGTTGACTTCGGGTTTCTCAAGATTTTGTCACTATGCTGAACTCTTGTTGACTTTGAATGTCTCCAGATTTTGTCACTGTCCTGAACTCTTGTTGACTTCGGGTTTCTACAGTTTTTGTAATTGTCCTGAACTCTTGTTGACTTCGGATGTCTCCAGATTTTGTTACTGTCCTGAACTCTTGTTGACTTCGGGTTTCTCCAAATTTGGTCACTGTCCTTAACTCTTGTTGCCTTCGGGTTTCTCCAGATTTTGTAACTGTACTGAACTCTTGTTGACTTCGGGTTTCTACAGTTTTTGTCACTGTCTTGAGCTCCTGTTGAATTCGGGTTTCTCAAGATTTTGTCACTATGCTGAACTCTTGTTGACTTCGGGTTACTCCAGATTTTGTCACTGTCCTGAACTCTTGTTGACTTCGGGTTTCTCCAGATTTTGTCATTGTCCTGAACTCTTGTTGACTTCGGGTTTCTCCAGATTTTTTCACTGTCCTGAACTCTTGTTGACTTCGGGTTTCTCCAGATTTTGTCACTGTCCTGAACTCTTGTTAACTTCGGGTTTCTCCAGATTTTGTCACTGTCCTGAACTCTTGTTGACTTCGGGTTTCTCCAGATTTTGTCACTGTACTGAACTCTTGTTGACTTCGGGTTTCTCCAGATTTTGTCACTGTACAGAACTCTTGTTGACTTCGGGTTTCTCCAGATTTTGTCACTGTACTGAACTCTTGTTGACTTCGGGTTTCTCCAGATTTTGCCACTGTCCTGAACTCTTGTTGACTTCGGGTTTCTCCAGATTTTGCCACTGTCCTGAACTCTTGTTGAATTCGGGTGTCTCCAGATTTTGTCACTGTCCTGAACTCTTGTGGAATTCGGGTTTCTCCAGATTTTGTCATTGTCATGAACTCTTGTTGACTTCGGGTTTCTCCAGATTTTGTCACTGTACTGAACTCTTTTTGACTTCGGTTTTCTCCAGATTTTGTCACTGTCCTGAACTCTTGTTAACTTTGGGTTTCTCTAGATTTTGTCACTGCCCTGAACTCTTGTTGACTTCGGGTTTCTCCAGATTTTGTCACTATGCTGAACTCTTGTTGCCTTCGGGTGTCTCCAGATTTTGTCACTGTCCTGAACTCTTGTTGACTTCGGGTTTCTCCAGATTTTGTCACTGTCCAAAATTCTCTTGTTGACCGTTCGGTTTTCTCCAGATTTTGTCCTGAATTCTTGTTGACCGTTCAGTGTTCTCTGGATTTTGTCAATGTCCTCCTCTGATTATTATGGATTCTTGTCACAGTCTTATGTTTATGGATTTTTGTTGACCATTCGGTGTTCTACAGATTGTGTCACTGTCCTGAATGATCCTAAATTCTTGTTGACGTTCGATGCTCTCTGGATTTTGTCGCTGTCTTCTGATTGTGGATTCTTGTTAACAGTTCGGTTTTCTCCGGATTTTGTCATTGTCCTATGTTATGGATTCTTGTAAACCGATCTGTATTACCTTTTCTTGAAATAGTTTTTAATTAAAAAAATTCAGAAGAGTTTTCTGGACAGACTTTATTGGGTATCACAGTATCACCAACAATGGTTAATCGTTTTGGGGTGTCTGTCACTGTATCACCAACCCTGGTCAATCTCTATGGGGTATCTGTCGCAGTATCACCAACACTGGTTAGTCGTTATGAGGTATCTCATAGAATCACCAACAGTGGTTAATCGTAATGGGGTATTTGTCACAGTACCACCAACACTGGTTAAATCATTTTGGGGTATTTGTCACAGTAACACCAACACTGGCTAATCGTTATGGGGTATCTGTCACAGAATCATCAACACTGATTAATCGTTTTGGGGTATCGTCACAGTATCACCAACACTGGCTAATCGTTATGGGGTATCTGTCACAGTATCACCAACACTGGTTAATCGTTTTGGGGTATCGTCACAGTATCACCAACACTGGTTAATCGTTATGGGGTATCTGTCACAATATCACCAACACTGGTTAATCGTTTTATGCTGTCTGTCTCAGTATCACCAACACTGGTTAGTCTTTATGGGGTATCTGTCACAGTAACACCAACACGTAGGGTATCTGTCTCAGTATCACCAACACTGGTTAGTCTTTATGGGGTATCTGTCACAGTAACACCAACACGTAGGGTATCCGTCTCAGTATCACCAACACTGGTTAATCGTTTTGGGGTATCTGTCCCACAAATTCGTCATAAATAACTTAGAGGTCTACGTATTGTTTTTATTCAACATTTAAATTCAACTATAGAAATATATGTTTGAAATTTTAGGTTATTTTTTTATGTATTATCCCCTCTAGACACATTGATTGAAATATAGATAAAACCAATATACTTGAACAATTAGATGGCATTCCGGTACAAAAATTGTTAAAGTGAACGAGAATTCAATATCGCGTTTACCTAAATATTGGCAATATTGAACTATATTTAACACTCTGTTAGTCGGTAAATAAAACAGACCACCGAGTCAACAGAATTTAAATATGTTGTGTTCCATTTTTATTAAATATACAGCATGAAGAGGACTTTAAACAGAAGACAATAAGTGAAAGTAAGTTGGTTACTTGGTTCCACGTGTGCACTTACTTGACACAATTAAAACTGTGTCATATAATTAGACTAATGAAAGATCCATGACAACAAATATTTAGGTTTTTATAAACAGGGTTTAACAAATTTGATTGACATTGGGTACATCTACACACAACCGACAACTTTTAGAGTTAAATTGTACTGGTCAAGGTTTACTTATTATTTGCGGAATTTGAACTCTCTTTTTTACACAATGTCCAGTGATCTAGACCGAAACAGTTTATATTAATAGTCTCGATCACCCAGACGCATATATAATAGCGTCTGGGATCACCTTGTTGTAATTTCGCTACCAATAGGTGGAGACAAAACAATGATTCTATTTTTAGGGCCCTATTTTTAAACCAGGAAAACCAGGAAAACCATGCATACTTATAATATGACGTCACATTCAGATTCACTCTTGATTGTGCACAACAATAATATTTGTTTAATTAATTGATAAAGTTATATTTTATAAAAATATTCAAATGTAAACTTTGGCACAATCTTTTATACACTTCTTGATATGAACGGAAGTAATTTTTTAGATAATAAAAATATCATCCAATCAAAAATTACGCCCAGTTTTTGGGCGTAATGGTAACGATTTCAATATAGAAATGAATCCAGACGCACAAATGTAATTAAGCGTCTGGATGATCGAGACTATTTATATTAACCGAGATGAATGTAGATCATATTACATGTGTATGAGCACGTGACGATATGTAACCAATACGTATTAGTGACAGTTATCATATATAGGATGACAAAGTTACTTGTCAAACAGCCACTGTAACTAAATGACGTCTTAGGTGTTGAGGCAGTCGTAACATATTTTTATTCAGAGGATTTCTGAAGCATCAGAAATACAATGTTAACTATGTACACTCTTTACAATTATACCACTATTATACATATTATACCACTATTATACATATTATACCACTATTATACATATTATACCACTATTATACATATTATACCACTATTATACATATTATACCACTATTATACATAGCTCTGATTAGAATTTTGACTGTTATTCCTATAAAAGGTCATTAGCGTGCTGTTACATTTTAATAAATTGTTGTATAAATATCAAGATTATGTCAGCTGCCCGAATTTACAAATCTCCCGTTATAATGTCATTTATATCAGATTGTAAGTTTTGTGTTGGTATGTACGTTTTCTGAAATTATTCATTTATATATCTATTTGTCCTGTATCATGTATTGTATATCTATATATACATATACTTATTTCAGGGTTGTTTTCAATTGTTGGTTAGATAGTTAGATATACATGTATTTTAATTTCCTTTAAATATTCAACAGTTGAGCAACATTGTCCATTTCGTATAACCTAACCTGCTATATCAGCACGTGACTGATTGTTGACGTCATAATTAATTATTGATGACGTTGACAATACATGGATTCTTCCGCAAGCAACAAGTGACGACACTAAAAATTGTGAATTGCAAATATTTAATTTACTACTTGTAAAATATTGTTTTTGTAATTTATTTTCATAATATTGAACTTAAAATATAAGAATTGTTTTCAATTGCTGGTTAGATTATTGGATATAGACGACTTTGGGTGGGTTTACGCTGAACATAAACCGCTTATTGGCGTAAACCGACCCAAAGTCGTTTATATCCAATAATCTAACCAGCAATTGTAAACAATCCTTAAATAGACGACTTTGGGTCGGTTTACTCTTAACATAAACCGCTTCGCGTAAACCTACCCAAAGTCGTCTATATTCAATAATCTAACCAGCAATTGAAAACAATCCTTAAATAGACGACTTTGGGTCGGTTTACGCTGAACATAAACCGCTTCGCGTAAACCTACCCAAAGTCGTCTATATTCAATAATCTAACCAGTAATTAAAAACAATTCTTATATTTTAAATTCAATATTATGAAAAGAAATAACAAAAACAATATATATTCAAAATTCAAATAATACTTGCAATTCACAATCATTAGTGTCGTCACTTGTTGTTTGCGGAAGGTTGCATGTTTAGTCAACGTCATTAATACTTATAATTATTATGACGTCAACAATCAGTCACGTGCTGATATACAAAAGTTAGGTTATACGAAATGGACAATGTTGCTCGGCAATTGAGTATTTAAAAGAAATTAAAATATTATAATATATTTTAATTTCATTTAAATACTCAATACATGAGGAAAGTTGGTTATTTCGTATAACCTAACTTGCCTTTTCAGCACGTGACTGATTGTGACGTCATAATAAGATGTATTGATGACGTTGGCTATACATGAATTCTTCCGCAAACAACAAGTGACGACACTAAAATTGTGAATTGCAAATATTATTTGATTACTTGTAAAATATTGTTCTTGTTACTCCATTTTTACTATAGAATTTAAAATATAAGGTTTGTTTACAATTGCTGGTTAGATTATTGGATATAAACGACTTTGGATCGATTTACGCTGCAACATAAACCGCTTCGCGGTTTATTCAGCGTAAATCGACCCAAAGTCGTTTATATCCAATAATCTAACCAGCAATTGGAAACAATCCTTAAATAATACGTATTGCTAATGTACAACAGCAAATGTGTAGATCTGGTTTCCAAAAGCTGGTTTTACTCCGCCCGCCATCTAATTGTTTATTCTCCATGCTTTGTCTATGTTTTGTCGTATGGTTTTACAGTTACATCATTTTGTTGTATTGTGACGAAGATCCAGGAACTCTTGATGGTGTAACCAAACTCGTACTATGACAGATGGTGTAACCAAATTCGTACTATGACAGATGGTTGAACCAAACTCGTACTATGACAGATGGTGTAACCAAACTCGTACTATGACAGATGGTGCAACCAAACTCGTACTTTGACAGATAGTGTTACCAAACTCGTACCATGACAGATGGTATAACCAAACTCGTACTATAACAGATGGTGTAACCAAACTTGTACTTTGACAGATAGTGTAACCAAACTCGTACTATGACAGATGGTGTTACCAAACTCGTACTATGACAGATAGTGTAACCAAACTCGTACTTTAACAGATGGTGTTACCAAACTCGTACTATGACAGATGATGTAACCAAACTCGCACTATGACAGATGATGTAACCAAACTCGTACTATGACAGATGGTGTAACCAAACTCGTACTATGACAGATGGTGTAACCAAACTCGTACTATGACAGATGGTTGAACCAAACTCGTACTATGACAGATGATGTAACCAAACTCGTACAATAACAGATGGTGTAACCAAACTCGTACTATGACAGATGGTGTAACCAAACTCGTACTATGACAGATGATGTAACCAAACTCGTACTATGACAGATGGTGCAACCAAACTCGTACTATAACAGATGGTGTAACCAAACTCGTACTATGACAGATGATGTAACCAAACTCGTACTATAACAGATGGTGTAACCAAACTCGTACTATAACAGATGGTGCAACCAAACTCGTACTATAACAGATGGTGTAACCAAACTCGTACTATAACAGATGGTGTAACCAAACTCGTACTATGACAGATGGTGTAACTAAACTCGTACTATGACAGATGTTATAACCAAACTCGTACTATGACAGATGTAACCAAACTCGTACTATAACAGATGTAACCAAACTCGTACTATGAAAGATGGTGTAACCAAACTCGTACTATGACAGATAGTGTAACCAAACTCGTAATATGACAGATGGTGTAACCAAACTAGTACTATGACAGATGTAACCAAACTCGTACTATGCAAATAATATTTGATTTAGTCTGAAAAAAAAAGATGATGATGACTCCTAATTTGTAAAATTGCTCAAAATATTATAATAGTAATATATATATATATATATCTTTATTTCCTCTTGTACAGAGATTCATAAATACAAATTATATACATTACATCAAGAATTGACAATAAAAAAAAAAAACAAAAACAAAAACAAAAACAAAAAAAAAAACAAAAAAAAAACAAAACAAAACAAAAAAAAAGGTCAAGGCAATACAAATGAGATATACATAAGAAATACAACGAATGTTAAGAATAATAATAATAAATAGATAAAGATAAGTTAGAAGGAGGGTAGGGTGAAAACAAATAGAGCATTGGAAAGAAATTAAGCAATATATTATGATCATTTTGGATAATTAAAAGGCATTGTTACGTGATCAGTTTGTAAATATGTATGAGTATACATTAATAAAATGTAGAGGAAAAAGGAAGCGACGACATCAATGAAAATTCCTATATTTTAGTATTTATATAAACAAATCATGAGTTCCAAGGATAAAAAATTTTACACATATTGTATACATGTTTCACACAGTACTTAGAAAATGTAATACTCTCATTATCACTATCAAGTTCGTAGGTGGTACAGCATGCTAGCAGTGTGGCAGTAAATTCTCTGGATGAAAGATTGTTCATGTAAACGCTGAATGATATGGGATTCAGATTGATGATATCGGACCACAGTGTGTCTCTAAATTCACTTATGAAATCACAGTCTGTTAGAACATGCTCGAATATACTGTTAAAGAGCTTACCGCATCTGTCGCATAGCATAGTCTCCTCATCAGTTAGTATGATTGCACAAATGTCAATAACATATTTCGCAGCTTCTCTAAGTTCAGGGTACAACTTAGCTACGATCCATGCTTTATGTACTCTAATAGATGGATGAATAAGTATGAAAAAGTTAAAATCGCTGTCCGTAGAAATTCGCTCATACCACAATTGTTGTTCCGTTTCCCGAATGTTCATCAATACAGTCTTATTCCAAGCAGATTTTGAGGGAAAAGTACCATCAACACAGAATGTTTCTACATAGTTTCTGAGATTATACTTGTTTGCTAGTCTATATATATCTGGAATTAGACCGTGTTGGTCGGAAGCACATTGATATCTAAATTCATACAGTCTTGATAGTAAAATTTGCTTAGGTAAGAGTGAATTGTTTAGTCTGCACAATCGTCCGAAGAACAATAGTTTTTGCTTGTCGATGTATGCTTCAACGGAGAGCCATCCCAGGAGACTAGTACACTTATCAGTTCTTGTCCTTCTCGGTAGTCCTTGCAGTACTTTGCACACAAATCGATGTGATCTTTCCAGCATTAATAGTTCAGTTCTGCTAATGTCATTCCATAATTCACATCCAAACAAGGCTCTGGTATAACTTAATTGGATTATAATTTTCGTGCATGTTACAGGATTCAACATAGCAGGGTGGATACCGGAGCTCATTATAGATATTGTCACAGACCTAAGAGTGTTACATGCCTTCGCAGTTTGTTCAAATGAATTGAAGTTGCTGTTCAATAAAATTCCAACGTGCTTCGTCGAAGTTACTTGCGGTATATCAGTGTCATATAATTGAAGGATGGGATTTGCACCGTTTCTGATTCCAAAAAGAAGCATGTTACTCTTACTTGGAGAAAATTTGAAGCCCCAGGTTCGACTGTAGCTCTCACATTTATCTATTAAGGTCTGCATTCCATGCTGGGTGGGAGACAATAGAGCAATGTCATCAGCCTGAACCGAACTGCTAACTTGTTTATCAAGTAGCATAGCTCCACACCTCATTTTGTCCAGATCTACCAGCAAGTCGTTAATAAACACAAGATATAAAATAGCCGAAAGTACACCTCCCTGTCGTACTCCGCGCTCTAATGAAAACCATTGTGACAAGTACTCGGAGAATTGAACGCAGCTCTGCATTCCTTTGTACATTTCGTCGATCACTAACCAAAAGTTTCCTTTGATGCCATGTTGATAAAGTTTCAGTAGAAGTGCATCGTGCCAAACTGAGTCGAAGGCTTTCATACTGTCCAGTAATACAACATATAGACCACTGTTACGCTCAGTATAGTGTCCTATAACTTCTTTGATGTTAAAGTAGGCATGTGTGCTAGATCGCTGGTACGCCATCTGAGATTTGTGTGGAAAAAGTTTGGTTTGAAGAGGCTCTAAATGTGTAACAAACACCTTTTCAAAGATTTTAGATATGCAGCTTGTTAGTGATATACCACGGTATGAGTTTGGATCGTTTTTTGCTTTGTTGTCACCTTTGAATAAAGGAATAATGACACTGGACTTCCATGCAACAGGGATATAAGTGTTATTAACGACGAGGTTAAACAGGTTGCACATGTGTGTCTGAAGAGTTTTTCCACCAAATTTAATGTGTTCATACGATATTTTATCGAGACCAGTGGATTTATTGTTTTGTAACTTAGCACAGATTGCAGATATTTCTTCATAAGTAACTAAGGTTAGTTTTGTCATGTTCGACCGAGCCTCGTTTCGAATTTCTTCTATTTGTCTTTTGAGGTAGCATTCTCTATCGCTATCGACAAGAGTTCTGTCCATTTTGAAAATTGATTCAAAATGATTAGCCCATGCTTCACATATGTCTTTATCGTCAGTATGTATTCCACTTCCAACTCGCAACTCTTTGCAGAATGATTTCTTTTTTTTTTCTGCTCTTCAAAACAGACCAGACATATCGTTGATCCGAATCAACAGAATCTTCCATTTTCGTTAAGCAGTCTTGCATGTATAGATCGTAAGCATTTTTAAGTTCTTTTCTGAATATTTTCTTTGACGTTTTATATACTCTAAAATATTCGTTGTCAGGTTCATGGGATTTTCCGTTGATTATCCAACGAATTCGATGTTCACGCATATCTGCATGTAGTGATTTCACTGTTTTCGATCAATAAGGTTTGATGTGGTTAACATATTTTCTGTGTGGTAGTATATCGTGATCAGCTTTTAAAATCGCTTCAACGATTGTCTTGTAATAGTTCTCGATATCTTCATTGCTTGCTGGAGACGATAAGGGTTGAAGATTCCAGAGGTATTGCCACACGGCGAACGAATAGTCTGAGAGCACATTATTGTCTCTAGCATTGTTCCACGATACCTTATCGGCGCGGATGTTGTCTTCTATTTGGCTTAGTTGTAAAGGGCTGTTAAAGTTGATTGTACATATGATTGGTTTATGGTCGGACACGTTGAATATATCATCGTCTGGTATTTCCACACTAATTACATTCGGTACTAAGTCATTATGAATCACGATGTGGTCGATAGCTGTGCGCGGACCGCCATCATATGAATGAAAGGTATAAATTGGCCCTTTTCCCAAATTCTGTGTGTGTAGTGAGATACTATTCAAGTCTTTTAAGTAACTGTCGAGTAATTTACTTCTCCTATCGTGACTGAATCTATATCTTGGACCTTCAATTTTGCAGTTGAAATCCCCCATTAGCAGAACAGTCCCATGATAAAGATAGGCTGAATACAAATCCATTAGATACTCTAGTTCATTCAAAAAATAGTTGAAAGGCTGTGTACTTGCAGGTAAGTATATACTGAAGATAAAAATACTATCCTCGCCGGGAAGATTTATTTCGATTCCGCATATTCTATTACTCTGAACATTAATCTCAGACACATATGGTGATAATACATTTGATATTAATAATGAGACTCCTCCATATTTGCTACATGAAAAGGATCCCTCGCAGAATTCGTCGACTCCTTTACTTATAGATTTATAGTGGTTATTGTCAACTGTATCCAGGAAATGAAGTTGGCTTTTCCGTAACCAATGTTCAGACAGAGCAATAATATCAATCTTCGATTCCATTAACAAATTTGTCAAGTAAGGTACAGCGGACATGATGCCGCGACAGTTCCAACATGCAAGCTTGAGTAACATTATGAGTTTGTGTATTGTTCTTTGTTGTTTGATGCTTTTTCTGAGGTAAAGATGGACCACGGTAGCCAATCCTTCATGAATATCCCTTTTGGCCAAAATGAGTCCTCGTGTATTTTGTTTTCGTCCGCGGCGTCAATATTCAGCTGAGCAGATGCAGATCTCCTGTTGTATTTATTAAAAAATCTTAAATGGGTCACATGCACATTCTTTTCGGAAAGATAGGCGCGCATAGATTCTTCAGTCGACTGTTTACTTATTCCTCCAATGTAAAATCGCTTGACTCGCCTACTAGCTTTGTTCACGAAACCTGAAAAGTTCGCAGCATTGTCTAGCTTACAAGTAGAACTAGGAAAGTGGACTTGAATTGGTTGACCTACGTTATTCTCGTTGCGCGTCTCGGTCTGTTCTATTCTTGGGACTGAAATTGTTTCTATTGTACTGATATGTGACAGTCCGAGAACCCCTTGGTTGTTCTGAGCAGGATCTTTGGGAAGTACCTGTGCTTCTTTTTGTGAATCGCAAATCGATTTCAATGTATCTGCATAACTTCTTCTAGATTTGTCAAACTCAGACATGTCCTTCTCTACTTTGTTTATCCGTTTTCGTAGATCACTTATTGATTGATTAAATGATGATGCGTTATTCTGCGTATTACACAGTGAGTCAGTAATCTCTTTTAGTTTGTCGTTCATCAAGTCAGTTTTTACTTTTAAACTCTGGACACCTAACACTTTTGAATCACTAATCTGATTCAGTCTTGCTGATTCTGCTTTTGTTGATACTTTAAGATCGGCTACAGCTGTCAACAGTTTTTCGACATCCTTCTTTAATTTTGCGAAATCCGCCTTAGTTTCAGTGAGATCGTTTACGTATACCTTGAATTGAGACTGTAGGTGTATTGTGTCTTGCGTTACTTTTGAAATCATTTCGGTAGTTGTGTTACACTTTGATTGTTGCACTGTTGTTGCTGACCTTAATTCACTAAGCAGTTTGTTCGTTTCCTCGCACACACCACGAAGCGACGAAATTTGGTTTTGGAGATTCTTCGACCGTTGTTGCGCTTTTTTGTTGCATTCTACTAACTGTTTGTTTTCTTTTATCAGAGTGTTCATCGTCTTAGTGAGATAGTCTATTTCTTGTGTGTGATCGCCCTTTAACGAATTCAGGTCTCTCTCTATTCGAACCAAAGAGTCTTTAAGTCCGAGATTCGTAACGAAAAAGTCTGGTTGATTGTCTTCTAACACAGCAGATTGTTTTCTCATACAACTGTTTGCCTTTACAGTCAAAGTAGATTTAAGTTCTTCATGATATTCACCCAACGTTGCCAAGTACACAAGGTAACAATCGTTTCCTATTTTGCTTTCTATGGACTCGCCTGTCGGTTTTCTCGGACATAATCGCTTCTTCAGGGTTGCGTTTGCGAACGGAAAGTCTGATCTTTGCTTAGCAGTCTCTAACAGTTCAGAGCGGATGCAATCGATATCGTAATCTAAAGCTTCGCACTTTTCAACAAGTTTAGATACGAAAGTGTCTCGTGGTAAAGCACCGATTTCTGTCTCTATATAGTTGTGAATCGCTCTTGTATTCGACCCTCTTCTAGGAACCTGTGTGCTAGTACTGTGGTGAAGTTCTGAGTTTAATTCAATAGTAAAACAATTTTGCGAAGATGGGAAGTCTGTGTTATCTAACAAGAAACTCTTATGAACAAATAAGTTGCTTGGTTGTAGATTTGTATATGTACGGTCGTCGTCTTCTATATTAGACATTACGAGGAATATGTAAGATTCACCTACACTGTACTGTATTGTATTTAACGGTTTACATAGCCAGGGTACAAAGTCCAACTTCGATTGAGGTGTCAAGGATTACCGTTTAATTGTTCTCTTAACACTTTACGGGTGTGAGTACTTTTCATATGTTGTGTTTTGCTGATATTTATCAATGTTTATCAAAGTTTAAGAACAAAAAAAAACGTCAACTCACATATACTGAAGTAAATACAAGTCCAGATATATAAATATAAGCCAGTAATCCACTGTTAACTCGAACAATTAGTGCTACAAATTATACACCCACAGCAATTTTTCAGCTATGTCATGGCATTTATTTGAATGTTTAGATCATTTTCACCTTTAAACGTTTGTTTTATCACGAGTATAATATTTGCAGTAGTTCTACATTATTAGGTGCCACAGATTGTCACATTGTTAATGGACAATTTTCACCTTAGAAATAAATTGTTATTATTACTATTACTATATATATATATAGTAATAGTAATAATAACACCTAATAATGTAGAACTACTGCAAATATTATACTCGTGATAAAACAAACGTTTAAAGGTGAAAATGATCTAAAGAAGAATAATGCAGCGTGATTTTTGCCGTATGTAGGGACAATAACCCTTGGAAATGAATTCGTGATAACAACATAATTATTAATGCTAAAAATACAACTCCGAATACATGTACTTAGTGCTCATTTGCAAACAAATTAAAATGTACAACCTGACAAAGATAACTACCTTCATCGCGTCTTAATAAACTCCTGTGGGTGTCACCCCTCCTTTTAAAGATTATAAAGACGTAAGCAAGCACGGGGGGGGGGGTAACTTCCTATATAAAGGTATATGTATATGTGCCAAAAATATGGGTAGGCTTTTGTTGAAAATTTATATAAAAATGGGTATAGTTTTTACAACAATCTTATATAAAAATGGGTATGCTTTTTAATCTTAATTGAAAAAAAAATCTGGTCTAATATAAATATGGGTCATGTTTATAATATAATAAAGTGTAATTTTAATAATGACATTGTGTTTTCTTCTTCACTGTTATCATTTTGTGTATATAAATATGACCTTCTTTTAAGTTTACTGAATATAAATATGGGTTATGAAAATTGTTCATTTTATATAAAAATCCAGCTTGGTGTAAAAATTGATAATTTTAGATCAGATTTTTTCTCATCAAATATAGGTGTAAGACAGGGTGATAACCTAAGCCCTAGTCTGTTTAATTTATACCTCAGTGATTTACCATCATATTTTGACACTAAATGTGATGCCGTGTCCTTAAATGGTGAAAAAATTAATTGTCTGCTTTATGCAGACGACTTAGTTCTATTGTCAGAAACTGAGAGAGGTCTTCAATACTGCCTTGATAAACTATCTTTTTACTCTGATAAATGGCAGTTAACTGTTAATACAAACAAAACAAAGGTTTTAATATTTAATAAGGCTGGTCGTTCAATTACAAAAAACTTTAGATTAAATGATAAAATTGTAGAATCTGTTCAGAAATATATATACCTGGGCATTTGTTTTTCAGCCTCTGGTACATTTTCTTATGCAAAAAATGAACTATATCAAAAAGGCCTTAAAGCTTCTTTTAAGCTTACCAAAGCATTCAACTCATCTAAACCAAATGCATCTACACTTATTCATATTTTTAATCATACAGTAAGACCCGTTTTATTATACGGGTCTGAAATATGGGGAAAATCCTGAGAAATACATTACTATGGAATTAGATAAGTTAGTTCTTGAAAAAGTACAAACAAAATTTTGTAAATTTATTTTGGGAGTTAGTAAAAAAACCAGTAATTCCGGTGTAAGATCAGAACTCGGATGTTTATCAATTCTTTATTATGTACTAACAAATATGCTCAAATATTGGACTCGACTCCAAGAAGATGAATCGGATAAAAATTTTATTCTCAAGACAGCTCTAAATGAATCTTGGTCTATGCATGAAAATAATAAAGAATCATGGATAAGTTGTATTTATCATTTACTTAAATTTTTAAATGCCAGTCATTTATTTAAGAAAAAGGTAGAATTTAAAAGTAAATCAGTGTTTAATATTTTAAAATATAAAATACACTCTAAATTTATGGAACTATGGACTGATAAACAAACAAATGAGGAAGGTAAACTAAGAACATACAAAAAATTTAAATCCCATCTCCAACTTGAACCATATCTAAAGTATGGTAATCAAGACCAGAGGAGATTGATGAGTAAATTTAGACTTAGTGCTCATAATCTCAAAATAGAAACAGGACGTTACACTAAAGTTGAATGTAACAATAGAATTTGTGATCTTTGTAAAAATAATATTGAAGATGAGATTCATTTTCTCATAGAGTGTAATGCTCTTAACTGTATAAGAACACACTTTTTATCTTTTTTTTGAGAATAAATGTAAGAACTTTAGCAAATTATCTTCTACAAATAAATTTATTTGGCTGTTAAGCAATGAAGATAGAGAAATCATCATAAAATTATTCCAAATGCTAGAAGAACTATTCTTGAAAAGAGATTCCTTACTTTGTGTTAATCAAGTGTCTTCATAAAGTATATATATTGTATAATTTATAATAGTATATTAAATATTCTTATAAGTTCCAAAGATAAGAGCTGCACCCCCAACACCTCATCCAGACAGAGACTAAAATTAATTTGTTTTTATCATAAAACTATTTTTTATATGTTATTGTTACTAAAACTAATTAGAATAATCACATGTTTTGATATTTTGATTTTTATTCATTTTGTTTTGTTATGAATAATTGTTCTGCCTCTCTGGGGGCTCCATAATTGGATTAAATAAAAAATTTGTAATTTGTATGGGTCATGAAAATTGAAATTTTATATAAATATGGGTCATGAAAATTGGAAATTTTATATAAATATGGGTCATGAAAATTGGAAATTTTATATAAATATGGGTATCGAATTCAAATCAAAAATGGCACATCCCCACACTAAAAAGTACCAAGTTACCCCCCCCCCCCCCCCCGTGTAAGCAAGAGTGATAAACTTATTTTATTTATCAAAAATATGTTTGCTTCCTACTTATATAAGGAACAAGTATGATATTAAATAATTATAGCTGTAATTTATTCCAACACTTAATTAAATTTAAAAGCGAGAAATATACGTCATATGCAATTCGGGAAAATGTGTCGATTTCACTTTGTTACCCTTCCTGTACATTCAAGGTTATATGTTCTGTGACACGAACATGCACAGAAAAAAACCGTGGTCGCATACATTGTAGACGATTACTAATAAAGATAGATATAACTACCATCGGAGGTCAATGTGTCCTTTTACAGATCACTTCTTCCAAATATATCAGTCGCCATATTTAAATAAAATATTTACAATACTTCGTTTTTAAACAAAAGAAAGAAAATTCTTTGACGTCAGAGTTCCTATTTCGGTTCATAAGTTTTGACTTCGAGACATCTGGACTAAAGTTCGAATACACATATGAACAAACGAGTTAGTAGCTTTAAGTATTTAATTATGACAATTATTATGAAACTTTATATTTAGATACACCCAAGAGACTCACGAGTGATACACGTGATGTATAAATATATATATATGCTCAAATGTCTATGGTCTAATCCTTTCTATAATTGACAATTTTTTATTTACATAAAAAATAACTAAGGTATTTAATACACAAACGAGCGTCAATATTAAAGTGCAAATACATTAAAATTAACAATTCAATTTTAAAATTTCTAGTTGAAAGTAAAGTAAAGATTAATAAATAAATATTGAAATAGTTTTATTTGATTGTACAAAAAGATTTTTTTCCAATAAAAAAATATTTGTGTGTATTAGCTTTTACAAGTCGCCGCATGCATATTTATTCAAATCCTTATAAAAGGTTCAAACTTGTTCATTATCTTGTTTATTTAATTGCTTCATTTTCCTTGTATATAAGTTATTTATAAAGAATGATTCTAATTTGTTATTTTTTATTGGATTGTAAAAAAAATAATGGATGATCAACCTAGTTACGCTAAGTAATATACAGTCGTCCTAGGCTAACAAATTGTATCTATATATGAATCAGGCTGTCTGTCCGTCGGACCAGTGTGTGATTTAACACAAGACTTTGTGTGTAGTTAAGATTTTAATGATAGAAACCATTAGAAAGTATCACAACTTCTTTGAGGTGGTGTGTTGATTTGTTATTCTTATATACATCTGCGCATGTCGGTAGAAATTTCGACATTCCTGTTTCGGGTTCCAAGACAGCGTCGACTGATTTCATTTTAGGAGCTAAGACGGCAATACATCTAATTAAATGTTTCTGTATTCTATTTTTTACGGGTATTTTTATTGTTCAGGGGTTTTTCGGTGCTTCTGATATGGACTACTTTCTGTTAGTATTGAGAGATTAAACAATTTGGAATCTGAAAAAAAACAATAAAAGACTACCAGTAAAAGTTTTTTACAACGTTAACAGAAAGGACGTAGATTCCAAAAAACTAAATCAAAGAAAAAATACAAATGTTGATAATAATAAAAACTAGATAAAAAACTTGACCCACCACAGCACACTTCGATAGTGAATAGAATGACCGAAAAGCACGACCTAGCATAGTGCGTAGCATGCCCGAACAGTACACTGCAATAGTGGGTAGTATGACAGAGCACTGTACACTGCCATAGTGGGAAGAATGATAGAGAAGTGTACATGAACTAGGCAGTTTAATGCTTGGTCATCCTACCCACTTTGGGTAACATAAACGAGCTTTGTACACTGCTATAGCTGGTAGCATGAACGAGCAATGTACACTGCCACAGCGGGTAGCATGAACGAGCAGTGTACACTGCTATAGCGGGTAGCATGAACGAGCAGTGTTCAGTGCCATAGTGGGTAACATGAACGAGCAATATACACTGCCATAGTGGAAAGCATGAACTAGCATTAACTGCCATAGTTGTTAGCATGATGGAGAAGTGCACACTGCCAAAGTGGGTATCATGACTAAGCATTAAACTGCTATAGTGGGTAGCATGACAGAGCACACTGCCGTAGCGGGTAGTATGAACGAGCATTATACATTGCCATAATGGGTAGCATGACCCAGCAGTGTACACTGCCATGCCATAGCTGGTAGCATGAACGAGCATGTGTTCACTACCATAATGGGTAGCATGTACGAGCAGTGTACACTGCCATAGCGGGTAGCATGAACGAGCATGCGCAGTGTTCACTACCATAAAGGGTAGCATGTACGAGCAGTGTACATTGCCATAATGGGTAGAATGAACGAGCAATGTACACTGCCATAGTGGGTACCATGACCGTGCAGTGTACTCTGCCAAAGTGGTTTGCATGACCGAGAAGTGTACACTGCCATAGTGGGTAGCATGACAAAGCAGTGTACACTGCCATAGTGGGTAGCATGACAAAGCAGTGTACACTGCCATAGTGGGTAGTATGACCAAACAGTGTATACTGCCATAGTGGAAGCATGACCGAACAGTGTACACTGCCATAGAGGGTAGCATGACCGAGCGTGTACACTACCATAGTGGGTAGCATGAACGAGCAGTGTACACTGCCATAGTGGGTAGCATGAACGAGCAGTGTACACTGCCATAGAGGGTAGCATGATCGAACAGTGTACACTGCCATAGAGGGTAGCATGACCGAACAGTGTACCCTGCCATAGTGGGTAGCATGACCCAGCAGTGTACACTGCCAAATTGGGACGCATGACCGAGCAGTGTAAAATGCCAAATTGGGACGCATGACAGAGCAGTGTAAACTGCCAAATTGGGACGCATGACCGAGCAGTGTACACTGCAACAGAGAAAACAGGACATTTAATAAAACATCTATTAAATTATTATTATTAAATATGTGTTTATAATCATAAAATGGTATCACAATAACGGTTGGTTGATTGGAACTGATTATTTACACTGAGGGTAGAAGGAGGTTATAAATACTTTGTAGGTAAACAAGGTGTGATAAGAAACAGAAATATAAATTTAATTGCTAAATAATGCCAAATTATTACATAGAATCATGAAACGCCCGTTGTCAAAAATAATCTTATACAAGCTGTGCAAACTGAATATGATTCATGTCATTGCTTTTGTGATGAACGATAGAACAGGTTTAAGGAGGAGTTAACTCCTGATAAAACGACCTTTCCCACATTGACGTCATATGCAATGACGTCTTTATGTAAGTATCACTTCGGACACCCTGAGGACAAATATAGTATAGTTTGATGTAATTGTTCCACAGAGTTTCATACATACAATGTTGCCAATTGCAACGCACCCATTAATGTTCTTAGGAATGATGCGAATCAAACGATTGGAATTATCGCTCTTCATGAATGAGGCGAATCAAACGATTGTAATACCGCTCTTCATAGGTTATGAGAGTGTTTCCATACGGCGGTAAAATTTACACTCCTACTAAACTTCTCAAACCAATGTCATATATTGACATTTTTATGTGGATGTATGTGTCGTAAACTTACAAGGGAGCCATTATTTTTTGTAAGTAAACATTTGCAAAGGTAGTCGATATTGCTGCGATTTCATATCAGAATTTTGACATCTGTGTTTTGTGTCAAAAATACTATACTAAATTCCAAACCCCCTATGGAAAAATTTTTTGCTTGCATTTTTTTTTATTATTCCATATTTTACCTTTTTATTACGAAAATCCATTAGAAAAGCATTAGTTACGATAACCTGACCAAATTTTATACTATGCCTCTGTTGTTTATTTATTACAAATCGTCCTTGACTTTTGCTACGGAAATTTTACATAATAAGTCAGCCATTTTTGTTTCTAAAGGGACCTAGCGTTGTTTACATATGTTCGTCTGCTTTCGTGACGTTCAATAGTATTCGGACAAACCACGAGACTTTACCAGCCTTAACTGCAGGCGATATCAACCGAAGGATTTCGAATAGACAACAATCGATTGTTCCCTAAGTACAATTCCGTTCGAATTAAGGTCAAAATTTAGTATGAAAAATCACCCTATCAAAATTTTTAAACCGCCATATTACAAAACGCTGAATATCTTGCGGAAATAAATGTTAATTTCAAAATGTACCCTTCTTGATCTACAAAAGGAACATAAGCTGAACCATTCGCGGTAAGCAGTTTTCATTTGTTACGCAAATGACGGTCACTTGTAGTATAGTAAGCTAGCGTTCTTAACGTGTTTCATCTTGTCATAATCAATCAGTGGCATTCTCTCTGTGCCACCACTTATCAGTAAGTGGACGCTACCGGCCGTGGTTTTCCGATGATGATCCTAATTAGTAGTTTTGTTTTTGTTTCATGAATTTCAGACTGTAAAAAACGTCTTATTATAAAATGACAACGTTGATTTTCAATACGATTGTAAAAGCAACAATTCAGCATAGTAAAACTAGTCACATATAGTGATGCAGTGAATGTTGTATGACGTTTTATCAGCAGAACAATTATAAAGGTCTTTCCAATTACAATTCTTATTGTATTAATTATGATTATTATTTCGTTTCTTTTTCTTTCTCGGAGGTTTGCTAAAACTGTCGCGAAATATCATTTCGATTCTTGGTACCATTAATCGGTCATACCCGAAGATGACACGACTCATGCTTTTAAACCGATCTATTTTTAGTTATGGAGTTAATCTTGGGTATCAATTTTTGGTTTTCGTAGATGATTCAGACTACAAAATTAAAAATACAACGAAGAATAAAACTTCATTAACAGATCGCAAATTGGAAACAAAGATCTGAAAATGTCCGACATTGGTAATTTATTTGTACATGCATTTTATCATTGTTGTTGTTTTATCCGTTCCTCTTTTTTTGCTCAATATTCATTTTAAATGATTATGAAACCACTTTGTCTACAAAGTTATATTCACCGTTGAATATTACCTACAATGTTCCATTAACCGGTGAATAACATCTTGATTACATTTCCCGCAGTTTTCTGTATTTAGAGATAAAGGCGTGTCTTATTGGAAAAGACAAGTTTTCCATATTTGTTAAATTAATAAGAATTTTATTGACTATATTTTCAGGTTGTTTTCTATACAACAAAATTCATTATCACTTTATCTTAACTTTTACATACCATCATTTCTTAGTTGTTTAATTTAATAAAATTTGTTTCAGCATAATAAAACAATTATTAAACACCACTCCTATTCTTCAACATGTCGGTGATTATTAGATGACTACCCTAACTACTTGATTACCAGCGCATCTCATTTTGTTAATAAAAAAGAAATTACACAGTCATAAACCAATTAACAAATTACGATAAATATATATATTTAACATGATCTCGCTGCAATAATCATATGTATATACACTTCATCTCCCAAATGCGATCATACTTTTTTCCTGTGAGCCAAGGAAGGTTTTCCTCTTAACAAATATGACGTTTTTCTAACTGATTACTGCCTACTCATTTGAAGCATACAAATGCTCGAGTTTTATTGTGGTCATTCACTCATTTTATATTTTTAGTTTTTAGTCGGTATCCATGCTATTTATTTATATACAACAAGCAAGGTGACTTCATTTTCCAATTTTAAATTTTCCATTTATGTGCATAAATATTATGCATCACCCGATGCATTAAATATACCACAACGTATCCGGACCTGAAAACAAACCAATTATTTCGTTGACAGTGTTGTTGGCCACAGAAAGATACCGTGCTTACGTACATTTTATTGTCGCCCATAAGAGTTTGTTGGGTTTTTATAACGCCTAGGATTCACTCTAATCTGGATATAAAATAACAAGGATAAAAAATCATTCTTAAGAACAACTCAAAGCAATCTGACTCTTCCGCCGCTTGATGCTGAAAACACGCTGTCGTTTACATTCAATTCGAGGGCCTCGGTGGCCGAGTGGTTAAGGTAGTTCGTCTATTATTCATCACGTGGTCTGTCAACACTGAGGTTGCGGGTTCGAGTCCTACTGCGGGCAGGATGTACTCGACTTCACTCATAATTAACAAGGATTGACAGTTACACTACCGAAGTTCTGGGGTTTTCTGCGGGTACTTCGGCTTCTTCTCCAATAAAAACAAGACGCCTTGATATAGCTGAACAATTGCTGAAAGTTAAGCATCATTCAAACAAACAAACAAACTTCATTTAGTTGTATTGTATTCTAAAGCTATAAAAGGCCTAATGTGGCTAAGGCATATTACTTTGCAATATGAATGATTAAAAGCTGTTCAACTTTTTATTTTTTCGGCCTTGAAATATTTTTGGTTTGGTTTCTGGTGAGCCATTGAAAGGTTGACACAGTTTTAGCTAGGCAATGAGCGAGACATGTAAACATAGCTTTAGTCAGAAACTTTTCCTCGTGGATGCTCACTACAGTTTGAGGAGTTTCCTTAATGTATAACTTAAAATATGAGTACTCTTTTTTTTTACATCACTGACTAATGCTTATTTATAATAGCTTTGGGGCTTCCTTTTAAGCATATAATGTTATTTAATATCAACAACTTCTGCATTTTAATTCAGTCACGAAATGAACTTTTTGCACTTCACGTTTAAAGTACTTTTTGTCCAGAATTTGATTCTGAATACAGAGAATAAATGGAAAATATTAACACATTTCATCTAATTATATTCTATTTTTATTGCTTCTGTGTGATAACCACTAACTCAGCAACAGATTTATAGAATTGATTAATATACTTGCTCATTCAACAGTCACTAATTGTTATTAGGTTTGCACATTGTTTGTAAAGTACAAATGTCATGTACATTTGCCTCATAAGAACTAGGTCAAGTCGTACTTTTACCTATCTTTATCTAGGTCACATTTTTGATAATGTCATATATAATATTTATTATATAATTGCCTCAATGCTATCTTGACGTTTTATTGTTTACTGCCCTAAGATATATACAAGATTTACAGTGTATATGCTACGTCTAATACCCAGGTTTAGGATACAATCCTTCCAGGACATTATCCCTCCAGGACACAATCCCTCTCGGACATAATCCCTCCGGCACACAATTCTCTTCGGACATAATCCATCCTCTTTCTGTTTATTTTTAATGCAGATAGTATCCCACCTCCTTTAATTTGCAAAGGTTGACAAACAGAATATCTTGATTATAGTTTGTAATAAACACTCAATTTGATTGCTTTAATCATGAAGACTGATGTCCATGTGTAGTCTTTAACGTTTCAATGGTCGGCGAGAGATTCCGAAGGTTTGTCCAAGAAAGCGGTATCTGTATGCTAGTATACCTGGGTCATTTAAAGGCATTGCAGTTCTTTCCACCTTATAACATAGAAAAAATACCCGTAAGAATGAAAAATAGAAAGGCTAATGCTAAATTGCACTTCGTGAAACGAAATATCGGGAAATATTTGTGTTCGTCCACGAACCCCCTCTCCCCCATCATATGCGATAGTGTTTAGAAAACTAAATCGCATAATGTAAACTCGATACTAAATGAACAACTCGTCAACTACATAATACATATTTACACGTGCAATCAAGAGCATGCTATGTAAAACGAAAATCCCAAGGATATTTGAGTACTAAAAGTTCAAGGACTTTCTTTGTCAAAGGATTTTAAATTTACTTCATATAAAGATCTTATCATACGTTTATAACGCCAATTTTTATCAACTCCCTGAACTAGATTCTGCCTGGAATGTTTGGTCAAGGTCATTTTCAAGGTCCAGTTATATATAGACAATACAGCTGAAGTAAGATACGATTGCCTGTTAACATTGTATTCAAATACAGTAGCGCAATATTGTTGTTTGTGTTTGTATAAAATTGTTTATATATAATTTACATCGTGTTATAATATTTACATTAAAAACTGACCCGAGGTCACTTTTATAAATGTCAAGTCGTAATAAACACTGCAAATTTTACATAAAACGCTCATATACAGAAGCTTTATAAACATGATTCATAACTTGAAACCGTTTAGGTGAAAAATCATAATACACTAGGACGGTTGGCTAGCAAGACGACAATAAACAATTAATATGGAAATTAGTCGACCAAAGACAGTCTATACGAACAAATAATCATAAAATAAATACTGAGGGGAAATCAGAAAAACAAAACCAAAGTACGAAATAACAAATAACAGAAAACTAACCAACAACAACACTTACCAGGAAATACTCAACACAAACCTCTGAACCAAAGGAACCCAATCAACAACAACACTTACCAGGAAATGCTCAACACAAACCTCAGAACCAAAGGAACCCAATCAACAACTACACTTACCAGGAAATACTCAACACAAACCTCTGAACCAAAGGAACCCAATCAACAACAACACTAACCAGCAAATACTCAACACAAACCTCTGAACCAAAGGAACCTAATCATCAACAACACTTACTGGAAATGCTCAACACAAACCTCTGAACCAAAGGAACCCAATCAACAACAACACTAACCAGTAAATACTCAACACAAACCTCTGAACCAAAGGAACCCAATCAACAACAACACTAACCAGGAAATACTCAACACAAACCTCTGAACCAAAGGAACCCAATCAACAACAACACTAACCAGGAAATACTCAACACAAACCTCTGAACCAATTGAACCCAATCAACAACAAAACTAACCAGGAAATACTCAACACAAACCTCTGAACCAAAGGAACCCAATCAACAACAACACTAACCAGTAAATACTCAACACAAACCTCTGAACCAAAGGAACCCAATCAACAACAACACTAACCAGGAAATACTCAACACAAACCTCTGAACCAAAGGAACCCAATCAACACCACCACTAACCAGTAAATACTCAACACAAACATCTGAACAAAAGGAACCCAATCAAAACCACCACTAACCAGTAAATACTCAACACAAAACTCTGAACCAAAGGAACCCAATCAACAACAACACTAACCAGTAAATACTCAACACAAACCTCTGAACCAAAGGAACCCAATCAACAACAACACTAACCAGGAAATACTCAACACAAACCTCTGAACCAAAGGAACACAATCAACAACTACACTAACCAGAAAATACTCAACACAAACCTCTGAACCAACGGAACCCAATCAACAACAACACTAACAAGTAAATACTCATCACAAACCTCTGAACCAAGGAAACCCAATCAACAACAACACTAACAAGTAAATACTCAACACAAACCTCTGAACCAAAGGAACCCAATCAACAACAACACTAACAAGTAAATACTCATCACAAACCTCTGAACCAAAGGAACCCAATCAACAACAACACTAACAATAAATACTCATCACAAACCTCTGAACCAAAGGAACCCAATCAACAACAACACTAACCAGAAAATACTTAACACAAACCTCAGAACCAAAGGAACCCAATCAACAACAACACTAACCAGGAAATACTCAACACAAACCTCTGAACCAAAGGAACCCAATAAACAACAACACTAACAAGTAAATACTCAACACAAACCTCTGAACCAAAGGAACCCAATCAACAACAACACTAACCAGAAAATGCTTAACACAAACCTCAGAACCAAAGGAACCCAATCAACAACAACACTAACCAGGAAATACTCAACACAAACCTCTGAACCAAAGGAACGCAATCAACACCAACAATAACCAGTAAATACTCAACACAAACCTCTGAACCAAAGGAACCCAATCAACAACAACACTAACAAGTAAATACTCAACACAAACCTCAGAACCAAAGGAACCCAATCAACAACAACACTAACCAGGAAATACTCAACACAAACCTCTGAACCAAAGGAACCCAATCAACAACAACACTTACCAGTAAATACTCAACACAAACCTCAGAACCAAAGGAACCCAATCAACAACAACACTAACCAGAAAATACTCAACACAAACCTCTGAACCAAAGGAACCCAATCAACAACAACACTTACCAGGAAATACTCAACACAAACCTCTGAACCAAAGGAACCCAATCAACAACTACACTAGCCAAGAAATGCTCAATACAAACCTCTGAACCAAAGGAACCCAATCAACAACTACACTAACCAGGAAATACGCAACACAAACCTCTGAACCAAAGGAACCCAATCAACAACAACACTTACAGGAAATGCTCAACACAAACCTCTGAACCAAAGGAACCCAATCAACAACAACACTAACCAGTAAATACTCAACACAAACCTCTGAACCAAAGGAACCCAATCAACAACAACACTAACCAGTAAATACTCAACACAAACCTCAGAACCAAAGGAACCCAATCAACAACAACACTAACCAGGAAATACTCAACACAAACCTCTGAACCAAAGGAACCCAATCAACAACAACACTAACCAGCAAATACTCAACACAAACCTCTGAACCAAAGGAACCCAATCAACAACAACACTAACAAGTAAATACTCAACACAAACCTCTGAACCAAAGGAACCCAATCAACAACAACACTAACCAGAAAATGCTTAACACAAACCTCAGAACCAAAGGAACCCAATCAACAACAACACTAACCAGGAAATACTCAACACAAACCTCTGAACCAAAGGAACGCAATCAACACCAACAATAACCAGTAAATACTCAACACAAACCTCTGAACCAAAGGAACCCAATCAACAACAACACTAACCAGGAAATACTCAACACAAACCTCTGAACCAAAGGAACCCAATCAACAACAACACTTACCAGTAAATACTCAACACAAACCTCAGAACCAAAGGAACCCAATCAACAACAACACTAACCAGGAAATACTCAACACAAACCTCTGAACCAAAGGAACCCAATCAACAACAACACTTACCAGGAAATACTCAACACAAACCTCTGAACCAAAGGAACCCAATCAACAACTACACTAGCCAAGAAATGCTCAATACAAACCTCTGAACCAAAGGAACCCAATCAACAACTACACTAACCAGGAAATACTCAACACAAACCTCTGAACCAAAGGAACCCAATCAACAACTACACTAACCAGGAAATACGCAACACAAACCTCTGAACCAAAGGAACCCAATCAACAACAACACTTACAGGAAATGCTCAACACAAACCTCTGAACCAAAGGAACCCAATCAACAACAACACTAACCAGTAAATACTCAACACAAACCTCTGAACCAAAGGAACCCAATCAACAACAACACTAACCAGTAAATACTCAACACAAACCTCAGAACCAAAGGAACCCAATCAACAACAACACTAACCAGGAAATACTCAACACAAACCTCTGAACCAAAGGAACCCAATCAACAACAACACTAACCAGTAAATACTCAACACAAACCTCTGAACCAAAGGAACCATATCAGCAACAACACTAACCAGGAAATACGCAACACAAACCTCTGAACCAAAGGAACCCAATCAACAACAACACTTACAGGAAATGCTCAACACAAACCTCTGAACCAAAGGAACCCAATCAACAACAACACTAACCAGTAAATACTCAACACAAACCTCTGAACCAAAGGAACCCAATCAACAACAACACTTACAGGAAATGCTCAACACAAACCTCTGAACCAAAGGAACCCAATCAACAACAACACTAACCAGTAAATACTCAACACAAACCTCTGAACCAAAGGAACCCAATCAACAACAACACTAACCAGTAAATACTCAACACAAACCTCAGAACCAAAGGAACCCAATCAACAACAACACTAACCAGGAAATACTCAACACAAACCTCTGAACCAAAGGAACCCAATCAACAACAACACTAACCAGCAAATACTCAACACAAACCTCTGAACCAAAGGAACCCAATAAACAACAACACTAACAAGTAAATACTCAACACAAACCTCTGAACCAAAGGAACCCAATCAACAACAACACTAACCAGAAAATGCTTAACACAAACCTCAGAACCAAAGGAACCCAATCAACAACAACACTAACCAGGAAATACTCAACACAAACCTCTGAACCAAAGGAACGCAATCAACACCAACAATAACCAGTAAATACTCAACACAAACCTCTGAACCAAAGGAACCCAATCAACAACAACACTAACCAGGAAATACTCAACACAAACCTCTGAACCAAAGGAACCCAATCAACAACAACACTTACCAGTAAATACTCAACACAAACCTCAGAACCAAAGGAACCCAATCAACAACAACACTAACCAGAAAATACTCAACACAAACCTCTGAACCAAAGGAACCCAATCAACAACAACACTTACCAGGAAATACTCAACACAAACCTCTGAACCAAAGGAACCCAATCAACAACTACACTAGCCAGTAAATACTCAACACAAACCTCTGAACCAAAGGAACCCAATCAACAACAACACTTACAGGAAATGCTCAACACAAACCTCTGAACCAAAGGAACCCAATCAACAACAACACTAACCAGTAAATACTCAACACAAACCTCTGAACCAAAGGAACCCAATCAACAACAACACTAACCAGTAAATACTCAACACAAACCTCAGAACCAAAGGAACCCAATCAACAACAACACTAACCAGGAAATACTCAACACAAACCTCTGAACCAAAGGAACCCAATCAACAACAACACTAACCAGCAAATACTCAACACAAACCTCTGAACCAAAGGAACCCAATAAACAACAACACTAACAAGTAAATACTCAACACAAACCTCTGAACCAAAGGAACCCAATCAACAACAACACTAACCAGGAAATACTCAACACAAACCTCTGAACCAAAGGAACGCAATCAACACCAACAATAACCAGTAAATACTCAACACAAACCTCTGAACCAAAGGAACCCAATCAACAACAACACTAACCAGGAAATACTCAACACAAACCTCTGAACCAAAGGAACCCAATCAACAACAACACTTACCAGTAAATACTCAACACAAACCTCAGAACCAAAGGAACCCAATCAACAACAACACTAACCAGAAAATACTCAACACAAACCTCTGAACCAAAGGAACCCAATCAACAACAACACTTACCAGGAAATACTCAACACAAACCTCTGAACCAAAGGAACCCAATCAACAACTACACTAGCCAAGAAATGCTCAATACAAACCTCTGAACCAAAGGAACCCAATCAACAACTACACTAGCCAGGAAATACTCAACACAAACCTCTGAACCAAAGGAACCCAATCAACAACAACACTAACCAGGAAATACGCAACACAAACCTCTGAACCAAAGGAACCCAATCAACAACAACACTTACAGGAAATGCTCAACACAAACCTCTGAACCAAAGGAACCCAATCAACAACAACACTAACCAGTAAATACTCAACACAAACCTCTGAACCAAAGGAACCCAATCAACAACAACACTAACCAGTAAATACTCAACACAAACCTCAGAACCAAAGGAACCCAATCAACAACAACACTAACCAGTAAATACTCAACACAAACCTCAGAACCAAAGGAACCCAATCAACAACAACACTAACCAGAAAATACTCAACACAAACCTCTGAACCAAAGGAACCCAATCAACAACAACACTTACCAGGAAATACTCAACACAAACCTCTGAACCAAAGGAACCCAATCAACAACTACACTAGCCAGTAAATACTCAACACAAACCTCTGAACCAAAGGAACCCAATCAACAACAACACTTACAGGAAATGCTCAACACAAACCTCTGAACCAAAGGAACCCAATCAACAACAACACTAACCAGTAAATACTCAACACAAACCTCTGAACCAAAGGAACCCAATCAACAACAACACTAACCAGTAAATACTCAACACAAACCTCAGAACCAAAGGAACCCAATCAACAACAACACTAACCAGGAAATACTCAACACAAACCTCTGAACCAAAGGAACCCAATCAACAACAACACTAACCAGTAAATACTCAACACAAACCTCTGAACCAAAGGAACCCAATCAACAACAACACTAACAAGTAAATACTCAACACAAACCTCTGAACCAAAGGAACCCAATCAACAACAACACTAACCAGAAAATGCTTAACACAAACCTCAGAACCAAAGGAACCCAATCAACAACAACACTAACCAGGAAATACTCAACACAAACCTCTGAACCAAAGGAACGCAATCAACACCAACAATAACCAGTAAATACTCAACACAAACCTCTGAACCAAAGGAACCCAATCAACAACAACACTAACCAGGAAATACTCAACACAAACCTCTGAACCAAAGGAACCCAATCAACAACAACACTAACCAGTAAATACTCAACACAAACCTCAGAACCAAAGGAACCCAATCAACAACAACACTAACCAGAAAATACTCAACACAAACCTCTGAACCAAAGGAACCCAATCAACAACAACACTTACCAGGAAATACTCAACACAAACCTCTGAACCAAAGGAACCCAATCAACAACTACACTAGCCAAGAAATGCTCAATACAAACCTCTGAACCAAAGGAACCCAATCAACAACTACACTAGCCAGGAAATACTCAACACAAACCTCTGAACCAAAGGAACCCAATCAACAACTACACTAACCAGGAAATACGCAACACAAACCTCTGAACCAAAGGAACCCAATCAACAACAACACTTACAGGAAATGCTCAACACAAACCTCTGAACCAAAGGAACCCAATCAACAACAACACTAACCAGTAAATACTCAACACAAACCTCTGAACCAAAGGAACCCAATCAACAACAACACTAACCAGTAAATACTCAACACAAACCTCAGAACCAAAGGAACCCAATCAACAACAACACTAACCAGGAAATACTCAACACAAACCTCTGAACCAAAGGAACCCAATCAACAACAACACTAACCAGTAAATACTCAACACAAACCTCTGAACCAAAGGAACCATATCAGCAACAACACTAACCAGGAAATACGCAACACAAACCTCTGAACCAAAGGAACCCAATCAACAACAACACTTACAGGAAATGCTCAACACAAACCTCTGAACCAAAGGAACCCAATCAACAACAACACTAACCAGTAAATACTCAACACAAACCTCTGAACCAAAGGAACCCAATCAACAACAACACTAACCAGTAAATACTCAACACAAACCTCAGAACCAAAGGAACCCAATCAACAACAACACTAACCAGGAAATACTCAACACAAACCTCTGAACCAAAGAAACCCAATCAACAACAACACTAACCAGCAAATACTCAACACAAACCTCTGAACCAAAGGAACCCAATCAACAACAACACTAACCAGTAAATACTCAACACAAACCTCTGAACCAAAGGAACCATATCAGCAACAACACTAACCAGCAAATACTCAACACAAACATCTGAACCAAAGGAACCAAATCAACAACAACAATAACCAGTAAATACTCAACACAAACCTCTGAACCAAAGGAACCCAATCAACACCAACACTAACCAGTAAATACTCAACACAAAACTCTGAACCAAAGGAACCTAATCAACAATAACACTAACCAGAAAATACTTTTCACAAACATCTGAACCAATGGAACGCAATCAACAACAACACTAACCAGGAAATACTCAACACAAACCTCTGAACCAAAGGAACCCAATCAACAACAACACTAACCAGTAAATACTCAACACAAACCTCTGAACCAAAGGAACCATATCAGCAACAACACTAACCAGCAAATACTCAACACAAACATCTGAACCAAAGGAACCAAATCAACAACAACACTAACCAGTAAATACTCAACACAAACCTCTGAACCAAAGGAACCCAATCAACAACAACACTAACCAGTAAATACTCAACACAAACCTCTGAACCAAAGGAACCATATCAGCAACAACACTAACCAGCAAATACTCAACACAAACATCTGAACCAAAGGAACCAAATCAACAACAACAATAACCAGTAAATACTAAACACAAACCTCTGAACCAAAGGAACCCAATCAACACCAACACTAACCAGTAAATACTCAACACAAACCTCTGAACCAAAGGAACCTAATCAACAATAACACTAACCAGAAAATACTTTTCACAAACATCTGAACAAAAGGAACCCAATCAACAACTACACTAACCAGAAAATACTTAACACAAACATCTGAACCAAAGGAACCCAATCAACAACAACACTAACCAGGAAATACTCAACACAAACCTCTGAACCAAAGGAACCCAATCAACAACAACACTAACCAGGAAATGCTCAACACAAACCTCTGAACCAAAGGAACCCAATCAACAGCAACACTAACCAGGAAATACTCAACACAAACCTCTGAACCAAGGGAACCCAATCAACAGCAACACTAACCAGGAAATACTTAACACAAACATCTGAACCAAAGGAACCCAATCAACAACAAAACTAACCAGGAAATACTCAACACAAACCTCTGAACCAAAGGAACCCAATCAACAACAACACTAACCAGTAAATACTTAACACAAATCTCTGAACCAAAGGAACCCAATCAACAACATCACTAACCAGGAAATACTCAACACAAACCTCTGAACCAAAGGAACCATATCAACAACAACACTAACCAGGAAATACTCACTAACCAGGAAATACTTAACACAAACCTCTGAACAAAAGGAACCCAATCAACAACAACACTAACCAGGAAATACTCAACACAAACCTCTGAACCAAAGAAACCCAATCAACAACAACACTAACCAGGAAATACTCAACACAAACCTCTGAACCAAAGGAACCCAATCAACAACAACACTAACCAGTAAATACTCAACACAAACCTCTGAACCAAAGGAACCTAATCATCAACACTAACCAGTAAATACTCAACACAAACCTCTGAACCAAAGGAACCTAATCAACAACACTAACCAGGAAATACTCAACACAAACCTCTGAACCAAAGGAACCCAATCAACAACAACACTAACCAGTAAATACTCAACACAAACCTCTGAACCAAAGGAACCCAATCAACAACAACACTAACCAGGAAATACTCACTAACCAGGAAATACTCAACACAAACCTCTGAACCAATGGAACCCAATAAAAAACAACACTAACCAGTAAATACTCAACACAAACCTCAGAACCAAATGTTATAAAATCGACTACAGGCAGGCTACGTCTATAATCGACTATGTCAGAGGCAGGTTACGTCTTTAATCAACTACGTCAGAGGCAGGTTACGTCTATAATCGACTACGTCAGAGGCAGTTTACGTCTATAATCGACTACGTCGGAGGCAGTTTACGTCTATAATCGACTACGTCAGATGCAGGTTACGTCTATAATCAACTACGTCAGAGGCAGATTACGTCTATAATCAACTTCGTCAGAGGCAGGTTACGTCTATAATCAACTACGTCAGAGGCAGGTTACGTCTATAATCAACTTCGTCAGAGGCAGATTACGTCTATAATCAACTTCGTCAGAGGCAGGTTACGTCTATAATCAAATTCAAATACGTCAGAGGCAGTTTACGTCTATAATCGACTACGTCAGATGCAGATTACGTCTATAATCAACTTCGCCAGAGGCAGATTTCGTCTATAATCAACTACGTCGGAAGTAGTTTACGTCTATAATCAACTACGTCAGAGGCAGATTACGTCTATAATCAACTACGTCAGAGGCAGTTTACGTCTATAATCAACTACGTCAGAGGCAGTTTACGTCTATAATCAACTTCGTCAGAGGCAGATTACGTCTATAATCAACTACGTCGGAGGCAGATTACGTCTATAATCAACTTCGTCAGAGGCAGATTACGTCTATAATCAACTTCGTCAGAGGCAGTTTACGTCTATAATCAACTACGTCGGAGGCAGTTTACGTCTATAATCAACTACGTCAGAGGCAGTTTACGTCTATAATCGACTACGTCAGAGGCAGGTAACGTCTATAATCAACTACGTCAGAGGCAGATTACGTCTATAATCAACTACGTCAGAGGCAGCTTACGTCTACAATCGACTACGTCAGAGGCAGGTTACGTCTATAATCAACTACGTCAGAGGCAGTTTACGTCTATAATCAACTTCGTCAGAGGCAGGTTACGTCTATAATCAACTTCGTCAGTGGCAGATTACGTCTATAATCGACTATGTCAGAGGCAGGTTACGTCTTTAATCAACTACGTTGGAGGCAGGTTACGACTATAATCAACTACGTCAGACGCAGGTTACGTCTATAATCAACTTCGTCAGAGGCAGATTACGTCTATAATCAACTACGTCGGAGGCAGATTACGTCTAGAATCGACTACGTCAGAGGCAGGCTTTATAGGATAATTAGGAGTGCCGCATAACGCATCTGATTAAACGAGTGCGCGGAACTTGTTCCGCGCACGAGTTTAATCTGATGCTTTATGCGGCACAAGTGATCATATTTTGGATATTCACGATGCCCAATTGATTATCCTATTTATTATATAGATCAAAATTGTTTTCGTAAAATTTTCATGCTTAATCCTAAATTTTATGAACGGCGGATGAATATCTGTATAGTACAAAACCATTGTGACGTTTTGGCGGGAAAAAACCCGAGAGTGAAAATAAACGATAATTTTCACATGTGATTTACCGTGATTTCTGTCACTCGGAAAATTCGATATTTCATCTCTATCTATATAATAAACGTCTATAATCAACTACGTCAGAGGCAGGTTACGTCTATAATCAACTACGTCAGAGGCAGGTTACGACTAGAATCGACCACGTCAGAGGCAGGTTACGTCTATAATCGACTACGTCAGAGGCAGGTTACGTCTATAATCGACTACGTCAGAGGCAGTTTACGTCTATAATCGACTACGTCGGAGGCAGGTAACGTCTATAATCGACTACGTCAGAGGCAGTTTACGGTCTTTAATCGACTACGTCAGAGGCAGGTTACGTCTATAATCAACTACGTCAGAGGCAAGTTACGACTAGAATCGACTACGTCAGAGGCAGGTTACGTCTATAATCTACTACGTCAGAGGCAAGTTAAGACTAGAATCGACTACGTCAGAGGCAGGTTACGTCTATAATCGACTACGTCAGAGGCAGGTTACGTCTATAATCGACTACGTCGGAGGCAAGTTACGACTGGAATCGACTACGTCAGAGGCAGGTTACGTCTATAATCGACTACGTCGGAGCAAGTTACGACTAGAATCGACTACGTCAGAGGCAGGTAACGTCTATAATCGACTACGTCAGAGGCAGGTTGCGTCTATAATCGACTACGTCAGAGGCAGTTTACGTCTATAATCGACTACGTCGGAGGCAGGTTACGTCTATAATCAACTACGTCAGAGACAGATTACGTCTATAATCAATATTCATCAGTTATGTTAAACCCTAACATTATTTCATTGTCAAATAGTTGAGTTATAGTCGCCAAAATGGAAATATGTACAGAAAAACTGAGCACAGAAAAACTTTAATTCAAAACAAATATTCGCAATTTCAGGGCTAAGGAATAGATCGATGGTACTTCAAGTAAGCACCGAGGTGTAACTCTAATAGGCCATAGCGAGGTCATCAAAGGGATCAGTTCTGGGGCCAAATTAATTGTTGGTATTTATAAATGACGTCAATGTGTAATCACTGATCTGCAGATATTCGACAAATGTAATTGATAATGATATCAAAACCATAAATGTTTTATAAATTTATGGCGATTGTAAACAAAAATACCCCGTATATATACAATCTAATGAAAATTAAATCTTTCAGTTGTTCAATTTTAGAATTCTCCCTTTCATGGTTCTCCGGACCTTTATTTTATTGTCCTATATTGTCCTTCATTACGATTATTGTGTATTGGGTAATTTCTTTAAATACCACAACCCCCAGCCCCACCATCCTCCACCAATCAAATTACGCAAAAGGGTGGAGCGATAAATTATAAGGGCAAATCTAAAATGTAAACAACATTTTTATTCAGAAAATAACTGACAATTATAATATACATAGAAAATAAATACAAGTTTAGAAAACAAATCGACTACCAATCTCTCCTAAAATGAAAATAAAATTTGACCTTTCAATCAATGTTTACAAAAGTATAGTTTTAATGATTTTTCTGCTTTATGAAAATGTGTTTATAAAGGGGTATCTTTGAAAATGATTCGACCTGTACCCTAAGTAACGTCGGGCTACATGTAGCTCAACATCTGCCGCACTGAAGGTGACCACCTGTACAGTACAGCACGACGGGCTACATGTAGCTCAACATCTGCCGCATTGAAGGTGACCACCTGTACACTACAGCGTGACTGTGACGGGCTAACTTAACATCTGACACACTAAAGGTGACCACCTGTATAGTACAGCACGACGGGCTACATGTAGCTCAACTTCTGCCGCACTGAAGATGACCACCTGTACAGTATAGCACGACGGGCTACATGTAGCTCAACATCTGCCGCACTGACGATGACCACCTGTACACTACAGCATGACCGGCTACATGTAGCTCAACATCTGCCGCACTGAAGGTGACCACATTTACACTACAGCGTGACCGTGACGGGCTAACTTAACATCTGACACACTAAAGGTGACCACCTGTACACTTATGACGGACCAGCGCAACATCTACCGCATGGAAGGTGACCACCTGTACACTACAGCATGACGGGCTAGCTCAACATCTGCCGCACTGAAGGTAACCTCCTGTACAGTACAGCACGACGGGCTACATGTAGCTCAACATCTGCCGCACTGAAGGTGATCACCTGTACAGTACAGCACGACGGGCTACATGTAGCTCAACATCGGCCGCACTGAAGGTGATCAACTGTACACTTTAGCATGACGGGCTACATGTAGCTCAACATCTGCCGCACTGAAGGTGACCACCTGTACAGTACAGCACGACGGGCTACATGTAGCTCAACATCTGCCGCACTGTAGGTGACAGCCTGAACACTATAGCACGACGGGCTACATGTAGCTCAGCATCTGGCGCACTGAAGGTGACCACCTGTACACTACAGCGTGACGGGCCATCTCAACAACTGCCGCACTGAAGGTGACCACTTGTACACTACAGCGTGACGGGCTACATGTAGCTCAGCATCTGCCGCACTGAAGGTGACCACCTGTACACTACAGCGTGACGGGCCAGCTCAACATCTGCTACACTGTAGGTGATCATCTGTACACTACAGAATGATTGCTAGCTAAACTTTACATTATCACTGTTTAACGAAAGCGGTACGCTCACTCAACAGTCATCATCGCGATAGATATAGGCTAACCAACCACCCTTTACCGTAGGTAATCAATCACATTTACATTTTCACGACTTGCTTATTCACCTTTTACCAGCACTTAGGCGATTTTCCATGGTAAGTCGGTCAACTTTGTTTCTAAAAGGATCTAATGTCGTTTACAAACGTACGTCTGCTTTCGTGACTTATAATGGTATTCGGACAAACCGTGAGTCTTTTTACGCCTCAACTGCAGACGATATTACCCGAAGCATCTCAAATCGACAACAATGGAATGTTCTAAACTTCCGTTCAATTTTATATCAAATTTTACTTTGAAAAATCACCCAATCAAAATTAAAAACGCCGAATATCTCGAAGAAATAATTGTTGATTTTAAAAAGTACCTTTCTTTATCTTAAAAAGGAGCACAAGCTGGACAATGCGCGGTACGGTTAACAGTTTTAATTAGTCACGCAGACGTGTAGTATAGACAGATGCACGTTCTCAGTCAATCGTAGACAGCAGAGTTATCCTCACTTGCAGTACATGCCCGTTTCACTGTCAAATCTTCACAGCAGAGTTATCCACTTTCACAGCGGAGTTATCCACACAGACAGATGAGCGTCTCACTGTCAATCCTAGACAGAGGAGTTATCCTCAGTTATGCAGAATGCACGTTCCTGTCTCAATCGTAGTCAGCAGAGTTTCCATAGGCAGATGCACGTTTCTGTCAATCCTAGACAGCGGAGTTATCCACACTTAGGCAGATGCACGCTCCACTGTCAACAATCGTAGACAGCGGAGTTTGCGTAAGAATGATGTAAACACAGCCAAATTGAAAATTATAAAATCCATTTACTATTGACCATCAAATTGATGAGATACCACACATTGAATCAACGGACATTGAACTCTAGAAACCTACTATCAACTAAGTGAAGGTTATTTAACTATTTTTGACGTCGTACAAACAAATAATGAGAAGGTCAACAGAGATTTCTTTGTGTTATATAGTTACATAAGGTAAGTGACAGATTTAAAGGCCATTACAAAGTCAATAGTTTACTGAACTGTTTTGTAATAATGTGCTGGGATGAATATTTATCTTGATAAACACTTCCGTAAGCAGGTTTAGCCGACTTTCTACGTGAAGTCGGTTATGAGTTCTGTTTGACTCAGCACTTTATGATTTTCTTTATCCGTCCACCCATTACTGTCATGATCGAGTTGTTTCACATTTCAGTATATCTATATTCAGTCCACCCATTACTGACATGATCGAATTGTTTCACGTTACAGTATATCTATATTCTTATCAAATCCACAGACTAAATATAACAATAAATGGGGTATGGAAATTAACTTCATTTATTTATAAAGAAATTGAATATGAAGAATTTTCAGTATCAGAAATTGTCCGGTCAGCCAGCGGCGTAGATTTATCTACCTCTGTAAAGAACCACAGGCACTTGTTTCAGAAAAAAATTACCCCTATATGGTAATTTTTTATGATACAAGTGCCTGTGTAAAGAACCTATGCCTTACATCTCTGATTAATAATGCAATAAAAATCTATTATAAACAACAGTTTTCTTTGTGAAAGAACCACATTTCCTCTTCAGAAATTGTCAAAATGTCTCCCCGTGCCTCTGTATTGTTTAATCCTAAACTACGCCTATGCAAGTAGTATCTCAGTAATAATCAAACGATAACACGTTACCAAACAAATCATCGGGGAAGAGGGCGGGACCAAACAATGCCTTCATAATAATAGACCGATGCGATGCCTTCATAATTATAGAACAATACGCTGGCTGCATTGTACAAGACCAATACGATGGCTGCATTGTACTAGACCAATACGATGGCTGCGTTGTACTAGACCAATACGATGGTGCATTGTACATGACCAATACGCTGGCTGCATTGTACTAGACCAATACGATGGCTGCATTGTACATGACCAATACGATGGCTGCATTGTACAAGACCAATACAATGGCTGCATTGTACTAGACCAATACGATGGCTGCATTGTGCTAGACCAATACGATTGCTGCATTGTACAAGACTGATACGATGGCTGTATTGTACAAGACCAATACGATGGCTGCATTGTACAAGACTGATACGATGGCTGCATTGTACTAGACCAATACGATGGCTGCATTGTACAAGACCAATACGATGGCTGCATTGTACTAGACCAATACGATGGCTGCATTGTACTAGACCAATACGATGGCTGCATTGTACAAGACTGATACGATGGCTGCATTGTACAAGACCAATACGATGGCTGCATTGTACAAGACTGATACGATGGCTGCATTGTACTAGACCAATACGATGGCTGCATTGTACAAGACCAATACGATGGCTGCATTGTACTAGATCAATACGATGGCTGCATTGTACTAGACCAATACGATGGCTGCATTGTACTAGACCAATACGATGGCTGCATTGTACTAGACCAATACGATGACTGCATTGTACAAGACTAATACGATGGCTGCATTGTACTAGACCAATACGATGGCTGCATTGTACTAGACCAATACGATGGCTGCATTGTACTAGACCAATACGATGGCTGCGTTGTACTAGACCAATACGATGGTGCATTGTACATGACCAATACGCTGGCTGCATTGTACTAGACCAATACGATGGCTGCATTGTACATGACCAATACGCTGGCTGCATTGTACTAGACCAATACGATGGCTGCATTGTACATGACCAATACGATGGCTGCATTGTACAAGACCAATACGATGGCTGCATTGTACTAGACCAATACGATGGCTGCATTGTGCTAGACCAATACGATGGCTGCATTGTACAAGACTGATACGATGGCTGCATTGTACAAGACCAATACGATGGCTGCATTGTACAAGACTGATACGATGGCTGCATTGTACTAGACCAATACGATGGCTGCATTGTACAAGACCAATACGATGGCTGCATTGTACTAGACCAATACGATGGCTGCATTGTACTAGACCAATACGATGGCTGCATTGTACTAGACCAATACGATGGCTGCATTGTACTAGACCAATACGATGGCTGCATTGTACAAGACCAATACGATGGCTGCATTGTACTAGACCAATACGATGGCTGCATTGTACTAGACCAATACGATGGCTGCATTGTACTAGACCAATACGATGACTGCATTGTACAAGACTAATACGATGGCTGCATTGTACTAGACCAATACGATGGCTGCATTGTACTAGACCAATACGATGGCTGCATTGTACTAGACCAATACGATGGCAAGTTTTCACAGTTTTTTTTGCTAAGTACATTTTGTTATTACCTTCATTCACGACGAGGACTTCGTGTTCTTTTTCTCTCATGCCTGAGGTTTTGCGTATTTTTTTACTCATGACTGTTGTTTTGGTCTACAAATGTATTTTTCCACAAAAGAATCATATGACGTTATAAAAATTCGCAAAACGTTTCCATTTTTTGACCTGTTGTGGGTTACGTATAAAATAAAGTCAAAAGTTGAAATGTACTATTTATGTAATACAACAATGTATTCACATGAGTATCTCCGAACATACAGGTGAGTACCGAATTTGTTGTCCTTGTTTATGGACAAACAAACTCAGTAAATAAACGTATTTTATGGAGGGTAACCTTTCACAATTCAAACAATGTTAAAATATTTCCACTCTAAAGGCCATGATGTGGAAAATGCTAGACTATCATCCTACTGTTACGGGGGGGGGGGCAGCACATTCTATTTTTATATCCCCGCTCGACAGAGTCTGGGGTATTTAGTGGTTCTCATGTTTGTCCGTCCGTCCATTCGTCCGTTCGCCCGTCCACATTTGGTTTCCGGATGATAATTCAAGAAGTTTGCATTCGATTTTAATTAAACTTTGGGATATTGTTATATATCAAGTTGGTAAGAAGCCTATCGATTTTGGAGGAAAACCGTCAAATTTCAAGGTCGCAGTCTACGAAAACGTTAGCAATTTTTACAAAAAGTTGTTTCCGGACAATAACTCAAAAAGTGTGCATCCAATTTGAATGAAACTTTGGGATATTGTTATATATCAGGTTAGTAAGAAGCCTATCGATTTTGGGTAAAATCTGTCGAATTTCAAGCTCACAGTCCACGAAAAACATTAGAAATATTGTTTTGAATGTTGTTTCCGGACAATTACTCATACAGTTTGCATTCAATTTGAATAAAACTTTGGGATATTGTTATATATCAGGTTGGTAAGAAGCCTATCGATTTTGGGGGAAATCCGTCATATTTCAAGGTCCCAGACCATGAAAAATGTTCACAAATTTTACAAAAGCGGAGGTATCAGTGATCGCCAGAAATCGGAGAATAACCTGAAAGTTGAATATCAAGGACACTACACGCGACATTTACGGAATTCCCATCAGCGATATTTTTTAAATGTCACTTGTGAAATAAGAAAAATTGGAGCGGGTGGGGTGGGGATAAGAATTTAGGGTTTTTATTTTGGCCTAAATATAGCTGTTACACATTTAGTCCTTTGACAAATGTATGTTGCAGCTGAAAGTATGACTTGACGGTGTGTTGTCGAAATGATCTTAGCACAATAGTAGACATCCTCACAAGTCAGGGTTTCTGTGTCCACATGTGTCCACGAAACCCTGACAAACTTTTCGTGGATATATGTTGACACAGAAACCCTGAGAGGATGAATAGGAGAATAAGTACAAAACATACGACAGTAAAGGGAATGGTGGGGCAAGGTTGATAACAATTATCCAAAACATTTCATGTTTACATTTAACTACCGGTACTACCTTCAGTTAAACGTCAATGATGACTGTTTTAAAGCTTTTTATGTCTTTTTAATGGTTGGGGTGGCTTTATCTTCTTCTGATAATCATTCGTTCAATTGAAAAAAAGAATGAAATGCGTTTAGTAAAGATAATTTACACCAAAATCGTGCAAGCGTCATCTGTTATATGTTGTTAAACTGGGGCGTTCACGATGTACTCTATAGTCAGGAGAAATATTAAACAAATTATATTGTTTACAGGATGGATGTGAACATTGATTGTATATTATTGGAAATTAATTGAATTTACAGACTGTTTTATCGTTTTTGGACTTAACATCGTGGTATTAAAGGAATCATGTGTATACCTTGTACTGTTGAAATGAGGGACACATATATAATAAATTTGTTAACGTGTAGGAATAGGCAGGGGCGGATACTCCACCCCACCCCCCCTGGATCCGCCACTGATAGGAGACCTCAAAGTCCTATGGAGCAATTGTCATCCCAATGAAACTGATTTATTTTAATTATGGTTTTTGAAACCCGATTATTGGATAATGCACGACAGCTTTCTTATGGTAGTAGTCAATCAAGGAAAAGGTCAAGGTTCAATCGTTTAATATAAATCTGCAAATAATTATGTTCTACCTTTGTGTGTCAGTAAAGGTCGAAGATGAACTATAGATCTATTCTGTTTTGTTAATATTGGCAGCGACAAACTAGTATTACTGCAGTGATATGGATTGTACACAACATCAGTAACACAAAATTTATTGTGGATAGGGTAAATGATCCTTGTGGATAGGGTAAATGGTCCTTGTGGATAGGGTAAATGGTCCTTGTGGATAGGGTAAATGGTCCTTGCGGATGGGATTAATGATCCTTGTGGATAGGGTAAATGGTCCTTGTGGATAGGGTAAATGATCCTTGTGGATAGGGTAAATGGTCCTTGTGGATAGGGTAAATGGTTCTTGTGGATGGGGTTAATGGTCCTTGTGGATAGGGTAAATGATCCTTGTGGATAGGGTAAATGATCCTTGTGGATAGGGTAAATGATCCTTGTGGATAGGGTAAATGATCCTTCTGGATAGGGTAAATGGTCCTTGTGGATAGGGTAAATCGTCCTTGTGGATAGGGTAAATGGTCCTTGTGGATAGGGTAAATGATCCTTGTGGATAGGGTAAATGATCCTTGTGGATAGGGTAAATGGTCCTTGTGGATAGGGTAAATGGTCCTTGTGGATAGGGTAAATGATCCTTGTGGATAGGGTAAATGGTCCTTGTGGATAGGGTAAATGGTCCTTGTGGATAGGGTAAATGATCCTTGTGAATAGGGTAAAAGATCCTTGTGAATAGGGTAAAAGATCAAGTGCAGCGAGTTCCAGTCCAATTCTATTACCCCTTTTTGTATTCCCCATTTAGTGATATCTGCCAAATGATCTAGTGTTGATGACTAAAAATTCCCTGTGTTGATGACGTATATCTATAGTGGTGACTGTGTTTGTGCCGTGTAATGTCCTGTGTTGACGCCGTGAGTCCATTGTTTACGACGTATGTCTAGTGGTGAAGGTGTATGCCCGGTGTTGACAGCTTATGTCCCATGTTGATGACGTATGATCCTTGTTTACGACTAATGTCCCGTATTGACGACATACTAGTATGTCGCGTTGACGGTGTAGGTCTTGTGTTGATGACGCATGTCCTTTCATGTCCCGTGTTAATGACGTATGTCCCATATTGACGAAATATGTCGCATTGACGGCGTAGGTCCTGTGCAGGCGAAGTATGTTGAGGCATATGTCCCGTGTTTACGACGTATGTCCTAAGTTGATGGCGTATGTCCCGTGTTAACGGGGTTTGTCTAGAATAGACGACGTACGTTTACTGTTGACGGTGTATGTCCCTTTAACGTAGTATGTTCAGTGTTTACCTATCGCATCAGTATTTAAGCAGCGTACTTTTATGATCACATAAAATATGTACAGATAAATATTACGAAAAAACAAATTATCCTGTTTTTATGTTATTTTCATAGATAAGTAATTTCTCACAGTTCACAAGTGCCATAATTTATACATATTCTAAACAATTAATCATGACCTTTTTCTTTGAATTTCTTAGAATTTCTAGAACAGATATGGTTTTTCATTTTTTCTTTCTTTTATTTTCTTCTGTTTTTTTTTTTGGTGTTATAAATATTTGAATATGTATAATGCAGTTATCAAAGGTAGGTAACTCAAACATTTTTTTCAGAATCAACGAGACAACACAGGTTATCTCGCTTACAATTTATTAATGAATCATTTTACCATGGACTTTTAATATTTTTAGTAAAATAAATATTAAATGTTCATTAAATATTATCTGAATCGAAAGCAGAAACGCCTGCAGTATTATAACAGATTAAATACTTACAATTGAAAGATGATTAATATGGCATGATATTGGTTGCAAAAATTCAATAATTTTATTTATATTCAATTTTTCATGTTTAATTGGTATAATTTTTTTTCATTTAAACGGTATATTTTTGCGTTGAAATGTAAAAATTTTCATTTGTATTGTAAAAATTTTCCATTAAATTGGTCTATTTTTCCTTTATATTCTATATATTTCATTAATATGCAATACATTTTATTCAAATGGTATAATTTTTCATTTATATGCGATAATTTTTTCATTCCTTTAATATAATCGCATGCTGGGAAATAGTTGACGTCAGTGGGACCAGAATATGTTACGTTATCCATCATACTAACCCTTAAGTGACCGCTATTCAGACCAGAATATGTTACGATATCTACCACACTAAGTGACCACTATTCAGACCAGAATATGTTACGATATCTACCACACTAAGTGAAAACTATTCAGACCAGAATATGTTACGATATCTACCACACTAAGTTACCACTGTTCAGGCCAGAATATGTTACGATATCTATCACACTAAGTGACCACTATTCAGACCAGAATATGTTACGATATCTACCACACTAAGTGACCACTATTCAGACCAGAATATGTTACGATGTCTACCACACTAAGTGACCACTATTCAGACCAGAATATGTTACGATGTCTACCACACTAAGTGACCACTATTCAGACCAGAATATGTTACGATATCTACCACACTAAGTGACCGCTATTCAGACCAGAATATGTTACGATATTTACCACACTAAGTGACCACTATTTAGACCAGAATATGTTACGATATCTACCACACTAAGTGACCACTATTCAGGCCAGAATATGTTACGATATCTGTCACACTAAGTGACCACTATTCAGACCAGAATATGTTACGATATCTACCACACTAAGTGACCACTATTCAGACCAGAATATGTTACGCTATCTACCGCACTAAGTGACCACCATTCAGACCAGAATATGTTACGATATCTATCACACTAAGTGAGCACTATTCAGACCAGAATATGTTACGATATCTACCACACTAAGTAACCACTATTCAGACCAGAATATGTTACGATATCTGTCACACTAAGTGACCACTATTCAGACCAGAATATGTTACGATATCAACCACACTAAGTAACCACTATTCAGACCAGAATATGTTACGATGTCTACCACACTAAGTGACCACTATTCAGACCAGAATATGTTACGATGTCTACCACACTAAGTGACCACTATTCAGACCAGAATATGTTACGATATCTACCACACTAAGTGACCGCTATTCAGACCAGAATATGTTACGATATTTACCACACTAAGTGACCACTATTTAGACCAGAATATGTTACGATATCTACCACACTAAGTGACCACTATTCAGACCAGAATATGTTACGATGTCTACCACACTAAGTGACCACTATTCAGACCAGAATATGTTACGATGTCTACCACACTAAGTGACCACTATTCAGACCAGAATATGTTACGATATCTACCACACTAAGTGACCGCTATTCAGACCAGAATATGTTACGATATTTACCACACTAAGTGACCACTATTTAGACCAGAATATGTTACGATATCTACCACACTAAGTGACCACTATTCAGACCAGAATATGTTACGATATCTGTCACACTAAGTGACCACTATTCAGACCAGAATATGTTACGATATCTACCACACTAAGTGACCACTATTCAGACCAGAATATGTTACGATGTCTACCACACTAAGTGACCACTATTCAGACCAGAATATGTTACGATATCTACCACACTAAGTGACCACTATTCAGACCAGAATATGTTACGATATCTACCACACTAAGTGACCGCTATTCAGACCAGAATATGTAACGATATCTATCACACTAAGTGAGCACTATTCAGACCAGAATATGTTACGATATCTACCACACTAAGTAACCACTATTCAGACCAGAATATGTAACGATATCTACCACACTAAGTGACCGCTATTCAGACCAGAATATGTTACGATATCTACCACACTAAGTGACCACTATTCAGACAGAATATGTTACGCTATCTACCACACTTAGTGACCACTATTCAGACCAGAATATGTTACGATATCTGTCACACTAAGTGACCACTATTCAGACCAGAATATGTTACGATATCTGTCACACTAAGTGACCACTATTCAGACCAGAATATGTTACGCTATCTACCACACTAAGTGACCACTATTCAGGCCAGAATATGTTACGATATCTACCACACTAAGTGACCACTATTCAGGCCAGAATATGTTACGATATCTGTCACACTAAGTGACCGCTAATCAGACCAGAATATGTTACGATGTCTACCACACTAAGTGACCACTATTTAGACCAGAATATGTTACGATATCTATCACACTAAGTGACCACTATTCAGACCAGAATATATTACGATGTCTGTCACACTAAGTGACCACTATTCAGACCAGAATATGTTACGATATCTACCACACTAAGTGACCACTATTCAGACCAGAATATGTTACGATATCTACCACACTAAGTGACCACTATTCAGACCAGAATATGTTACAATGTCTACCACACTAAGTGACCACTATTTAGACCAGAATATGTTACGCTATCTACCGCACTAAGTGACCACTATTCAGACCAGAATATGTTACGATATCTACCACACTAAGTGACCACTATTCAGACCAGAATATGTTACGATATCTACCACACTAAGTGACCACTATTCAGACCAGAATATGTTACAATGTCTACCACACTAAGTGACCACTATTCAGACCAGAATATGTTACGATGTCTACCACACTAAGTGACCACTATTTAGACCAGAATATGTTACGATATCTACCACACTAAGTGACCACTATTCAGACCAGAATATGTTACGATATCTACCACACTAAGAGACCACTATTCAGACCAGAATATGTTACGCTATCTACCACACTAAGTGACCACTATTCAGACCAGAATATGTTACGATATCTACCACACTAAGTGACCACTATTTAGACCAGAATATGTTACGATATCTACCACACTAAGTGACCACTATTCAGACCAGAATATGTTACGATATCTATCACACTAAGTGACCACTATTCAGACCAGAATATGTTACGATATCTACCACACTAAGTGACCACTATTTAGACCAGAATATGTTACGATGTCTACCACACTAAGTGACCACTATTCAGACCAGAATATGTTACGATATCTACCACACTAAGTGACCACTATTCAGACCAGAATATGTAACGATATCTGTCACACTAAGTGACCGCTATTCAGACCAGAATATGTTACGATGTCTACCACACTAAGTGACCACTATTCAGACCAGAATATGTTACGATATTTACCACACTAAGTGACCACTATTCAGGCCAGAATATGTTACGATATCTACCACACTAAGTTACCACTGTTCAGACCAGAATATGTTACGATATCTACCACACTAAGTGACCACTATTTAGACCAGAATATGTTACGATATCTACCACACTAAGTGACCACTATTTAGACCAGAATATGTTACGATGTCTACCACACTAAGTGACCACTATTCAGACCAGAATATGTTACGATATCTACCACACTAAGTGACCACTATTCAGACCAGAATATGTAACGATATCTGTCACACTAAGTGACCGCTATTCAGACCAGAATATGTTACGATGTCTACCACACTAAGTGACCACTATTCAGACCAGAATATGTTACGATATTTACCACACTAAGTGACCACTATTCAGGCCAGAATATGTTACGATATCTACCACACTAAGTTACCACTGTTCAGGCCAGAATATGTTACGATATCTATCACACTAAGTGACCACTATTCAGGCCAGAATATGTTACGATATCTGTCACACTAAGTGACCGTTAATCAGACAAGAATATGTTACGATATCTGCCACACTTAGTGACCACTATTCAGACCAGAATATGTTACGATATCTACCACACTAAGTGACCACTATTCAGACCAGAATATGTTACGATATCTACCACACTAAGTGACCACTATTCAGACCAGAATATGTTACGATGTCTACCACACTAAGTGACCACTATTTAGACCAGAATATGTTACGATGTCTACCACACTAAGTGACCACTATTCAGACCAGAATATGTTACGATATCTATCACACTAAGTGACCACTATTCAGACCAGAATATGTTACGATATTTGTCACACTAAGTGACCACTATTCAGACCAGAATATGTCACGATATCTGTCACACTAAGTGACCACTATTCAGGCCAGAATATGTTACGATATCTGTCACACTAAGTGACCACTATTCAGGCCAGAATATGTTACGATATCTGTCATACTAAGTGACCGCTAATCAGACCAGAATATGTTACGATATCTACCACACTAAGTGACCACTATTCAGGCCAGAATATGTTACGATATCTGTCACACTAAGTGACCGCTAATCAGACCAGAATATGTTATGATGTCTACCACACTTAGTGACCACTATTTAGACCAGAATATGTTACGATATCTATCACACTAAGTGACCACTATTCAGACCAGAATATGTTACGATATCTACCACACTAAGTGACCACTATTCAGACTAGAATATGTTATGATATCTACCACACTAAGTGACCACTATTCAGGCCAGAATATATTACGATATCTATCACACTAAGTGACCACTATTCAGACCAGAATATGTAACGATATCTACCACACTAAGTGACCACTATTCAGGCCAGAATATGTTACGATATCTGTCACACTAAGTGACCGCTAATCAGACCAGAATATGTTATGATGTCTACCACACTTAGTGACCACTATTTAGACCAGAATATGTTACGATATCTATCACACTAAGTGACCACTATTCAGACCAGAATATGTTACGATATCTACCACACTAAGTGACCACTATTCAGACTAGAATATGTTATGATATCTACCACACTACGTGACCACTATTCAGGCCAGAATATATTACGATATCTATCACACTAAGTGACCACTATTCAGACCAGAATATGTAACGATATCTGTCACACTAAGTGACCGCTATTCAGACCAGAATATGTTACGATGTCTACCACACTAAGTGACCACTATTCAGACCAGAATATGTTACGATATTTACCACACTAAGTGACCACTATTCAGGCCAGAATATGTTACGATATCTACCACACTAAGTTACCACTGTTCAGGCCAGAATATGTTACGATATCTATCACACTAAGTGACCACTATTCAGGCCAGAATATGTTACGATATCTACCACACTAAGTGACCACTATTCAGACCAGAATATGTTACGATATCTGTCACACTAAGTGACCGCTAATCAGACCAGAATATGTTATGATGTCTACCACACTTAGTGACCACTATTTAGACCAGAATATGTTACGATATCTATCACACTAAGTGACCACTATTCAGACCAGAATATGTAACGATATCTGTCACACTAAGTGACCGCTATTCAGACCAGAATATGTTACGATGTCTACCACACTAAGTGACCACTATTCAGACCAGAATATGTTACGATATTTACCACACTAAGTGACCACTATTCAGGCCAGAATATGTTACGATATCTACCACACTAAGTTACCACTGTTCAGGCCAGAATATGTTACGATATCTATCACACTAAGTGACCACTATTCAGGCCAGAATATGTTACGATATCTACCACACTAAGTGACCACTATTCAGACCAGAATATGTTACGATATCTGTCACACTAAGTGACCGCTAATCAGACAAGAATATGTTACGATATCTGCCACACTTAGTGACCACTATTCAGACCAGAATATATTACGATATCTGTCACACTAAGTGACCACTATTCAGACCAGAATATGTTACGCTATCTACCACACTAAGTGACCACTATTCAGGCCAGAATATGTTACGATATCTGTCACACTAAGTGACCACTATTCAGGCCAGAATATGTTACGATATCTGTCATACTAAGTGACCGCTAATCAGACCAGAATATTTTACGATATCTACCACACTAAGTGACCACTATTCAGGCCAGAATATGTTACGATATCTGTCACACTAAGTGACCGCTAATCAGACCAGAATATGTTATGATGTCTACCACACTAAGTGACCACTATTTAGACCAGAATATGTTACAATATCTACCACACTAAGAGACCACTATTCAGACCAGAATATGTTACGCTATCTACCACACTAAGTGACCACTATTCAGACCAGAATATGTTACGATATCTACCACACTAAGTGACCACTATTTAGACCAGAATATGTTACGATATCTACCACACTAAGTGACCACTATTCAGGCCAGAATATGTTACGCTATCTACCACACTAAGTGACCACTATTCAGGCCAGAATATGTTACGATGTCTACCACACTAAGTGACCACTATTCAGACCAGAATATGTTACGATGTCTACCACACTAAGTGACCACTATTTAGACCAGAATATGTTACGATGTCTACCAAACTACGTGAGCACTATTCAGACCAGAATATGTTACGATATCTATCACACTAAGTGACCACTATTCAGACCAGAATATGTTACGATATCTACCACACTAAGTGACCACTATTTAGACCAGAATATGTTACGATATCTGTCATACTAAGTGACCGCTAATCAGACCAGAATATGTTATGATGTCTACCACACTTAGTGACCACTATTTAGACCAGAATATGTTACGATATCTACCAAACTACGTGAGCACTATTCAGACCAGAATATATTACGATATCTATCACACTAAGTGACCACTATTCAGACCAGAATATGTTACGATATCTGTCATACTAAGTGACCGCTAATCAGACCAGAATATGTTACGATATCTACCACACTAAGTGACCACTATTCAGGCCAGAATATGTTACGATATCTGTCACACTAAGTGACCGCTAATCAGACCAGAATATGTTATGATGTCTACCACACTTAGTGACCACTATTTAGACCAGAATATGTTACGATATCTATCACACTAAGTGACCACTATTCAGACCAGAATATGTTACGATATCTACCACACTAAGTGACCACTATTCAGACTAGAATATGTTATGATATCTACCACACTAAGTGACCACTATTCAGGCCAGAATATATTACGATATCTATCACACTAAGTGACCACTATTCAGACCAGAATATGTAACGATATCTACCACACTAAGTGACCACTATTCAGGCCAGAATATGTTACGATATCTGTCACACTAAGTGACCGCTAATCAGACCAGAATATGTTATGATGTCTACCACACTTAGTGACCACTATTTAGACCAGAATATGTTACGATATCTATCACACTAAGTGACCACTATTCAGACCAGAATATGTTACGATATCTACCACACTAAGTGACCACTATTCAGACTAGAATATGTTATGATATCTACCACACTACGTGACCACTATTCAGGCCAGAATATATTACGATATCTATCACACTAAGTGACCACTATTCAGACCAGAATATGTAACGATATCTGTCACACTAAGTGACCGCTATTCAGACCAGAATATGTTACGATGTCTACCACACTAAGTGACCACTATTCAGACCAGAATATGTTACGATATTTACCACACTAAGTGACCACTATTCAGGCCAGAATATGTTACGATATCTACCACACTAAGTTACCACTGTTCAGGCCAGAATATGTTACGATATCTATCACACTAAGTGACCACTATTCAGGCCAGAATATGTTACGATATCTACCACACTAAGTGACCACTATTCAGACCAGAATATGTTACGATATCTGTCACACTAAGTGACCGCTAATCAGACCAGAATATGTTACGATATCTGTCACACTAAGTGACCGCTAATCAGACCAGAATATGTTATGATGTCTACCACACTTAGTGACCACTATTTAGACCAGAATATGTTACGATATCTATCACACTAAGTGACCACTATTCAGACCAGAATATGTAACGATATCTACCACACTAAGTGACCACTATTCAGGCCAGAATATGTTACGATATCTGTCACACTAAGTGACCGCTAATCAGACCAGAATATGTTATGATGTCTACCACACTTAGTGACCACTATTTAGACCAGAATATGTTACGATATCTATCACACTAAGTGACCACTATTCAGACCAGAATATGTTACGATATCTACCACACTAAGTGACCACTATTCAGACTAGAATATGTTATGATATCTACCACACTACGTGACCACTATTCAGGCCAGAATATATTACGATATCTATCACACTAAGTGACCACTATTCAGACCAGAATATGTAACGATATCTGTCACACTAAGTGACCGCTATTCAGACCAGAATATGTTACGATGTCTACCACACTAAGTGACCACTATTCAGACCAGAATATGTTACGATATTTACCACACTAAGTGACCACTATTCAGGCCAGAATATGTTACGATATCTACCACACTAAGTTACCACTGTTCAGGCCAGAATATGTTACGATATCTATCACACTAAGTGACCACTATTCAGGCCAGAATATGTTACGATATCTACCACACTAAGTGACCACTATTCAGACCAGAATATGTTACGATATCTGTCACACTAAGTGACCGCTAATCAGACCAGAATATGTTACGATATCTGTCACACTAAGTGACCGCTAATCAGACCAGAATATGTTATGATGTCTACCACACTTAGTGACCACTATTTAGACCAGAATATGTTACGATATCTATCACACTAAGTGACCGCTAATCAGACCAGAATATGTTACGATATCTACCACACTAAGTGACCACTATTCAGACCAGAATATGTTACGATATTTACCACACTAAGTGACCACTATTCAGGCCAGAATATGTTACGATATCTACCACACTAAGTTACCACTGTTCAGGCCAGAATATGTTACGATATCTATCACACTAAGTGACCACTATTCACGCCAGAATATGTTACGATATCTACCACACTAAGTGACCACTATTCAGACCAGAATATGTTACGATATCTGTCACACTAAGTGACCGCTAATCAGACAAGAATATGTTACGATATCTACCACACTAAGTGACCACTATTCAGACCAGAATATGTTACGATGTCTACCACACTAAGTGACCACTATTCAGACCAGAATATGTTACGCTATCTACCACACTAAGTGACCACTATTCAGGCCAGAATATGTTACGATATCTTCCACACTAAGTGACCACTTTTCAGACCAGAATATGTTACGATGTCTACCACACTAAGTGACCACTATTAAGACCAGAATATGTTACGATGTCTGTCACACTAAGTGACCACTATTCACGCCAGAATATGTTACGATATCTACCACACTAAGTGACCACTATTCAGACCAGAATATGTTACGATATTTACCACACTAAGTGACCACTATTCAGGCCAGAATATGTTACGATATCTACCACACTAAGTTACCACTGTTCAGGCCAGAATATGTTACGATATCTATCACACTAAGTGACCACTATTCACGCCAGAATATGTTACGATATCTACCACACTAAGTGACCACTATTCAGACCAGAATATGTTACGATATCTGTCACACTAAGTGACCGCTAATCAGACAAGAATATGTTACGATATCTACCACACTAAGTGACCACTATTCAGACCAGAATATGTTACGATGTCTACCACACTAAGTGACCACTATTCAGACCAGAATATGTTACGCTATCTACCACACTTAGTGACCACTATTTAGACCAGAATATGTTACGATATCTACCACACTAAGTGACCACTATTCAGACCAGAATATGTTACGATATCTGTCACACTAAGTGACCACTATTCAGACCAGAATATGTTACGCTATCTACCACACTAAGTGACCACTATTCAGGCCAGAATATGTTACGATATCTGTCACACTAAGTGACCACTATTCAGGCCAGAATATGTTACGATATCTGTCATACTAAGTGACCGCTAATCAGACCAGAATATTTTACGATATCTACCACACTAAGTGACCACTATTCAGGCCAGAATATGTTACGATATCTGTCACACTAAGTGACCGCTAATCAGACCAGAATATGTTATGATGTCTACCACACTAAGTGACCACTATTTAGACCAGAATATGTTACGATATCTATCACACTAAGTGACCACTATTCAGACCAGAATATGTTACGATATCTACCACACTAAGTGACCACTATTCAGACCAGAATATGTTACGATATCTACCACACTAAGTGACCACTATTTAGACCAGAATATGTTACGCTATCTACCGCACTAAGTGACCACCATTCAGACCAGAATATGTTACGATATCTACCACACTAAGTGACCACTATTCAGACCAGAATATGTTACAATGTCTACCACACTAAGTGACCACTATTCAGACCAGAATATGTTACGATGTCTGTCACACTAAGTGACCGCTATTTAGACCAGAATATGTTACGCTATCTACCGCACTAAGTGACCACCATTCAGACCAGAATATGTTACGATATCTACCACACTAAGTGACCACTATTTAGACCAGAATATGTTACGCTATCTACCGCACTAAGTGACCACCATTCAGACCAGAATATGTTACGATATCTACCACACTAAGTGACCACTATTCAGACCAGAATATGTTACGATATCTACCACACTAAGTGACCACTATTCAGACCAGAATATGTTACAATGTCTACCACACTAAGTGACCACTATTTAGACCAGAATATGTTACGCTATCTACCGCACTAAGTGACCACCATTCAGACCAGAATATGTTACGATATCTACCACACTAAGTGACCACTTTTCAGACCAGAATATGTTACGATATCTACCACACTAAGAGACCACTATTCAGACCAGAATATGTTACGCTATCTACCACACTAAGTGACCACTATTCAGACCAGAATATGTTACGATATCTACCACACTAAGTGACCACTATTTAGACCAGAATATGTTACGATATCTACCACACTAAGTGACCACTATTCAGACCAGAATATGTTACAATGTCTACCACACTAAGTGACCACTATTTAGACCAGAATATGTTACGCTATCTACCGCACTAAGTGACCACCATTCAGACCAGAATATGTTACGATATCTACCACACTAAGTGACCACTTTTCAGACCAGAATATGTTACGATATCTACCACACTAAGAGACCACTATTCAGACCAGAATATGTTACGCTATCTACCACACTAAGTGACCACTATTCAGACCAGAATATGTTACAATGTCTACCACACTAAGTGACCACTATTTAGACCAGAATATGTTACGCTATCTACCGCACTAAGTGACCACCATTCAGACCAGAATATGTTACGATATCTACCACACTTAGTGACCACTATTCAGACCAGAATATGTTATGATATCTACCACACTAAGTTACCACTATTCAGACCAGAATATGTTACGATATCTGTCACACTAAGTGACCGCTATTCAGACCAGAATATGTTACAATGTCTACCACACTAAGTGACCACTATTTAGACCAGAATATGTTACGCTATCTACCGCACTAAGTGACCACCATTCAGACCAGAATATGTTACGATATCTACCACACTTAGTGACCACTATTCAGACCAGAATATGTTATGATATCTACCACACTAAGTTACCACTATTCAGACCAGAATATGTTACGATATCTACCACACTAAGTGACCACTATTCAGACCAGAATATGTTACGATGTCTACCACACTAAGTGACCACTATTCAGACCAGAATATGTTATGATATCTACCACACTAAGAGACCACTATTCAGACCAGAATATGTTACGCTATCTACCACACTAAGTGACCACTATTCAGACCAGAATATGTTACGATATCTACCACACTAAGTGACCACTATTTAGACCAGAATATGTTACGATATCTACCACACTAAGTGACCACTATTCAGGCCAGAATATGTTACGCTATCTACCACACTAAGTGACCACTATTCAGGCCAGAATATGTTACGATGTCTACCACACTAAGTGACCACTATTCAGACCAGAATATGTTACGATGTCTACCACACTAAGTGACCACTATTTAGACCAGAATATGTTACGATGTCTACCAAACTACGTGAGCACTATTCAGACCAGAATATGTTACGATATCTATCACACTAAGTGACCACTATTCAGACCAGAATATGTTACGATATCTACCACACTAAGTGACCACTATTCAGACCAGAATATGTTACGATATCTACCACACTAAGTGACCACTATTCAGACTAGAATATGTTATGATATCTACCACACTAAGTGACCACTATTCAGGCCAGAATATATTACGATATCTATCACACTAAGTGACCACTATTCAGACCAGAATATGTTACGCTATCTACCACACTAAGTGACCACTATTCAGGCCAGAATATGTTACGATGTCTACCACACTAAGTGACCACTATTCAGACCAGAATATGTTACGATGTCTACCACACTAAGTGACCACTATTTAGACCAGAATATGTTACGATGTCTACCAAACTACGTGAGCACTATTCAGACCAGAATATGTTACGATATCTATCACACTAAGTGACCACTATTCAGACCAGAATATGTTACGATATCTACCACAATAAATGACCACTATTCAGACCAGAATATGTTACGATATCTACCACACTAAGTGACCACTATTTAGACCAGAATATGTTACGATGTCTACCACACTAAGTGACCACTATTCAGACCAGAAATGTTACGATATCTACCACACTAAGTGACCGCTATTTAGACCAGAATATGTTACGATATCTACCACACTAAGTGACCACTATTCAGACCAGAATATATTACGATGTCTACCACACTAAGTGACCACTATTCAGACCAGAATATGTTACGATATCTACCACACTAAGTGACCACTATTTAGACCAGAATATGTTACGATATCTACCACACTAAGTGACCACTATTCAGACAGAATATGTTACGCTATCTACCACACTAAGTGACCACTATTCAGACCAGAATATGTTACGATATCTACCACACTAAGTGACCACTACTCAGGCCAGAATATGTTGCGATGTCTACCACACTAAGTGACCACTATTCAGACCAGAATATGTTACGATGTCTACCACACTAAGTGACCTATATTTAGACCAAAATATGTCTATCACAGGATGATAGTTAATTGATATAATCCGACACGTACAGAATGGAGTTATAATAGATTCAATCCAACAGCTACAAAGGGGGTTATAGTTTATGGAATGCAGTGCAAGAAGACTTAATTGTGTAAATTATTTTAGTGGATGTTGTCTCCCTTTTAATATCATTTACTGTGTATTGACACTAAAATGTAACAGATTTATCATTTTTCTTTCAAAATATCTAGTTAGCGGATATCCTTAAAATAAAAGGAAAGAAGGTGGTTCAAAATGAAAGGCAAGAGGTTTCTTTTTAAATATCTTGCAAGTGGATATGTGGAAAAGGTATCAGCTAAACGTGCTTTCAAAATATCAAGCAAGTGGGTGTTTCAGAATAATACTATCTATCAAGCGTGATTAAAAATATTAAGCAAGCCGGTGTTTTAAAATATAAGGAATGTTTTTCAATATATGAAGGAAGTTGTTTTGCCTTAGAAATTACGCATGCTGGAGGTGAAAATAAAAAATATATTTTAAATGTAAGATATACTAATTTTTCATTTTTGCTGACTTAAAATTATAATAAAATACATAATAACTGTTCCGTACTAAATTCAACGCTAGTTTAAAATCCGTTCAACAAAAAAGTGTTATCAGTTGAAAAAAGTCCCATCACGAGCTGATATATCAATGCACAAATTCTACCTTGGTGTAGATTTATCTCGGCTCAAATTCTACCTTGGTATAGATATATCACGGCCCAAATTTACTTGGTGTAAATATATAACACGGCTAAAATGCTACATTTGTGTAGATATATCACGGCTCAAATTCTACCTTGGTGTAGATATATCTCGGCTCAAATTCTACCTTGGTATAGATATATCACGGCTAAAATGCTACATTTGTGTAGATATATCACGGCTCAAATTCTACCTTGGTGTAGATATATCACGGCTGAAATTCTACCTTGGTGTAGATATATCACGGCTCAAATGCTACCTTTGTGTAGATATATCACGGCTCAAATGCTACCTTGGTGTAGATATATCACGGCTAAAATGCTACATTTGTGTAGATATATCACGGCTCAAATGCTACTTGGTGTAAATATATCACAGCTCAAATTCTACCTTGGTGTAGATATATCACGGCTCAAATTCTACCTTGGTGTAGATATATTGAGCTTAAATGCTACCTTGGTGTAGATATATCACGGCTTAAATGCTACCTTGGTGTAGATATATTACGGCTTAAATGCTACCTTGGTGTAGATATATCACGGCTCTAATACTACCTTGGTATAGATATATCACGGCTTAAATACTACCTTGGTGTAGATATATCACGACATAAATACTACCTTTATGTCGATATATCACGGTTCTAATAAGACCTTGGTGTAGATATATCACGGCTCTAATGCTACCTTGGTGTAGATATATCACGACATAAATTCTACCTTGGTGTCGATATATCACGGTTCTAATAAGACCTTGGTGTAGATATATCACGGCTCAAATACTACCTTGGTGTAGATATATCTCGGCTCAAATTTTACCTTGGTGTAGATATATCACGGCTCTAACGCTACCTTGGTTCAGATATATCACGGCTCAAATGCTACCTTGGTTTAGATATATCTCGGCTCAAATTCAACCTTGGTGTAGATATATCACGGCTCAAATGCTACCTTGGTGTAAATATATCACGGCTCAAATTCTACCTTGATGTAGATATATCACGGCTCAAATACTGCCTTGGTGTAGATACATCACGGCTCAAATGCTACTTGGTGTAGATATATCACGGCTCAAATTCTACCTTGGTGTAGATATATCACGGCTCAAATTCTACCTTGGTGTAGATAAATCATGGCTTAAGTTTAAATACTACCTTGGTGTAGATATATCACGGCTCAAATGCTACTTGGTGTAGATATATCACGGCTCAAATTCTACCTTGGTGTAGATATATCACGACTCAAATTCTACCTTGGTGTAAATATATCACGGCTAAAATGCTACCTTGGTGTAGATATATCACGGCTTAAATTCTACCTTGGTGTAGATATATCACGGCTCAAATTCTACCTTGGTGTAGATATATCACGAATTAAATACGACCTTGGTGTAGATATATCACGGCTTAAATTCTACCTTGGTGTAGATATATCACGGCTCAAATGCTACCTTGGTGTAGATATATCACGGCTTAAATACTACCTTGGTGTAGATATATCACGGCTCAAATGCTACCTTGGTGTAGATATATCACGGCTCAAATTCTACCTTGGTGTAGATATATCACGGCTTAAATACGACCTTGGTGTAGATATATCACGGCTTAAATACTACCTTGGTGTAGATATATCACGACTCTAATGCTACCTTGGTGTAGATATATCACGGCTTAAATGCTACCTTGGTGTAGATATATCACGGCTCAAATGCTACTTGGTGTAGATATATCACGGCTCAAATTCTACCTTGGTGTAGATATATCACGGCTTAAATTCTACCTTGGTGTAGATATATCTCGGCTTAAATGCTGCCTTGGTGTAGATATATCACGACTCTAATGCTACCTTGGTGTAGATATATCACGACTCTAAAGCTACCTTGGTGTAGATATATCACGGCTTAAATGCTACCTTGGTGTAGATATATCACGGCTCAAATGCTACTTGGTGTAGATATATCACGGCTCAAATTCTACTTTGGTGTAGATATATCACGGCTTAAATTCTACCTTGGTGTAGATATATCACGGCTTAAATTCTACCTTGGTGTAGATATATCACGGCTCAAATGCTACCTTTGTGTAGATATATCACAGCTTAAATACTACCTTGGTGTAGATATATCACGGCTCAAATGCTACCTTGGTGTAGATATATCACAGCTTAAATTCTACCTTTGTGTAGATATATCACGGCTCAAATGCTACCTTGGTGTAGATATATCACAGCTTAAATACTACCTTGGTGTAGATATATCACGACTCTAATGCTACCTTGGTGTAGATATATCACGACTCTAATGCTACCTTGGTGTAGATATATCACGGTTCTAATACGACCTTGGTGTAGATATAACACGTCTCTAATGCTACCTTGGTCTTGATATATCATGGCTCAAATGCTACCTTGGTGTAGATATAACACGGTTCAAATGCTACCTTGGTCTTGATATATCATGGCTCAAATGCTACCTTCGTAAAGATATATCACGGCTCTAATGCTACCTTGGTGTAGATATATCATGGCTCAAATACTACCTTGATGTAGATATATCACAGCTCTAATACTACCCTGGTGTAGATATATCACGGCTCAAATGCTACCCTGGTGCAGATCTATCACGGCTTAAATACGACCTTGGTGTAGATATATCACGGCTCTAATGCTACCTTGGTCTTGATATATCACGGCTCAAATGCTACCTTGGTCTAGATATATCATGGCTCAAATGCTACCTTGGTCTTGATATATAATGGCTCAAATGCTACCTTGGTAAAGATATATCACGGCTGTAATGCTACCTTGGTGTAGATATATCACAGCTCTAATACTACCCTGGTGTAAATATATCACGGCTCAAATGCTACCCTGGTGTAGATCTATCACAGCTTAAATACGACCTTGGTGTAAATATATCACGGCTCTAATGCTATCTTGGTGTAGATATAACACGGCTCTAATGCAACCTTGGTGTAGATATATCACAGCTTAAATACCACCTTGGTGTAGATATATCATGGCTCAAATACTACCTTGGTCTTGATATATTATGGCTCAAATACTACCTTGGTGTAGATATATCACGGCTTAAATACGACCTTGGTGTACACATATCACGGCTTAAATGCTACCTTGGTGTAGATATATCACGGCTCAAATTCTACCTTGGTGTAGATATATCACGGCTCAAATTCTACGTTGGTGTAGATATATCACGGCTCAAATGCTACCTTGGTGTAGATACATCACTGCTTAAATGCTACCCTGGTGTAGATCTATCACAGCTTAAATACGACCTTGGCGTAGATATATCACGGCTCAAATTCTACCTTAGTGTAGATATATCACGGCTCAAATTCTACCTTGGTGTAGATATATCACGGCTCAAATGCTACCTTGGTGTAGATACATCACGGCTTAAATGTTACCTTGGTGTAGATATATCACGGCTCAAATTCTACCTTGGTGTAGATATATCACGGCTCTAATGCTACCTTGGTGTAGATATATCACGGCTTAAATGCTACCTTGGTGTAGATATATCACGGCTCAAATTCTACCTTGGTGTAGATATATCACGGCTCAAATTCTACGTTGGTATAGATATATCACGGCTCAATTGCTACCTTGGTGTAGATACATCACGGCTTAAATGCTACCTTGGTGAAGATATATCACGGCTCAAATGCTACCTTGGTGTAGATATATCACGGCTCTAATGCTACCCTGGTGTAGATATATCACGGCTCAAATACTACCTTGGTGTAGATATATGACGGCTTAAATACTACCTTGGTGTAGATACATCACGGCTTAAATGCTACCTTGGTGTAGATATATCACGGCTTAAATACTACCTTGGTGTAGATACATCACGGCTCAAATGCTACTTGGTGTAGATATATCACGGCTCAAATTCTACCTTTGTGTAGACATATCTCGGCTCAAATGCTACCTTGGTGTAGATATATCACGGCTTAAATACTACCTTGGTGTAGATATATCACGGCTTAAATACTACCTTGGTGTAGATTAATAGGTTTTTTCATACGTTTTTAGGAAAGACCGGTTGATCTTTCACGAGTGATAGAAATTTTATGTCTTTTCGCGAGTGGAGCGCAGCGGAACGAGCCAAAAGACATAAAAATTTCTATCACGAGTGAAAGATCACACGGACTTTCCCAAAAACGTATGAAAGTACCTATTTCTTCCGTAAACCAACAGCTTTCACATCGCTATAACCTATACACCCTCCATTGTTTTAGACTCCATTGTCTCTGACGTCCAATCAGAACGCCGGAAACAAGAACGTCACACAAGAACGTTGTTATGCTTCCATAACAACGTTCTTGTTTCTGGCGTTTTGATTGGATGATGCAGCAAGTACAGATGTGTGCGCGTGCGCTCATCTGTACTGGGTCATCTGTACCAGAAATCGGCCATTTACGGAAGAAATATCACGGCTTAAATGTTACCTTGGTGTAGATATTTCACGGCTTAAATACTACCTTGGTGTAAATATATCACTGTTATAATACGACCTTGGTGTAGATATATCACGGCTCTAATGCTACCTGGGTCTTGATATATCACGGCTCAAATACTACCTTGGTGTAGATATATCACGGCTCAAATGCTACCTTGGTGTAGATATATCACAGCTTAAATTCTACCTTTGTGTAGATATATCACGGCTCAAATGCTACCTTGGTGTAGATATATCACAGCTTAAATAATACCTTGGTGTAGATATATCACGACTCTAATGCTACCTTGGTGTAGATATATCACGACTCTAATGCTACCTTGGTGTAGATATATCACGGTTCTAATACGACCTTGGTGTAGATATAACACGTCTCTAATGCTACCTTGGTCTTGATATATCATGGCTCAAATGCTACCTTGGTGTAGATATAACACGGTTCAAATGCTACCTTGGTCTTGATATATCATGGCTCAAATGCTACCTTGGTAAAGATATATCACGGCTCTAATGCTACCTTGGTGTAGATATATCATGGCTCAAATACTACCTTGATGTAGATATATCACAGCTCTAATACTACCCTGGTGTAGATATATCACGGCTCAAATGCTACCCTGGTGCAGATCTATCACGGCTTAAATACGACCTTGGTGTAGATATATCACGGCTCTAATGCTACCTTGGTCTTGATATATCACGGCTCAAATGCTACCTTGGTCTAGATATATCATGGCTCAAATGCTACCTTGGTCTTGATATATAATGGCTCAAATGCTACCTTGGTAAAGATATATCACGGCTGTAATGCTACCTTGGTGTAGATATATCACAGCTCTAATACTACCCTGGTGTAAATATATCACGGCTCAAATGCTACCCTGGTGTAGATCTATCACAGCTTAAATACGACCTTGGTGTAAATATATCACGGCTCTAATGCTATCTTGGTGTAGATATAACACGGCTCTAATGCAACCTTGGTGTAGATATATCACAGCTTAAATACCACCTTGGTGTAGATATATCATGGCTCAAATACTACCTTGGTCTTGATATATTATGGCTCAAATACTACCTTGGTGTAGATATATCACGGCTTAAATACGACCTTGGTGTACACATATCACGGCTTAAATGCTACCTTGGTGTAGATATATCACGGCTCAAATTCTACCTTGGTGTAGATATATCACGGCTCAAATTCTACGTTGGTGTAGATATATCACGGCTCAAATGCTACCTTGGTGTAGATACATCACTGCTTAAATGCTACCCTGGTGTAGATCTATCACAGCTTAAATACGACCTTGCCGTAGATATATCACGGCTCAAATTCTACCTTAGTGTAGATATATCACGGCTCAAATTCTACCTTGGTGTAGATATATCACGGCTCAAATGCTACCTTGGTGTAGATACATCACGGCTTAAATGTTACCTTGGTGTAGATATATCACGGCTCAAATTCTACCTTGGTGTAGATATATCACGGCTCTAATGCTACCTTGGTGTAGATATATCACGGCTTAAATGCTACCTTGGTGTAGATATATCACGGCTCAAATTCTACCTTGGTGTAGATATATCACGGCTCAAATTCTACGTTGGTATAGATATATCACGGCTCAATTGCTACCTTGGTGTAGATACATCACGGCTTAAATGCTACCTTGGTGAAGATATATCACGGCTCAAATGCTACCTTGGTGTAGATATATCACGGCTCTAATGCTACCCTGGTGTAGATATATCACGGCTCAAATACTACCTTGGTGTAGATATATGACGGCTTAAATACTACCTTGGTGTAGATACATCACGGCTTAAATGCTACCTTGGTGTAGATATATCACGGCTTAAATACTACCTTGGTGTAGATACATCACGGCTCAAATGCTACTTGGTGTAGATATATCACGGCTCAAATTCTACCTTTGTGTAGACATATCTCGGCTCAAATGCTACCTTGGTGTAGATATATCACGGCTTAAATACTACCTTGGTGTAGATATATCACGGCTTAAATACTACCTTGGTGTAGATTAATAGGTTCTTTCATACGTTTTTAGGAAAGACCGGTTGATCTTTCACGAGTGATAGAAATTTTATGTCTTTTCGCGAGTGGAGCGCAGCGGAACGAGCCAAAAGACATAAAAATTTCTATCACGAGTGAAAGATCACACGGACTTTCCCAAAAACGTATGAAAGTACCTATTTCTTCCGTAAACCAACAGCTTTCACATCGCTATAACCTATACACCCTCCATTGTTTTAGACTCCATTGTCTCTGACGTCCAATCAGAACGCCGGAAACAAGAACGTCACACAAGAACGTTGTTATGCTTCCATAACAACGTTCTTGTTTCTGGCGTTTTGATTGGATGATGCAGCAAGTACAGATGTGTGCGCGTGCGCTCATCTGTACTGGGTCATCTGTACCAGAAATCGGCCATTTACGGAAGAAATATCACGGCTTAAATGTTACCTTGGTGTAGATATTTCACGGCTTAAATACTACCTTGGTGTAAATATATCACTGTTATAATACGACCTTGGTGTAGATATATCACGGCTCTAATGCTACCTGGGTCTTGATATATCACGGCTCAAATACTACCTTGGTGTAGATATATCACGGCTCAAATGCTACCTTGGTGTAGATATATCACGGCTCTAATGCTACCTTGGTCTTGATATATCACGGCTCAAATACTACCTTGGTGTAGTTATATCACAGCTTAAATACCACCTTGGTGTAGATATATCACGGCTCAAATACTACCTTGGTCTTGATATATTATGGCTCAAATACGACCTTGGTGTAGATATATCACGGCTCTAATGCTACCTTGGTCTTGATATATCATGGCTCAAATACTACCATGGTGTAGATATATCACAGCTTAAATACTACCTTTGTGTAGATATATCACGGCTTAAATACTACCTTGGTGTAGATATATCACGACATAAATACTACCTTGGTGTAGATATATCACGACATAAATACTACCTTGGTGTAGATATATCACGGCTCTAATGCTACCTTGGTCTTGATATATCACGGCTCAAATACTACCTTGGTGTAGATATATCATGGCTCAAATGCTACCTTGGTGTAGATATAACACGGCTCTAATGCTACCTTGGTCTTGATATATCATGGCTCAAATGCTACCTTGGTGTAGATATAACACGGCTCAAATGCTACCTTGGTCTTGATATATCATGGCTCAACTGCTACCTTGGTAAAGATATATCACGGCTCTAATGCTACCTTGGTGTAGATATATCATGGCTCAAATACTACCTTGATGTAGATATATCACAGCTCTAATACTACCCTGGTGTAGATCTATCACGGCTTAAACACGACCTTGGTGTAGATATATCACGGCTCTAATGCTACCTTGGTCTTGATTTATCACGTCTCAAATGCTACCTTGGTCTAGATATATCATGGCTCAAATGCTACCTTGGTCTTGATATATCATGGCTCAAATGCTACCTTGGTAAAGATATATCACGGCTCTAATGCTACCTTGGTGTAGATATATCATGGCTCAAATACTACCTTGGTGTAGATATATCACAGCTCTAATACTACCCTGGTGTAGATATATCACGGCTCAAATGCTACCCTGGTGTAGATCTATCACAGCTTAAATACGACCTTGGTGTAGATATATCACGGCTCTAATGCTATCTTGGTGTAGATATAACACGGCTCTAATGCTACCTTGGTCTAGATATATCAAGGCTCAAATACTACCTTGGTGTAGATATATCACAGCTTAAATACTACCTTGGTGTAGATATATCACGGCTTAAATACTACCTTGGTGTTTGTTTGTTTGTTTGAATGGTGTTTTAACGCCACTTTCAGCAATTTTTCAACTATTTCATGGCGTCCAGTTTTTATTGGGGGAGGAAGCCGGAGTACCCGGAGAGAACCCCCGACCTGCGGTAGGAAAACTGGCAATCCTTGTCAATTAAGATTGGAGTCGAGTACACCCTGCCTGCAGTGAGAATCGAACCCGCAATCTCAGTGTTGACAGACCACGTGATAAATGGTAGACGAACTACCTTGACCACTCGGCCCCACTACCTTGGTGTAGATATATCACTGCTCAAATGCTATCTTGGTGTAGATATAACACGGCTCTAATGCTACCTTGGTCTTGATATATCATGGCTCAAATGCTACCTTGGTAAAGATATATCACGGCTAAAATTCTACCTTTGTGTAGATATATCACGGCTCAAGTGCTACCTTGGTGTAGATATATCACGGCTCAAATACTACCTTGGTGTAGATATATCACAGCTCTAATACTACCCTGGTGTAGATATATCACGGCTCAAATGCTACCCTGGTGTAGATATATCACGGCTTAAATTCTACCTTGGTGTAGATATATCACGGCTTAAATTCTACCTTGGTGTAGATATATCACGGCTCTAATGCTACCTTGGTGTAGATATATCACGGCTCAAATACTACCTTGGTGTAGATATATCACGGCTTAAATTCTACCTTGGTGTAGATATATCACGGCTCTAATGCTACCTTGGTGTAGATATATCACGGCTCAAATACTACCTTGGTGTAGATATATCACGGCTTAAATTCTACCTTGGTGTAGATATATCACGACTCTAATACTACCTCCGTATAGATAGAGCAGAGCACGTTGATGTAGATATAAGACTGCTTACCTTCGTACAGTTAAAACACGGCTATCATTGCTGTATATATGTCAAGACTTGGTGTAGATATAAAAGACTCGAATGCTGCCTTTGTATTATTAGTCACGGAGGCAGCTGTTGACCTAATACAATATATACAATGTTTGTAAATGGGTTTTGTTTCGTTTTTATATTAAATACTAAATTCGGATTTGTAATTTATCCTTGAATTTCGGTTCTTGTAGAGAAAATAGCAAATAAACCCGACCGAACAACAATAGCCAAAAGCCAAGGGACAGTTACAAATCCGAATATAGACAAACACAACACAAAAAACAAAAATATAAAACACAGAAAGAGAATAACCCGAACCAAATAAAAACCAAGGGTGCTCTCGGGTGCTCCGGACGAGTAAGCAGTGCCTGTCTCTAATTAGACACCCGTCGAGTTACTCATTGTCATGTCTAGGGAAAAGTCAAATCCAGGAATAGGAAGCACTACCTATGACTCTCATAACGATCAATTAAGTCATGGTGACGACCATAGTACTTATGAAGAAATAACATCAACCTAGGTACAACAAACACTTGTTTGAGTAGTTTAGCAGTCAACAGCAGTTATCGGTCTAGAAAATCGGAATACCGATCGCAGGTTCTAGAATAACGTATAAGTTGTGGAATGTACACACCATACGCTGGAGCTGCTGGAATGTTGCTGTCGATGAATGAGAAGTTGACAATTGGAAAGTTGAAGTCATCACGTTTGTCGTAGAGTCTAGTTTGTAGTTTTCCTGAACCTATTTCTAGAAGTAGATCTAAGTTAGAGGCTGACCTTAGTGTATTGGTTTTGTCTTTAATTTCTAGCTCGATAGGGTAAATTGAATGTATATATATATAAGTAGTCACTAAATTTAACATTGTTGAGGGACAAAATATCATCAATATAGCGGAATGTTAAATTAAAGGTCTGGGCCAGTGTCTTTTCTTTCTTCTTCAGAAGGTCTTCTAGGAACTCAGCCTCATAAGAGTACAAAAACAGGTCGGCGAGGAGAAGAGCACAATTAGTACCCATTGGAATACCAACAATCTTCAAACGGTATAACATGAAAAACATGTCCTCCAAACATGACGAATATGCTGTCAATCAGAAAATCTAACAAGTGACAGATTTGGTCTTCAGTATATTTAGTATTAGATTTAGAGTCATGTATGACGAAGTAAGTTCTGTCATGACTATTTACCAGGTATTTATATCGGCTCTTTCTGTTTTTCTTGAAAAAGCAGCGTTTTATAAGATAGTTAAGCCTGGTAGGTTATTTCGTTTTCCTTGCTATTTCTTGTATATATGTGGCAAGCGCGTAGCCCGAGTTGACATATAAAATTACTTACCGTGTGTATCTTGAATTTGGTCAACAACTAACTCTGTAACGAATATATCCTACCGTCTTGTCCTAAAACAACTCGAATTTATATTCCGTGTGTTTCAACGTCGCCAAGAACGATAACTCTTACCTATTGACAATGTATAAAATCTACTAACCTTGTATAATAAAAAACGGGATCAGCACGTGACATCAGTCAGTCAATCCTGAACACAGATACTTACAGCACGAAGGAAATGTTTGTATACATCGCTTAAATTGGCTTCCGCGGGGTCTTGGCGGGAGTTAAATTTGATCACGTGGTCTGTCAACACTGAGATTGAGGAATTCGAGTCTCCCTCAGTTGTCTCACTACGGGAAGGCTGCTCTCGACTCCATTCTTAATTGAAAAGGATTGCCAGTTTTTCTACCGATGATCGCGGTTTTTCTCCAGGTATTCCGGCTTTCCCCTCCCCCCCCCAAAAAAAAAAACAAAAAGAAACAAAAACCAAAACCAAAAACACGATTTAGCTGAAAAATCGCTGAAAGTCTCAAACAAATTCAAACAAACAAACGTGCATCCGTACGTATCAAAGAACTAAGTCAATATTTTAGTTATGTTGCCAACGAAAGAAAACTGTGAAGCGCTCAGGGTTTCGATAATATCATGACGTCACGATCACTAGGAATGTAAATGTGTCAATGAAAGATGCCATGACGTGAATCAAAATCGTAAATCAATACAGAAGACACGTTACCAAAGCAGCAAAGCAGAACCTAAAACCACAAAGACAAACAACAAACAAATGTAAGAGAAATGTCATTAAAAGTCACAGGAAACAAAATCACAAAAGCCGAGTATAAGTAATAAAGAAAGACTTTCATCTCTGACATCCAAAAAATAGCACTGATAACATCCCTCGCAAAAGTATCCAACATGTTAAAACAATCCCGGAAGTCTCGATTAATTCTCCGGATCTAGGTGCAGGCCGTATTAAACAGCAACATGACAATACATATACTTCCAGTAAAATACCCGTTCATTTCCCAACGTCAGTTTGTGAACCAAAACAGAAAGAAATATTTCAAGGGGTTATAAGTAAAAAGAAAATAAGCCGTTTCTACATAGGTGGTATAGACAAGCGCTACGGATCTGCAAACGCAATGCGCAAATTTCTTACCGATCGCAACATTAACGTTACTTATCTGCGTTACTTTGAAAGGCCAAGTAGAAAGACAGCCGCTGCCCAACTCAATATTCGTTCAACCGATGAGAATATATTATGCAAAAATGAGTTCTGGCCGACGGGAATTTTTATGAAACCGTGGTTAACTAGAGAACAATTTCTCAAAGAACACTCGTATTCACCAAATATCCATAATGAATATTAACGTTATGTGCTGGAATTGCAGAGGAATTTATTCCTCGATTACATATTTGTCAAATCTTTTGACTAAACATGATATTGCATTTTGCTCAATTTCAGAACATTGGCTACGCACGTACCAACTTCACGTTCTTGACAATATTGATAAAAACTATTATGCTATCTCAGAAGCAGTAGATGCATTTAATCCAGAAATGTTAAATTGTAATTCTAGAACTGGTGTAGCTATACTGATACAGAAAAATCTACAACCATATGTTCAAGAATTTTTCATAGACAGCGATAGAATGATTGGGGTAGAAATAACTTTACCCAACACTTCAACATTTTACATATTTTCTGTGTATCTGCCGGCTGTTACTCAATCTTTAGTATCGTTGGAACACGAACTTGAACTTTTGAGCGAAGTTGTTTCCGTCTATAAGAATATTGGCCCCGTCTTTATTATGGGAGATTTTAACGTACAAATATCCGGACCACGCTGCAAATTCAAACCACAGAAACGAAATATTATGATGGAATCTATTTTAATCGAGTGACTTTATATCCGTCAACATGCAGTCACTTTGTAAAGGCCCAGTTCACACCTTTCAATCCTATGATGGAGGGCCGTCAACTGCAATTGACCATATTTTAATTCAGAAAGAGTATCTTCATCTAATTAACTATTGTACAGTGATTGACGATTTATCCTTTGCAGTGTCTGACCATAGACCGATTATTAGCTCTATGAAGACATTTGCAACTACTGTAGATTCTATAGAAATAGAGTCTTCCCTAGTGTCATGGGATCGTGCCAGAAAACAGGGTAGTGTTACTGACTAAACCTTTGCTGTTTCACAAAACCTTTGGAACATTGAATATCCGTCATTCGATTCAGGTCCAGACGTAATTGAGTCATATTATTCGAGGATCGTTGACAGCATCAAACGAGCTGAAAAAGACACCCTTCCCATTAAGAAGTTTGATCGTCACGTTAAACCTTATTGGAATGACGAGTTGACATTATATAGAGACGAAATGCGTAAGTGTCGAATTCATTGGTTAAAAAAACGCGGATTCAACGAACGTAATTGTGTCGAGTTTAATGAATATAAAAATGCTAAACGGATTTTCCGAAACGAATCGAGGAAAGCATTTGTGAAATATGAGAGTGATGCTGTCCAACAATTAGAATCTGAAATTGACGTTGACCACAAATTTGTTTGGACAGTGCTAAATAATCGAAAACAAAAATCACTGGTTTGCTCAGCGCTAAAACATGGAGACATGCTTTACACTAGTAGCTCCGATATACAACAGCTTTGGTTTCAACATTTTGAAAAGGTTTTTTCTGAGTCTACTTATACTGACGAAACTCGTTCAGAATTTCTTTCTAAGCAAGTTAACGTAATACGACAGGCCGAAATGATCAATTCCAATTGCGATACATTTTCAATACAACTGGACAACACGAACTATGTTTGTGAAAAACTGAAAAACAACAAAGCCTGTGCACACGATGGAATTTTTTATGAACATATTAAGTATGGTGGGAAGTTGCTAAGGAATCATTTGAATCATTTATTTAATATAGTGATCAACACAAGCTACATACCTCAAGAATGGCGAAAGAGCCTTATTGTTCTTATTTACAAAGGAGACAATAAACCTCGTACGGATACTAATTCTTACCGTGGGATTTCCTTAGTACCGTCAATAGTTAAAATATTTAAAAAACTTCTCGAAATGGAACTTACGAGACTCCGACCAAATTTTCCCAACCCCCAGCAAGTAGCTTACCAGAAAAAACTCTAGTCAGTAGTTTAAATGCGTCATTCAATCTACAAGAAGTTGTACACCATCATACAGAACAACAAGGGTCTGTTTGTGTGACACTTCTTGACAGTAGTAAGGCATTTGATACCGTACCACACGACGGACTGAGGGTCAAATTATATGAATATGGGGCAAGAAGCAAACTCTGGCTTACCCTTGACAATATGTACCGTGATTTGAGTAGCGCCGTTCGTTGCGGTAATGGTAACTCTGAATGGTTCAGGCTATATCGAGGAATACGCCAAGGTAGTGTGCTTTCGTCAAAGCTTTATCTTATTTTTATAAACGATTTAATTGACGAACTTGAAGCTAGTCCACACGGAGCTTTAATTCATAATATTAAGGCATGTTCGCCAGTCCAAGCTGATGATATTGCCCTAATTTCTACTAGCCGTATTAATAGCCAACTTATGGTCGATATATGTGTACAGTACAGTGAAAGATGGAGCTTTAGGTTTTCTGCATCAAAGAGCAATCTATTACAGTTTGGCAAGTCGTCCAAAGGCAAACCTGTGAATTTATATAATGAGCCAATTCCATATTCCTCGTCTGCAAAACATGTTGGTATCCTGCTTAACATTTCAGACAGCACACATAACAGAACTCTAGCAGTTTGCAAAAAACTCCGTTCCTTAGTGCAAACTGTTATTCGCCTTGGCATACACCCTGCAATTATGAACCCTATTGTTTGTGCGAAAATTGTAAACCAAATAGCGTACTCGAAAGCGCTATACGGTTGTGAACTTTGGGGACAGTTATCAAAAACAGAGTGGCTAATGATCGATAGGGCTCACCACCATGTTTGCAAGAACATTCAAGGTCTTCCTAGGCGTACTAGAACTGATATGTGCCTTTCATTTATAGGTTGGAGCAGTATTGAAAGTTATGTGAACGAACGCAAACTTTTATTTCTAGGTCGTGTATGTAATTTACCATCAGAGTCCATATCCTTGAAAATTCTAATCCTGCGTTTGTATGATGCGAAATACAACCCAAACTCTTCCCAAAAGAGCTTTGTTACTGACGTAATGAACATTTTATCAAAATATGGATTGACCGAATACTAACTATTTTTTTAAATATAGGAATTTTTCCAAGCACTCTAGCTTGGAAAAAAGTTGTGCGATCTGCTATTAAATCTGTAGAACAAAATGAGTGGTTGACGCGTATAAACAGTGACCGTGATTTTGATGCTTTCAAATTGATTCACAGGACAATTACTCCACACCCTGCTTGGATCCTCACCTGAAATCTCAAGCGAACTTTGTCGTGTCAGTTTCATGTATAGTACGCACTCCATCTGTTATATGCAGAACTGACACCCTATGCGACAAGTGCGGCAAATTTTTTCTATGACCCGTGCATACACTCAGTTTCTTCCTGTGACTATCTAAGTGATAGACAATTTATGGTGTGAAATCAACACTATTACATTTTGTGCACACATTGGAGAACTTTCCGACTTTGCACTTTCATGTCTCCTTGTATCCTGTGAAACGGACTTTGTCTTGTACGAGTCTGGACTAGAAACATTTCAGCTTATTTGCTTACGATATGTTTACAAACTATGTTCCATGCTTCGCCAGTAATTGTTATCGAATTTCATCATATTGAACATTTGCTTGATTTATTTATTGTATTTGTCTAAATGTATCTAAATGTATTTATGTTTATTTGCTAACTCTCCTAACGGAGGCAATATATATATATATATATATAATATATCATTGGCATTCTATGGTGTACTTGTAAATTAAAGTTAAACGTTCTTAAAAATCCATTTTACTTTTTGTTTTGATTTCCCATTAAGAAAACTTTTGTCCAAGTCAAGTCTTCAAGTTTCTAGGGATATAAGATTAAAAAACACAGTCAACACAAATTTCTCATTGTGATTTTGTTTCCTGTGAAAAAATATTTTTTTATTCATGTTTTTTTATCTGTTGCTATTTTTAGATTATAGTAAAAATAAAAAAAGTGATATTAAGAAACCTTTAAATAGTGCGTCTCGGGATTACAAAAAGCAAATGAATATGAGCTATAAAACGTATCAAAATAAATGCATTTTTGAATTACGCCAGCATTCTAAATCAGACCCGAAAAAATTCTGGAATATTTTAAATAGATTAAATAATTTTTTAAAAGACGAACCTGATATACCATTAGAAACTTTTTTTCAATATTTCCGAGATTTGAATAACGACAATTCATATGATGCATCTAACGAATATGAAATTGATAGTGGTGACCTCGAAAATTTTGCCACCAATAACCCTCGTATTAATGATATTCTTAATGGCCCTGTAACTAATGAAGAAGTTAAGAGGGCCATTTTGAATTTAAAAAACAGCAAAGCGCCGGAAGTAGATGAGGTACTTAATGAATATCTTAAAAATATTCCGACTGAATTTATTAATGTCTTCTGTAAACTCTTTAATGTCATTCTCGATTCAGGAATTATACCTGAAAATTGGCTTATTGGAATAATAAAGCCCATTTATAAAAATAATGGTGACAAGTTGAACCCAGATAACTTTAGAGCAATTACACTTATTAGTTGTTTTGGTAAGCTATTCACCTCTATCTTGAATGCAAAGTTAAATGATTTTTCAAGTGAATTTTATATAATTTCTAAAAATCAAGCAGGATTTAGAAAAGGTCATTCAACGATGGATAATATTTTGTACTTCACTCTCTAATATCTCTATACTTATCTTCTGGAAAAAAAGCTTTTTTGTACGTTTATAGACTTCAGAAAAGCTTTTGATACCATATGGAGAACAGGCCTGTGGAGGAAGCTTCAGAACAGCAATATTTATGGGAAATGTTTCCGGGTAATATACAATATGTATAATAATATCAAATCATGCGTGCTATACAAAAATAAAAAGTCAGAGTTTTTTCCTTGTCTCGTCGGAGTGCGTCAAGGGGAGAACCTGTCACCGTTTTTGTTTTCTATATTTTTGAATGACTTGGAGAATTTCTTTAAAAATTTACACTGTGAACCTCTGCATCTGGTAAAGCAAAAATGTCACGACATATTACAAATATACTTGGAGATTTTTGCATTGCTCTATGCAGATGATACAGTTATCTTTGCTGAATCCAGACAAAATCTACAAGAGGCATTGGACATTTTTGAGATGTATTGTGATATGTGGAAACTCTCTGTTAATACGAATAAAACAAAAGTTTTGATATTCAATAAAAGAAAGGTCAGGAACACTTTCGATTTTAAATTTAAGGGTGCATCACTTGAAATTGTAGATAGCTATACATATCTAGGCTTACTTATGAAATATAATGGATCATTTAACGACTCCAAAACCAAACTGATAGAACAAGCACAGAAAGCCATGTTCGCATTGTTTACAAAAATTAGAAATTTGAATTTACCTATCGACATCCAAATTAAACTTTTTGATAGCCTCGTTGAACCAATCTTACTATATGGTTCCGAAATATGGGGATATGAAAACAATGATAAGATTGAAAGGGTACATCTTCAATTTTGTAAACGCATTCTAGGGCTTCGAAAGAGTACTCCAAATTTTATGGTATACGGCGAACTTGGCAGATTCCCGCTTGATATCAATATTAAAATAAGAATGATTTCTTTTTATAATAGATTGATGAAGGACGAAAACAAACTAAGTAGTACGTTTCTCAATTTGATACTTTACCTGCATCAAAATAATATTTGTAACTTTAAATGGGTATCCTATGTAAAATCAATTTTTCACGACTGTGGTTTAAGTTATATTTTTACTAACCGACAATACTATGACATCACTCTGATAAAACCGGCTATTAAACAGAAATTAAGAGATCAGTTTATACAAAAATGGTTTAGAACTATAGACGATTCATCTAGAGGAAATTTTTACAGTTTATTTAAAAATCAATTTGGCATGGAAAAATATCTCACTAATCTCCCTGAAAATCCAAAAATCTGGATTACAAAATTCCGATGCAGTAACATAAATATTCCAATATAAAAAGGGAGACGGTACAATATCCCGAGAGGAAATAGAACATGTAAATTGTGTTAAGAAAATGTATTAGGAGATGAATACCATTATCTTTTTATGTGTAGAAACTGTAAAGTGTTAGAATTGAGTAAAAAATTCATTCCATCATACTATTCTCTATACCCTTCATCGGAAAAAATTATGTTCACTTTTTTAAAATGTTAGCTCTGTGTATTTGTCTGTCTGTTCTGTCATCTGTCACCCTTCATCGGATAAAATGAAATATATGTTTATGTACTGTAATTCAAAATTATTAAGTAATATTGCTGTATTTGTTAAAAAATTATGTTCACTTTTTGAAAATGTTAGCTCTGTGTATTTGTCTGTCTGTTCTGTCATCTGTCACCCTTCATCGGATAAAATGAAATATATGTTTATGTACTGTAATTCAAAATTATTAAGTAATATTGCTGTATTTGTTAAAAAATTATGTTCACTTTTTGAAAATGTTAGCTCTGTGTATTTGTCTGTCTGTTCTGTCATCTGTCACCCTTCATCGGATAAAATGAAATATATGTTTATGTACTGTAATTCAAAATTATTAAGTAATATTGCTGTATTTGTTAAAAAATTATGTTCACTTTTTTTTAAATGTTAGGTCTGTGTATTTGTCTGTCTGTTCTGTCATCTGTCACCCTTCATCGGATAAAATGAAATATATGTTTATGTACTGTAATTCAAAATTATTAAGTAATATTGCTGTATTTGTTAAAAAATTATGTTCACTTTTTTAAAATGTTAGCTCTATGTATTTGTCTGTCTGTTCTGTCATCTGTCACCCTTCATCGGATAAAATGAAATATATGTTTATGTACTGTAATTCAAAATTATTTAGTAATATTGCTGTATTTGTTAAAAAATTATGTTCACTTTTTTAAAATGTTAGCTCTATGTATTTGTCTGTCTGTTCTGTCATCTTATATTAAATGTATTTATAATGTCCTCATGTAACACATAACATGTGTCTGAGTGTAATAAACAATCTGGATCTGAATCTTTAATATTTCCATGCAGTAGTGTAAATTTAATTAAATATAATTAGCATTGATGACAATTAAACACGGACACTACAACATTTTATTCAAAATTATACAATAACAAAATCAATAACAACTTCATTCCTCAATGTTCATTTTCAAGAAATATATTATTCACAACAATAAATTTATTTGGACAAAATTTAATTGTTTTTGGTCACCGTTATGAAATGCTGAACAGTTTAATTTTGTCCGCCGTAGCTGCTTTAACTTGCGTAATGTTTTAATATGAGACAGAAACTAAGAACATTTCTGTGCTGTAGTAAGGTACATCTCATCCCCGATAAAACAGTGAGACAAACTTTTAGCACTAACAAGTCGATTGGTTGATCAATGTAATGATCAATTAAACTAAACTAAAGAAATTTACTTCATTCACATTCGGACAATATTTTTTTTTCAAAGTAAATAAGTATATTGGTCATAATGGTCATAACGAGTTTCAATGTATGAACTGTATATTTTACGTCTTCGTTTCCGGTTTGGATGACGTCATAACGAGTTTCAATGTATGAACTGTATATTTTACGTCTTCGTTTCTGGTTTGGATGACGTTGATGTTGGTGATAAGCTGTCCATGTTCGCTGAATGTTCCTTGGCTTTTAGTCGTAATTTGTCAATGCTTGATCTGCGCATGTCTATTGATTCCGTTTCGTATGGAAGACGTGTAGCTGAAGGAGAGGTAGATAGTCTCTGAACACCTCCACCGAGGAAAATATTTGGAACACCAAAGGCATTTGAATTTATTGTATGGTGTGCAAAGAGGCCTCCAAAAGGAACTTTTCCCTGCATGTAATACGCTGCAAGATTAAGATTACCCTGGTGTATTGCCATCATTGGATTGACGCCTGTAAGATGCGACATACGGTTAGACCAGAAAAGTTCCGGAGATGTAGGATAGCCAAGACCTAATTGTGAAGTCTGAAGATCGCCGTAACCGTTTGTTTCGCCTTGCAAGAAATTTGGGCTTTCTCTTCCCAGTGCTTTCTCTCGTTTTCTCCACTTAGCACGTCTGTTTTGAAACCATACCTGTAAAACAAATAATATTTTTTAAAACGAATGCAAAAATATGATGTAATCATAACAAACTAAGTGCGCAATCAAGGATTTAAGTGTACTATGCTTAAAATTTGCCATAAAATTTACAAATTGGGGCTTATTACTTTTTGATTGAATTTCATAGATGATTTCATATTTCAAATGAAATGAAAAACTACCAATTCATCAATGGGATGTGGTGAATTTGTTTTTGATTATTTCGGTAATAGAGAAAACGTCCAATGTGATTGAAAACAAACAGCCCGGAAATAATCTTATCACAATTTCATCGAACAAATGATCTTTTATATTTCTCCTTAACTTATTTACGATAAAATTCTGTTGTTAAAAAGATATAGTCATAATTGTCTTTAAAATTAAATCATGTCTTTCATTTCTTTTGCTCATTGCCAAAAACAATCGTGTCTTTTCATTTATTTTGAATTGTTAAGTAAAGCGCTCAAGCGAACATGAAAATGTCATTTCATATCAAACCAGTTAATATCTTGTATTTACACATTCCGTTGCCACGGAGCATTCGTTTATTAGGGAACATTTGATTTTAGGCTAAATTTGCCACTTTATAGAAAATAATTTCCTCCTAAGTAACTTTTTGATCAAGAAATTGTTTTTATCCCGAAAATTACAAACCGGAGGGGCATACTTGAAACAATTTGTGTAGAAGCTAGCTAATATCTCCTTTATTGGAAAGTGCAAACAGCGTTGCAATTGTAATTAAATCTTGCGGCCGATGGCAAATATATATCCCTTTCTTTAAAGTTTAATATTGTTCATTTTGTAGACCTCTTTACGGCTAATGTGCAAATTTATTTGTTTATAGAGTCTTTATTGAAAGCTTGAGGGGCAATTCTTTCAAGTGTTAAACTGACTACTTTGTTTGAGCAGAAAATAATGAAACTTCTATTTAGCAATTTTCCGTTCGATTAAAAACTTCTATTATTGACGTTTTGTTCTCGGTATTCAAGCGGTCGCGACATTCTCACATAGTTATTCCGATGACAATTTTTTGTTTAATTTTTGGTATCATTGCATATCGTCATTCTTGTTATCACAATAAATTCATTTTAATTAAAAATGAAGAAAGTCATTCTTGTTATCAGACTGTCGTCTACTGTCCTCTAAGATTTGTACATCTTCACCTCAACCATTTAAAAAGCTATATAATTTTCTCCTTTCAGAAGACACTATACTGGCGGCACTTTAATTGGAGTCTTATGATACACATTCGAAACCCAGTTATTAAGTCAAATAGTACTTATTAATGGACTTAAATAATAAATAGTTACAAAATGGTGCTTTTTGTATCGAACAATAAACAAGAAACTTATTCTATATTTTTTCAATAAAGAAAGGCGATAGAATATTAAAATACATGAAAGAATCTGTTTCTATTTCTCAAAGGCAATAAATTATGTTTCTATTTTCCGTGGTATATAATTCTTTGAAGAATCTTAATGACTTTGTGCATGTAGCAATATTCAAAATGAAATCAATTCATACTTACTGAATGTCTAGCAAATTATTTTCATAGTCAAAAGAAAAGCAATAACTAAACGTATATTTTGTCCATAATTACGTGTTCAACACAATTATCTATACAATCATAGATTGTATAATGCAGTTCTAGCGTCACGCGGTTGGGCTTATCGTGTGTCCTAAATTAAAAATGTTTTACATGCAGAAATCATGATCAGATTAAAATATTTGCCAATAGGCACATGATTACATCAAGAAAACTCTGGAACCACTTGGCAAAAAAGCAGATGATAACACAATGACGCCTCTAGACAAGCACATGATTTCACAATGACAACTCTGGCACCACTTGGCAAATAAGCACATGTCCCCAAGACAACTCTAGAATCGGTTGGCAAACAAGCATATGATGTCTCCATGACAATTCTGGCAAAATAGCACATGATTACACCAAGACAATATAGAATCGGTGGCAAACAAGCGCATGTCACCAAGACAACTCTAGAATATGTTGGCAAACAAGCATATAATGTCACCACGATAATTCTGGAACCACTTGGTAAAATCGCATGATGTCACCATGACAACTCTGGAACCACGTGGCAAACAAGCAATTGATTTCACCATGACAATTCTAGAACCACTTGACTAACAAGCACATGATGTCACCATGACAACTCTGGAACCACTTGGCAAAACAGCATGCACGTGATGTCACCATGACAAGTCCGGCCAACAAGAACATGATTACATTTATATGACATATCTGGAATCACTCTCAAATAGATACTGTGAAAATTATTATTCTTCCATTTTTGACTTTATTTTTTCTCTCTTATTTCTTTTTTGTTAAGTTTTAGTTTAACTTCATATGTAACAATGATATAATGTGGCATATAGCGAAGTTACGTAACGTTTTGATCCAACATTTGTCTTTACATTTCAGTGATCCGGAATAGGAGCAACAAAAAAAAAACGTTCGGGTAGAACGTATGTTGTTCTATATAACCAGCGCATGAAGCATTAATTACTTGTTTAATAGTGAAAAAAATCATGTCTTTCGGGATTTTAAGTTAAAAAAGACGCACTAAATCATCCTACATTGCAAGTACGTCGATCTATATGGTCTAGATGAATAGGATTTCGTAAAAAAAGATATACATACTAGCATATGGTGCTAATTATTGCTGTTGTCGCTTCATAGCTTTACTCATTTTTACGTCCCGAGTTTTAAAATAATTCCAATGTTAGATTCCGAACTGCCGCTGATATGTAATCTATAGTATTATGATTTAATTTAATTCATAGTGGTAATTTTCCTGAAAGTCATGTGTGGGAAAAACTTCTTAAATATCTACTAATTAGGGAAGTTAAGATCTTTAACCTCCAACTGGTCAAGAAAGACGCTTTTCTTCACAAACGTCATATTCTCACCGGGCGCTAAATCGGTTAAAAGATGCAAGTACATAAAATTACAAAACCACGCCGGGATTCATCCAATTCCGAATTAGCCATGTAATATAAACATTTGTAAAAATTAAGTCTGAGCAAATTTTATCAAAGGATTACCATTAATACCTATTAAATGAAAGACAACCCGAGAAATTTCTTACTGTGAATGCTACTTTCGATTGTCACACTACAATAAAATGTCATTTAGAAAATTCCTCATTGCGGACATGCTGAGTTGTTTCGCACTTGGTACTTAATCCAATACGTGAAATAGAATATTTTCTACTAGCGGGGACATCTGATTACCACATATGGTTGTGTTCTATTAATGTTTGGTGACTGATGTTAATATGAGCTTATTCTTTACGACAACAAAAGATAATAAAGTTTTGTAGTAATTATATGTCGTTTAATTATATAGCTGAATTATCAAGAATTATGCAAGAAATAATGCAATAAAGAATACGTCTGATTAAGATACACTCAAAGTATTTAGAAGGTTTAAAGGATGCAAATGTATTTTGATTATTTTCAATAGGGCCTAGGAAAATAAATAATTGCATATAGAATAATTTCAATTGCGTTTTCATCATGTGCCTTTTGTTACTTTTTGTGGTTCATTTAAAAATTAATTTCGATTTTTTTTTGTTCCCGTTAAGACTTATTATTTTCACTAATAATGGGACAAAATCAGAACGAAAGCTATTAAGAGTTGATTTCTGTTTATTTTTATCATTATTTGTAAATAAGATATAAAATGTGTTAATATTTCTGACATTTTAACACCTCTTTGTGTATTTTAATCAAATCTTGTTTGTTTTCTTCTTAATTTGTCGCAAAATGGGCAGGTTTATCCGACATTACTAGAAACCACATGTTCATCTCTAATCAGAAAGTCAAATCTTACAGGCTTAAAATCAGTAACTTGTTACAAACAAACGTGTCAAAATAAATAAACAATCGAATTAGTTAATGTGACATGCAAACACAAATGTGCCAATTAAAATCCAATTGGCATCGTTAACGACAATCAACAGATATACAACCAGATTTATGATTGAAATATGAAATATTTAAACTTTGGACGTCAGAAAAGTTCAATAAAACCGCAATATTTAGATTTTTAATTAAATTTAATCTATGTGCTCACTTCAAACTTTCATGTAACAAAGATTTGTCGCTTTGAAAACAAATTTGTGCGTACGAGTTTTAACTAATACTGCCAATTCACGTTGGGTCCGATCTAAATAAAGTTTTGTAACCGTTTTGTCCAACGTCTACACCAGGGACGGTGACTTGGTAACAAAATATACGACAATTCTTTCCCGGCAATTTTTTTTTCAAAACATTTTTCTTTCAGATAAAACATTGAAGTTCAGATTTTGTTAAATGTGTGATGTAAAGGCGGAAAAAAACTTATATTTTCCTGTATATGACACTTCGGGTTAACTACTTTTAAATAAGATTCAATACGTTATAATAATAATAAGCACCTGTTAATTAATTAAATTATTAAACATATATTTTAAAGAAAAATATAAGTGACTGTTCAAGAATGCATTCTGAATATGTTTTTATGGTATATGAATAAACCTAAACAAAGATGAACTTCGGAAATAAATTAATCATAATATAATTTAACACCTATTCTTACATATTATATATCTCTTTGGAGTTGACATATATTTCTAAGCTGAAATCTTCCTTTAATTATTGTAATCAAAAGGAAATTTCATATATTAAAACCCTCTTTTGGTAAACAATTCGTAAATTAATAAGAACTACGTTTAAAAACATTGTTAATTACATTTCGTATTTACAAGACCTAAAACTGCAAGGAAGGGGAAGCAGGGATCGGAAGGGGGTGCGACCTCAGCCGAGAAAAAAAAACTATTCAAATCCTCTTTCTGAAACATGCAAATTTGTTTTTATTGATGGAGATAACGTTTTTTTATCGATTAATAGTTTATTGATGTCTTAAATTAAAATCACGAATATAGAGAATTTACGGCCCTGTACACTGTTCGATTGCAGTACTTTCGCATCATTCCTAAATACGTCACCAAACCATGTCACCAAGGTTAGGTGACTATTACTTGTGCAGTTTTAATAAAAGTGTTGATAGATCCAAACCGAAAAATGTGTTGGCATTAAAAAATGTGTTAAAATATTGCTTTTTACAGATCACAGAGTTTTCAATATAAAAATAAAGAAATACTTTCAGATGTCAATATGTATGTAACTGTAGCGATAATCATCCAATAATATACGGTGTTGATTTTTTATTTTTCAAATACTTTGGCAATTTTGTTATTCTTATATATAAACAAAGAAACAATATAGTATAATGACTTTGCAAAAATTATCTGAAGAAAATCCATAAAAAATGTATGAGTGACATCAGAAGCAATTAAATTATGAAATTTTTTTTTAACTGTGCAGTGATTTTTCGTTATTTTTCAAGTATTTAGAACTCCGAACTGTTTTCCCTTGTCTAGAAATTGTTACTTTTAAAAATTTAAATTAAGTGTATAGTCGAGGACGTGTCACATATATCTAAATGAATCTGTTCTCGAAAAAACATCTGAACATTTATCTCGACCTACCTGAACTCTTGCTTCACTGAGGTCAAGTCGCATGGCGAGTTCCTCTCTAGTAAACACATCTGGGTACTGAGTCTTTTCAAATGCTCTCTCTAGCTGATGTAACTGGTATGTCGTAAACGTTGTTCTGCTTCTTCTTATTTTTCTGGGCTTGGAACTGAATCCTCTTTCATCGTCTCCTTTGTCTGATCCTTTGTCGTAATCGTCTGTTATTTCTATGTCTTCATTTTCATAATCTGAATGAGGATGTTCTCCGGAATCGTCTAATTTCTCCGGACTAGAATCGGCATTGGATGAACCACTAGAACCCCCGAATTCTGTCGAGCGTGAGATGGGACTTTGTAAACCATGGCATATGACAGATTCTGCAAGAAAATGATAATATTTAATGATTTTTAAAGCAAATTAACCATCTTTATTAAATTAAAGTAACATAGTTATAAAATTTATGTGAATTCACAATATTTAGCTGGTGTATATCTATGGTACGTATACACATAATTAATAACTGATTAAAAGTAATGAATTATTAAAATTAAACATATATATTTTTATTTTTAATCTTTAATTTTCTGTCAATTATCATTACTTTTTTTATAAATACATATAATATTTATTTCTAAACTTTTAATTAAAACATTTAATTTTAGTTACATTTTATAATTAAATTCTTGATTTACAATACCATGCGTTATATTTTAATATTCTACTTACTTTCTTCCAATTTTTTTAACGAGGTAAACAGTGAGTCGTTTGCAGATTCGCCAGTTCCCAAAATACTGTCGACACTGAAGGATTTGGTATTCTTTGTCTGACTCTTGGTACCAGAAGAGCCGGAACTGTTATCCATATTAAGATGTTATTTCTGTATTAAATTAAACAACTTTCTGTCTTCTAAGACGAGGCAATTATGAAAACAAATCTGAAATCTAGAAATAATGTATGTATTCAATAATTCGCACATTAACAATAATGCTTACAGACGTTAATTATCACTTTGTAATCACAGAAATTGATTCGTCAGGTTTATTATTCATAGTGTGTGATCCAATTGGAACTCCACTTGACGGCTTAAGTGTCGTTTGATTGGTTGATTCTCACGTCAACTTCGCACAGGAGTCTACTTTTAGGGTGGAGTCTTGTCTTGAAGATAATTAGCGATCTATCTTAACCAGTTTTGGAGTGGTTTGAAAATAACGTTTTGACAAAAGAAATTTAAATGTCGGATATCAAATTTGTGATTGAGATCATAATACAGTATGTGTTTTGATAAGGACGTAATGCTCAGATTTGATAGGGACTTTAGTGTAAAGATTTGATAGGGACGTAGTGTTCAGATAATACATTTACCATTTATATAATATTTGTATAATATGCAGGTTAAATATTTTATGAACGCCGTTCGTATTCGCATTTGCAACTATGATGTAACAATGTTAAAATGTTACTGTAATTGTGCTATAGCATATAATGCTTTTGCAAATAAAGACATTCATTCATTCAAAATTAATTTGAACGAATAAAAATTAAAATTAAGAATGTAAGAAAAAAGGTAAATTACAGGCGCGCCCAGCGAAACAAAATTTCACGACATTGGTATCTCAGATGACATTTCTTCATAACCCTGCTAGTGGACTGTTACTCCCCAAGGTTGTCCCCTCCGTAATCTAGTGCTGACCTCCAATATAATTTAACCAGTGATAGTCATTATTTAACAGCTTTCTAATTTGCGAAAATGTTTTGTATTCTAATGTTTTTTTTATTCTCAGGATGTTGTTGGTCCCAGCCGACTGGAGACTGATTTTCTATATTCAGGGTGTTGTTGGCTTAGGCCGATTTATTTTGGAATTTATGTGATAAGGTCTTCATCAACTAATTAGTTGGACTTTCAATTCATCTGGGTTGACCGCCACTGCAGTCTCAACGGACTTCCAATACATCTGAGCGCCACTGCAGTCTTCACGGCCTTTCAATACATCTGGTTTGAGAGCGCCACTGCAGCCTTTACGGACTTCCAATACTACTTGTTTGAGAACTACTGCAGTCTTCAAGGCCTTCCAATACTTCTGGATTAAGCGCCACTGCAGTCTTCATGGCCTTTTAATACATCTGGTTTGAGCGCTACTGCAGTTGTCAGGGACTTCCAATGCATCTGGTTTTAAATCTACTGCAGTATTCAAGGCCTTCCAATACATCTGGTTTAAGCGCCACTGCAGTCTTCAAGACCTTCCAATACATCTGGTTTAAGCGCTACTGCAGTCTGCACGGACCTACAATACAATGTACTTCTATTTTGAGCGCCACTGCAGTCTTCATGGACTTCCAATACTTCTGTTTTGAGCGCCTCTGCAGTTTTCACGGACTTCCAATACATCTGGTTTGAGCGCCACTGCAGTTTTCATGGCTTTCCAATACTTCTGGTTTGAGCACCACTGCAGTCTTCACGGACTTCCAATACATCTGGTTTGAGCGCCACTGCAGTCTTCACGGACTTCCAATACATCTGGTTTGAGCGCCACTGCAGACTTCAATGATAAATAAATGTTAGATGTATGTTTGACCAATTCACATAGACTTTGCAGTATTTCCACAGTCCTCAGGTTATACCATATACCTACCAAGCCATTCTCAATAAACTGAACGTTTTTTTAATTGAATACAATTATTTATGACAACGTAGCAAATCTTCATAACAAAAACAATATAACATTACCTCAGAATACTATTTGCGACGGTCGGTCGTGGGTTTCAACGGGTACCCCCGTTTCCTCCCAGAATACGCCATGATATAACTGAAAAAAGATAATTACTGTTAAACCTCATTTAAACAAACAAAATACAATTCGAGGCATTGAATTCTAAATCGGGTGCATTACGTGTACCACAGAAATCGCATCTTACGTGTTACCTTGACATCTTTGGTGAAAATATATTTATTATGCTATTCAAAGGTGTCTATTATTTTAGACAAAAAAAAGAAAATAATTTCATTTATTTAGTTTCCCTAAAAGTTTCATTTTAGAAAAATAACATATATTTATAAATCAAATTAATACGATTTTAATATAAAACTCTTTAATAATATTACAGCCGTGTGGAAGATGCGGCTGATAAACGAAGGTCATAATTCCATAATAGGATTAGGAACAAGGCAGAAATGTACCGAGAGGCAGATAACTCAAATCTTTAAAATGCGGTTATAAAAATATGTGTTAATGTCGTTAAAAAGTTAAAGCACAACTAAAGTTTTTTTTAAATTATTTTTATTATTATTTTTATATATATGCCTATGTTGTCCTTTTTTTTTAAAACAAAATTTTAAAAATATATTTAATCTTTTTATATAATTTTATGTCTTTTCAGCAAGCGAGAAATAAAGTCTTATTGGCTGTATCAACACAATACACAAAGGTTTAAATAATTTCTGTGAAGATTTGACACGAAATGCGTCCATAAAATATATATAAAGAGGGGGTCGTTTTTATTTTACATTGTTCTTGATTTTGGGTTCTAATTTATATTGATTCTACATTAACGTAAAGTAAAGGATTTATTTTCCTTGTGATATTTCTTCCCGTAAATCGCGAAAAAACGTCATCCACCGACAATAAACTGCATATTTTTTGTTAAAATATATTGTTTATTTGTACAGTACAGCATGTTGAAAAAACTAATGAGAAAAATGACAAGATGTGGTGAGTAAAAAAAATGTAAAAATAAAATGAAAGACAAGTTGAATTAAAAAACAGTAATGAATAAAAATAAAAATAATTAAAAAATGCGAAAATAATTTCGTTTAACATTGATGCCTGCAATCGCCTTTTTTTATTGCAGCTGTCAAATGTCAAAGTCTACACTGTTATTATTTACGTTTATTTTTATGTTTTATAACCTTTTGGAAGAATGCATGGTTTTATATAAGGCCAGGATACAATGAACAGTCTAAGTGATTTGACGCAAAGTTTAATTTATAAATGTTATACCAACAGTTTTCAGGCCTGCCGTGGCAACGCTTTTTGTTAAATCTGAAAAAAAACTTAATTTTTTCCATTTTATGGAAAGTGTTTCTAATAATATGATTATTTTTATATTGTTTACCTATAATTTTTGATGCCGTGGTAGTCACCAGCAGGGAAAAATGACACTAACTAATATATTGTTCCAATGACATATCGACTTTTGCTATAATGAGTACTAACTGTGAAGACTTGGATTAATCATTTGATTATTGGTCGTATTACATTTAATTAAATAAATCGTATCTATGTAAGAAGATTTGTAACTGGTTTATCTAGTGAAAATAACAGCTAATTATTTTGGTTTAATTATTGCCTCGACTTAATCTGGCGATTTATACTTACACGATGCTACACTTTATGTTTTGTATTTATCTTATGTTTATTGGAAATGTTATCCGACTTCCTGGATCATGAAGAGAAAATCTAGATAGGCTAAAACAACAATATTACCAAATTAAATCAATGTGTTGGTTTAGTCTTTTCAAGACCATTCGCACTCCCCTGATTCTGTCAATAAATAAATCAATGACCAGTCTACTGTATACTAGTATATTTAATACTTGCTTCGTGTTTAAAATTACAGAGATAAATGGTTTCAAGATCGTGTATAAACACAGGTTTGTAAAATGATTAAATTACTTCCGTTTCCAGGAACTCGTTACCTACAAAGTTATACAATTTTAGTCTATCTTTTCATTTTAAAAAATGAGCCAATAATGTACACGGGATCCAACAATATAACACTTTTGGTAACACCCAATGTACAATTTTGATGGAAGTGGCCGTGTTGCTGTGCTAGGTTCTGAATTTTCTGTGGCAGCAAGGGGGGGGGAGCTGGGTGAATCCTCCCTAAAAAATCTATCATTTTCAACATGAAATTGTACCGTTTCAACGTTCCCCCGATCTCTCTCTGAATTTTTCCATGATGTGGAAGCCTTGGTTCCCGAGCCCCTGGATGCACAATTATTGTAACGTACAATCTAAGTGGGCCTGGAGCCCCAGCCACTGGATGCATAATCATTGTAACGACCAATCTAAGTGGACATGGAGCCCGAGCCACTGGATGCATAATCATTGTAACGTCCAATCTAAGTGGGCCTGGAGCCCGAGCCACTGGATGCAGAATCATTGCAACGTCCAATCGTGGGCCTGGAGTTAAACATCCATAAACTCATTTCATAGCTGATATTTTCATTGACCTAATTAATCATAAATATTTACAGCAAGAGCTTGAGCAACCAGTGAATCCGGGTACTACAATCTGTTGTCGTTTAGTAACTCAAATAGTTCAGCGCCCTTTAACAATGACATCTCTTCTTATAAATGACCAGACTAATTGTAATGAAAAAGATTGAATCTATGAGTTTGAGAGCATAGTTTCTCCACTTTTGAGCCATATTTGTTATATTACAGTAATCTAATAGTTTATAGTGATTTTGTGATGTTGCTGAACTTCCGTTTGGTGTGGGTTATCCTTCGTCCACAAAGCAATCGAAGTGAGAGGAATATGAAGACAGGATAATATAGTCTGGTTCAACCTTTATTTTAATTAGATCACGTAAAAAAGTATTATACGAATTATCTAATGCTATAACATTATGACACATGCGTCGTCACGTTCCTACTTTTAATCATCCACTGTCGCAATCGCCAGCTTACTCAGCATGGATTGAGTTAAAGATCAGCAAAACGTGAAAAATCATAAATCAGTCAAAAAATATGTAAAACAGTCGGCAAGAAAAAAAAATAAGAGAAAACACAAATAAAAATACAACAAAACCCACACACTCAATAACACACATACAACCAGAGACAATTAACACGAACCTAATGGTAAACAATGCGTGAACTCCAGCATCCGGAAGAGTAAGTTGTTTTTGCTGCCGCCTGTCGGTTATTAAAGTTTGAGTAAAATGCCCTATCCCAAACATTAAGATTAACAATATCCACAAAACATTACATTTACTATTGTTTTCATTTACTTTCAACTTTTTGTTTTTCACAAAAATATACTGGGGAAAAAAGATGAGACTGACAATTATGTCTAATATCCTGAATTTTTACAAATTCCGTTTGTAGTCTTTATTTTTCCTGTATACTTTCTTTGAATTTATACACGCAAAATATTTAGTCCATATCCATTTTTTTTAAAACGGCAAAAACTTTACAACTGTAAAAAAATTCACTTCACTTTTATCAAATAAGAAAATACAATGTCTTTTCAAAATAAGTAAACACAGTCTGCAAAATTAAGAGACACGGTCCTCGGTGGCCGTGTGTAAGGTCTACACTGATGTAGAGTGTTCAAGTCTCTCTGCGAGCAGAGTGTGCTCAACTCAATCTATTTTACTTGCGGAACATCCCCTCTTTTTTGTTTTTGGTCGCTGCATTGTAAGACCAATAACAAAAAGGGGGGACCAAGTCAAAGATATAATTTTAAGACTAAAACCTGAATTACCCATAATTGCCAGTTTTCGTCACCTGAAGTTCTGAAAATTGCGTGAAACCACATGGAAACAACCAAAACAAACACAAGAGTCACTAACAGATAGTTGTTATAAGCGTTTAAAATTTTTATTGTGAAACTTTTATCAGTTATAGTCCCCTATGAAAGTTTATGAGTTCAAACCTTTTAAATATTTTATTTAGGTTTTTGAACTATAATTTTTTTGTGATCAAAGACCGAAAGACGATCAATACGAATGCCTCCTTACTTTAAATAAAACAGATGCTTAATCAAGACTTTGTAAATACGTTATCGAAGTTTTAAACAATTTTCAAATCTATTAGCTATTCTAATGGTATCCGAGGATAAATATCCGACATGTAATTGATTTTTACTGGTTTAATCCACCATTACATGGCATCATGTTTTATCGTTCCATAGTCGTTAAACAACTACCAATGAATGATCAATTATTGTAAACCGGAAGTCATTATCTGTTCGCCATTAGTGAAATTAGAATTTGACGTGATTTTGCGAGATTTAACGCCAACTAGTTTCATATCCGTTTGAAGAAAAACGGAAATTCGGTGACAAGTTTTAAAATCAACATGTTAAGAAAGAAGAATTTGTTGCGTGTTCATGTATGTGTTAAGATGTCTTTATTAAGGATTTTAGAGGTGCGTTTTGGGTTGATTGAAAGTCGTAACTGTTGCATAATATTTATGAGTGCTGTTTAAAGAAACTGATTAGACACACTGTGATTAGACATGACCAGTTTTGCATCGTTTTAAACGTCAGTCGAATCTAAACGCGTTCCTTAAACGAAAACACATTTACTATTATAAACATACTCTGCGGCCCATCTTACACAATTGGATTCTGACTTTACCAAATGTGCAGATATAACTGAATCTGTATCTTTTTATAAAGTCAATTTTAGAAGTTCTTCAATACATGTAATTAGTAAAAATTAATAATTTCTTTTGTTATTAAATTAACAATAAATCATATGGATTTTTCTTTTAAAACTCTTCTGAGCTGTGGTTTTGGTATATAATAAGTAAACACAAATATGTACCTTGTTTATTTATCTACTTTATTATAGCTGTAAACATTATTACAAACACACCACATCAATCTGTGTATTCCTAACTTTTCATAATTGTAGTATCTTGTTATGCTATTGTAACTGTTAAGTTCTGGTCTGTCTTTGTCTTAATTATCATGATTGTTATATGTTGTATGCCCCTAGTGGGACCAAATTGGACAAATAAAAGAATTGAATTAAATTGAATTGAATTATAATTCTCATATTTATGATAACCTTAGTTTGGATCGACTTAATATAGTAAAATACCACTTCCGGAATATTATTTCCCACAGAGTGCCACCTTGTTTATTGTTTTCCCTAAACAGTCATAATACTCTGGACTCTGGGTCTCCTTATCTGTGCTTCAGTTTTATTGATATTCACATGAAGCACTATTTAATGTTTGAATGTACTTTGATTGAAAAGAAATAACTTTTATGAGAAACTAGAAAGTATAGTTTATTTTCTTCGAGAAAAATTAATACATCACTAAATGAATTGTTTTGCAATTTAATAGCTACTAGTAAAGTTCACACAGGTGCAGGCAAAAATGTTAACGTTAGACATTTTATAAGATAGAATTGCTATCAATATATAATTTGTATTTGTGTGATTATTAACGACAGATATGGAAGACATCACAGTATCATTTATCGATAGCTGTGACTGTTAACGACATATATGGAAGATATCACAGTATCAATAATCGATAGCTGTGACTGTTAACGACATATATGGAAGATATCACAGTATCAATTATCGATAGCTGTGATTGTTAACGACATATATGGAAGATATCCCAGTATCATTTATCGATAGCTGTGATTGTTAACGACATATATGGAAGATATCACAGTATCATTTATCGATAGCTGTGATTGTTAACGGCATATATGGAAGATATCACAGTATCATTTATCGATAGCTGTGACTGTTAACAACAGATATGGAAGATATCACAGTATTATTTATCGATAGCTGTGATTGTTAACAACAAATATGGAAGATATCACAGTATCATTTATCGATAGCTGTGACTGTTAACGACAGATATGGAAGATATCACAGTATCATTTATCGATAGCTGTGATTGTTAACAACAGATATGGAAGATATCACAGTATCATTTATCGATAGCTGTGACTGTTAACGACGTATATGGAAGATATCACAGTATCATTTATCGATATCTGTGACTGTTAACGACATATATGGAAGATATCACAGTATTATTTATCGATATATGTGACTGTTAACGACAGATATGGAAGATATCACAGTATCCATTATCGATAGCTATGATTGCTAACGACATATATGGAAGATATCACAGTATCGTTTATCGATATCTGCGATTGTTAACGACAGATATGGAAGATATCACAGTATCATTTATCGATAGCTGTGATTGTTAGCGACATGTATGGAAGATATCACGGTATCATTTATCGATAGCTGTGATTGTTAACGACAGTTATGGAAGATATCATAGTATCATTTATCGATAGCTGTGATTGTTAACAACAGATATGGAAGATATCACAGTATCATTTATCGATAGCTGTGACTGTTAACGACATATATGGAAGATATCACAGTATCATTTATCGATATCTGTGACTGTTAACGACATATATGGAAGATATCACAGTATTATTTATCGATATATGTGACTGTTAACGACAGATATGGAAGATATCACAGTATCATTTATCGATAGCTATGATTGCTAACGACATATATGGAAGATATCACAGTATCGTTTATCGATATCTGCGATTGTTAACGACAGATATGGAAGATATCACAGTATCATTTATCGATAGCTGTGATTGTTAGCGACATGTATGGAAGATATCACGGTATCATTTATCGATAGCTGTGATTGTTAACGACAGTTATGGAAGATATCATAGTATCATTTATCGATATCTCTGATTGTTAACGACATATAAGGAAGATATCACAGTATCAATTATCGATAGCTGTGATTGTTAACGACATATATGGAAGATATCACAGTATCATTTTCATGTCTTATAGAGAGAGGTCAAGATCTATCAAAGGCAAAAGTAAACAAGGACTAAAGTTTAGCCCAATCGGATAACCTCGGTTATTTCCGCCTATGGTCGGTAAGTAATCTCGGAGGTAAGTTTTAATGGATAAGTATCTGTTTTCAATCTGACGTCGTTTAGTAATAATGAGCTAACTGTCAATGACAAGTCAATCAAATGAATAAACTGAAACGTCAAAAACGAATTTGTGACGTAACAGCTTCTTTGCAATGACTGAAAATAGTTTAAAAAATCATTTACCCCCGTGGTCACTTTCCCCACCCTTGACGCAAATGGCCGAGAGATGTTCCGATTGAAGTTAGCCCTCCCCTTCCAATTTTACGTGTCGCTATGACGTCATGACCTGTTCTCATAGAATAATGCAGAATTGTTTTACTATGTTGTTTGCAACAACCCCATTGAACTTGAATTACAGACACGACCAAAACAGCTAATATACTAATCGTCACACCACCGTGTAATGCAATAGAAAACGTATTCCTAGATAACACTTCCAGTAATGCCACTGTTGTTAACATGTCACAACGTTCATGACTTTCACTACGGGGATTTTACATTGTAAATCTGCCATTTTAATTTCTACGATCTAATTTTATTGACAAATATTCGTCTTTTTTGTAACGCTCTATGATATCCGGGCAAACTTCGACACTTTTCCCGCGTAAAAACAAATGACAGTGCCCGAAGGGTTTCGAACAGACAATAATCGCCTGCTCCTGACGTATATATTTCTGTTATAGTATATAGGTCAAAATTTACAAAAGAAAAAATTCCCAATCAAAATTTTTAAAAAGCCGCATCTCAAAATTCCTATTTACGGTGGAAAATAACTGTTGATTTTTATTTGCACCTTTTGGATAAACGCAGAAAGCCATTTTTATTTCTCAAGCAAAAAACCTAAAACAAGACATATTGACTAGTACCATAGCTTTGTCCTTGACCTTGACCTTCATTTAGATATTGACAACGAAGATTGGTTGGGAACCAACAATTACGACAAAGGAGATGATTTCTTATTGTGAATTTTCCATTTTTGTTTGGCAACATTCCAGCAATATCTACATAATTATGGAGTATAAATATCCCAGTTGATCAGGTACTCACAAGCCTGTATTTCCTATCAAGATTGCTTGATAGAGGGTGTCTGCTGAAAAACTACTTAACGCGCCTTTTGGTTTTATACATAATTTGTAATTTCTGTATCGATTACAGTAAAAATAGCATTTCTGGTTACTTTCGTTTCGTTTGCACTATCTATAATACCACTTTTTACAGGATCGATACAGAAATTACTTACCACATGTTTTTTGTCAACAGTGACCTGATCATGAATAAAATGTTAAAATTAATGAAATAAGCATTTCAGAAATGTCAACTGAATGGAAGAGAAAGAAAAAACGTGTTATTGAACTATGAAAGCAGTTCAATAACCAAAAATGATATAACCCAAGAGTGTGTTTGCTACATTACGAGCAATGGGACATCTTTGTGGCTTCGCCGAGAAAAAAAAATTCATTAAAGCTAATTTTTTGCAGGGACAGTATATAATGCCCTTGCTTATTTTAGTCATGTAACTTTTAGCACGCCAGTCATGTAACTGTTTCTATGCGTCACGCAACTGAGTCATAAAATTGTTACCACGACAGAGTCATGGAACTGTTACCAGGTCAGAGTTATGTAACTGTTACCAGGTCAGAGTTATGTAACTGTTTGTTACCACGACAGAGTCGTGGAACTGTTACCACATCAGAGTTATAAAATTGTTACCACGACAGAGTCATAAAACTGTAACCGCGACAGAGTTATGTAACTGTTACCACGTCAGAGTCATAAAACTGTTACCACGACAGAGTTATGTAACTGTTACCACGTCAGTCATAATACTGTTACCACGACATAGTTATGTTACTGTTACCACGTCAGGGTCATGGAACTTTTACCACACCAGTCTAGTAAAGGTTAACATTGTCCTGTTGAGGTAACGAAGTTGGTACTGTAACTGTTAACATAGAGTTACTATAGTGTAACCACGCATGTGCATTATAACAGTAAACACAAAAGAGTCCTGTAATTGTTACCAAGCCAGTTTTGTTTCTGTTTACATGTCCGAGTCCTGTAACTGTAATATGTTCAGGGGCGGATGCAGCCTCAAATGAAAGGGGGGGTCCAAATTTGTCATGGTGGCCGAAGGCCACCATGCCGACCTCGCAGAGGTCGCATTACGGCAGGGGGTATGGGGGCCACTTAAGGCCCCCAGAAGCTCTGAACGAAATGGTGTAAAATCCTGCATTCTGACGATTTCCCGACACCTAAAACATGTCCGTTAAAATGTCATTTTGTTATGCTAAAACAAAAGTAGGGGTCCAGACCCCATGCTTGTCAAAACGAAAGGGGGGGTCCGGACCCCCTGGACCCCCCCTCTGGATCTGCCACTGATGTTAGAGTCCCGTAACTGTTAACACACAAGATTCTGTCATGGTAATGGCTACAGGGCTATATTGTGTTAACAGTTTTAGTTAAACGATACTCGTGTCTGGCGTAGTAAATTGTATAACCTGGGATATTTATTTATTTATTTATTTATTTATTTATTTATTTATTTATTTATTTATTTATTTATTTATTTATTTATTTATTTATTTATTTATTTATTTATTTATTTATTCATGTGATATATAATATTTTAAATATGTATAAAAATATTAGAGAGATTCTGAGATCTATCTGTTTTCAGCTGTGCCATTTAGACCCATTGATTTTATATTAACAATGACAATAATTATTCTACGCGATAATTTGTATCATTGAGTTAATTATCAATTTTATCCCCAATGAACCTCCACTAGACTAAACGATGTTATAAAGTTGTATGAAGATTTTTGTTGTGATTGATTTATTAACAAGCAAATTAAAACTCGTGTGCAACGACTTCCTCTTGTCTTGCTATTTGATATGATTATCGTTAATGGTCCGACATCGACTCAACAATTAGTTGATCATTAGTCTATTCTCACCAACGAAGATACCCCTTATGAAAGACTCGGTCGCGTATTAAGAACTAATAAACATGCATGTTTACCGTGTTGTAATTTCCGAAGGCATCTTATATTTCATTATACATTAAAGAAATTATGCATCTTTTGTCACGGTAATCCGTTTCTTAAGATGGATCATAAAAGTGGGCGTATCTGTTAATGATGCCGTAAAATTTCATTATCCATTCCGTTAACGATTTTGATTTATTGCCAGTATTCAGACGAAAAAATAGTTCGAAGAAGAACCGATATTGATATAAATTTTTACCTGTTAAGTGTCACTTGTACCCAATAAATTATTATGATAAGATGTTTTTTTATTTTTATTAATTTAGTAATTCAGGTAACATGAAAGGACAAGTCCTCACCCTTGGCGCGAGCAAGAACAGCCATAAGGTATGAATTAAAAACAATTGTTTGTCTGTTTAGGGTATCGCGGCGTCCAGTTTTCATTGTGGTAGGAAGCCGGAGTACCCGGTGAAAACTGGCAATACTTGTCCATAAATATGGGGTCGAGCACACTTTGCAACTCGAACCCGTAACCTCTGTGCTGACAAGTACGTGATTAATAGTAGATAAACCACCTTAACAATTCGTTCATCGAGGCCCCCTTAATTTTTTTGACAAATGCGCTACTGCTACTCTCCTACTATGAAAAATCACTACTGTATGTGTGCACCATTTAACTTTGGGACAATTGTCTTAGCTCAAAAAAGTAAATTATAATTCAATTCTTGACTGATGAGTTTTTAAATAGTACCAAAATATCGCAGATATCATTAATGTATACCTTGTCAGAAGTTTGAGACGTAGGAATTTTGCAACAGCTCACGACTTCTCATTCACATACATTAAATCTAGAACAAAATCTTGTTTAATCTGTGATTAATTTGTATCATATACAAACGAACTATCAATATGTCTATTGATGCTTAAAAAATTAAAGAAAATTTCTAATGAATAGCGAGTTTTTGCGAGAATAATAATATTTACGGGCAACGGCTTGTCATACGTATGTCACTTTAGATAAAAGCCGACACAAAACGCATCTTGACAAAACTTCTGTTACTTTCTTTGTTCCCAAATCAGAAGGTGCAACGTGTGTGTTATTACTATCGAATTTAGAAGCAAACAAATTATAAAGCCTACTCTATTAAGTTAGACCCTTCCTTTGATGTCTTTGTTATCGATATATGTATCATATATAATTACTTAATTTTTTGTCATAAATATATTCTCCAGAATTATTTGTTCAATTTTCCTTTATTCGGATAATAATACGAAAACCAATTAAGGACCGACCCGAACACAACAGGGTAAAGCACTTGTCGTTTACAGATGTCCGTCATTGATTTGTTATTTACAAATTTATTGATAATATGTTATTAACCGTTATTGTTAAATTAATAGGTTGTTATCGCCGCATTCAGTTATTTTGTCAATTATTGAATGTTAATTTATGAAACAAATTAACCGCAATTGACTCAATCTATTGTCAATTCCCGAAGCAGTTAGCAGATTGCATTGAAACGGACGTCGTAGAAGGGTTGAAAACGGCATCAGTTCATAAGAGAATTAGCAAGCGATTTTCACCCGTGACAAAACATCGCAGTTTTCTAATATATGTGATAATTCTTGCAGTGAAAGGAAAACGTGTCGCCGACAGCATAATATTGTTGGAATAATTAGTTCCTCCTAATTTTGATTTAACGGTAATGCAAAATATTTCTGCACATGACACTTGCTCTGCTTGAAATTTCATTACAGCGGTTCTACCCATTTATATTAATAAATTTTCTGTTTATTGATAATTAGTAACGGTAAAGACGAAATTATTGCTGACAAATTCAATTACTTCTTCATAAAGAACTTGCCTTAAGATGTGCACTCTTGGCAACGTAATTCAACACAATACCAAGAATATCTTAAGTTCCATATTTATATCTATGGCTAAAGTTTAAACAAATATTAATGTTAAGACTACAGAAATGGCGTGATCTGATACAAAATGTATTTTAACTGAATATATTGGACTAAAATTCAATAATCTATATATTTTCTTAATACTATATAAGACATGTATATTACAAAAAAGGTAAAACATATTCCCATTGAAAGGGGAAAAAACTAAAATAAATAAATAAATAAATAAATAAATAAATAAATAAATGACATTTTAATTATGATATATTGACAAACATGACCTACCTTGTTTTAGACATATTCTCGCATTAGTCCAATGCTACATGTAAATATTTTTGGTTTCATTGCTTTATTTGTGGACATTAAATGTGTATGACATAACTGTAATCTCTTTACTTAAAAAGTCTCTTGATTTTCTGACTGCTTAATATTTTTATAAGTAGTTCCAACACAATACAACCTAAGACATTATAAAAATCCCAACGCTATTAACTACACTAATAGGACTAACGGGATTTGTATCAAGTTTTTTTGTTTTCCTATTAAAGCATTTAGCAGGATTTATTTTTCTAACAGTAAAATTAAATGGATAATGAGATTTCATTTAAATGTTACACTTAACAGAATTAAATTATTTCTGATCTGATTGACTTTTTGTCAGTTCTTCTTAATTTTGATTCCATGTCTTGATATAAATCTAAGGCTATTAAAATGTGTCCATAATGGTAAAAAGTTGTCAGATATATGTGTAATCGATCGCCCATTGTATACTTATAACGTCAAAGATTTGTGTGTAAACGATTGGCCATTATATATACATATAACGTCAAAGATTTGTGTGTAATCGATCGCCCATTGTATACATATAACGTCAAAGATTTGTGTGTAAACGATTGCCCATCATATACATATAACGTCAAAGATTTGTATGTAATCGATCGCCCATGTCAAAGATTTGTGTGTAAATGGTCGCCCATTATATATACATATAACGTAAAAAAGTTGTGTGTAAACGATCGCCATTGTATTCATATAACGTCAAAGATTTGTGTGCAAAGCGATCGCCCATTATATACATATAACGTCAAAGATTTGTGTGTAAACCGATCGCCATTGTATTCATATACGTCCAAGATTTGTGTGCAAAGCGATCGCCCATTATATACATATAACGTCAAAGATTTGTGTGTAAACCGATCGCCATTGTATTCATATACGTCCAAGATTTTTGTGTAAAAAGATCGCCTATGATTTTAAGAAATAATTCATTGTGGGACGAATATATACTGATTTTACCACGGGCCCTTTATGCTAAATATTTTACCCAGAGCGTAAGTTCAGTATGTATTAGTGTCCCCAATGAATTATTTCGTTTGTAATAGGACACATAAATTAACTTCTATCAACCGCGTAAAGGAATTGTCGACCAGCTGATTGTAACGTCGTTAAAATATCAATCGGAACATCTCTCGGCCATTTCCGTAATGGGTCGAGAAAGTGACCTCGGAGGTAAGTGATCTCCATTATGAAATATTTAAAGTTATTTCAAAGAATTTGTGACATCACAAGTTCGTTTGTGACGTTTCAGTTCATTCATTTGATTGGCTTGTCATTGACGTTTAGTTGATTGTTACTGATGACGTCAGATTGTAAACAAATACTTATCCATTTAAACGTTGTCGGAGAAGGAATTTTTTGGCAGTGTTAGCGAATTTAAGTTTAAAAAATACAATCTTGTATTAGATTTTTAGTTCTGCTTCGATAAAGATCTGTATAGTTGAATAATTAAAGGATAATCTATTTCATCGCACTAAAAATTATGATGTTGTGTAAACAGGCTAACCGTATCACATTTGGACCGATTTTTGGTGCATATCCATACACTTACCTTCCGAGATTACTTTCCGACCATAGGCGGAAATAACCGAGGTGATCCAATTGGTTAAAATGTGTGTAAAAATCTTACTGTGACGTCACCATAAAACGTGTTGATTGTTTATGACGTTGATTATGAGTATTTTAAGAGTAATTTTAAGAATTAAATGTTATGATGTTGTTTATCATGTAGAAGATCCACAAATTTACACCTCAAGTTATCACGTATTTTGAAGTGTGAAGCATGTGTGTACCACACACGTATTAAAAAGTAGAATTACGATAACGTGATTAATTTATACCAATATCATGGGAATTCTTCTATTTAAAATCAATTATGGGCAAAGTATAGATAAATACGACCATTTATTTTAATCTCTTTCATAAAGAACTTCATGTCACTTGCACGTTAATATATTATATACATAAACATTTAAACGACATAAATGCAAAATACCAATAAATCGACGTCAATAATACACTTTGTTCTAATTAAACATTATCAAGAGGATGCTTGAAACAATTTTACATATCATTCTATTTAATGAGGTGAAACTACTAAATCTTTGAATAAACAAATAACAAAGAAGGCTTAATATTTCAATAATCGCCATTCAATTAAAGCGATAACATGAAGGAGGTGTCACAATTATCGTTTGTAGTTTCTTGTATTTAAATGAAAAACATTTAATTTGGGAGTTGATACGTTAAGGTGCTATACAGGTGATCGTTTGTTTCTTTCATATAGTTGTGGCTAAGTGACTAAGCTTGTCCCAGTCTGTGTCACCAGTGGTCCTGGAGTGTTCACTTACTTTTAAAAATGCAGTGAATATTCGTACGACATTGAAAAGTTTATTTGTTATATAGAAAGATGTTGACGAACCTTATCATTACTAGACGATTAAGGGTTAACTCTCAGTTAAAACACAGCAATCATACTAACTTGATTGGAAATCATTACAGAAAAAAATTAATAATAATTAATAACTAATAAAATTCCTCACATGACGACTTTTTGTAATGATGTTCAAAACTCGGCAGAATTTATTACGGAATCTGGAGTCATAAAATCAGACCTTATTTATATATACAATTGTATTCTTTTGCATTAAAATGTATATCTATACATATATATATACTCGAAGACTTTTGTTGGAAGTGTTCACCAGGTACTCCCGGCTTCCCTCCCTCAATTACAACTAGACTTCGCGATATAGCTGATAAATTGATGTAAGCGTTAACACCCGTTCAAACAAACAAACAAACAAACAACATCATATATAAAATAAAGGTGACAAAACACAGATACATCTATCTTACCCACGTGACCTTACCGTGTGAAATGGACATTTGCACATGCATGTACTACCATATACTTCTCCTTTTGGATAAACTTCTTGGAAGAGAATATTGACTTCATTATTTTCAGTTTTATTTATATTATTGTATAGTTTTTAATTTTCAATGACAATATAAAATTTTTCCACACATATAGAGTATACTGAAAAGATCAAGCTATCGTATTTAATATGAAGTGTGTTATCATTTCTCAAAATTGCGTTGTAAACCAATAAAACAGAAATAGGAAAAAAAGATAAAATTCCACTTGACATTTATCTTTGTTATTGACAAATTAAAAGAAAATTTGTTATTAATCCAAACTCTAAGTCCCTTCAATTTACATCAATTATGTAGCATATGGTTAAGTGACTGTAGTATTTAATGGACTTCTAATTCCAGGTACTGCTTGAGATAAAAGAAAAACAAATTAAGCACGGATTACGGATCACAATTATCTATTAAAATATAGTCCGGAAGAAACCAGTAAATTCCGTATGTCAGCTTTAGTTGTTATTTAACGATATTATTCATTTTCCTGTTTTCGTAGTGCAGAAATATCTCAACCTCAGCACTAATGAGTTATTATGATTAAGTATAACTTCACGGACTGAACTATTTGCTAAGTATTATTTTTTACGGTGTGTATTGCTGATAGACCGAAAATGTATTAATCGATACTCGATATGTTAAATAATAGTTTTTTTTTACCTATAACTAGAAATCAAGCATTACAAGCAAAATGGGTCAGTATCAAAAATAAAAAAAGGGCTTCACGACCAAGTGATTCATAGTTATTCGACGGTGTAAAGCTATCGACATCCGCTATCGAAAGTACAGGTATTCGACTAAATAATCGATTATCGGTATAAACGAATATGCTGAACCAATCAACTACCGATTAAATATTCGGTGGTAAAAGTAACACTAATTTTGTTATTGATGTATTTTCTGACTTCCGGTACACTTTGTATGGACACACGTAAAATCAAGATTGCTAAATGTGTTATGCTCCTCTGGGATCCTCAGCTGACCAATAATGTGTTATGCTCCTCTGGGATCCTCAGCTGACCAATAAATATAATATATTTTATAACTATTCAACTGCCCATTACCGTTCTAAAAGTTTAACGTTATTCTCTTCTTTAAAGAACCAAAACAATTGACAGAGAATTCATTTTGTTTTATTATTTGAACGTTAAAAAGGCGATTTTTTTTAAACAAAAAGGTTTTACAGAAACATTAATATTAACGATTGGCTAACGTTCAATTAGACTCATTGATGACAACGGGATAAGTGTCTCTTATTTCCTTAAGATAAAATGACACTTGTTTAACGACAATTTGTGTAAATGAAACAGAATTAAAATGTGTTAAAATATTGTTCTTAAATACCAATAATGGTTAGTTATTACTTCACTTGAGTCTGATAGAAACATATGGTAGCTTACAGGAGCATGGAGATGTTTATATTTAAATTGAACAATAAACATTTACTTTGTGTCGTTAATGCTTTTCAAACACTTGATTGACATTGAATACAATAATGATTTTAAACGAAGCAGTATGGAATGTTCCGTTATTGTAAAATGATTAATTTTATTACGGAAGGTAAAGTGTCGGGGCATTGTTTATTACATTCAATATTGGGTTAAGGACTATATACAATATATATACGGCCCGGAACTGAAGGTACATGTATTTACATTAAATGTATGGGTTAACGACATATATCTGTCAATTTACGTATCGAGACTTTCAGGGATAATGGACCAGCATATGATTATACTGAAGATTAGTATTAAATCCCAGCCCCCTACGCACCACCTACCCGCCATCCCAGCCCCCTACGCACCACCTACCCGCCATCAGATTAAAAAGGATTGGTACCAAACATAATAAAAAGGCGAACACTTATACAATCCGGGATTGACACTTATATACTCAGGAGGGAAACCAGATTACTAAATTTGTGGCATTTTTTAGCAAAGTTAAATACTCCGCAAACTTGGATTTCAAATATCCGAAATTAAAATTGGTTGAAATATTTTAATTAAAGATTATTTTAGTTATGTTTTTTTTGTGTGAGAATCTATGACCAAGCTTCGCGGTTTATTCAGCGTAAATCGACCCAAAGTCGTTTATATCCAATAATCTAACAATCCTCAAATAGTCTTTTTTTCTATTTATACACTTTTGATATCCGCCATGAGAGATATCTCTCACAGCGTCAACCAGGTAATTGTGGTTGACCTAAAATACCCAGAATCCCGTGTGTAGATATTGACGTTCCATCTGCGCCGCGTCCATTTCGAAACAATAATAATTTAATGCTCACCCCTCACTGTCACCCCTGTATAAAGACCAGTTGCAGTAATGAATTCGTTATAGTTTATTTTAAGTTATATTTTATCTCATTGGTTAAAAAAGTCATATACAGATAAGATGTAAATACCGTCCATGTAGTGGTAAACTTGAGGTTAGTTTTAATTGAAGAACTAGTCAAGACGTATGGAAATAGAGTAAACACGTTGAGATATTTAAATATTTGATATTTCCTTGGAACTTAATGCGACCTAATTTCGACATTTATTGGTTTTATTTTATAAATTTTCGTTGTTTTCCGCAATATTTCACACGCGTCAAATTTTTAGGATCATTTGGGATATTCGGATATTTTGATTTTCTATGGTATATTTCAATTACAAAATTGCATATGAAAATTTAAATAGAAATAAATTAAATCAATTGATAAATTATAATATTATTCATACATTTAATTAAATACCTTTTGTATACATTATCATAAACTTCTCAAAAATGTCATTTTCATTGGAAATTATACCAGCCTTGAAAAGTTTTGAAAAGCGAGATCAGGCATTCGAAATTTATATAGACACTGCAGTCAACACTGAAATTTCTACAATGTTTGAAAAAATAGAGTCGGTGACACTCTACGTCTTTCTTGTTTTATTATCCTTGAAAAATTAACCATGCAAGTAAATATTAAAAATATACTTTAAATTTTAATGGTAAAATACAATTCCTGTTACGTAATTTATGTAAAAGTTACCCCAAAAGTATTCATTTTATGTAAAAGTTACCCCAAAAGTATTCATTTTATGTAAAAGTTACCCCAAAAGTATTCATTTTATGTAAAAGTTACCCCAAAAGTATTAATTTTAAAAGCTTTTATTGACACCTTAAATGATTGTTGACTTTTTTTAACGAAACATCAAATATTACATATGCATCAAAGTTTTCTTCGAAAATTTCTCAGAAATATCTATATCGCAAATGTTTTGACCCCATATCAACCTTAATTAATGGATTACCGATGAGAACCTAGGACGTTCGGAAGGTATTTTATACATTGCATACAACTTTACTTAATTCGCAAAGGAGCAATTGGTGAATTTTGAGTTCAAATGTGGTTTATTTAGTACTGAAAATGGACAGTTTATTGATTGCAGAGATAGATTGCAATTTTTTGTCAAAATTGTGTGTATTCAGCCGCGTACTCGTGAATAATCAGCTACACACCTGTGTATAGTTGAAAGCATTTGTTCTTTTAAGTCTTCAGATGAAACATAGAATGTTACGTTTCTCTTCTAGTGTATGTGCTGACCAAAACCGTAACTTCGTAGAATTGGGGTCTGTAAAAGCCCTTTTTAGGTTGGGGCAGTACCCCGGGGGCAGTACAAACAGATTGTAATTAGATAAGCATGATATCATTGCTAAATAAGAACATTTCATAATTTAACATGAAACATTTGGACTACATGCCTCACTTCCATCATCTTTAGTTAATGTGTCAACATATCACCTATGTTATCAATTACTTATGTAAACCTCTATTGCCCTTATTCCGTCGCATGTCCTTATTCCGTGGCATTTACATATTCAGCAGTGACAGATGGATGTAAAGGTCTTTAAACCATTTTCCAGATGTCTTTGCACATTTATTTTGGAACAGCCTACTCGAATATAGAAGAGAACAACGCATTGTTGTAATCGAATTTAATTCAAAAGTGTGTTCGTTTCCTAAATCAGTTCTACTCTGTAAACTTATTTGGGGAAGGTTACGATTTGTAAATTCTCCCAACTCAGGATATAGAGTATGATATATTCAAATACATAACTTAAATAATATCTATTGGCAAACATTATGGTATGGGCTGTATTCATAGTATGGTCTGTATTCATTAAGTTATTATGGTCTCTATTCTTTAAGTTTGTATGGTCTGTATTCAAAAAGTTAACATGGTCTGTATTCATTAAGTAAGCATAGTCTGTATTCATTAAGTTCGTATGGTCTGTATTCATTAAGTTATTATGGTCTCTATCCTTTAAGTTTGTATGGTCTGTATTCAAAAAGTTAACATGGTCTGTATTCATTAAGTAAGCATAGTCTGTATTCATTAAGTTCGTATGGTCTGTATTCATTAAGTTAACATGGTCTGTATTCATTAAGTTAGAATGATCTGAATTCTTTAAGTTAGTATGTTCTGTATTCATTAAGGTATCATGGTCTGTATATTCTTTATGTTAGTATGGTCTGTATTCATTAAGTTAGTTTTGTCTGTATTTATCAAGTTAGCATGGTCTGTATTCATTAAGTTAGTATGGTCTGTATTCATTAAGGTAACATGGTCTGTATTCATTAAGTTAGTATGGTCTGTCTTCATTAAGGTAACATGGTCTGTATTCATTAAGTTAGTATGGTCTGTATTCATTAAGGTAACATGGTCTGTATTCATTAAGTTAGTATGGTCTGTCTTCATTAAGCTAAGAAAGGCCTCGGTGGCCGAGTGGTTAAGGTAGTTCATCCACTATCGATCACGTGGTCTGTCAAGACTGAGATTGCTGGTTCGATTTTCACTGCAGGGAGGGTGTACTCGACTCCAATCACAATTGACAAGGATTGCCAGTTTTCCTACCACAGGTCGGGGGTTTTCTCTGGGTACTCCGACTTCCTCCCCCAATAAAAACTGCATGGACGCCATGATATAGCTGAAAAATTGCTAAAAGTGGCGTTAAAACACCATCAAATATAACAAAACAAACAAAAAAGTTAACATGGTCTGTATTCATTAAGTTAGTATGGTCTGTATTCATTAAGTTAGCATGGTCTGTATTCATTAAATTAGTATGGTCTGTATTCATTAAGTTAGCATGGTCTGTATTCATTAAGTTAGCATGGTCTGTATTCATGAAGTTAGCATGGTCTGTATTCATTAAGTTAGCATGATCTGTATTCATTAAGTTAGAATGGTCTGTATTCATTAAGTTAGCATGGTCTGTATTCATTAAGTTATTTTTATAACATTTACCACTTTATTTGACTCTTTGAACTACACGTTTTGAGTTGTACATATGCCTCTAGTTAAATTGTACATATACATCAATGCTTTTATTTGACGTGTCTATCAAAAATACCATATACTCAACTCAATTTCATTGTCCATTCATGAAAAATAAAATGGAACTATATAGGCCTGTTATTGTGTCAATCAATCATTAATACATGTATACAGCTCTCATCTCACGTTGGTGTTGGCGTGCGACAAATTAACAAGTTGGTGAGATGTTGGTAGCAGAATCTCTCTAGAACTTTGACATATCTTAGATTTCCTGATTTTTTTTCAGGCAAAATGTGTTATTTTGATATAATCAATACAGTTTGTTATCACGTTAAGCCGTATATTATATTTTTATCTTGTGCTATTTTCATTTTGACGAGATTTTCATACCGTTACGATGAACGTGAAACAGAAACAGTCTTCACTAACGGAAGGTTGTATTTTATGAAATGTTTCTCGAAGATTTTGCTGTATAACTTGCGTTGTGAAGTACGTTACTTTATATAATAATACACAAACGATACATCCCAAAACGATTGTTTAGACTTTTAGTTAAGTATCTTGGCATAATGGTATAAAGTCTTCTAAGGCTTTTGATTAGTAATATCCACTTTTTAAAAATGTTTTTACTTTTCTAATTTTTCTTGAGAGGAAATGCTACCTTATGGTTTTAAAGTTTTTGTGTACAACTAATTATATTTATAAAAATCACAAAAATCTAAAACGGCGTGGTTGTAAAGCACGAGCCTTCATAAAGAAGAATGTGTAAATATTTTGTTAGAACTTTACTTTAACAGTTAAAACAGAACTATAAGGGAATCATTCAATGTTAAGTTATCCATGTGTCAAGAAAATATCAGGATTCTAAAGATTCATCGCTATATAATTGGTGTTGAAGGCAAAAGGTACGACACCACAATTAATGCCCTTTGCATGAATATTGTTCCCCATAAAACAGAGTATTTCTTTGTAATTTTGTTCTTTGCATTTTTTCTTGTTTTGGTGCTACGTTTTGTGCTTATTGGAAAGAAGTGTCTTTGAAAATTAAACATTTGATGAAATATGATGGGTTAAGAGTAATTTGGTATAGTGAAAAACGTGCAAATGTCCGGTTTTCAGAGTCTCTGGGTTCAATTTTGGATATATTTTGAAAGTGGTAATGTAGTTTCAGTCCCCCAAATGCCATTTCATAAACGAAGGTGGATTTTTTTAATGACTATAATAAACAAATAGGCCTAATTAAATGTGTTCCAAAAATTAAATACAAATTACGAACCGCCTGCCATTTAGGTCTTTACAATTTATTATGGGACAAGCAATTTTAAAGCCTCACACAAAACAAGTTGTTCACTTGTTGTTCAAACTTTTTTATTAAATTAAAACTAATTACGTCCTGATTATGGCTGGAATTTGCTTGATGAATTTTAAATTCCAATCAATCAATCAATCAATCAATCAATCAATCAATCAATCAATCAATCAATCAATCAATCAATCAATCAATCAATCAATCAATCAATCAATCAATCAATCAATCAATCAATCGGTTATTCAAACTGACTGTGATGTACACAACATACACTGTAATGCCCATCTGAATTATCTTTGATCTATCGTTATAAGGTAAGAAAGAAATGGATAAAACAATGAATTTATTTCCATTTCTGCTACTTAGACGCTTCTTGATCTATGATTATTGCGGTTTTATTGTTATTACAGACGTGTCCCTTAACCAGTAAACAAATGCAACATCAAATTTTGTCTTAAAATAAAATATATTGATGAATTACATCTTCTATCTTAAAAGATTGTCTATCCTTCACTATTATCTCCTAATCCTATTTGTAAAAAACAACAAATAATTAAGTCACATCCGATGTCAACAAATTTCTTGTGGCCACATCGTTATATACTAGTTAGAGATTTCTTGTACCCACATTGTAACTCGCTAGTGATTCCTTGTGGCCACATTGTAACTCGCTAGAGATTCTTGTGGCCACATTGTTACTCGTTAGAGATTTCTTGTGGCTACATTGTGACTCGTAAGTGATATTTCTTGTGGCCACATTGTGACTCGTAAGTGATATTCCTTGTAGCCACATCGTTATATACTCGTTAGAGATTTCTTGTGGCCACATTGTAACTCGCTAGAGATTCTTGTGGCCACATTATTACTCGTAAGTGATATTTCTTGTGGCCACATTATTACTCGTAAGTGATATTCCTTGTGGCCACATTATTACTCGTTAGTGATATTCCTTGTGGCCACATTATTACTCGTTAGTGATATTCCTTGTGGCCACTTTGCTACTCGTTAGTGATATTCCTTGTGGCTACATTATTACTCGTTAGTGATATTCCTTGTGGCCACATTATTACTCGTTAGTGATATTCCTTGTGGCCACATTATTACTTATTAGTGATATTCCTTGTGGCCACATTGTTACTCGTTAGAGATTCCTTGTGGCTGCATTGTGACTCATAAGTGATATTTCTTGTCTCCACATTCTTACTCGTTAGAGATTCCTTGCTGCCGCATTGTGGTGTACTAGTAAGTGATTTCTTGTGGCTCCATTGTGACTCGTAAATGATATTCCTTGTGGCCACATTGTGTACTAGTTACTGATTTCTTGTGGCTCCATTGTGACTCGTAAGTGATATTTCTTGTCTCCACATTCTTACTCGTTAGAGATTCCTTGCTGCCACATTGTGTACTAGTAAGTGATTTCTTGTGGCTCCATTGTGACTCGTAAGTGATATTCCTTGTGGCCACATTGTGAACTAGTAAGTGATTTGTGTCCACATTGTGACTCGCAAGTGATATTCCTTAATTGTGGCCACATTGTTACTACTGTCTTACTAACGGTGAAGCCTTTACGAAGGAACTTACTACTATCTTAGTAGTGTAGTATAACAAAGAAACTTGCCCCGTACGGGATCCGGGGGGGCCAAAAGAATAGACCGCAGTCGCGCTAGCTTGTCGTAAAAGGCGACTAAATAGCGCCCAGTACCCTGACCGGCGTGTCAGGTCGGTTTACCTAAAGACCGACTGGGATGTGTGCCCCAGGTGGTTGAATGGGCTACCCCTGGCAAGCTGGGGTTGTCAGGCCATAATACGGAAAACCTGACCGCAAACCATATTAGTGCACCGTGTTGGGAAAAATGCCACGTTCCTCGCACGTTAAAGAACGCTGCTGTAGTATTCGCTATGAGTAGGGATTTCGATCCCGCTACAGGAGGCTGAATTGCCCGACCCTATCCATCCTCCCATTTGCCAGTGGCAATCTAAAATCCGTTACCCCTATTTTTCCTTGTGTCCCATCCCATTTTCATTTCATGTTCATTTTATCATCCATTTCATGTTCATCGCCTGAATATAGCTGAAATAATGCTGCTCGGGCGTTAAACACCATTAATCAATCAATCAATCAATCAATCAATCAAAGAAACTTTATATTTAGTAGGGCAATATCTCGCAACGAAACATGTCAGACTTATTACCAAACAAGTGGATACACACTGTAAACTCATTTATTGGCAGTTTATTCCATAACAAAATATTCTTGACCCCAAGAACCTGTGTCTGAAGCCTATGAATAAAAAGATAACTCAATACAACAGTATATGTAAGATAACTGCACAGAACATATCATTGCAACATGGATAATAGCACGTTTTAAAATGCGTCCAGAAATAACATTATCACAACATCCAACACACACGTGTAGAACACAGAACAAACCTGCATCAAAATTTGTCTTGTTATTTAATGCTTTTATCTTGCTACACGTATTATGTAAAGCAGTTATAAATATAACAATCTCAATGTATTCGTGAACCGAACTCGTTTGTATTTGTGAAATAATTATATCATTTTCACAGTAAATTTCAATGTAAATTATTCCACAATTGACACTGCTGGATAGTTATCATGTTCCTGCCCAGTCAAATGTTAGCTTTAAAATAGTTTCTGACCTGGTAAAGCAAATTCCATATTAATTAGATCATAATTGTGTAAATTCAGTTTCATATTGTGCAATGCAGCACAAAGTTTTGAATAATTGTCAATTTTTGTTTACCTTCTGATGTTCTTGTTTACATCAATTACAATCATATTTTAAAAAGTAGCTTCTAGTTAAATTTTGTAAAGATCATTTTGTTTGTCTACTATTGATCACGTGGTCTGTCAACATTGAGTTTGTGGGTTCGAGTCTCACAGCAGGCAGGGTGCACGCGACTCCAATCTTAATAGACAAGGATTGCCAGCCAGTTTTCCTACCGAAGGTCGGGGGTTTTATCCCGGTACTCTGGCTTCCTCCCCCAATAAATACTGCATAATATAGCTGAAAAATTGCTTAACGCATAAAAAATATTGTTTAACGCCACGTTAAACAATATTCAAACAAACAAACAAACGATTTTAGGGTCGAATGAGACTACCCCATACTACACAGATAAACAACCAGCAGCGCCTGAAGGTTAATTGTTTAATTCCGGTGCACCCATATCCAACGTATAAATAATTTACTATATACAAGAACACAATATTGTTAAAAAAGTCCCTAATATTTCATACATAAATAATATCATACAGATTAATGAAACAATTATGTCATGAAGTAAAACATTAAGACTTAAAGTTATAATTTCTATGATCATATATAAGACAAAACTAGCAGAAATGAAAATATAATACAAGAGAGATAACCATTTCCCTGGATCCTGGACAATAATATCATAGTATATTTTATACTTTATAAATGTGAATTGCGTAATACAAAACAATTTGATATAGTATACATTGTAAATTATTAGGCGAATTTCTCTTCCCCTAAGGAACTGTCAATTCCTTTAAAAACTATCATAGGAACTATCCGAGGAAGAAATCGAATTTTGAATATACGTAGCTGCAGCTCGTGAAATTTGAAAAAATAAGACTCCTCCTTTTTACCCACATTTTCAGTCATAAAAGCAATGCGAACCTATATTTTTGATAACACCAAACGAACCACAATTTAACAAAGGTATTCTGTATTAATTTAATATTAAATTAACTTTTTTCTTTCAACGAAATCATAATCGAATAAGGCTACCGCCATATTGGAAATAATATTGAAATATATTCTAGATGTCACATTCAGACCTGTGTAAAACATAATTAGCGCTCCCTCTGGTGACCTTTAATGAAAAACAATATGTTTATTGATGTTTAATGGATTGTATTTGAAAACGTTTTAATTCTGAATTGCATGTGCGTAACTTTAAGTTTGAAACAACAATAATCAGAAACAATCCATCATTGCCATGCTACCCCACCCCAAACACTGATTTTACGCTACGGATGCATATCCTTATTATTAATCTTTCTAATTTCAATAGATGCTGAAAACCGCCACAACGTTCTCGCTTCCTACAGAAACGTACAGGGTTTTATTGTTAACACATATTGCTTTTGGAGCATCGATGTCATCTGCAATAACTTTAACATTTCCTGTTGTCGCTGAAATGACAGCAATAGACTTTTTACATGCCACGAAAACATTACCGGTTTCATCGACACAAATTCCGCGTGGACATTTTAGACTTGGGCTACTGTACCTGCAGACGATGCTGCCCTCTGTATTATAGCAAATCACCGTATTTGTTCTACTGTCAGAACAGTAAATCCCCTTCGACGTTGCATGTATAAAACAAACTTCGGACATACCAACATCAATCGCAGTTAAAGTATTACCATCCATATCAAGTATCATCATTTCGTTTCCTTTAACTGCTTCAAGACCAGCCACAATAACGCCAGATAGGCCCGATACACCTGTAACCTTCTTTTGTAGTTTCAATGTCCTAACGACTTTAATGTCAGAAATTCTTCCAACGTTGATCATTTTGATATGTTTGTCTTCGGGATACGAAACGGCAACTAAATTACTCTCCATCTTTGCCAACCGACATGGTTTCCCGGAAATAAGTAATTCCTGACATTTACCATTTTCTAGTAAAATAAGACCATTGTAACTGCTACAGTCAGAAATAATAAATTTGTCACTCCCGATTTGCAGAATATCAGATATGATTGAAGCTCCTGTAATATCTAGATGCTCTACAGCTTTCAAGCCATCTATGTTGGCCGACTTTGATTTTTCGCGTGTGTGCTGTGCACCGCCTGGAATAAGTGCACTAGTCATTATATCAAGAGCAGACGAAACAACCTCTATACTCCCGAGTGAATTGACATGTATATCACTATTGCCACTTAAAGTCAACGTCTTGTTTATCAACACGTTTTTATCCAAGGATCGAATCTTTTCTCTTTCTGATCCCAACAACTTTTCCAAATCGTGAATGCCAAGAAAACATTGAATATCAGATGATTGCGCTTTAGCTATCTCAAAGTTGTTCTTTATTTCCGAGACAGCCGTTATAATTTTATCAATATAACCAATGTGTTTCTTAATTTGGGTTGTCTCTCTTTCCGCCATATCGTCAAACTGATGGAACAAGTTTTGTTCAAGTTGATCGAAACGTTTGTTAAATTTACTCCTTAAATGGTCCAATTTTGCCTTGACTCCCCTCTTCTGATTTGGAATGTTATTCATGTTCTTATTTCTGTTTTGTTTTAAACCTTCTAAGTCCTGCAATACAACTTCCATATTCTTTTCGAAATCAGAGCAGTACAAGGATGACCTGACATTTCGAGAAACGCTCTTAAGTGATGTTATACCTTTACATTCCGCGTGTGTCGTTGTGACGCATCTCTCGCAGCATGGTTCTAAATGGTTTGGACAGTATACATCTAGACTTTTGTCGTGTATGCTACAATCTTGCTTAATTTTGAAAACAAATGAGGGAAATGACAGATATTTTTTTTTATCTAAAACATCGTGTTCACGGGTAGCTCTTGACAATTTGTGGTGTTCTAAACATACTTTACACAGGCCTTCTTCGCACGTGGGACACCATACTGCTGCTACTATCGTCTGCTGCCGACCTTCACAGGGACCACATAACAACGAAGATGACATTTCTTTCTTTTTGCCTGCAACAAATATAAATTATCTGAAGCCTGATATGTAAAGTTACGTTGTATTTGAAGCCTGATATGTAAAGTTACGTTGTATCTGAAGCCTAATAAGTAAAGTTACGTTGACATAAAGTATGGCTAGAGAATTATTTCTGTTTTGTAATGTATGAGACGCCGATCGCGTTTTCGAGTTTACGATAATTCAATAATTAATTATTAGATTTAGATTTTAGTCAGACTAAAGTTGATTGCTGTTCGAATTATATTAAATGTAATGTAAGGAAGATACCTTCTGAAACAAGTTAATTGTAAGAAACCCGAACGGTCAACAAAGAAGCTACCTTCTGAATAATAACAACGGTCAACAAGGAAGCTACCTTCCTAAACAAATAAAGTGTAAGAGCCCAGAAAAACGAACAACAAGGAAGCTACCTTTTGAAACAAGTAAATTGTAAGATAAACGATCGGTCATCAAGGAAGCAACCTTTTGAAACAAGAAATTGTAAGAAACCCGAACGGTCAACAAGGAAGCTACCTTCTGAAACCAGAAAATTGTAAGAAATCATAACAACGGTCAACAAGGAAGCTATCTTCTGAAACAAGTAAATTGTACAAAAACCAAACGGTCAACAAGAAAGCTATCCTCTGAAGCAAGTAAATTGTACGAAAACCGAACTGTCAACAAGGAACAAATAAACTACCTTCTGAAACAAGTAAATTGTACGAAAGCCCGAACACCATTCCGGTGGACAAGAAAGCTACCTGCTAAAACAAGTAAATTGTACGAACACGGAACTGACAAGGAAGCTACCTTTTGAAACAAGTAAATTGTGAGAAAACCACACGGCCAACAAGGAAGCAACCTTTTTACAATAAATTGTAAGAACAAGGGAGATACCCTTTGAAAGATGTAAATTGCAAGAAACCAGAACAACGGTAAACAAGGATCTGTTTTGTGAAACAAGTTCATTTTAAGAAACCAGAACCACGGTCAACAATGAAGCTACCTTTTGAAACAAGTAAATTGTAAGTAAGCCGATCGGTAACACAGAAAGCTACCTTATGAAACAGTTAATTGTAAGAAAGGCCGAACGAACGGTCAACAAGGAAGCTATCGTTTGAAACAAGTAAACTGTAGAAACCCGAATGGTCAACAAGGAAGCTATTTTCTGAAACAATTTAATTGTAAGAAAAAAGAACGGTCAATAAGGTAGCTACATTCTGAAACAAGCATAGAAACCTGAACAGCGGTCAACAAAGAAGCTAAAATGGTAAATTGTAAGAAAGCCAGAACGGTCAAAATGGAAGTTACCTTCTTAAACAAGTAAATTGTTACAAACACGGAACGGACAACAATGAAGCTACCATTTGAATCAAGTAAATTGTAAGAAACAAGAACGGTCAACAATTTAGGAAGCTACCTTCTGAAACAAGAAAGCTACCCTCTAAAACAAGTAAATTGTAAAAAGTTCTGATCAGTCAACAAGAAAGCTACCGTCTGAAATAGGTAAATTGTAAGAAAAACCAAGCGGGCATAAAAGAAGATACTTTTTGAAAGAATTAAATTGTAAGAAACCAGAACAACAGTCAACCAGGAAGCTACCTTTTATAACGAGTAAATTGTAAGAAACCAGAACATCGGTCAACAAAGAAGCTATCTTTTGAAACAAGTAAATTGTACGAAATCGATCAGTAAAACAGAAAGCTAACTGTAAATTGTAAGAAAGCCCGAACGAACGGTCAACAAAGAAGCTACCTTTTGAAACAAGTAAATTTTACGAAACCCTAATGATCAACATTGCAGCTACTTTCTAAAACAATTTAATTGTAAGAAAAACGAGCGGTCAATAAGGAAACAAGTAAAGTGTAAGAACGTGAACAGCGGTTAACAAGGAAGCTACCTTTGAAACAGGTTAATTGTAAGAAAGCCCGAACGGTTAACACGGAAGCTACCTTCTGAAACAAGTAAATTGTAAGAACCCAGAACAACGATCAACAAGGAAGCTACCTTTTGAAACAAGTATAAATTGTACAAAAACCAAACGGTCAACAAAAAAGCTTCCTTCTGCCCATCTAGTTCTAGGGAAAGGTACCAGGAAAGACCCACAGAACTGATCATCTAGTTCACGGTCTGGGAAGGTACCAGAAAAGACCCACAGAGCTCCCCTCTTGTTCACGGTCTGCATGGGAAGGTACCAAGAAAGACCCACCATCTAGTTCATGGACTCGGAACCTACGAGGAAACCCACAGAGCTGCCCTCTAGTTCACGGTCTGGGAAAGGTACCAGGAAAGACCCACAGAACTGATCATCTAGTTCACGGTCTGGGAAGGTACCAGGAAAGACACACAGAGCTCCCCTCTTGTTCACGGTCTGCATGGGACGGTACCAAGAAAGACCCACCATCTAGTTCATGGACTCGGAAGCTACGAGGAAACCCACAGAGCTGCCCTCTAGTTCACGGTCTGGGAAAGGTACCAGGAAAGACCCACTGAACTGATCATCTAGTTCATGGTCTGGGAAGGTACCAGGAAAGACCCACAGAGCTCCCCTCTTGTTCACGGTCTGCATGGGAAGGTACCAAGAAAGACCCACCATCTAGTTCATGGACTCGGAAGCTACGAGGAAACCCACAGAGCTGCCCTCTAGTTCACGGTCTGGGAAAGGTACCAGGAAAGACCCACAGAGCTGCCCTCTAGTTCACGGTCTGGGAAGGTACCAGGAAAGACCCACAGAACTGATCATCTAGTTCATGGTCTGGGAAAGGTACCAGGAAAGACCCACAGAACTGATCATCTAGTTCATGGTCTGGGAAGGTACCAGGAAAGACCCACAGAGCTGCCCTCTAGTTCATGGTCTGGGAAGGTACGAGGAAAGACCCACAGAGCTGCCCTCTAGTTCATGGTCTGGGAAGGTACGAGGAAAGACCCACAGAGCTGATCATCTAGTTCACGGTTGGAAAGGTACGAGGAAAGACCCACAGAGCAGCCCTCTAGTTCACGGTGGATGATAAGGTTGTCGTTTCTTTGTTGGTTGTCCAGTACGAGGATCCTGGCTGCGTACCATAAGGAGAGACTTGTTTGGGAGTGATATGCTCCTCGCACGTTCTGGATTTGAAAAATTGTATGTTCTTATGCCAACAAGATCAAAAAGGCTACATTTTGGGTACATGCCAGTTATTTATTGATCATTTTGGTCCAGCACCTGCTGTCTAATTGAATTGTTTCTTCTCCATATGCAACTATTACTGTCATAATTAGGTTCGATAACTCTGTTTTTCAATGAACATCTGTTGTACATCATTAACAGCTAAATTTTTGAGTATATATCAAACTGCTATTAATAACACTTGTATTTTTTATCATATTATTAATATTAGATATTTTTTCCATTTTTTTAATATATATTTTAATTTTATCATGAATAGAGTTTCTCGATTATTGTTTTTTCCACGTAGCATCTTTTTTTTTATTCTCAAAAACTAATACTATAGTTTTTAATTTAATAAATAACAGAAAATTATCAATAAATTATGGTTACCTAATAAACATTTGTGACAGATGTGTTATTTAGAACACCTTTAAGGTATTGAAATTTCGGTAGCCATTTTACCCATGTTGTGTCATCCTGATAAAGCTTGCACTGTCATAAACTTGTATTCTCTGTACAAGATGTTTATTGAACAGCTTATTCCTTAAAACTTGCATTTTTGACTACCTTTATGGCAGAGAAAACTGCGATAAAAAACGGGATATTTTTGTAAATTACTTTTATAGAAATACTTTATAAATGTTTATCACAAAGATCATTACCACATTTTTAATTTAAGAAAAGCACAATTTAAGTTAATTCTACTCTTTCTAATGACAGTATTTCGTAAGTCAAATACTCTTAAACATGTTAAATGTTTTTGTTTAATTGTCAACATATTTACTTCTAATTTAAAAATGTTACAAATTTCTAAGATATAATTAGACCACAAAAATGCCAGACAACCAGGTCTCCTGTCTGAACGCAGAAGATGTATCCGCCATGTTAAAAACTGTAAAATAAGCGAATTTCAAACAAGAAAACTTTTGATGCAAAGCATCAGTTCGCCGCCGATTTATTCTACATTCTGCACGCGTTTGTCAAAGTGATTTCTAAAACAAGACACTTGAACTTATTCTGTAACATTTAATAGTATCCACTATCAAATAATATCCCATGGAAAACTTTCAATATTAATTTCTTTCCAGGGACATTTTTTTTATATTAAATGTTTTCCGCCTCTATTAAATTCTTTCCTTCACAATCTGACTTGGGTGATTAGATATCCAAGTGTCTGAAAGGGGTTTCTTTGAGGGGGACTATTGAAAAAAGTGGGGCATGGTTTTTTGTGGTGGAAAGTACTCAAAGAGGAAGTTGTTTTGTAAATAAGTTTATAAGAGACTTTAACATTAAATTAAATTTGGGATAATATTTTATTATCAAATATTATCCAGGATAATATTTCATTATATAATATTTTCCAAGATAATATTTAGCATTAAATATTATTCAGGGTAATATTTTATTATCAAATATTATAAGGATTAACTACAAAAAATATTTTCTCCATCGAAGGATAACAAAATTTCCGTTTTGCACATTGTATAATCCGCGTAGCGGATTATATTAAATGTGCACAACGGAAATTTTGTTATCCTTCGAAGGAGAAAATATTTTATGTAGTTAATACTTATAAATAAATTCAAACAATAGAATACACTCAACAATTTTATTTTTGTAACTGGACATTTTTTTTTTAAAGAGATCAACACAAAAACTGTTAGTTTCCCGTGGAGTAATATATGACGTCAAATGGCGCGTGTCTCCATGACGATCAAATTTGTTTTCCATCCTCTGATAGAAAATATTTTCCAGCCAATCAAAAGTCAGTATTCTCGCAAAATTTATTTATTCCAGGATAATATTTCATTATACAATATTTTCCAAGATAATATTTAGCATTATATATTATTCAGGATAATATTTCATTATTAAATAAAAACTTGGAAAATATTACACAATGAAACTTTATCCAGGATGATATTTAATGAACAAACATAATTGGATCATAAAATGTGTATATCAGAAAAATAATGCATTACTACATACAATTCAATTATTCATGAAGTGAAAAGATTGTTTAATGACAATGCATTTGTCATATATGCTACTGTTTTTGATCTTTTTTATTCGTTTTGGTTTGGGCGTGTCTAATTCCACTTCAGTCTCACTCTCATTTTGAACATAGCCATCTAATGGTGTTAAAGGTAGGTAAAAAAAGTGATTATATTTTACATCTGAATACTGTTCATCAGTCAGTGTAAACTTGTTTATTAACATGATTAAGGATATTATTTAATACCATCAAATTGTGTCCACTTTGAACTTTGGAATGTCTCTAGGTCTTTCTATTGTTCTCAACACAATTAAACAGTGGAGAAAATCTCACAGGATTGGAAAGTATTTAATTGTGAGATATAGTCCCATGGAAAAAAAATTAATATTAAAAACTATCCACCGGATATATTTTAATCAGGATAGAATTATGTCTTACAATTCCCCATAAGTTTCTATGTAAAGCTAAGCCCTGCTGTTGTGGCTAGTTTCAATTGCCATTTTCTAAATTTGTGCAGATGTAATCTTTTGTCATATATTAAATCATAAATATACTTGAATTAAAACTAATATTCATGTGGTTCAATTAAATTTTTGACAAAATATTTATTTATTGAATCTTACAAATATCGGCGTACTCCGGAATTGTCTACGCAAAATAGCCTTTTATTCTGGTTTCCGATTTTTCAAAGCTACGCTTGTCGATAGAGCTATCAACGAAAGACTTAGTACCAGGATAAAAATGGTCTCCCTCTATTATTAACTTCCGTAAATGGAATACTAAAAAAGTTATTATTACTGATATTACATGAAACTTTGATATCACAAAAGCAAATTTGAAGTCAAACCTCATACACTATCTTTATTTTTTACTCAAGTCAAATGATTAACATTCTTGTAGCAAAATTCTGTTCATTTATGGTAACTAAGTGTACTTAAAAATATATTATAGCTCACATAAAAACCTTGCATTCTGATTGGTTAGCAAGCCGTATACATCAGGCTATGTATACGTCTACAGCCGTATACATAAAGCATATTTTTATCCCGTATGGGGCCCCTGGGAAAACAAATCATCATGGCCGCCTTCGTTCCGCTTCGATTGAAAAAGTAACAAAATGAAACAATGTCTGAACCGAACATGTTTTAAACGACGTAATATGTAATATATTTGTTTAAATAACAGAAGGGAAGTCAATTAAGAAACAAATCTACTCAAATATCAGCGATAGAAGGCACGGAAAAAGGGGGTGGTGGTGGTTCTGGGTCAATAATGTCAGTCTCAGGTCACAAATCCTGTATGATTTTAGTGTCCTCTATAAAAGTGTGTCAATGCACAAAACAACAAACGAGAAACTTGATCTCAAGCGCACTAAAAGTTAATAAATACATGTAAGTACCTACACTGCATCATCATGCACTCTTCAGTCAAGACATCGTCAAAATCCGTTGATATTCATTTTGATTTCCATCGTCCAAAATCCAATGATATTCATTTTAATGGCATCAAAGTGACATTACCGTCAATAACTAGTTTTCTTATTTTAATTCACTTATCAACGTCGACATCCACACATCAATCAAAACCAATACAAGCTCCACCGATATTGAATTTGGAGCTTCGCAAACTTTTACCTTGACACTTCCCAGTTTAAGGATACAATTGGGTTATTTATTGAACATAAGATGATTAATATTTAAAAAAGGTAAATTTTCGCTGTTACTTAATATATAATAATACTTTCTTATTTTTATTTATTTAATGTTCAACAAAAATATAGTTTGTTTTTATATAAACTTTAGTTATAAATCCCGAATGGGCCTCGATCGTCTAAGCGTTATAAAAGTAATGATGGGGTGGCATAAGGGACAATATTTATTGAATATATTTTGATTTTATCAATAATAACGTAATTTGCCCAATTCCAGAGTGCAATTTTGTGTTATAAAAACTATTAATAAAAATGCATTTTTTTAAAAATATTATGCGTTCACTTAAAACGTATATTTTCCAAACAAATACGGATCCAAAAAAATTTACGCTACATAGACCTAGTTCTTTCTTAAATATTTGTGTTTCCCGTAAAATGCGGCGATAATGAAATGGGGCGGGGCCTCTGTGGCCGAGTGGTCAAGGTAGTTCGTCTGCTATTGATCACGTAGTCTGTCAACACAGGGGATTGCGGGTTCGATTCTCACTGCAGGCAGGGTGTACTCGACTCCAATCTTAATTGACAAGGATTGCCAGTTTTCCTACCGCAGTTCGGTTGTTTTCACCGGGTACTCCGGCTTCCTCCCCCAATATAAAAACTGGACGCCATGATATAGCAGAAAAATTGCTGAAATTGGCGTTAAACACCATCAAACAAACAAATGAAATGGGAAGTATGAAGATCAGCAATTAAAGTGTTAAAAATGTGAAAATCAAAAACATAAATGTGTCTTCTATTTGTATAATTTATATGTGCAAAACATAGTTTATACCAGCTGTATTTATACAATTCACGTCAGAAGTGGTGCATAAATTACTATTTTGCATTGAAACAATGTAACTATAAGGCAGAAAATAAGGCTTGTTTCAAACAAAATGGGAAGTAGTTTGCAAGTAATTTAAACTGATAAAATGTATATCATTAAAAAAATAAGAGACTGTAGTACCAGGAACAATTTTTAAAACCATATATATTTTATTTATTTAACAAGAAATCTGCGTTTTTAAAAAATCGTCCCTATATTTTTCTATTGAATGGAAAATGACTTGACTTGACTTGGGGAGTTTTTTACGTCCTACACCGACAACTTAATGCCCTTGGTCGGACGGTTGAGTGGAAAATCCAATATGGCTGACAAAAATACGTCACGCAAGTCACGTGATGTCGCTATTTGGTTGTATATGTCCTCCTGTAAACCTCAAATACTGCTCGATGGACGCTATGCCGAATTTTACTGCCGTTATAATCCAAAGTTAGTTTTGTGATTTGTCGGATAAAAAAAAAATATAAACAAAAAAAGCGAGGGTACGATTATTCGTTCTAGATGGAAGCCAATCAATCAATCAGTCGATCGATGCTTTGCTCAGAAAGTGTAGAACCAAAATGCTACAAATGTCTCAAATTATGATTGGTTCTAAGAATGGAGTGAATTTATAAATTATGGATTTTAAAGAGGTCAATACTCTTTGTATGGACCTTGTATAATTATATTGACCGACAGATGACGAAGGTCAATATCCGTCTAAAAGGTCCATATAAAGCGTATTGACCGAATTAAAAGTCCTTAATTGTTATATTACATATCAAAATCACACCGCTAATATTGTTAATATGATTGTATAAAGTATTAAAATCGGATCTATATTTAGTAACCTGCCTCACATATACCGGTCTATTTTTAGGAACATAGCTTGAATATAGGTAAAAATAACAAGTACTATCTTTAAAAAGATAACCGACGCAGTAAGTTATGCATTGAACTACGAATCGCCATTATTGTCATACAAATTCCCCGTTTCAATAGATAATTGTCTGTCAGCCAAAAAAAAATTCCATAAAACATTTCTGTAAATTTTTTGGGGGAAGTACTGACGGACAATTATTACTACGTGAAAGAAATCATGAACCTATAAATTAACACTAGTCCCAGGTGAAACGAGTTTGAAATTATTAATTTATACATGTGTGCCCCCCTCCCCCTCATATGTGTTTTTATATTTCAACAGATTATTTTATTTACGTGTTTTCGATATTAACAGATTTACCAAGCATACAGTTAACTTAAAACTGATAATTTACATACAACTATACAACTACATGTACTTTGTTGTACATGTATTCCAGAACGTTTATTGCTATATGTATTGAAACCCACTGCCTAAGATATAGAAATGAAGTTTTTTTTCTGCGAGCACCAAAGCAGTTATACAATAATGTAAACAAATTGAATATTAGAAATTTTTTAATAAAATGTTTCTAGTTTAAAATTCACTGAGTAAGCAAAGTATACTTTAGAATTAGAGCCACAGCTCTTTATCTATGTGTGTACTACGACGGACGCCCAAGAACAATAATAATACATTTGATTTAATATCAACATGTTTATAAAATAATTGTAACTAATTTGTATTTAATAAAGAAAATAATTAATTTTAATCTGCGCTGTAGATCTACTTAAAATAAAAAATATTTAGCATTTTTGTACAAGTTGTTTGATATAAAAATTTTACAAACTGCAGCTCATCTCTATTGTTCTTAATACTTAAATTGCACTAAAAAACTAATTTTATAAACAAACACACGGCAAAATCTAATAATAATAGTACAAAATTTTAAAGGTGAATTGTCAATTTACCACCCTGTTCCGAACCCCTGTCAAAATTACCACCCTGTTCCGAACCACAGTCCAATTGCTTTTTGACTAATCAAGAAACAGAATTACGACCAAGTGACTTGCTTTTTCGAGAGGTGAAGTGTCATGAGGTCAAAGGGTAAAAAGTGAATATAATACCGACTGCGTCGGAAAAAACATAGCGTCACTATAATTTAAAAATAGAAGCAAGGGATCCGGAACGCCTTTGGTTGTCGGTAGAACAGTAATAAATGTTTTTGCTATAGTCGAAAATACTAACATTTCTGTGATGTGATTTGCATACCTTTCTAACATTCCTCGGCATTTACCTGGACTAGGAAATTAATAAACTTTCATTTTCCATTAAAAAAAATATATGCCATATATATCCGTGACCAATTCCTTTTTTCGCTAGTTACAACATTTTGAGACGCTCCCACTTTTACGTAAATACTTCATTGTTTAAATCAACGTGCAGACTGCACCGAAGGAAAGGTTGCTTTGAAAGTATGAAATGAGATTCCTGCCTCATGTTTGACAGGTAATAAAACAAACCAATGTAAAATAAATCAGGTAAATTTAAAAACATATTAGATATTAATTAAAAAGACAAGAAAAAACTTTGCAATCCTCATAATTGATAGCCCCAGTTCCCCTATGTCTTGAATGGCAATGTTCAGGGCTTTGCTGTTGGAAACTCCTAAAATACGTTTTGCTCAAACTATAAATACCAGGTGCACAATTCCACCATATGACAAAGGATTCTGCACAAGTTTCATCATATTCCGCTCAGTGGTGCAAGTAGTTATGGATAAGAGATAGGTATTCCCTACATCAAAGAATGGCAAGTCAATGTTTGCTATGGGAAATCCTAAATATCATTCCAATCAAAAAATAAATTATCAGATGTACAATAGCACTATGTGTCAAAGAGTCCATCAAAATTGCATCAAAATCCATTCAGTGCAACGATACAATGGAAGATGTTTCTATCATAAATATATTAATAAATTAGACAAAATTGCTGCTGCCCATTTCAGACATAAAAATCGCACCTGTTATATGGTTGGAATATAACTTGCATCAAATACATGTACATATATGTAAATGTCTCCCTATAAATTTAAGTGATGGCATAAGCTTCTAAAATATTCATAACTAAAATAATTATACCCCCCGCAAACTTGTTTGGGGGGTATATAGAAATCACCCTGTCTGTCTGTCTGTCCGCATCCCTTGTAAGCGTTTCTCCTCATAAACCGTTTGACAGAGTTTGATGAAACTTTACATGAAGGAAGTACATCATATGTAGATGTGCATGGAGAATTTGGGTCGCTGTCGGATATTATTCAGGGGAGATAATTGGATTCAAGATCAAGAACTGGGAAAACTATAGAAAGCAAAGAAACTTGGTGAATAAAATTAGAAAGCATCTATAAAGCAATATTTCTTCGAAAGGTGTGTAGGGGGACCTAGATCTAGCAATTTTTGGCCTACAATAAAACCATTTCTAAGTAATAAAGGCAATATAAATAATAACGAAATAATTTTAGAAGAAAATAATAAAATTATTAGTGACCAGACACAAGTAGACACAATTTAACAACTTTTTTATAAATGTAGCAAAAGACATCGGATCAAATGTCACTACATGTACTAATGAAAATGAACATCCAAGCTTAACAAAAATTAAAGAAAATAGGAAAGATCTTGAATCATTAAAATTTAAAGAAATTGAATTTACTTTTGTAGAAAAACAAATTAATAAGGCCAATATCAAGAAAGCTACAGGTAAAGATGGTATTTCACCTAAACTATTAAAGCTTGCATAACCTGCTATCATCAAGCCTATAACAAATTTGATAAAAGCTTTACATCCTCAAAATTTCCAAATAAACTGAAGAGGCACAAGTTGTTCCCTGCTACAAGAAAAACAATGCCCTAGAAAAATCAAATTATAGACCTGTAAGTATTCTGCCTGATATATATACATTTTTTGAAAGGGCCATAAATGATCAATTAACCGGGTATTTCTATCAAATATTTCACCACTATCTTTCGGCATTCCGCGCTGGATATGGCTGTCAATCTCCCTTCTAAAAATACTGGAAGACTGGAAAAAAGCATTGGATGATAAAAAATTTACTGCTGCTATATTAATGGACCTACCTAAAGCTTTCGATTGTCTACCTTATAACCTTTTAATTGATAAACTCAAGTCATACGGCGTTACAGGTACAGCTCTTGAGCTTCTTCAAGATTATCTCTGGGATAGGAAACAGTGTGTTAAAGTGAGTGATTAGGAGGTACCACAGGGATCTATTCTTGGCCCTATTCTTTTCAATATATTCATTAACGATATTTTCTATTTTATACATGACTCGTCCCTGTACAACTATGCGGACGACAACACGCTTTCCTATGCCGGATATGACCTTGACCTTGAAGAAGTAAAAACTAAACTAGAAACAAATAGTACAAAATTAATAGAGTGGTTTACTGTAAACCAAATGAAAGCAAACCCGAATAAATTTCAAGCTATTGCTATTGGAAATAAAACCCATGATAAAAATTTAACTTTTAACATTAACAATAATATTATAAAGTGTGAAGACGAAATAAAACTTTTAGGGGGTAACAATTCACTACCAGCTTAAATTCAATACCCACATAGCTAATATATGGAAAAATGCATCACGACAACTAAACACACTTAAAAGAGTAGGAAAATATTTGAACAAATTAGGCAGATTAACAATATACCATACCTTCATTCTATCAAACTTCAATTACTGCCATGTCACCTGGCACTTTTGTAATGAAGCTAATACCAATAAAATGGAAAAAAATCCAAGAAAGAGCCCTTAAATTTATTTATAATGATTATAACAGCACTTATAAAGAACTACTGATAAAATAAAAAATGCCATCTTTAAAAGTAAGAAGAATAAGAAATATTGCACTAGAAACTTTCAAAATAGTAAACAAACAAAGCCCAGTGTATCTCCATGATTTAATTGATATAAAAGATCATAAATATAATTTCAGATACCAACATACAGCTAAACTACCTAGTGTCAAAACATCCAGGTATGGCTTAAATTCATTCAAATATTTTGCTGCCAAAACATGGAATGATTTTCCCGACCACTTCCGCAAGGAAACTTCTTTTAATCAATTTCTGAATTCCTGGAACGGCAAGTCATGCCATTGTTCTTCCTGCTTCTCCAACTGATGCTTCAATTTTCAGCTCCTAGGTAATTTCTGCGTGTTACTGTAAATGTGAAGTATGCTTGTAATTTAATTTTTACGGAAGCTTATTAGTGCCAAAAAATATTTATTTATTTTTTTATTTTTTACACTTTAATCTGTAAAATTTACACTTTATTCTGTAAATTATACACATTATTCTGTAAAATTTACACATTATTCTGTAAAATTTACACTTTAATCTGTAAATTTAACACTTTAATCTGTAAATTTTACACTTTTTTCTGTAAGTTTTACACTTTAATCTATAATTTTTACACTTTAATCTGTAAAATTTACATTTTAATCTGTAAAATGTATACTTTATTCTGTAAAATTTACACTTTATTCTGTAAATTTTACACTTTGGGTTTTTATTACATACGCCAGCATTTAACTCTATGATTTTTTGAGGGAACCCATCTACATGTATACAGATGTGCATTTTTATTCCATACCGTGAAAGTTTATCATACCCGTCAATGTGCCAAACCGAATTTGAACCTTTAATGGAATATGTTCTTCTTCTGAGTCTTCTTTTTTTCCAGTATTCAATACCTTCAGGATCAATAATTTGCAACAAATAGCGAACCGGCTTTTGGTCCACAACCAATTCCCTGTCTAGACACTTCATGTGCATCAAACGATACCCATTCATTTACCAGTGATTTTCACATTGTAGAAGTAAAAATAATGCAATCTCTAAAATGTCACTTTTAAACTTACGACGATAAAGTCCTAAATTTCTCGTTAATCTTTTAAGCGTACGAATACCTATGTAATGTCATGTAATTCTTCTATACATTTTACTATTTCACTGTATTTAAGGCCTAATTTTAAATATTCTTTAATCAAATTTTTCCGGTCCATTTCTTCACTGTCATATATTTGACTATCTTACTGTATTGAAGGATTAATTAGAAATATTCTATAATTAAAGTTTCCAGGTCTACTTATAACTAATGTTATGGAAAGAAATGGCCTTTTCAGAATCAGCAATATCTACATGTATAAAAAGTACACATAAAAGTGAGATAGTGTTAATTTTAAATGTACAAGTGTAAATTTTAAAGAAAATGTATAACTTACAGAATATTGTGTAAATTTTACAGAATAAAGTATAAAATTTACAGAAAAAAGTGTAAAATTTACAAAATGAGGTGTAAAATTTACAGATTAAAGTGTAAATTTTGCAGAATAAAGTATAAAATTTACAGAATACAGTGTAAAATTTACAGATTAAAGTGTCAATTTTGCAGAAAAAAGTATAAAATTTACAGATTATTCTGTAAAATTTACAGATTAAAATGTAAATTTTACAGAATAAAGTGTAAATTTTACAAGATAAAGTATAAAATTAAAAGATATATTTACAGATTAAAGTGTAAATTTTACAGAATAAAGTATAAAATTTACAGATTAAAATGTAAAATTTACAAATTAAAGTGTAAAATTTACAGAAAAAAGTATAAAATTTACAAAATAAAGTATAAATTTTACAGATTAAAGTGTAAAATTTACACTTTAATCTGTAAATTTTACAAATTAAAGTGTAAAAAATAAAAAATAAATAAATATTTTTTGGCACTAATACGCTTCCGTAAATTTTAAACATATCATAATGTTTTATATGTAGATTGTGTATGTCTCTGTACTGGTGTATGCATGCTAAATGTCAATGTCTGAAGGCTCTTCTTTGATTATTTGCTTTGCACTTTTTATTTATCTGTTTTGCTGCTTCATAGTGCTTCTTAAGCTAATAATATAAATGTTGTGCTCCTAATGTTGCATGCAAATATGATTATTAATGGAGCTTAAATTATTATTATGTGTTTTACTATATGTGCATGTCGTTGTATGTTAAAATATGTATGTTATGTCGATTTTAAAAGCTCCAAGGAGCTTATGTTTGTCTGTTTTTATGATAACATCGACACTAAATAAAGCTTTTGTATTGTATATTGTATTGTATTTTCAAATAATATTTACCTTCCCAAAAAATATTGTATCTTGTTCATGCCTTTTATCAGTTTTATTGTTACATGTACTATCATGCCTCATGTGAGGCCTTTAATGAAATAAAATGTTTCAAATGTTTCAAATGATATCCTCTCGGGTTGGGTGGGGTCTTCTCCCGTTTATACCCACTTTTCTATTACTGAAACAATTACTACTGCTCTTAACAGTTTAACATGTGTCACAGAAAATGTGTGGTGCATCATTATTTGAACTTAAACATTTTTAAGCATTTACTAGCCTCACAATGCAGTATTAAACCTTTTCGTACATTCAACCCATCATGAGGGAATTTCACCAGCTATATTTAGCAAATAAAGAGGGAAACAACGCATGTCTTATCATGTTATTTCATACATACAAACATTTAACTTTCCTCAAAAGTTTTAGCTCTTGACCAATTATTTAAAGAGTTAACATGGTTCGTTTCAATTTTTTTCTACTGAAAGACATTTTTCACACAGGTTATAATGATGAAACTTTTTTTACCACCAATTATATTGGACTTGGGATTCTTTAACTTTCGATTTGCAAGTATTGTGCATGGACGGCTGCCATTATACATTAAATTTGTAATTTTAACTCGTGTTAAGTAGTCGTGTTTCTAATTTTACATTTTACAAAATGTTTCGAGTTAGCAGTTATCACAGACACAACATCAACATGCCGTCAGCGGAAAAAGTACTTTCATTTCCAAAAGCTTAAGATAAAACAATTAACTTACTTACCACAAATAGGATTGTGTTGACATCTGTCTTAAATTATGCCGTTTTAACTTCCTCATACATTGATTGTTTGTGGGGTTTTATAATCAAAGTACTGATGTAATGTTTACTCGTGCATCCACGTCATATGACATTGCACCAGATTGCACTACAAACGAGTTATGTCTCATGTTAAAGTTAGTGCACTTCTGGTCATCGCATATTATTTAATTGTATATCAGTATATAGATTTGGTAGCTGTATTCATTTCGTTTTAGTTAACGTCAGTAGATTTTGTCAGGAATTGTTGTTTTGTTAACATGTGATGCGGAAATGTTTCCATTTGGTGAATTCTTTTTTCAGTTGTATTACAATATTTCTGAAAACCCGTTCAATTTCATTGAAACTGATTAATATGTCTGTATCCTCAAAGATGGTCTGTTTTGCTTTTAACTTTATATTTAATTGACATTAGCCTAGTCTATGAGTATGTTTGCTTTTACGACATTAAAAAATGTTTTATATAAATTGTTAAACAACAAATTAAATTTTCAAATCAATATATCTTCTGCATTCAGAACATGAACAACATATTCATTAGTTTACATTTGAAATCGTGTTTCATACCACCAAAAAACGTGTATCATACATTAGTATGAGGATATATACACATGTAAACAGGGCCTCGGTGGCCGAGTGGTCAAGGTAGTTCTTAGCTACTATTTTATAGAGGCTGGAATAGTAAAAATTAAAGATCTAATGTATGAAGTAATTCCTGGCTTTCTAAGGCCACGTTGAAATTGTTCAGGAAATTAATCCTGACATATTAGAGACCTTTCAGATGATTACAAATTATACAAAATAATTGGATATTGGAGTTAGTTAATGGTTTAGATAATTATACAAAAGTGAGCATATACAAACCAAAACTTTGTATTTCAAATTATACTATTCCAAGAGATTGTAACCATATTCTACCTAAAGATATACTTATGTGTAGTACTAAAGATTTCTATAATATTTTAGTTAAAGTGTTTCAAAAACCAACTTCAGAACAATTTTGGATAGAAAAATTTGGTTATGTAGATTTTGCAAAATCTTACAAGTTATCAAGGTTCCAGGTTTTGTCTCCTCAAAGCATTGAATTGAATTACAAAATACTTATGAATATTATTTATAGTAATGACAAATTGTTGTTGTGTAGAAAAGTAGATAGTGACATCTGTCAAATTTGTAAGAAGCATAGAGAAGATTTATTTCATATGTTTTTACATTGCGATGAACTACAAGGATTTCACAGTTTTGTAAATTGATATTTTATTTGATGTTTTTCAAAATGCAAAAAAATGTTAATAGTCTGGGTTATGAACAACTCATTTTAATAGGATACCTTCAAACAGATGATATACTCAATTTCGTAATAAGCATCTTTAAAAGAAGACAGTATTTCAGTATTTATGGAAAAATGTAAGATGTTAATAGACCACGTGATCAATAGTTGACGAACTAAACCACTCGGCCACAGAGGCCCCTGAAACTGTTAGATAAAATTATTATATATAACTGTATGCATCATGTTTAGTCAGTATCCCGTTGTGAAACAGTTCACAGATATACAACGGTATAAGCAATGTCTATGTTAGCTATTGCATCCTTGTGGGATGTCAAAGTATAACAAAAAAACACACCACCTTCTGACACGATATTAAATCAGAACTAAGCATATCCTCTGACCATTCTGCACAAAACATATCCTCTGACTATTCAGGCATAATCTCAAATCAGAACAAAACACATCCATTTATGCATAATATCAAATCGGAAAAAAACACATCCTATGACCATTCAAGCATAATATCAAATCAGAACAAAACATCCTCTGACCATTCAGGCATAATATCAAATCAGAACAAAACACATCCTCGGACCATTCAAGCATATCAAATCAGAACAAAAAACACCCTTTGACCATTCAGGTATAATATCAAATCAGAACAAAACACATCCTCTGACCATTCAAGCATAATATCAAATCAGAACAAAACACACCCTCTGACCATTCAGGTATAATATCAAATCAGAACAAAACACATCCTCTGACCATTCAAGCATAATATCAAATCAGAACAAAACACACCCTCTGACCATTCAGGTATATTATCAAATCAGAACAAAACACATCCTCTGACCATTGAAGCAAAATATCAAATCAGAACAAAAGACATCCTCTGACCATTCAGGCATAATATCAAATCAGAACAAAGCACATCCTCTGACCTTTCAAGCATAATATCAAATTAGAACAAAACACATCCTCTGACCATTCATGCTTAATATCAAATCAGAACAAAAAACATCCTCTGACCATTCAAGCATAATATCAAATCTGAACAAAACACATCCTCTGACCATTCAGGTATAATATCAAATCAGAACAAAACACATCCTCTGACCATTCAAGCATAATATCAAATCAGAACAAAACACACCCTCTGACCATTCAGTAATAATATCAAATCAGAACAAAACACAACCTCTTACCATTTAGTAATAATATCAAATCAGAACAAAACACACCCTCTGACCATTCAGTAATAATATCAAATTGGAACAAAACACAACCTCTTACCATTCAGGTATAATATCAAATCAGAACAAAACACATCGTCTGACCATTCAGGCATAATATCAAATCAGAACAAAACACATCCTGTGACCATTCAGGCATAATATCAAATCAGGGCAAAACACATCGTATGACCATTCAGGCATAATATCAAATCAGAACAAAACACATCGTCTGACGATTCAGTTATAACATCAAATCAGAACAAAACACATCGTCTGACCATTCAGTTATATCAAATCAGAACAAAATTTCATAAATTCTGTTATGTGGTTTCAGTGCAGTGACAAGACTGGAATGATGGACAGACCAGCAGGTCAAAACCATACAGTATGGAATGATGGACAGACCAGCAGGTCAAAACCATACTGTAAGGAATGATGGACAGACCAGCAGGTCAAAACCATACTGTAAGCAACTTTGTTGTGTGGTATAAACAACATTTCACCCCAAAATCTATTATTTCTCCAGTATGAGAAATCTACCAGCATAATATGTACAATAAGCCTATGAATGAATCATGTTATAATTGCAGCCCTGAAAGACAATGCAGATTACAGTGCAGACGATGACCTGTTTTTGAAATTCAACAGTTGAATAAATTGTCTGAAAACAGTGTTCATACAAATGTTTCCTTATATCTCCTTTATGTTGAATATCTGAAGTTTTCAACTGAGATCTAATGGAATATATTTCTCAAAATATAATTCTCTTATTTAATATTAAACATAAAATAGAGATAAGTGATTATAAATTTTAGTAGATATGCACATTTACACAGAGAAGTTGTACTAAACTAGAGGCTCCCAGGAGCCTGTATCGCTCACCTGAACCTGAAACCAAACAACCCTTTTTTATCCAGCTTTTCTTTGCTATAAGGAATTGCCTAACACTTCTGCAAAAATCATTAATTTCGACCTTTTAAGGGAAATAACTCCTATAAGGAGGAGCTTTTGGTGCTTAGAGGGAGAAGGGAAGTTCACTTCAAATTTGCTGTACCTGTTGTACTTTTTTAACTATCAGTCGAAAACTCTCTCGACCCCCCCCCCCCCCCCCGCCTTTTTTCATTTTTTCTATTTAAAGCCAACGTAGCTATATAGGTAGTCAGGTGGTAGAGGACGTCCTAAAGATGATGTGTGCAATGTTTCAAAGCAGTCCTTTCATTGGTTAAAGAGGAGAAGATTTTTTAAAATCTAGTAAAATTGATTAAAAAAATTTTCAAGGAGAATAATTCCTAAACGGTTCATCAGACAATCTTGACCCTTAGGTCATTTTTGTAGCCCTCATAGAGCAGAACAATTAAGCAATGCTAACTTTTTCTCTAGTTCTAATAATTTTCAAGATTTTGAGGCAAAAATGTCAAAAATAATCAATTTCGACAATCAAAGGGCAATAACTCCTATAAGGAGTCATCATACAACTTCAACCCAATGGAGTGTTTTGTAGAGCTTTTGATGCAGATGAAGGCATGTCTCTTCGGTTTTCCTGTATCTGTTACACTTTTTTAAATATAAGCCAAAAACTGTATTTTACCCCCCCCCCGTCCTATTTGTAGCAATGGTGGTCATGTTGGTTAATCTGCAGCCATGGTTGGTGCAAACTTGGTTGAGGACATTGGACGGATGATGTGTACAAAGTTTCAAAGCAGTACTTTCAGTTGTTTCAGTGGAGAATATTTTAAAAAATCAATTAAAACAAATTAAAAGAAACAGTTCAAGGGGCATAACTCTTAAACGGTTAATCAGACAATCTTGACCCTTAAGTCATTTTTGTAGCCCTCATAGAGCAGAACAATTAAGCAATGCTAACTTTTTCTCTAGTTCTAATAATTTTCAAGATTTTGAGGCAAAAATGGCAAAAATCATCAATTTTGACAATTAAAGGGCAATAACTCCTACAAGGAGTCATCATACAACTTTGACCCAATGGAGTGTTTTGTAGAGCTTTAGATGCTGAAGAAGGAAGGTCTGTTCGGTTTTCCTATATCTGTTATACTTTTTGAACTATAAGCAAAAAACTGTATTTTGACCCCCCTGTTCTATTTTTAGCCGTGGCGGCCATGTTGGTTGGTCTGAGGCCATGATTTGAGCAAACTTGGTAGAGGACATTTTACTGATGATGTGTGCAAAGTTTCAAAGCAATCCCTTCAGTGGTTTTGGAGGAGAAGATTTTTGAAGAAAAGTTAACGACGACGACGACGACGACGACGACGGACGACGACGGACGCCAAGTGATGGCAATAGCTCACATGACCCTTCGGGTCAGGTGAGCTAAAAACTGTTTCATACTTTGACCAATTTTCTAAATTCAAAGGGGCATAACTCCTAGAAATAAAATAGAAGAATGAAGAAGTCCCAAACAGGAAGTAGTTGTCTGACATGTCTGAATGTACAACTTGTGATACTGAACCACACTGCCAAATTTCAAATTGTTCTCACCTACGGTTTCTGAGAAAAGCTTGACGGAAATTCATACGGACAGACGTAGGTACGTTCGTACAAATGAAGTCCCAAACAGGAAGTAGTTGCCCGACAGGTCTGAAAGTCTCTAAGGATGGACAACTTGTGATACTGAACCACCCTGCCAAATTTCAAATTGTTCTCATGTACGGTTTCTGAGAACAGCTTGACCAAAATTCGTACATAGGGACGTACGGACGGACATGACTAAAACTTAATGCCCCCCAACATGTCGCCGTGGAAGCATACAAATATGGAATCATAATTGCAACCAAAGTAATAACTACACAATATGTCTTTATTTTCAAGACAAATATATTAAAGGTAACATGTAAAATGATGTTTGTCCTTTCTGAAAGGATTTAAACAATAAGATACAGAGAATAAACAACCAAAACAAGTATTTATAATAAATGTAAAAACCTTTTATCAAGCACTTATAATAGATGCAGTGAAGTTATATTAACCCTTTATGTGTTCCTCAGCTGCCAGGCCGTATAATTCCTTCTTAAGGAATATTCCATTGTCCATAGAAACAATTAATTACATGATACATTTGAATAATTTGATTAAAAAAAACCCATAAAATCATAAAGATCAACTGACAGCATACCAGTCATATCAGGAAGAAAAAAAAATATACACTGTATATATAAAAGGGATTAACTCCATTCTGAATAATTTATTAAGAAATGACTTTCAACTTTTACACCACTAATGACCAGGAAACACTTGCAATCCAAAATATGTCATCTTAGAATTGTCCTACATTTAGGTCCCATTACTCGTAATGGAGCAAGCCGGAAGTGATTCACACCCGTAGGGTTTTATGCATATAATATGCTATTAAACTGTTTCCCTAAATTGCTACATACTTTTTAATGTCTTTGAAGTTTAAGTGATATTTCTACAACACCTAATTCGTTAGTTTTACACTTTATTCGTAATCATGGCATTGTTGTATTCTGGTACCCTGACGATGATATCCTCATTAGCCTAAGCGGCCTTCGGATATAACGTCAGGTCAGGAGCATTGGATTTCAACGGCGACAGCGTTGAAATTAGACGTTCGGGAATTCTCTAGACTAACCATTTTGTATCATAGATAAGTTCAAGTAGACCGAATGTATTATGACGTCATTCTCTTTATGACGTTTAATGTTTACATTTCTCAACTGAGTTTGCATTAAGATTTGATAATTTTAACGTAAAGTTGAATGTAATATTATATTTAAATTTTATCAAGAAAAGGTATTCCCAGGTTTAAAAAATGATTGACATGTGCATATGATATTAAATGGCGTCATATTATCAACCAATCAAAATGCTTAAACCTGACCTGGTGTTATATTTGAAGTGAAGCTTGCGTCAATGAAAAATATTGCACCAGGAGACCAGGTTAGGCATTGTTGTCAAAATTTGAATTCCGGAAGTGTGTAATTTCTGAATCAAGTTTTTTCCGGCTTTATTGCATTAGCTGAGATCAAATTTTTACTGATACAATTCTACAATTCTACACTTCACAATTTCAATTTTGTCAACAATGCCATGATTATGAAAAAGTGTTAAAATTATTTAATTAGACATTGTAGAAATGTCAACTGAACGGCGGAGAAAGGAAAAAATATAAATTGAACAAAAATAGCAGTTTAAAAGCGAAAATTAAATCTCAAGAGTGTTTTTGCTCCATTACGAGTAATGGGACCTCTTTGTAGCTCCGTCCAAAAAAAAAAAAAAAAAATAAGGAGCTACATTATTATAGCTATTGATTTTGTAATCAGCAATAAAATGCTACTGAGATAACTTTTTACAGTTTAATGTGTATTCAATAAAAGTCATTCAACTTAAAGTTTATAACCAGATACACTTCTTATTATAGCAGGAAGCTAGCTCATCATAACTAAATATCTTTATTATTTTAGAACCCTGTTCACTTTGGAAGTTTCCTCAATTCATGACACAACCACACAGCAATACTAAGGAGTATAAGTGATCCTGATTGGTGGGATGCGGCTAACGGTGTCGGTACATGGTACAGTAATGTGCTGATACCTAATGTCGCCTAAAATTAAATATATAATTATTGCTAACTGTGTCGGTACATAGTACAGTAAGGTGCTGATACCTAATGTCGCCTGAAATTAAATATATAATTATTGGTGGGATGCGGCTAACGGTGTCGGTACATAGTACAGTAAGGTGCTGATACCTAATGTCGCCTGAAATTAAATATATAATTATTGCTAACGGTGTCGGTACATAGTACAGTAAGGTGCTGATACCTAATGTCGCCTGAAATTAAATATATAATTATTGGTGGGATGCAGCTAACGGTGTCGGTACATAGTACAGTAAGGTGCTGATACCTAATGTCGCCTGAAATTAAATATATAATTATTGGTGGGATGCGGCTAACGGTGTCGGTACATAGTACAGTAAGGTGCTGATACCTAATGTCGCCTGAAATTAAATATATAATTATTGCTAACGGTGTCGGTACATAGTACAGTAAGGTGCTGATACCTAATGTCGCCTGAAATTAAATATATAATTATTGGTGGGATGCAGCTAACGGTGTCGGTACATAGTACAGTAAGGTGCTGATACCTAATGTCGCCTGAAATTAAATATATAATTATTGCTAACTGTGTCGGTACATAGTACAGTAAGGTGCTGATACCTAAAGTCGCCTGAAATTAAATATATAATTATTGCTAACGGTGTCGGTACATAGTACAGAAAGGTGCTGATACCTAATGTCGCCTGAAATTAAATATATAATTATTGGTGGGATGCGGCTAACGGTGTCAGTACATAGTACAGTAAGGTGCTGATACCTAATGTCGCCTGAAATTAAATATATAATTATTGCTAACGGTGTCAGTACATAGTACAGTAAGGTGCTGATACCTAATGTCGCCTGAAATTAAATATATAATTATTGGTGGGATGCGGCTAACGGTGTCAGTACATAGTACAGTAAGGTGCTGATACCTAATGTCGCCTGAAATTAAATATATAATTATTGCTAACGGTGTCAGTACATAGTACAGTAAGGTGCTGATACCTAAAGTCGCCTGAAATTAAATATATAATTATTGCTAACGGTGTCGGTACATAGTACAGTAAGGTGCTGATACCTAATGTCGCCTGAAATTAAATATATAATTATTGCTAACGGTGTCGGTACATAGTACAGTAAGGTGCTGATACCTAATGTCGCCTGAAATTAAATATATAATTATTGCTAACTGTGTCGGTACATAGTACAGTAAGGTGCTGATACCTAATGTCGCCTGAAATTAAATATATAATTATTGGTGGGATGCGGCTAACGGTGTCGGTACATAGTACAGTAAGGTGCTGATACCTAATGTCGCCTGAAATTAAATATATAATTATTGCTAACGGTGTCGGTACATAGTACAGTAAGGTGCTGATACCTAATGTCGCCTGAAATTAAATATATAATTATTGCTAACGGTGTCGGTACATAGTACAGTAAGGTGCTGATACCTAATGTCGCCTAAAATTAAATATATAATTATTGCTAACTGTGTCGGTACATAGTACAGTAAGGTGCTGATACCTAATGTCGCCTGAAATTAAATATATAATTATTGGTGGGATGCGGCTAACTGTGTCGGTACATAGTACAGTAAGGTGCTGATACCTAATGTCACCTGAAATTAAATATATAATTATTGCTAACGGTGTCGGTACATAGTACAGTAAGGTGCTGATACCTAATGTCGCCTGAAATTAAATATATAATTATTGCTAACGGTGTCGGTACATAGTACAGTAAGGTGCTGATACCTAATGTCACCTGAAATTAAATATATAATTATTGGTGGGATGCGGCTAACGGTGTCGGTACATAGTACAGTAAGGTGCTGATACCTAATGTCGCCTGAAATTAAATATATAATTATTGCTAACGGTGTCGGTACATAGTACAGTAAGGTGCTGATACCTAATGTCTCCTGAAATTAAATATATAATTATTGCTAACGGTGTCGGTACATAGTACAGTAAGGTGCTGATACCTAATGTCGCCTGAAATTAAATATATAATTATTGCTAACGGTGACGGTACATAGTACAGTAAGGTGCTGATACCTAATGTCGCCTGAAATTAAATATATAATTATTGCTAACGGTGTCGGTACATAGTACAGTAAGGTGCTGATACCTAATGTCGCCTGAAATTAAATATATAATTATTGGTGGGATGCGGCTAACGGTGTCGGTACATAGTACAGTAAGGTGCTGATACCTAATGTCGCCTGAAATTAAATATATAATTATTGCTAACGGTGACGGTACATAGTACAGTAAGGTGCTGATACCTAATGTCTCCTGAAATTAAATATATAATTATTGCTAACGGTGTCGGTACATAGTACAGTAAGGTGCTGATACCTAATGTCGCCTGAAATTAAATATATAATTATTGCTAACGGTGTCGGTACATAGTACAGTAATGTGCTGATACCTAATGTCGCCTGAAATTAAATATATAAGTATTGCTAACTGTGTCAATACATAGTACAGTAAGGTGCTGATACCTAATGTCGCCTGAAATTAAATATATAATTATTGCTTACGGTGTCAGTACATAGTACAGTAATGTGCTGATACCTAATGTCGCCTGAAATTAAATATATAATTATTGCTAACGATGTCGGTACAAAGTCAAAGTACAGTAATGTGCTGATACCTAATGTCGCCTGAAATTAAATATATAATTATTGCTAACGGTGTCAGTACATAGTACAGTAAGGTGCTGATACCTAATGTCGCCTGAAATTAAATATATAATTATTGCTAACGGTGTCGGTACATAGTACAGTAAGGTGCTGATACCTAATGTCGCCTGAAATTAAATATATAATTATTGCTAACGGTGTCGGTACATAGTACAGTAAGGTGCTGATACCTAATGTCGCCTGAAATTAAATATATAATTATTGCTAACGGTGTCAGTACATAGTACAGTAAGGTGCTGATACCTAATGTCGCCTGAAATTAAATATATAATTATTGGTGGGATGCGGCTAACGGTGTCGGTACATAGTACAGTAAGGTGCTGATACCTAATGTCTCCTGAAATTAAATATATAATTATTGCTTACGGTGTCGGTACATAGTACAGTAAGGTGCTGATACCTAATGTCTCCTGAAATTAAATATATAATTATTGCTAACTGTGTCGGTACATAGTACAGTAAGGTGCTGATACCTAATGTCGCCTGAAATTAAATATATAATTATTGCAAACGGTGTCGGTACATAGTACAGTAATGTGCTGATACCTAATGTCGCCTGAAATTAAATATATAATTATTGCTTACGGTGTCGGTACATAGTACAGTAATGTGCTGATACCTAATGTCACCTGAAATTAAATATATAATTATTGCTAAAGGTGTCGGTACATAGTACAGTAAGGTGCTGATACCTAATGTCGCCTGAAATTAAATATATAATTATTGCTAACGATGTCGGTACAAAGTCAAAGTACAGTAATGTGCTGATACCTAATGTCGCCTGAAATTAAATATATAATTATTGCTAACGGTGTCGGTACATAGTACAGTAAGGTGCTGTTACCTAATGTCGCCTGAAATTAAATATATAATTATTGCTAACTGTGTCGGTACATAGTACAGTAAGGTGCTGATACCTAATGTCGCCTGAAATTAAATATATAATTATTGCTAACGGTGTCAGTACATAGTACAGTAAGGTGCTGATACCTAATGTCGCCTGAAATTTAATATATAATTATTGCTTACGGTGTCAGTACATAGTACAGTAAGGTGCTGATACCTAATGTCGCCTGAAATTAAATATATAATTATTGGTGGGATGCGGCTAACGGTGTCAGTACATAGTACAGTAAGGTGCTGATACCTAATGTCGCCTGAAAATAAATATATAATTATTGCTTACGGTGTCAGTACATAGTACAGTAAGGTGCTGATACCTAATGTCGCCTGAAAATAAATATATAATTATTGGTGGGATGCGGCTAACGGTGTCAGTACATAGTACAGTAAGGTGCTGTTACCTAATGTCGCCTGAAATTAAATATATAAGTATTGCTAACTGTGTCGGTACATAGTACAGTAAGGTGCTGATACCTAATGTCGCCTGAAATTAAATATATAATTATTGCTAACGGTGTCAGTACATAGTACAGTAAGGTGCTGATACCTAATGTCGCCTGAAATTAAATATATAATTATTGCTTACGGTGTCAGTACATAGTACAGTAAGGTGCTGATACCTAATGTCGCCTGAAATTAAATATATAATTATTGGTGGGATGCGGCTAACGGTGTCAGTACATAGTACAGTAAGGTGCTGATACCTAATGTCGCCTGAAAATAAATATATAATTATTGCTTACGGTGTCAGTACATAGTACAGTAAGGTGCTGATACCTAATGTCGCCTGAAAATAAATATATAATTATTGGTGGGATGCGGCTAACGGTGTCAGTACATAGTACAGTAAGGTGCTGATACCTAATGTCGCCTGAAAATAAATATATAATTATTGCTTACGGTGTCAGTACATAGTACAGTAAGGTGCTGATACCTAATGTCTCCTGAAATTAAATATATAATTATTGCTAACGGTGTCGGTACATAGTACAGTAATGTGCTGATACCTAATGTCGCCTGAAATTAAATATATAATTATTGCTAACGGTGTCGGTACATAGTACAGTAAGGTGCTGATACCTAATGTCGCCTGAAATTAAATATATAATTATTGCTAACGGTGTCGGTACATAGTACAGTAAGGTGCTGATACCTAATGTCTCCTGAAATTAAATATATAATTATTGCTTACGTGTCAGTACATAGTACAGTAAGGTGCTGATACCTAATGTCGCCTGAAATTAAATATATAATTATTGCTTACGGTGTCAGTACATAGTACAGTAAGGTGCTGATACCTAATGTCTCCTGAAATTAAATATATAATTATTGCTTACGTGTCAGTACATAGTACAGTAAGGTGCTGATACCTAATGTCGCCTGAAATTAAATATATAATTATTGCTTACGTGTCAGTACATAGTACAGTAAGGTGCTGATACCTAATGTCGCCTGAAATTAAATATATAATTATTGCTAACGGTGACGGTACATAGTACAGTAAGGTGCTGATACCTAATGTCTCCTGAAATTAAATATATAATTATTGCTTACGTGTCAGTACATAGTACAGTAAGGTGCTGATACCTAATGTCGCCTGAAATTAAATATATAATTATTGCTTACGGTGTCAGTACATAGTACAGTAAGGTGCTGATACCTAATGTCGCCTGAAATTAAATATATAATTATTGCTAACGGTGACGGTACATAGTACAGTAAGGTGCTGATACCTAATGTCTCCTGAAATTAAATATATAATTATTGCTTACGTGTCAGTACATAGTACAGTAAGGTGCTGATACCTAATGTCGCCTGAAATTAAATATATAATTATTGCTAACGGTGACGGTACATAGTACAGTAAGGTGCTGATACCTAATGTCGCCTGAAATTAAATATATAATTATTGCTTACGGTGTCAGTACATAGTACAGTAAGGTGCTGATACCTAATGTCTCCTGAAATTAAATATATAATTATTGCTAACGGTGTCGGTACATAGTACAGTAATGTGCTGATACCTAATGTCTCCTGAAATTAAATATATAATTATTGCTTACGGTGTCAGTACATAGTACAGTAAGGTGCTGATACCTAATGTCTCCTGAAATTAAATATATAATTATTGCTTACGGTGTCAGTACATAGTACAGTAAGGTGCTGATACCTAATGTCGCCTGAAATTAAATATATAATTATTGCTTACGGTGTCAGTACATAGTACAGTAAGGTGCTGATACCTAATGTCTCCTGAAATTAAATATATAATTATTGCTTACGTGTCAGTACATAGTACAGTAAGGTGCTGATACCTAATGTCGCCTGAAATTAAATATATAATTATTGCTTACGGTGTCAGTACATAGTACAGTAAGGTGCTGATACCTAATGTCGCCTGAAAATAAATATATAATTATTGCTTACGGTGTCAGTACATAGTACAGTAAGGTGCTGATACCTAATGTCTCCTGAAATTAAATATATAATTATTGCTAACGGTGTCGGTACATAGTACAGTAATGTGCTGATACCTAATGTCGCCTGAAATTAAATATATAATTATTGCTAACGGTGTCGGTACATAGTACAGTAAGGTGCTGATACCTAATGTCGCCTGAAATTAAATATATAATTATTGCTTACGGTGTCGGTACATAGTACAGTAAGGTGCTGATACCTAATGTCTCCTGAAATTAAATATATAATTATTGCTTACGTGTCAGTACATAGTACAGTAAGGTGCTGATACCTAATGTCGCCTGAAATTAAATATATAATTATTGCTAACGGTGTCGGTACATAGTACAGTAAGGTGCTGATACCTAATGTCGCCTGAAATTAAATATATAATTATTGCTTACGTGTCAGTACATAGTACAGTAAGGTGCTGATACCTAATGTCGCCTGAAATTAAATATATAATTATTGCTAACGGTGTCGGTACATAGTACAGTAAGGTGCTGATACCTAATGTCGCCTGAAATTAAATATATAATTATTGGTGGGATGCGGCTAACGGTGTCGGTACATAGTACAGTAAGGTGCTGATACCTAATGTCGCCTGAAATTAAATATATAATTATTGCTAACGGTGTCGGTACATAGTACAGTAAGGTGCTGATACCTAATGTCGCCTGAAATTAAATATATAATTATTGCTAATGGTGTCGGTACAAAGTACAGTAATGTGCTGATACCTAATGTCGCCTGAAATTAAATATATAATTATTGCTAACGGTGTCGGTACATAGTACAGTAAGGTGCTGATACCTAATGTCGCCTGAAATTAAATATATAATTATTGCTAACGGTGTCGGTACATAGTACAGTAAGGTGCTGATACCTAATGTCGCCTGAAATTAAATATATAATTATTGGTGGGATGCGGCTAACGGTGTCGGTACATAGTACAGTAAGGTGCTGATACCTAATGTCGCCTGAAATTAAATATATAATTATTGCTAACGGTGTCGGTACATAGTACAGTAAGGTGCTGATACCTAATGTCGCCTGAAATTAAATATATAATTATTGCTAACGGTGTCGGTACATAGTACAGTAAGGTGCTGATACCTAATGTCGCCTGAAATTAAATATATAATTATTGCTAACGGTGTCGGTACATAGTACAGTAAGGTGCTGATACCTAATGTCGCCTGAAATTAAATATATAATTATTGTTTACTATTAGTATTCTTCTCATATACGATTTTTACACATATAAAGACAGCATTTATTTCAACATATATCAATTCTTCCATGAGTATACCATACATATGCTATACATTGTCTCTGAATTTAAATGTTTTTTCACACAAGCATAATTAGAACATGCAATAGAGCATTTATCACTAATTCTATAGGCTTATATTTACTGACAATGTTATGTATACAGCATTTATCACAGACAAACTTTTAATGCATCAATTACAATCAAAATAGTGAAATCAAAACCTATAAGCATCTGAAACAATGTCATTTAAACATTTTATATCCATGTGTCGTAATACTTGAGAACAAAGATGACATGGATGCCATTTACAAGTATCTTGTTTTAACGACTTTAAGATACCAGCATATGCTGGGGATACATTTTACAAGTCTCTGGTTTAACAAGACTTTAAGATACCAGAAGATAGGAATTGTACATTTGAAGTCATTTTTTCTGAATGAAAAATGTACAGAATTTAAAAGACTGTGATTAATCTGGTTATGAAATTCTGCAAATATTTCAATTGCTCCTATGTAACTGTAATGTAACAATAGCTAGGCTTTGTAAAGACAAGTGTGTACTTTACAAATGTAATATTGGGAGAGCACCATATTTATAACCATTGTGCATCATCAGACTAATTATTAAACTTTCAATTCAACACATTCCAAATGCATTACAAGACACACTCAGTTAAGCACAAAAAAAAAAACGGTAAAAAAGTAATATAAGAAATAATTTTCCATGTTGACATTAAAATTGAGCAGACAGACAATCAAATACTAGTCAAAATGTTTTTGGTAACAAATGACCCAATATTGAGCTATATAACAGAGTATGTTTGTTTTTGTTTGTTTGAATGGTGTTTTAACGCCACATTCAGCAATTTTTCAGCTATATCATGGCGTCCAGTTTTTATTGGGGGTGGAAGCAGGAGTACCCGAGAGAACCCTCGACCTGCGGTAGGAAAACTGGCAATCCTTGTCAATTAAGATTGGGGTCGAGTACACCCTGCTTGCAGTTAGAATGGAACCCACAATCTCAGTGTTGACAGACCACATGATCAATAGTAGACGAACTACCTTAACCACTTGGCCACCGTTGCCCCTCAAAGAGTATGAAACATTAAAATAATGGTGCCTACAACACTGCTACCATGCTCCTTCTTCTGTTATAAGTTACTGTGTACAATGATACTGATAACAGTACACAGAGAACTATTGACATTATAGACATGTCCAGTCATTTAAATACAAATGTTAAAAGAATTTAGTGGGATTAGTAGCAATATTCCATAAAGATATCCCACCTGTATTATTGACATCCCCAGTAATGCATTTACAGCCATTCTTGCTCTTGGTGGTAAAGGAGCTTTTCTACACATCCACCAAAATCCTGCTATTAACAATATTGTACTCTCAGCCTGTAAATAAAGTAGGTTGGTAGATTAGATTTTCTCTACTTGTTAACTACGAGACTGTTATTCAGATAAAATACATACTAGTAGATAATATCAATATGAAAATATATGACAGACAGTAATAACCATTTTAACTGGCCACAATGTGATTGTGTTTTGTGTTTGCTTACATGTGTCCTAATATACTGACAGATTGACATATGAAAAAAAACTTACTGACAGAGGGACATATGTAAATCCTTCTGGCAGAGGGACATATGTAAATCCTTCTGGCAGAGGGACATATGTAAATCCTTCTGGCAGAGGGACATATGTAAATCCTTCTGACAGAGGGACATATGTAAATCCTTCTGGCAGAGGGACATATGTAAATCCTTCTGGCAGAGGGACATATGTAAATCCTTCTGGCAGAGGGACATATGTAAATCCTTCTGGCAGAGGGACATATGTAAATCCTTCTGGCAGAGGGACATATGTAAATCCTTCTGGCAGAGGGACATATGTAAATCCTTCTGGCAGAGGGACATATGTAAATCCTTCTGGCAGAGGGACATTTGTAAACTTTCTAACAGGAGGAGTCTTGTAAACATACTAACAAAATGACATATGTAAATCTTACAAACAGAAGGAGATATGTATACTGTTAACTTAAGGAATAGATTATTGTGAGCAGGCTCTATTCAAATTAGAACATGGTCAGACCTTATATTTGTCAATCTAAAATAAATATATATAAAATGAAGACAAATATAAGGTCTGACCATGTTCTTATTCGCATAGAGCCTGATTGCAATAATCTATTTCGATTCTAATATGTGTAACAATTGTTTTAAAATTTCTAAGAGGATGCTTTCAATGATAAAACTGTTTTTTGAAACTAATCAGATATATCCCAAAAACAGTAAATTGACATAAACATATATTCTCGTCATTTTATTGAAGATACATACCTTTTAAACAAAAATATTGAGAAATCAACGAAATTGCATTGTTCCAGTTTGAAATTTTCAGTTGAGCATAATATGACGTCGGAATTATAATTGTGACATCATATTAATTTGAATGTAGAATTGTTAAAAAATTAATGTATCGGGAGTATGTTAAATCATACAAATCTCAGAATTCAGACTAAAAATAACTGCATTATTAACAATAACGAAAATTATGGATAACACATAGTTCAAACTGCATTTTGAAGTCCGTTTTTACATTTAAACAAAACACACAGCTTACATATGTGTGAACTAAACTTATTGGAATTTTTACATGGCATTGGCTAACAGAAGAACTCATGTACATTTTACCAATCGAAGGACAAATGTAAGACTTATTGACAAAAGGACATATGTTAATCTTACTGACAGAAGGAGATACATTTATGTAGAATTACTCCTAGAAGGAGATATGTAAGACTTACTGACAGAAGGAGATCCATTTATGTAGAATTACTCCTAGAAGGAGATATGAAAGACTTACTATTACTTCTAGAAGGAGATATGAAAGAGTTACTGACAGAAGGAGATCCATTTATGTAGAATTACTCCTAGAAGTAGATATGTAAGACTTACTGACAGAAGGAGATATATTTATGTAGAATTACTCCTAGAAGGAGATATGAAAGACTTACTATTACTCCTAGAAAGAGATACGTAAGACTTACTGACAGAAGGAGATATATTTATGTAGAATTACTCCTAGAAGGAGATATGAAAGACTTACTGACAGAAGGAGATACATTTATGTAGAATTACTCCTAGAAGGAGATATGAAAGACTTACTGACAGAAGGAGATCCATTTATGTAGAATTACTCCTAGAAGGAGATATGTAAGACTTACTGACAGAAGGAGATATATTTATGTAGAATTACTCCTAGAAGGAGATATGTAAGACTTACTGACAGAAGGAGATCCATTTATGTAGAATTACTCCTAGAAGGAGATATGAAAGAGTTACTGACAGAAGGAGATCCATTTATGTAGAATTACTCCTAGAAGTAGATATGTAAGACTTACTGACAGAAGGAGATATATTTATGTAGAATTACTCCTAGAAGGAGATATGAAAGCCTTACTGACAGAAGGAGATCCATTTATGTAGAATTACTCATAGAAGGAGATATGTAAGACTTACTGACAGAAGGAGATATATTTATGTAGAATTATTCCTAGAAGGAGATATGTAAGACTTACTGACAGAAGGAGATATATGTATGTAGAATTACTCCTAGAAGGAGATATGTAAGACTTACTGACAGAAGGAGATCCATTTATGTAGAATTACTCATAGAAGGAGATATGTAAGACTTACTGACAGAAGGAGATATATTTATGTAGAATTACTCCTAGAAGGAGATATGTAAGACTTACTGACAGAAGGATATACATTTATGTAGAATTACTCCTGGAAGGAGATATGAAAGACTTACTATTACTCCTAGAAGGAGATATGAAAGACTTACTGACAGAAGGAGATATATTTATGTAGAATTACTCCTAGAAGGAGATATGTAAGACTTACTGACAGAAGGAGATATATTTATGTAGAATTACTCCTAGAAGGAGATATGAAAGAGTTACTGACAGAAGGAGATCCATTTATGTAGAATTACTCCTAGAAGGAGATATGAAAGAGTTACTGACAGAAGGAGATCCATTTATGTAGAATTACTCCTAGAAGGAGATATGAAAGAGTTACTGACAGAAGGAGATCCATTTATGTAGAATTACTCCTAGAAGGAGATATCAAAGAGTTACTGACAGAAGGAGATCCATTTATGTAGAATTACTCCTAGAAGGAGATATGAAAGAGTTACTGACAGAAGGAGATACATTTATGTAGAATTACTCCTAGAAGAAGATATGAAAGACTTACTGACAGAAGGAGATACATTTATGTAGAAATACTCCTAGAAGGAGATATGTAAGACTTACTGACAGAAGGATATACATTTATGTAGAATTACTCCTAGAAGGAGATACATTTATGTAGAATTACTCCTAGAAGGAGATATGTAAGACTTACTGACAGAAGGAGATCTATTTATGTAGAATTACTCCTAGAAGGAGATCCATTTATGTAGAATTACTCCTAGAAGGAGATATGTAAGACTTACATGTACTAACAGAAGGATATATGGAACAATTACTGACAGACAGACATGCAAAACTTACTAACAGATAGACATAAGTATATCTTACTTACAGAAATAAAATAGGTAAATCCTACTGACAGAATGCAATATATGTATGTAAGCTAACTGACACAAGGAGATATGCAAGACTTACTCACAGATTGACATATGTAAAACTAACTGAGAAGGACATATGTTCGATTTACTGACAGAAGGACATTTATAAAACTTGATGACAGAAGGACTTATGTAAATCTTACTGACAGATGGACATATGTTAAACTTACTGACAAAAAGACATATGAAAAACATATTGACAGATGGAGATTTGTAAACTTACTGAAAGACATATGTAAAACTTACAGCACATTTTACAAGCTTACTGACTGAAGGATATGTAAAATGTACTGACAGAAAAACATATGTAAAAATTTACTGACAGAAGGACATTTGTAAAATGTACTGACAGTAGGCTATATGTTTGGCTTACTGACAGACATATGCAAAACTTACTGACAGTAGAACTGGACATATGTAAAACCTACTGAAAGCAGAACATAAGTAAAACTTATTGACAGATGAACATATAAAACTTACTGACAGATGGAGAAATATACAACTGACTAATAGAAGGACATATATAAATCTTACTTACAGATGGAGAAATGTACAACTGACTAATAGAAGGACACATATAAAATTTACTGACAGATGGAGAAATGTACAACTGACTAATAGAAGGACATATATAAAACTTACTGACAGATGGAGAAATGTACAACTGAATAATAGAAGGACATATATAAAATTTACTGACAGATGGAGAAATATACAACTGACTAATAGAAGGACACATATAAAATTTACTGACAGATGGAGAAATGTACAACTGAATAATAGAAGGACATATATAAAATTTACTGACAGACGGAGAAATGTACAACTGTCTAATAGAAGGACATATATAAAATTTACTGACAGATGGAGAAATGTACAACTGAATAATAGAAGGACATATATAAAATTTACTGACAGATGGAGAAATATACAACTGAATAATAGAAGGACATATATAAAATTTACTGACAGATGGAGAAATGTACAACTGACTAATAGAAGGACATATATAAAATTTACTGACAGATGGAGAGGAGAAATGTACAACTGTCTAATAGAAGGACATATATAAAATTTACTGACAGATGGAGAAATGTACAACTGTCTAATAGAAGGACATATATAAAATTTACTGACAGATGGAGAAATGTACAACTGACTAATAGAAGGACATATATATAAAACTTACTGACAGATGGAGAAATGTACAACTGAATAATAGAAGGACATATATAAAACTTACTGACAGATGGAGAAATATACAACTGACTAATAGAAGGACATATATAAATCTTACTTACAGATGGAGAAATGTACAACTGACTAATAGAAGGACACATATAAAATTTACTGACAGATGGAGAAATATACAACTGACTAATAGAAGGACACATATATAAAACTTACTGACAGATGGAGAAATGTACAACTGTCTAATAGAAGGACATATATAAAATTTACTGACAGATGGAGAAATGTACAACTGTCTAATAGAAGGACATATATAAAATTTACTGACAGATGGAGAAATGTACAACTGACTAATAGAAGGACATATATAAAACTTACTGACAGATGGAGAAATGTACAACTTACTAAATGTCTGTGGTTAAACTGTACAAATGTTGGGTTCTCAAAAATATTTTTCCATTTAGGGTCAAATACCCACATGTCAGAAGGAATCCATCTATCTGCCATTTTAGGCCAAGAATTATAAGTTAAGCCAGCATCCAAACCGGCAACAAAAGCTCCTGAAATTATTTCATACAAAAATTATTTAATAGCAATGAACAAGTTCTTGTAACAATGAAAAAATTATACTTTTTAAAATGTTTTTGAAATGTTGACTACACAACTTTACATAGAACATAGCTACCATGGCAGCCTTGTTTAACATTTGATCAGCACAAAGTCAGGAATTTATAGAAATAACATTATATTTCAACCACGTAAAGTTACAAGCTGTTTGGCCCTTGTAAAGCTCCTGAAATTATTTCATACAAAAATTATTTAATAGCAATGAACAAGTTCTTTCAACAATAAAAAAATTATACTTTTAAAAATGTATTTGAAATGTTGACTACACATCGTTACATAGAACATAGCTATCCAAACAGGAGTTACCATGGCAGCCTTGTTTAACATTAGATCAGCACAATGTCAGGAATTTATAGAAATAACATAATATTTCAACCATGTAAAGTTACAAGCCCTTTGGCCCTTGTAAAGTTATTAGCCATTTGGCACTTGTAAAATTACAAGCCGTTTGGTCCCTTGTTGAGTTACAAGCCGTTTGGCCCCTGTAAAGTTACAAGACTTTTGGCCCCTGTAAAGTTACAAGCCGTTTGGCCATGTAAAGTTACATGCCGTTTGGCCTCTGTAAAGTTAGTACAAGCAGTTTGGCCCTTGTAAAGCTACAAGCAGTTTGGCCCCTGTAAAGTTACAAGCCTTTTGGCTCCTGTAAAGCTACAAGCCGTTTGGCCCCTGTAAAGTTACAAGACTTTTGGCCCCTGTAAAGTTACAAGCCGTTTGGCCATGTAAAGTTACATGCCGTTTGGCCTCTGTAAAGTTAGTACAAGCTGTTTGGCCCTTGTAAAGCTACAAGCATTTTGGCTCCTGTAAAGTTACAAGCCTTTTGGCCCCTGTAAAGTTACAAACCGTTTGGCCATGTAAAGTTACATGCTGTTTGGCCTCTGTGAAGTTACAAGCCGTTTGGCTCCTGTAAAGCTACAAGCAGTTTGGCTCCTGTAAAGTTACAAGCCTTTTGGCCCCTGTAGAGTTCCAAGCCTTTTGGCCTCTGTAAAGTTACAAGCCGTTTGGCGCCTGTAAAGTTACAAGCCTTTTGGCCCCTGTAAAGTTACATGCTGTTTGGCCCCTGTAAAGTTACAAGCCTTTTGGCGCCTGTAAAGTTACAAGCCTTTTGGCTCCTGTAAAGCTACAAGCAGTTTGGCTCCTGTAAAGTTACAAGCCGTTTGGCGCCTGTAAAGTTACCAGCCTTTTGGCCCCTGTAAAGTTACAAGCCATTTGGCCCCTGTAAAGTTACAAGCCTTTTGGCGCCTGTAAAGTAACAAGCAGTTTGGCTCCTGTAAAGCTACAAGCAGTTTGGCTCCTGTAAAGTTACAAGCCTTTTGGCCCCTGTAAAGTAACAAACAGTTTGGCCATGTAAAGTTACATGCTGTTTGGCCTCTGTAAAGTTACAAGCCTTTTGGCCTCTGTAAAGTTACAAGCCTTTTGGCCCCTGTAAAGTTAGTACAAGCAGTTTGGCCCTTGTAAAGTTACAAGACTTTTGGCCCCTGTAAAGTTACAAGCCGTTTGGCCATGTAAAGTTACAAGCCTTTTGGCCCCTGTAGAGTTACAAGCCTTTTGGCCCCTGTAAAGCTACAAGCAGTTTGGCCCCTGTAAAGTTACAAGCCTTTTGGCCGCTGTAAAGTTACAAACCGTTTGGCGATGTAAAGTTACATGCTGTTTGGCCTCTGTAAAGTTACAAGCCTTTTGGCCCCTGTAGAGTTACAAGCCTTTTGGCCTCTGTAAAGTTACAAGCCTTTTGGCCCCTTAAAGTTAGTACAAGCAGTTTGGCCCTTGTAAAGTTACAAGACTTTTGGCCCCTGTAAAGTTACAAGCCGTTTGGCCATGTAAAGTTACAAGCCTTTTGGCCCCTGTAGAGTTACAAACTTTTGGCCCCTGTAAAGCTACAAGCAGTTTGGCCCCTGTAAAGTTACAAGCCGTTTGGCCCCTGTAAAGTTACAAGCCGTTTGGCCATGTAAAGTTACAAGCCTTTTGGCCTCTGTAAAGTTAGTACAAGCAGTTTGGCCCTTGTAAAGCTACAAGCATTTTGGCCTCTGTAAAGTTAGTACAAGCAGTTTGGCCCTTGTAAAGTTACAAGCCGTTTGGCCCCTGTAAAGTTACAAGACTTTTGGCCCCTGTAAAGTTACAAGCCGTTTGGCCATGTAAAGTTACAAGCCTTTTGGCCTCTGTAAAGTTAGTACAAGCAGTTTCGCCCTTGTAAAGTTACAAGCCTTTTGGCCTCTGTAAAGTTAGTACAAGCAGTTTGGCCCTTGTAAAGTTACAAGCCTTTTGGCCTCTGTAAAGTTAGTACAAGCAGTTTGGCCCCTGTAAAGTAACAAGCCTTTTGGCCTCTGTAAAGTTAGTACAAGCAGTTTGGCCCTTGTAAAGTTACAAGACTTTTGGCCCCTGTAAAGTTACAAGCTGTTTGGCTCCTATTAAGTTACAAGCCATTTGGCCCCTGTAGTTACAAGTCATTTGGCATCTGTAAAGTTACAAGCCATTTGGCCGTAGTAAAGATACAAGCCATTTGGCCCCTGTAAAGTGATCAGAGATAAAATTTGTCTATGGTGGCCAATTTTTCTAAATGATCATGATCAGGATGACAAAATGAAGAATGTTTGTAGATGACCACATATACATCATTAGTACCAAAATTACAAAAAAATGCATATGATTTTTTATTTTAAATTACATCTACTCAGTAGTAAGAATTATGTCCAAAAGGTAGCCATGGTTTTCTATCAAGTGAGCTAAAAACCAATAAATTTATCAGTTTCCTTTATGCACTGAGTTAAAAACATTCAACTGTTAAAATGGACAAAAAATGTACAAACCTGACAGAGCTGTTAAAAAAATAAGACCTTTGATCCCATGAGCCATTCCACGTATTTTTTTCATCTGTGATGTAAATTCAATCTAAATAAAATACAGTCAATATTGTAGATATTAAAATGTCTCCTCACAGAAGAAAACTTGAAATATATTTTAAGACTAAATTTTGTCAAAAAGTATTCAGGTTCACAAGTGCAGAATACAGATACAGATATTTAAAATGAATTTCTATGAACTGTGACTCTATAAGAAATATCTGATAAAAAGAATTGAGCATACAAAAAAAGATGTATTTTCGAGATTTTCCTTGTCAAATGGCCAAAACTTCTTCAAACTTGCCCAACCTAAGACTGAAACTTGAACTTAACTTGAAAGTAAAGTATAGAAAACAAATGTGTTTGACCAAATTATATTTCCAAGTGGAATAACTTCTGATAAAACTTAAACTTTATCCATTCTGACTATGATAAGACTTGTTACATAAATACAATACATAACAAGGTTGGAGAACTTGCTGGACAGATAGACTGACCAACAGACGAAGGGAGGTGAACCTATAAGTAGGTCAGTGACCAACTGAACAAAGTTAAAAGTGTGTGTGGAGAACTCACTGGACAGATAGACTGACCAACAGACGAAGGGAGGTGAACCTATAAGTAGGTCAGTGACCAACTGAACAAAGAACAAAGTGTGGAGAACTCACTGGACAGATAGACTGACCAACAGACGAAGGGAGGTGAACCTATAAGTAGGTCAGTGACCAACTGAACAAAGTGTGGAGAACTCACTGGACAGATAGACTGACCAACAGACGAAGGGAGGTGAACCTATAAGTAGGTCCGTGACCAACTGAACAAAGTGTGGAGAACTCACTGGATAGATAGACTGACTGACAGTCAGAGGGAGGTAAACCTATAAGTAGGTCAGTGACCAACTGAACAAAGTGTGGAGAACTCACTGGACAGATAGACTGACCAACAGACGAAGGGAGGTAAACCTATAAGTAGGTCAGTGACCAACTGAACAAAGTTAAAAGTGTGGAGAACTCACTGGATAGATAGACTGACTGACAGTCAGAGGGAGGTAAACCTATAAGTAGGTCAGTGACCAACTGAACAAAGAACAAAGTGTGGAGAACTCACTGGACAGATAGACTGACCAACAGACGAAGGGAGGTGAACCTATAAGTAGGTCAGTGACCAACTGAACAAAGTGTGGAGAACTCACTGGATAGATAGACTGACTGACAGTCAGAGGGAGGTAAACCTATAAGTAGGTCAGTGACCAACTGAACAAAGTGTGGAGAACTCACTGGACAGATAGACTGACCAACAGACGAAGGGAGGTAAACCTATAAGTAGGTCAGTGACCAACTGAACAAAGTTAAAAGTGTGGAGAACTCACTGGATAGATAGACTGACTGACAGTCAGAGGGAGGTAAACCTATAAGTAGGTCAGTGACCAACTGAACAAAGAACAAAGTGTGGAGAACTCACTGGACAGATAGACTGACCAACAGACGAAGGGAGGTGAACCTATAAGTAGGTCAGTGACCAACTGAACAAAGAACAAAGTGTGGAGAACTCACTGGACAGATAGACTGACCAACAGACGAAGGGAGGTGAACCTATAAGTAGGTCAGTGACCAACTGAACAAAGTGTGGAGAACTTGCTGGACAGATAGACTGACCAACAGACGAAGGGAGGTGAACCTATAAGTAGGTCAGTGACCAACTGAACAAAGTGTGGAGAACTCACTGGACAGATAGACTGACCAACAGACGAAGGGAGGTAAACCTATAAGTAGGTCAGTGACCAACTGAACAAAGTTAAAAGTGTGGAGAACTCACTGGACAGATAGACTGACTGACAGTCAGAGGGAGGTAAACCTATAAGTAGGTCAGTGACCAACTGAACAAAGTGTGGAGAACTCACTGGACAGATAGACTGACCAACAGACGAAGGGAGGTGAACCTATAAGTAGGTCAGTGACCAACTGAACAAAGTGTGGAGAACTCACTGGACAGATAGACTGACCAACAGACGAAGGGAGGTGAACCTATAAGTAGGTCAGTGACCAACTGAACAAAGTGTGGAGAACTCACTGGACAGATAGACTGACCAACAGACGAAGGGAGATGAACCTATAAGTAGGTCAGTGACCAACTGAACAAAGTGTGGAGAACTCACTGGATAGATAGACTGACTGACAGTCAGAGGGAGGTAAACCTATAAGTAGGTCAGTGACCAACTGAACAAAGTGTGGAGAACTCACTGGACAGATAGACTGACCAACAGACGAAGGGAGGTGAACCTATAAGTAGGTCAGTGACCAACTGAACAAAGTGTGGAGAACTCACTGGACAGATAGACTGACCAACAGACGAAGGGAGGTGAACCTATAAGTAGGTCAGTGACCAACTGAACAAAGTTAAAAGTGTGTGTGGAGAACTCACTGGACAGATAGACTGACCAACAGACGAAGGGAGGTGAACCTATAAGTAGGTCAGTGACCAACTGAACAAAGTGTGGAGAACTCACTGGACAGATAGACTGACCAACAGACGAAGGGAGGTGAACCTATAAGTAGGTCAGTGACCAACTGAACAAAGTGTGGAGAACTCACTGGATAGATAGACTGACCAACAGACGAAGGGAGGTGAACCTATAAGTAGGTCAGTGACCAACTGAACAAAGTGTGGAGAACTTGCTGGACAGATAGACTGACCAACAGACGAAGGGAGGTGAACCTATAAGTAGGTCAGTGACCAACTGAACAAAGTGTGGAGAACTCACTGGACAGATAGACTGACCAACAGACGAAGGGAGGTGAACCTATAAGTAGGTCAGTGACCAACTGAACAAAGTGTGGAGAACTTGCTGGACAGATAGACTGACCAACAGACGAAGGGAGGTGAACCTATAAGTAGGTCAGTGACCAACTGAACAAAGTGTGGAGAACTCACTGGATAGATAGACTGACCAACAGACGAAGGGAGGTGAACCTATAAGTAGGTCAGTGACCAACTGAACAAAGTTAAAAGTGTGGAGAACTCACTGGATAGATAGACTGACTGACAGTCAGAGGGAGGTAAACCTATAAGTAGGTCAGTGACCAACTGAACAAAGTGTGGAGAACTTGCTGGACAGATAGACTGACCAACAGACGAAGGGAGGTAAACCTATAAGTAGGTCAGTGACCAACTGAACAAAGTTAAAAGTGTGTGTGGAGAACTCACTGGACAGATAGACTGACTGACAGTCAGAGGGAGGTAAACCTATCAGTAGCCAGTGACCAAGGGGCTGCACGGTTTGTCTGTCTTGGACATGTTTCAGATGTTCTGGCACACATTGCTAACCGTGTAATATGGACAAGTACAGAACAGCAGCCCCCAACTGAACAAAGCTAAGTAGGAAGAACTCGCTGGACAGATAGACTGATTGAAAGACAGAGGGGGGCTTAACCTATCAGTAGCCAGTGACCAACAAAACAAAGTTAAAAGTGTAGAGAACTCACTAGATAGAATGACTGACAGTCAGAGGGAGGAAAACCTATCAGAGGATACATGTATCTCAGACAATCCCACCACCCAAATTTGGTCACTTGTATTTAAGTGTCTCATTGGTCTCAAAGTCACATTTTCCTGATCTGCCCAGTGTTTTAAGTAATGAATATTACCAGTCATCAGATATACTTTACAATGTAGTCTTATAAAAGATCACAGATAAATAATGACTATGACTCATATTGTACCTTGTTATGTGGTAACAAATGGTTAAATCCGGACCATAAAAACAGGGTATACAATAGAAAGGCAGAGCCCAGATGAGCCGCCAGTCTGTACTGAGAAACTCTAGGTACATCTGTTGAATTTTTTTGCTCTTCTAAACCACTTTTTACCATGTACCATCCCAAAAATCCCTGAAATAAATTATTCTTAATAGGTTAACATGATATATGTATAAATTTTCCAAAGATTTACCGTCACTTTTAAAACAAATTTAATTTAATCTTCAAAGTGAAAACTTTCCTACCGCAGGTCGGGGGTTTTCTCCCGGCACTCAGGCTTCCTCCCTCAATAAAAACTGGACGCCATAATATAGCTGAAAAATTGCTGAAATTGGCGTTAAACACCATCAAACAAACAAACATCAAAGTGAAAACTGAACAACTTTTATTGAAAGTTGAACAAAGAATATAACAATATACTGTTCTTATACACTTAGTATGATACAAGGAACATAAATCTAATAGTTTTGATGTTGACAAAAAAAGTTATAACAATCTAGGCTTCATGGCTTTGGAAATCCACTCCTACTGGAAAACCTAACAGTGCATTAAGGCTAACAATCTAGGCTTCATGGCTTTGGAAATCCATTCCTACTGGAAAACCTAACAGTGCATTAAGGCTAACAATCTAGGCTTCATGGCTTTGGAAATCCATTCCTACCTGAAAACCCAGCAGAGCTGCAAAGCCTAACAATCTAGGCTTCATGGCTTTGGAAATCCATTCCTACCTGAAAACCCAGCAGAGCTGCAAAGCCTAACAATCTAGGCTTCATGGCTTTGGAAACCCATCCCTACCTGAAAACCCAGCAGTGCTGCAATGCCTAACAATCTATGCTTCATGGATTTGGAAATCCATTCCTACCTGAAAACCCAGCAGAGCTGCAAAGCCTAACAATCTAGGCTTCATGACTTTGGAAATCCATTCCTACTGGAAAACCTAACAGTGCATTAAGGCTAACAATCTAGGCTTCATGGCTTTGGAAATCCATTCCTACCTGAAAACCCAGCAGAGCTGCAAAGCCTAACAATCTAGGCTTCATGGCTTTGGAAATCCATTCCTACCTGAAAACCCAGCAGAGCTGCAAAGCCTAACAATCTAGGCTTCATGGCTTTGGAAATCCATTCCTACCTGAAAACCCAGCAGAGCTGCAAAGCCTAACAATCTAGGCTTCATGGCTTTGGAAATCCATTCCTACCTGAAAACCCAGCAGTGCTGCAATGCCTAACAATCTAGGCTTCATGGATTTGGAAATCCATTCCTACCTGAAAACCCAGCAGTGCTGCAATGCCTAACAATCTAGGCTTCATGGATTTGGAAATCCATTCCTACCTGAAAACCCAGCAGAGCTGCAAAGCCTAACAATCTAGGCTTCATGGCTTTGGAAATCCATTCCTACTGGAAAACCTAACAGTGCATTAAGGCTAACAATCTAGGCTTCATGGCTTTGGAAATCCATTCCTACCTGAAAACCCAGCAGTGCTGCAATGGCTAACAATCTAGGCTTCATGGCTTTGGAAATCCATCCCTACCTGAAAACCCAGCAGTGCTGCAATGGCTAACAATCTAGACTTCATGGCTTTGGAAATCCATTCCTACCTGAAAACCCAGCAGTGCTGTAAAGGTTAACAATCTAGGCTTCATGGCTTTGGAAATCCATTCCTACTGGAAAACCTAACAGTGCTGCAAAGGCTAACAATCTAGACTTCATGGCTTTGGAAATCCATTCCTACCTGAAAACCCAGCAGTGCTGCAATGGCTAACAATCTAGGCTTCATGGCTTTGGAAATCCATCCCTACCTGAAAACCCAGCAGTGCTGCAATGGCTAACAATCTAGACTTCATGGCTTTGGAAATCCATTCCTACCTGAAAACCCAGCAGTGCTGCAATGGCTAACAATCTAGGCTTCATGGCTTTGGAAATCCATCCCTACCTGAAAACCTAATAGTGCTGCAAAGGCTAACAATCTAGGCTTGATGGCTTTGAAAATCCATTTCAACCTGAAAACCCAGCAGTGCTGCAAAGCCTAACAATCTAGACTTCATGGCTTTGGATATCAATTCCTACCTGAAAACCCAGCAGTGCTGCAATGGCTAACAATCTAGGCTTCATGGCTTTGGAAATCCATCCCTACCTGAAAACCTAACAGTGCTGCAAAGGCTAACAATCTAGGCTTCATGGCTTTGGAAATCCATCCCTACCTGAAAACCCAGCAGTGCTGTAAAGGCTAACAATCTAGGCTTCATGGCTTTGGAAATCCATCCCTACCTGAAAACCCAGCAGTGCTGCAAAGCCTAACAATCTAGGCTTCATGGCTTTGGAAATCCATTCCTACTGGAAAACCTAACAGTGCATTAAGGCTAACAATCTAGGATTCATGGATTTGGAAATCCATTCCTACCTGAAAACCCAGCAGTGCTGCAAAGCCTAACAATCTAGGCTTCATGGCTTTGGAAATCCATTCCTACTGGAAAACCTAACAGTGCATTAAGGCTAACAATCTAGGCTTCATGGCTTTGGAAATCCATCCCTACCTGAAAACCCAGCAGTGCTGCAAAGCCTAACAATCTAGGCTTCATGGCTTTGGAAATCCATTCCTACTGGAAAACCTAACAGTGCATTAAGGCTAACAATCTAGGATTCATGGATTTGGAAATCCATTCCTACCTGAAAACCCAGCAGTGCTGCAAAGGCTAACAATCTAGGCTTCATGGCTTTGGAAATCCATTCCTACTGGAAAATCTAACAGTGCTGCAAAGCCTAACAATCTAGGCTTCATGGCTTTGGAAATCCATCCCTACCTGAAAACCTAACAGTGCTGCAAAGCCTAACAATCCAGGCTTCATGGCTTTGGAAATCCATCCCTACCTGAAAACCTAACAGTGCTGCAAAGCCTAACAATCTAGGCTTCATGGCTTTGGAAATCCACTCCTACCTGAAAACCCAGCAGTGCTGTAAAGGTTAACAATCTAGGCTTCATGGCTTTGGAAATCCACTCCTACCTGAAAACCCAGCAGAGCTGCAAAGCCTAACAATCTAGGCTTCATGGCTTTGGAAATCCACCCCTACCTGAAAACCCAGCAGAGCTGCAAAGCCTAACAATCTAGGCTTCATGGCTTTGGAAATCCACCCCTACCTGAAAACCTAACAGTGCTGCAAAGCCTAACAATCTAGACTTCATGGCTTTGGAAATCCATTCCTACTGGAAAACCTAACAGTGCATTAAGGCTAATAATCTAGGCTTCATGGCTTTGGAAATCCATTCCTACCTGAAAACCCAGCAGTGCTGCAAAGCCTAACAATCTAGACTTCCTGGCTTTGGAAATCCACTCCTACCTGAAAACCCAGCAGTGCTGCAAAGCCTAACAATCTAGGCTTCATGGCTTTGGAAATCCACTCCTACCTGAAAACTCAGCAGTGCTGTAAAGCCTAACAATCTAGGCTTCCTGGCTTTGGAAATCCATTCCTACTGGAAAACCCAGCAGTGCTGTAAAGCCTAACAATCTAGGCTTCCTGGCTTTGGAAATCCACTCCTACCTGAAAACCCAGCAGAGCTGCAAAGCCTAACAATCTAGGCTTCATGGCTTTGGAAATCCATTCCTACTGGAAAACCTAACAGTGCTGCAAAGCCTAACAATCTAGGCTTCATGGCTTTGGAAATCCATTCCTACTGGAAAACCTAACAGTGCTGTAAAGCCTAACTATCTAGGCTTCATGGCTTTGGAAATCCATTCCTACTGGAAAACCTAACAGTGCTGCAAAGCCTAACAATCTAGGCTTCATGGCTTTGGAAATCCATTCCTACCTGAAAACCCAGCAGTGCTGTAAAGCCTAACTATCTAGGCTTCCTGGCTTTGGAAATCCATTCCTACCTGAAAACCCAGCAGTGCTGTAAAGCCTAACAATCTAGACTTCATGGCTTTGGAAATCCATTCCTACCTGAAAACCCAGCAGTGCTGTAAAGCCTAACAATCTAGGCTTCATGGCTTTTGAAATCCATCCTTTTTTCATAAAATATGCAGCAGGTAACAGAAATGCTACTCCAACAAATCTTCCCATCATTCTATGACCCCATTCCATATAGTAAATGAATTTAAAATCAGATAGAGTCATTTTTTTTTGTTCTGCCTTACTGTAAAATAAGACAACATGTGTTAAGATCAAAATTTGTCCATATGCAATCAGCAAGCTAGAACATTAATAAGTTTAGTATTATTACATTAACAGAGATGAAATACTGAGATTTACCAGTGAAATAGTTTTCCCATGTGAAAGAAATTCAGTTCTTTCACTCCCTGGAAGAGACGTCACAATCCATGTCCTTAACAACTCTGTTATAATGTTATAATTAATCATGCAATGTGAATGTTGAAAATATGATCTCTAGTGCCGAAACGCATTCAGATTCACCTCAGAACAAGTTCCCACACTTTTTCAATCTGAAGCGTTCTGTGGCATTTATGATCATATTTTCAATATTTGCTCTGAGCACCTGATTATCCTATAATTATTTCACAATAGCAGACTGCAGAAGTCATATCCATTCTATAATCTGTCAGAATGTGCTACATGCATTTCAGGTTATATATTGCATCAACATAGCACAATCCAGTCAACTAAGCAATTACTATTACATAAATTACTGAATGCCACTAAAAAATGTGTAAAATCATATCTTATTGAAATGCATATATACAATGTTTGTTTTGTAAGTACACGAAAATAAACAAGAGGCTCATAGGAGACTGTAATCCATCACCTGGAAAAGGCAAAGAACTTGGAGCTATGAACATAAGGTTGGATATAAGATAAACCATTGCTTTACTTATAAGTAGATCTTTCTGATCATTTTTAATGTTAACAGTTTCTATTATAGTTCTAAAGACAAAAGCCAGAAAATTGTAAAATAAATTCCACATTCCTTATTTAATTTAAGCAGTCTATTGACAATGTTAACTCATTTGATTTTGGGATGACAATCATACAAGCTGTTAACAGTTTTGTTCTGTCTATTTGGGATGACAATCATACAAGCTGTTAACAGTTTTGTTCTGTCTATTTGGGATGACAATCATACAAGCTGATAACAGTTTTGTTCTGTCTATTTGGGATGACAATCATACAAGCTGTTAACAGTTTTGTTCTGTCTATTTGGGATGACAATCATACAAGCTGTTAACAGTTTTGTTCTGTCTATTTGGGATGACAATCATACAAGCTGTTAACAGTTTTGTTCTGTCTATTTGGGATGACAATCATACAAGCTGTTAACAGTTTTGTTCTGTCTATTTGGGATGACAATCATACAAGCTGTTAACAGTTTTGTTCTGTCTATTTGGGATGACAATCATACAAGCTGTTAACAGTTTTGTTCTGTCTATTTGGGATGACAATCATACAAGCTGTTAACAGTTTTGTTCTGTCTATTTGGGATGACAATCATACAAGCTGATAACAGTTTTGTTCTGTCTATTTGGGATGACAATCATACAAGCTGTTAACAGTTTTGTTCTGTCTATTTGGGATGACAATCATACAAGCTGTTAACAGTTTTGTTCTGTCTATTTGGGATGACAATCATACAAGCTGATAACAGTTTTGTTCTGTCTATTTGGGATGACAATCATACAAGCTGTTAACAGTTTTGTTCTGTCTATTTGGGATGACAATCATACAAGCTGTTAACAGTTTTGTTCTGTCTATTTGGGATGACAATCATACAAGCTGTTAACAGTTTTGTTCTGTCTATTTGGGATGACAATCATACAAGCTGTTAACAGTTTTGTTCTGTCTATTTGGGATGACAATCATACAAGCTGTTAACAGTTTTGTTCTGTCTATTTGGGATGACAATCATACAAGCTGTTAACAGTTTTGTTCTGTCTATTTGGGATGACAATCATACAAGCTGTTAACAGTTTTGTTCTGTCTATTTGGGATGACAATCATACAAGCTGATAACAGTTTTGTTCTGTCTATTTGGGATGACAATCATACAAGCTGTTAACAGTTTTGTTCTGTCTATTTGGGATGACAATCATATAAGCTGTTAACTGTTTTGTTCTGTCTATTTGGGATGACAATCATACAAGCTGTTAACAATGTTAACTCATTTGATCTTGGGATGACAATCATATAAGCTGTTAACAATGTTAACTCATTTGATCTTGGGATGACAATCATATAAGCTGTTAACTGTTTTGTTCTGTCTATTTGGGATGACAATCATATAAGCTGTTAACAGTTTTGTTCTGTCTATTTGGGATGACAATCATACAAGCTGTTAACAGTTTTGTTCTGTCTATTTGGGATGACAATCATACAAGCTGTTAACTGTTTTGTTCTGTCTATTTGGGATGACAATCATACAAGCTGTTAACTGTTTTGTTCTGTCAATTATAGTTTTCAAGGATTAGCCCAAATAAAAGGCTAGGAAGATTAATCACAGGGTTTGTTGAAAATTTTGGTGCAATATAATAAATGGTGATTTTTTTCTGTTATAGTTTTCTAAATTACAAGCCAAAAACATTTGTTGACACCTGAGTTCTATATTTAGTCTATCTTACTACTTATATTCTGGAAATTGTTTATATCTTTCAAATTCTTCTAGCCATTCTTGTTGGTTTCGTGGTGGTTTCATATCTTTGAGTAGTCGCCAATCTACCATGGATAAGCCAGATTCTGTCAGTCTGTAAAATATACCTAAATAAGAACATCTACAATCCAGTTTGTGGTTTAAATAACAGAAAGCAATGTTTCAATTGTTCTTTTCATATGCTTGCTTTGTACGCTGTAAGACTTCATTGTAGCTACTGTATTCTCCACCCATATTCACCTTACTTCATCATAACCACTGTATCCCCTCCTACCATTTTCACCAAACTTCATCATAACCACTGTATTCCCTTCTACCCATATTCACCAAACTTCATCATAACCACTGTATCCCCTCCTACCCATATTCACCAAACTTCATCATAACCACTGTATCCCCTCCTACCCATATTCACCAAACTTCATCATAACCACTGTATCCCCTCCCACCCATATTCACCTTACTTCATCATAACCACTGTATTCCCTCCCACCCATATTCACCTTACTTCATCATAACCACTGTATCCCCTCCTACCCATATTCACCTTACTAACCACTGTATTCCCTCCCACCCATATTCACCTTACTTCATCATAACCATTGTATCCCCTCCTACCCATATTCACCAAACTTCATCATAATCACTGTATCCCCTCCTACCCATATTCACCAAACTTCATCATAACCACTGTATCCCCTCCCACCCATATTCACCAAACTTCATCATAAACACTGTATCCCCTCCCACCCATATTCACCTTACTTCATCATAACCACTGTATCCCCTCCTACCCATATTCACCAAACTTCATCATAACCACTGTATCCCCTCCCACCCATATTCACCAAACTTCATCATAACCACTGTATCCCCTCCCACCCATATTCACCAAACTTCATCATAAACATTGTATCCCCTCCCACCCATATTCACCAAACTTCATCATAACCACTGTATCCCCTCCCACCCATATTCACCTTACTTCATCATAACCACTGTATCCCCTCCTACCCATATTCACCAAACTTCATCATAAACATTGTATCCCCTCCCACCCATATTCACCAAACTTCATCATAACCACTGTATCCCCTCCCACCCATATTCACCAAACTTCATCATAACCACTGTATCCCCTCCCACCCATATTCACCAAACTTCATCATAACCACTGTATCCCCTCCTACCCATATTCACCAAACTTCATCATAACCACTGTATCCCCTCCCACCCATATTCACCAAACTTCATCATAACCACTGTATCCCCTCCCACCCATATTCATCAAACTTCATCATAACCACTGTATCCCCTCCTACCCATATTCACCTTACTTCATCATAGCCACTGTATTCTCCGCCCATATTCACCTTACTTCATCATAACCACTGTATCCCCTCCTACCCATATTCACCAAACTTCATCATAGCCACTGTATTCTCCACCCATATTCACCTTACTTCATCATAACCACTGTATCCCCTCCTACCATTTTCACCAAACTTCATCATAACCACTGTATCCCCTCCTACCCATATTCACCAAACTTCATCATTACCACTGTATCCCCTCCTACCCATATTCACCAAACTTCATCATAACCACTGTATCCCCTCCTACCCATATTCACCAAACTTCATCATAACCACTGTATCCCCTCCCACCCATATTCACCTTACTTCATCATAACCACTGTATTCCCTCCCACCCATATTCACCTTACTTCATCATAACCACTGTATCCCCTCCTACCCATATTCACCTTACTAACCACTGTATTCCCTCCCACCCATATTCACCTTACTTCATCATAACCACTGTATCCCCTCCTACCCATATTCACCAAACTTCATCATAACCACTGTATCCCCTCCTACCCATATTCACCTTACTTCATCATAACCACTGTATTCTCCACCCATATTCACCAAACTTCATCATAGCCTCTGTATCCCCTCCTACCCATATTTACCAAACTTCATCATAGCCACTGTATCCCCTCCTACCCATATTCACCTTACTTTATCATAACCACTGTATTCTCCACCCATATTCACCAAACTTCATCGTAACCACTGTATCCCCTCCTACCCATATTCACCAAACTTCATCAAAACCACTGTATCCCCTCCTACCCATATTCACCTTACTTCATCATAACCACTGTATTCTCCACCCATATTCACCAAATTTCATCATAACCACTGTATCCCCTCCTACCCATATTCACCTTACTTCATCATAACCACTGTATTCTCCACCCATATTCACCAAACTTCATCATAACCACTGTATCCCCTCCTACCCATATTCACCTTACTTCATCATACCCACTGTATCCTCTCCTACCCATATTCACCATTTATCATAACCACTGTATCCCCTCCCACCCATATTTACCAAACTTCATCATAACCACTGTATCCCCTCCCACCCATATTCACCAAACTTCATCATAACCACTGTATCCCCTCCCACCCATATTCACCAAACTTCATCATAACCACTGTATTCTCCACCCATATTCACCAAACTTCATCATAACCACTGTATCCCCTCCTACCCATATTCACCAAACTTCATTATAGCTACTGTATCCACTCCCACCCATATTCACCAAACTTCATCATAACCACTGTATCCCCTCCTACCCATATTCACCAAACTTCATTATAGCTACTGTATCCCTCCCACCCATATTCACCAAACTTCATCATAACCACTGTATCCCCTCCTACCCATATTCACCAAACTTCATCATAACCACTGTATCCCCTCCCACCCATATTCACCTTACTTCATCATAACCACTGTATTCCCTCCTACCCATATTCACAAAACTTCATCATAACCACTGTATCCCCTCCTACCCATATTCACCTTACTTCATCATAACCACTGTATCCCCTCCTACCCATATTCACCTTACTTTATCATAACCACTGTATTCCCTCCTACCCATATTCACCAAACTTCATCATAACCACTGTAACCCCTCCCACCCATATTCACCTTACTTCATCATAACCACTGTATCCCCTCCCACCCATATTCACCTTACTTCATCATAACCACTGTATCCCCTCCTACCCATATTCACCTTACTTCATCATGACCACTGTATCCCCTCCTACCCATATTCACCAAACTTCATCATAACCACTGTATCCCCTCCTACCCATATTCACCAAACTTCATCATAACCACTGTATCCCCTCCTACCCATATTCACCTTACTTCATCATAACCACTGTATCCCCTCCTACCCATATTCACTTTACTTCATCATAACCACTGTATCCCCTCCTACCCATATTCACCAAACTTCATCATAACCACTGTATCCCCTCCCACCCATATTCACCTTACTTCATCATAACCACTGTATCCCCTCCCACCCATATTCACCTTACTTCATCATAACCACTGTATCCCCTCCCACCCATATTCACCTTACTTCATCATAACCACTGTATTCCCTCCTACCCATATTCACCTTACTTCATCATAACCACTGTATCCCCTCCTACCCATATTCACCTTACTTTATCATAACCGCTGTATCCCCTCCCACCCATATTCACCTTACTTCATCATAACCACTGTATCCCCTCCTACCCATATTCACCAAACTTCATCATAACCACTGTATCCCCTCCTACCCATATTCACCTTACTTCATCATAACCACTGTATCCCCTCCTACCCATATTCACTTTACTTCATCATAACCACTGTATCCCCTCCTACCCATATTCACCAAACTTCATCATAACCACTGTATCCCCTCCCACCCATATTCACCTTACTTCATCATAACCACTGTATCCCCTCCTACCCATATTCACCTTACTTCATCATAACCACTGTATCCCCTCCTACCCATATTCACCTTACTTCATCATAACCACTGTATCCCCTCCCACCCATATTCACCTTACTTCATCATAACCACTGTATCCCCTCCTACCCATATTCACCTTACTTCATCATAACCACTGTATCCCCTCCTACCCATATTCACCAAACTTCATCATAACCACTGTATTCCCTCCCACCCATATTCACCTTACCTCATCATAACCACTGTATTCCCTCCTACCCATATTCACCTTACTAACCACTGTATCCCCTCCTACCCATATTCACCTTACTAACCACTGTATCCCCTCCTACCCATATTCACCTTACTAACCACTGTATCCCCTCCTACCCATATTCACCTTACTAACCACTGTATCCCCTCCTACCCATATTCACCTTACTAACCACTGTATTACCTCCCACCCATATTCCCCTTACTTCATCATAACCACTGTATCCCCTCCTACCCATATTCACTTTACTTCATCATTACCACTGTATCCCCTCCTACCCATATTCACCAAACTTCATCATAACCACTGTATCCCCTCCCACCCATATTCACCTTACTACATCATAACCACTGTATCCCCTCCTACCCATATTCACCTTACTTCATCATAACCATTGTATTCCCTCCCACCCATATTCACCTTACTTCATCATAACCACTGTATCTCCTCCTACCCATATTCACCTTACTTCATCATAACCACTGTATCCCCTCCTACCCATATTCACCTTACTTCATCATAACCACTGTATCCCCTCCCACCCATATTCACCTTACTTCATCATAACCACTGTATCCCCTCCTACCCATATTCACCTTACTTCATCATAACCACTGTATCCCCTCCTACCCATATTCACCAAACTTCATCATAACCACTGTATTCCCTCCCACCCATATTCACCTTACCTCATCATAACCACTGTATTCCCTCCTACCCATATTCACCTTACTAACCACTGTATCCCCTCCTACCCATATTCACCTTACTAACCACTGTATCCCCTCCTACCCATATTCACCTTACTAACCACTGTATCCCCTCCTACCCATATTCACCTTACTAACCACTGTATCCCCTCCTACCCATATTCACCTTACTAACCACTGTATTACCTCCCACCCATATTCCCCTTACTTCATCATAACCACTGTATCCCCTCCTACCCATATTCACTTTACTTCATCATTACCACTGTATCCCCTCCTACCCATATTCACCAAACTTCATCATAACCACTGTATCCCCTCCCACCCATATTCACCTTACTACATCATAACCACTGTATCCCCTCCTACCCATATTCACCTTACTTCATCATAACCATTGTATTCCCTCCCACCCATATTCACCTTACTTCATCATAACCACTGTATCTCCTCCTACCCATATTCACCTTACTTTATCATAACCACTGTATCTCCTCCTACCCATATTCACCAAACTTCATCATAACCACTGTATTCTCCACCCATATTCACCTTACTTCATCATAACCACTGTATCCCCCCCTACCCATATTCACCAAACTTCATCATAACCACTGTATTCCCTCCCACCCATATTCACCTTACTTCATCATAACCACTGTATCCCCTCCTACCCATATTCACTTTACTTCATCATAACCACTGTATCCCCTCCCACCCATATTCACCTTACTTCATCATAACCACTGTATCCCCTCCTACCCATATTCACCTTACTTCATCATAACCACTGTATTCTCCACCCATATTCACCAAACTTCATCATAGCTACTGTATCCCCTCCTACCCATATTCACCAAACTTCATCATAACCACTGTATCACCTCCCCCATATTCACCTAACTTCATCATAGCCATTGTACCCCTATCACCAAAATTCATAAGAAAATAAGAAAATAAATAACAATATTAAAGACATTATTTCCATCAATTTAATCTACAACAACTTTTTTTACTACATATGCTTTAGTTTTCTCCAACAGAAATGATTAAGTTATTAAACCAGCAATCATTTCATTTTCTAAATAATGTATGACTGCTAGAGGATTTTATCTGACCAAAAACAAACACAGATCTGCAAATGAATTAACAATATAATAAAGAAAACTTATTGTCTGCTATGCTGACCTGCTGGGCAATATTTAAAAATATTAACTAACTGTTAATTAATGTCTACTTGTCATTATTTGGAACCTTAACATTTGATTGATATAGCGTTTATAATATACAAACCTTGTGACCCCACCAAGTATCACAGCATCAAAACACAGACTAGCACAACCGATCAACCATACTCCGACGATCTGTTGTGCTCGTCGTGATATATCTGGCCTGAGCTGTGCTCTTGTTGTTGTGTGTCTTACTGTCTGTACAAGTCTGGATGTTAGAAAACTGACCTACATGTATTATAGTATTGATATTGTAAAATATTAAGTCATCAGTCATATAAAGCTTACAGACAAGAGTACAAGTTTAACAAGAATGATTAAAACCAAACCAAATACTTGAGTATATTTCATTATTATATTAAAAGTTGCATTCAAAGAAACAAGTTTTAATAATGTTAAACAATTATTTTTCTGTTTGAATGGTTCTTAAAACCACTTGAAGCAAATCTTTTAGCTAAATGATGGCAGCCAGTTTGTATTGATGGTGGAAGCCGGGGAATCAGGAGAAAACCCTTGACCTTCAGTAGGAACTGTTGGTTGGTGGAGGGTACCAGGAGAAAACCCTTGACCTTCAGTAGGAACTGTTGGTTGGTGGAGGGTACCAGGAGAAAACCCTTGACCTTCAGTAGGAATTGTTGATTGGTGGAGTGTACCAAGAGAAAACCCCTGACCTTCAGTAGGAACTGTTGGTTGGTGGAGGGTACCAGGAGAAAACCCTTGACCTTCAATTGGAACTGTTGGTTGTTAGAGGGTACCAGGAGAAAACCCCAGACCTTAAGTAGGAACTGTTGATTGGTGGAGTGTATCAGGAGAAACCCTTGACCTTCAGTAATAATTGTTGATTGGTAGAGGGTACCAGGCAAAAACCCTTGACCTTCAGTAGGAACTGTTGATTGGTGGAGTGTATCAGGAGAAACCCTTGACGTTCAGTTGGAATTGTTGATTGGTGGAGGGTACCAGGAGAAAACCCTTGACCTTCAGTAGGAACTGTTGATTGGTGGTGGTACCAGGAGAAAACCCTTGACGTTCAGTTGGAAGTGCTGATTGGTGAAGGGTACAAGGAGAAAACCCCTGACCTTCAGTAGGAATTGTTGATTGGTGGAGGGTACCAGGAAAAAAACCTGGACTTTCAGTAGGAACTTTTGATTGGTCGAGGGTACCAGGAGAAAACCCTTGATCTTCAGTAAGAACTGTTGATTGGTGGAGTGTACCAGGGGAATCCCCTGACCTTCAGTAGGAACTGTTGATTGGTGGAGGGTACCAGGAGAAAACCCCTGACCTTCAGTAGAAAATGTTGATTGATCGAGGGTACCAGGAGAAAACCCTTGACTTCCAGTAGGAATTGTTGATTGGAGGAGGTTACCAGAAGAAAGAAAATGTGTTCATAAAAGCAATTGTAAGGTTAAGTACAGATCTGAAGCATTTCAGATTACTCATTTTTTTAATACTAATATCTTATGAAATACCAACTAAACACAGATTTTACCAGCAACAACAACAAAAATCCTATAATTAGCCTGTATACCTAATTACCTTTGGAAACAATTGACTCTTTTCTTTTATGAGATTCAAATTTGGATTTCTATTGGATCTTAGAGATCTGGAACATATCTGTAAAGTGTTCTGAAATGAAATCATTTTGAAATAGGAAAAAATGAACATAAAGTCAACTATAACCAAAAGTGATTTGTGTTTATCCTGAAGTGTAAACAAAACAACAACATAGTGACTTAGTCCAATATAGTAAGTAAGTAAGCTTTATTTAAAGTCGGCAAGACAAGTAACAGAAAACAAATATAACCCATAGTGAGATCTGTTTAGGCTGAAGGGTAAACACATTATACCAACTCCTAAGAACACTTAATATTATACAGAAGTAGTGATGTTGCCACTTAAAAAAAGGGAAAAATAACTATTAGAAAATTGAATTCAACATACTTGTCATACTATTTAAAAAGCAACTGTCCTTCATTGTAATGGTTTTAACATACAGGTTTGACCTGTCTGTTGTCCTGTGGTTTCATAGAAAATATTGGTTGAGATGGACATTTAGGAGATACACCTAACAAAAACCAAAACAATTAATCACTTAGACTTGTCATTATGTCACCACAAACAAAAAAACACACTGACAAACTCAGGATCAGCATAGACATAGAGCTTATGTTACTCGTATAAATGAAGACTAAGAGAGATGAACTGTCCCCTAGTCGATCCATCTCCAAGTCGATCCATGTTTAAGGTATTCTTGATATGACATGATTGGGAGATGAAATAAATATAAGTCCACCGGGATCGTGTAAATACACAATACAGGTTGTTCAAAAGAAAAAGTGCAAAATATTATATAAAAACGTCTAAAGTAGCTAATTATAAAAACGTCTAAAGTAGCTAATTATAAAAACAATATAGAAAAATTTTAAGTTCAGTTACAATGAGAAAATTCAAGATCAATATTTTATGATTTGTTGACGTCATTTATTTATATTGACACTGACTATGGCCATTCGCTGGTCAGTCTGCCGACTGTTTCTATAATGAGTATAAATTTTGACAAAAACACTGTCATTTCTATCTTCATCATTTATAGGTGCTACATCTGGTAGACATTTATGCACCACGTGTGTGTCAAGTGTCTTAGTCGTATATCTGTGATCTTATTAATTCAGCAAAGGTGTTACTGCTGTCTTTCCCCTCTTCTGATTTAGTTAATATGTCTGGATCTAAGATGTTCCAATCCCTGATGGTGTTAGGTATGAAGCTGGTTTTAAATGTGTCAGTCCTTGCATATGGGATGTAGAGTTGCTGACTGTGTCTGTTACGGTTTTGCCTATTATTTGGTCTTATGTCATTAGTTGGTATATTTGCCATTCCATTCATTCCTTTATAAAGTTAAATTAAACGGTTTTCTTTTCTTCTTTCTTTAAGTGTTTTCCAACTTAGCTGTTGCATAAGGTGTTCATGGAGCCTTCTTCATACTCGTAGTTATTTAAAACGAATCTGGCTGCTAGCTTTTGTACCTTTTCAAGTTCATTCACTAGGTATGTGCTGTTCGGATCCCATACCGTGCTGGCATATTCAAGAACAGGTCTAACTAAGCTCAGGTATGCAGTTTCTTTTACGTCTTTGTTGCAGAAGTACAGATTTCGTCTAAGCATACCAAGTATTCTGTTGGCTTTTGATGTTACTTCCATTATGTGTTTTTCCCATCGTAAGTCAGATGATATGGTGACTCCTAAATATTTGATCTTATCTAAAAATATGAGGTTTGTTCCTTCGAGTTTATATTTGAAATCTATGTGGTGTTTCCTTTTACGAGTAAGTTTCATCATGTTGCATTTGATTGGCTGAAAACGCATACCCCATCTGTGAGCCCAGGCTCCAAGGTTATCAATATCGTTTTGTAGTTTAATGCAGTCCTCTATGGTGTCTATAGTTCTGTAACAAACACAGTCGTCTTCAAAAAGGCGTATCTCAGATTCAATATCATGAAGAATGTCGTTTATATGAAGGCTGAACAACACGGGACTTAAAACTGTTCCCTGGGGGACTCCTGACTCGACCGTAGACCATTCAGATTTCGTTCCGTTAACCACTACTCGTTGTTTTCTGTAACATAGGAATGCATCTATCCATCCAAGTGTTCTTCCAGAGATACCATAAGATTTCAGTTTCGATTTTAGCAGTTCATGTGGGACAGTATCAAAAGCTTTTTCAAAATCTAGAATAAATATATCTGTTTGTTTTCCATTATCTGTATTCTTTGCCCAGTCGTGCATCACTGTGCATAGTTGAGTCTCACAGCTGTGGTGTTTGCGGAAAGCGTGTTGTCTTGAAGTAATGATGTTGTATTTATCCAGATGTCCATTGATGTTAGAGCACACCATGTTCTAGCAGCTTGCATAAGATACTTGTAAGAGAGACTGGACGATAATTTGCTGGGATGGAACGATCACCCTTTTTATAAAGAGGGCAGATATTTGCAGTTGTCCAATCTTTTGGGACGTTACCTTTATCGATTGACTGTTGGAATAAGTGTCTGATTGTTCGTTGCATAATCCTGTAGAATAAGAATTAAGCATGTTAAGGTGTTGGTTACAACGCCAAATATTTACCAAAGATTTATTTCCATTTAAAATGCTCCTGACTATATTTCTATTTATATAACAAGTCTGCATTTTTAAGGTCAACACTTTTTCAGATTTGTAACTAACTTTGTGGTAATTCTTTTATAACATTTTAGGGCGTGGGCTAAAACGCGGAAATGAAAAACCGGAAACATAAAAACACATATATTTTAGTTCATAACTTTTTAACGGGTTAACATATAATAAAAATTAAACATGCCTCTGGCAGATATTTAAAAGATCTTTATGGAGATATATAGTTTAATGCAATTAGTTATTATTAAAGTACCTAAAAGTTGACCGGAAATGTTTTTTTGCTAGTTTGCATATATCAAATTTTCAGATTAGAACCCAGATATCTCCAAAATGCTTCACCCCGGTCAAATAAGTCTTAGTGTTTGATAAAGGTTATTTATTTAGCTTCAAAATGATATATAGTTTATAAAATATTACTAAAAGGAAAGTATAGAAAAATTCGCCGGAAGAATACCTGGTATGAAAAGTAAAAGACCTAGACTTCTCCATCACAGATTCTGAAATTAAGTCAGGCATAAAAAAACTTAAGAATAATAAATCTGGTGGTCTGCAATTGATAAATAATAATATCTTAAAATCTGGAGAAACTCATCTGCTACCTTGTATCAAAAAGTTATTTAATACTATACTTTTATCTGGATTTTATCCCAATAATTGGTCTGCAGGTTACCTAAGCCCTATCTTCAAATCAGGTGACCGCAGTAATCCTGAAAACTATAGGGGAATAGCAATAACTAGTTGTTTAGGCAAACTGTTTAACTCCATTTTCAACAGCAGGCTTGATAAATTTCTGGAACAGCATAAACTGATTTCACCTTTTCAAATTGGCTTTACCAAAAAATCAAGGCCTTCTGATCATATGTTTGTATTAAAAACTATAATAGACAAATATACCAATTCAAATAAAAAACTTTATGCCTGTTTTGTGGACTTTAGAAAGGCATTTGATACAGTTCTCCATGATGCAATATACATTAAAATATTGCAAAATGGAATAGGTGGCCTGTTTTATAGTTTATTAAAAAATATGTATTCTAAATCATTGCTTTCTGCGAATACCCAACTATTCTTAACTAAAATACCTGTTTTCCTGGTCTATATTTATCAATTACATTTTTTCCCGTAAGATGTAAATCATGTTATAGTTTTCATTTGAAAAAGTGGATGTTTATCGATTTATTGGCCAATTTTTACGTTCGTAAATTTAATTTTGTGGTAATCGGACAAATTTATTTCGAACCGGAAGTGAATTTAAGCGGTTTGAAATGTCTGGATTGTTTATCTTTTAAAAATTGTCATTTAATTTAAAAGAAAGATGCCTAAACGAAAGGTAATAACACAGGGCTTAAGATTTTCTCCTTATGAAACGTATTTCGTAAAAATTGCAAATGAACGATAATGTGTAGATTCAAAGTAGGTCGATATAATCGAATTTTATAATGAATGAAAAATCCATTGGAAATTTTTCGTTAATAATAAGTTGATACCTGGTACTAACATAAACAAGACTCGAATGAAAACTATATTTTAATAATACTAAAAGTGTATTTTGAAGTTAACGAATTCACCTACGGTTTTGTTAGTTTCAGTATAATGTATTCTGAATTGGATGACGTTTCATCGGGTCGGTCTTGTTTCACCACCGAACACCACAAAACACCATTATACCCAACGAAAAACAGTAATAAGATAATAATAATAATAATAAAATGCATTATTAAAAATTTTATCGTATTATAATTATATAATGTGTGCATTTTCAAGACGAAAATAAAAATAAATGAACGTGTACCCGTTAAGAATACAAGTCAGATCGGCACTTGGTCAAAATGGCACCTGGTTAAATCGGCACTTGGTATTGGTATATAAATTCGGCACTCAGTATAGTTAATTCGGCACCTGATATAGTCAATTTGGCACCTATGTTTTTTCTGAATTTATTATAATATGTTAAGTTAAAAACAAAAACGATTGAAAGATAACAATGTTTATTTTATTTCATTAAAAATCTAGCACATATAAACGCAACAAGCACTATAAAATCAAAGAACAGTTCATAATGATAAAGTAATATATTAAATGATGGTTTGTTCTTGTATTGCTGCCATAAACTGAAAATCATTTGCTGAACCAGACGGGTCTGTTTTCTTTGATGGCGTCTTAATTTTCCCTCTGCAACAAGTAGTAGCTGTAAGGGAATATCTTCTGCTTCTGCAAACAGTTCACAAATCAGGTGATAAAATGGAACTGGTCCTCTGGTGGCTTTCTGTGCATTTAATCGGTTGAGGCACCCTTCCACATCATTATTTGTTCGAATAGATGTCATGAAAACACACCAGTCTTCACCTTGTACCTTTAAATATAATCCACCTGGAACAGCTTTCACACTGCAGAGCTTCCTGTCTTGGACGAACTATTTGACTGCACTTGACAGTCAGTGGTAATACTTAAACAAGTGTTATTTTTTTACTTGTATAAGTAAAAAAAGTTTACTCAACTGCGTAAATATTTTTTACTCGGTCAGTTGCGATCGGTACTTTTTTCAAATTTGCCGCGTTTCTAGTCATCATACGGGTATGTTGCTTTTATATATATGCGTGCGCAACCTTCCGTCATTAAAGTAAGAATTAAAACGTCCGAGATGTCGGTAAACTTTCGTCTTTTTTTGAGAAAAATGGTGAAAATATCTTCAATTTTTGATGTCTTTGTTTGAAAAAATGAACCCATAGAATCGAAAACGTAAACCGTCATATTTTAGTTTAGATATTTAACTGTGTATTTCGAAGATAATTATTGTTGCGCAACATGGTTTTGTGAATGCGCACATGGTTTTAAGTTCACCATCGACGCCTTGTTTTTTACTTGTATACGTAAAAAAAAAATTGTGGGATATTAAGGGGGAACTACTCCGTTTGACTTGTATGCTTGTCCAACAGAACACCGATAAGATTTAAAAGAATCAAAATAGATTTAATTATTAATGTTGTGTCCGTGAAGTAAACGTCGAAAATCGGAAAGGAATAATTTTTGATTTACATAGATTGTATCGAACAGAAATTTTAAAACTCTGTTTTTTGGTGACGATTTTTAAAGTGGTTATATTATATAGATATTGACACTGATTGATTTATTTAACAATTTCTACATTGTTTAATACGTGACACCACACCAAATGTGATCATAAAAGGGTTTATTTGCTATGAATAATACTTATAAAGAAAATATTAAATATGCATAATTATACTTGTATAATTATATAATTTATGAAAATATCAAAAGTATGCAGTTTAATATCTTGAATCATTCAAACCATAAGTATTTTGTTTATTTCTGTAGTATATTTTACATGTGTTTCGAATACGAAAGCTTTATTTTGATTCTATCCATTTGTACAACAATAGCGAACACACAAGCAAGGCGAACATATAACAAGCAACGTGCAGAGCATAAAAGGCAGACAGCATATATATTAGACATTAACAAAAGGAGACATTTGAATGCAATTGCAAAAAAAAATCACATATTAAGACAATAAAAACATTTAGCATACAATGCAAGATAAGCACATACTACATGTATAACAATAAAACAAGGCTGACGGCATACTAAAAATAATTACTAGTAGTAACTAAATGAGACAATAGTAACATGTAAGCATACAATGCAAGATAAGATAAGAACACAATGACAGTAAAACAGTGAAGATACACAAACTAAAAATAACTACTAAAACTGTGACATGAGCATGCAATTGAGATACACAAACTAAAAATAACTACTAAAACTGTGACATGAGCATACAATTGAGGAGAGACAACACAATATTAAGACAATAAAAGGCTTAAGCATTTAGCATACATTTAGATTAGGACATATATAGACACTAAAACGAGAGTATATGCATTTGTTTTATGTATGATTCATTGTGATTATGATTTGCAATAATATATTTGTTTGTATAAAATTGGTTAAAATTTCTTACTCATAAGAGTAAGAAAAAATTTACTGCAATTGCATATTTTTCTTTTCCTCTGACCTTTCAAAACTTAAAATGCCAGTCCAAGAGGCATAAAGGGAACATGTAGGTTACTGCAATATACACGCAGGGTTTATGTGCAAGTGTAAAAAGCAAAAGTAATAAAATGAGATAAAATATTTTACTCAAACAAGTGATTTTTATAATGCATGTTTCTTATGTCCCAACTTTGATGCAGGACATAAAGTTTTTCGATTTGTGCGTCCATTTGTTAACCCACCACATTGGAGTTGACCTTTGTAGTTAAGTGGATTTCTCAAGAACCACATGTCGGATCTTTATTTAACTTTGTAAACTCAGGCATCATAGCATGTTCTAAACAACTGTTTAGATAAGGGGAGGACTCTCAGATACTGCACAGAGAGAGCTGGACATCTGTGTCTAAAACACATTCACTTGTTTCATATTTATAACATAATTAATTGCTGATAAATGATATCTGTTTATTACATACATGCATGTAGCAATTTAAACAATTTTCTTTCATGCATGTTAGAAAAAGTTCAGTAAGTCGGGCAGAAAATTTAGAAGTTTTATTCTGCACATATAGGGAAAAATGGTTAAACTTTGTGCTTTGGTTAGAAAAATTAATTTCATAACGACTTTTGGAGTCGTTTACTAACTGGGTTACAGTTTATGGAGATCAACAAAAGTAAAACAATGGGTAACAATTTCTTACTTGTTTGAGTAAAAAAGACTTCAATGGTATATATTATATAGAGTAGCAAAAATATTTTATTAAATATGTGAGGGTACCTGATAATTGAAACATATTTGTAAGTGGATATGCATTTGTCATGTTTATAATTCATATTTTGGGTAACATCATGTTACAAAGCATGTACATGTAAGAGGGTGGGTATTTTACTTAAGTCAGAAGTTCACTAATCCTAAACTTTTGTGATGCTCTACAAGTGTGGTTATTGTGATAATTTATCAAACAAAACCATTTGGTCACTAAAATATTTTAATTTCTGTAATTAAGTTTACTATTGAAATCCCTAATCGTTTGGTTCTGTCACCATCCAAAGCCCTTTTAAACAAAATTGCCTCACTCATGTATGTTACATACCACTATTGCATACACTGAACTATATAATTTTTAAATAAGTTGTAAATGCTGTAGTCATTAATTCATTAATTTGTTTGTAGTTTTGGTTCTTGAATAACAGTCAATTAATATTGTGTAAATGGGCACACACATTTCTACTTGTTGGAGTAAAAAAATATTCTTATGTTATATATAAACTACATGATAGCAAAATCAAGCTCTTATGCAAACGGGTAAATTTTTCTTGCTTGGTAGAGTAAAAAAACTGCAGTGGTATATATATTATATATAATTGCAAAATCAATCTCTTATCAAACTTGTGAGAAAGCCATAATTGAAGCATATTTGTAAGATGAATATGTGTTTGTCATTTTAGGATGTTTTTGGTAAAATCTTGTTACAAAGCATGCACATGTAGACAGGTGGATAAAATATTTGTCTTAACATTACAAGTCAAAGTTAAAATTTCTTGCTCACTAATACTAGACCTTAAGTGTAGTTAATAAGATAAAAATCTACATGCATCATTAAGCACACAAAAACATTTGTTCTCACTACAGTAAAACAATGTTATGTAAATGGGTAACAATTTCTTACTTGTTAGAGTAAAAAAAGACTTCAATGGTATATATTATATAGAGTAGCAAAAATATTTTATCAAATATGTGAGGGTACCTGATAATTGAAACATATTTGTAAGTGGGTATGCATTTGTCATGTTTATAATTCATATTTTGGGTAACATCATGTTTCAAAGCATGTACATGTAAGAAGGTGGGTATTTTACTTAAGTCAGGAGTTCACTAATCCTAAACTTTTGTGATGCTCTACAAGTGTGGTTAATATGGTAATTAATCAAACAAAAACATTTGGTCACTAAAATATTTTAATTTCTGTAATTAAGTTTACTATTGAAATCCCTAATCGTTTGGTTCTGTCACCATCTAAAGCCCTTTTAAAAAAATTTCCTCACTCATGTATGTTACATACAACTATTGCATACACTGAACTATATAATTTTTAAATAAGTTGTAAATGCTGTAGTCATTAATTCATTAATTGGTTTGTAGTTTTGGTTCTTGAATGACAGTCAATTAATATTGTGTAAATGGGCACACACATTTTTACTTGTTGGAGTAAAAAAATATTCTTATGTTATGGGTAAACATTTCTTACTTGTTAGAGTACAAGAAGACTGAAGTGGTATATACTATATAGAATAGCAAAATAAAGCTTTATCAAAAATATGAGAATGTCATAGTTTGAGTATTCATTTGTCATTTGTAATGACTTATATTTTTAGATAACATGATACAAAGCGATATACATTTCAGAAGAGGGGTAAAATATTCCACTTAAAATGTTATCTACAGATTAAACCAAATATATTTTTTTCTTTTATTTTTTTATATTTGTAAAAATGTTACAAGTACTGAACGAGGAAAATTCATTAATGAGAGCATTAAAGTTTTTTTTCACGATGTTATTAAATGTTACCAGTATTAATTGTGTTCCGTTTCTTATCTAAAGAATATGCTGTTTTACATTTTATATCATTATTCGCATAATAAAACTGAGAAATCCGTTGCTAGATAACTACAGTTTTAGTGCTCTATCGATGTTGTTTGATTCATTTAAACAGATTAAATTTTGATACACTTTAATGATATTTTTATTATTATTAGAGGAAAATTCAATTGCTGTTGGGTTCAGTATAGGTTTTTAGTCTTGTATATTATTGAAAAGAATAAACATGTTGGATACATTTGTTGGTGTTCTTTTTCAATTTTAAAAACAATGATACATATATTAGTTGGATTTAAGGGAGATAATCTCATTTATTTAATTGATAAAATTCAGGATAAGTTTGTAACTACTAAAGAAAAAAAAATTACTCGCACAAGTAAAAAAATGAAATAATAGTTTAAGGGGGACAACTCCAAGATCTTTATTTTTTTACTTAATACAGTAAAAAATAATGACATACATTAGTTTAAAAATATTATTCTGTTCAGTCAATAATCTTCACCTCTCTGGGTTAAAACAATACACTTGTACAAGTATTACCCCTGACTGCTTGATGCAACTGTCGTCTGACATCGTGGGAATGATAGTTGGAATGATAGTATCTCATTTATAGCGAGCACAGCTGCCCGCGAAGAGCGGTGAGCTCTACGGCAATTACGTGTCATGTGATCAAAATGAAATCACGTGATCAAAATCTGCTTAATCATGTTAATGCTGATATTGATTTTTTTTCGTCCGGAAGTTGATATCGTCAAAATACTGGAACAAAGTGAATGAAGAAAAGTGCTAAACTAATTTTAAGAAAGACTTGAAAATAAAGTTGACATGGATAAAAAATAAAGGTAACGTAAATCAACATTAAGTCGTCAGTTCTTGAATTAATTGTATCTTTTTAACTAGATGACGACATTTAGGCATACACGTTTGTATTGCAAAACACGAAAAAACATTTGTCCTCCAAATGACACATCATTTGGAATTCTAGATGTTTATCTTACATGATTAAATAAACGGAAATAGACAGAAGGGTTGTTCTGATGGCTCCAGGACACCACTGTCTGAAAGTCGTCATCTAGTCGGATGTAATGTCGTCATCTTATTTTATCATACCCCAGTACACCCTGCCTGCAGTGAGACTCGAAACCACAACCACGGTGTTGAAAGGCTAAGTCATTAGTTGTAACTAACTCATTTAACCACTCGGCCACCAATGCCCGTCATGGGATATAAACATTATACAAGATTGCTATAGAATAGATACGTTAAACTTTTCAACAATCAACACGAAAGTGGCTAGGAAGGGCAAATTGATCAATATGGGTGTAATGTTCGCTTAATACATGTTGTGACTAATATTCCATATCAAATCAACATGATGAACTAATGCAGAATTTATTCTTATATGTTAATAACTGCCAAAACCGTAGGGGGTCGATAGTGCCCTTAAGTCGTCAATCACTTTCAATTCCCTTTACATCAATAAATACACACGATAGAGTGGAAATAATCGTTTGATCATTACATATTACACTTATGATACATATTACATATGATATCAATGGATTAGTTCCCTTATCAATCGATTAGTTCCTAAGTGCATATCGCCAGTGCATGGTATTATCAAACATATCATCACCAGGAGAGAAAAAAGACATGGTTTACCTGGTCTTTTCAACAAACACTAGAATTTTATAATAAGATTATTTCACAAATAGTGCTAGGAATTACTTTGAGGGAAAAATGTTTCTGCTTTAAAATGGACCGTCTCCTAACTTTGTCTGACGAAGCAATAAACGATAATCTTGTGATAAAGAAATCCGACGACTTTAAGACTGTGACGACCTAATGTCGATTTACGTTAATATTTAAATATAACAACAAAAATTTCATACTATTTTTTTGCAATCTCTTAATCGATCTTTAACTGACAATCAAATTACATTTCAAGTGACGTCACCGTTACAAAGAAAGACGTCACGTGACCACTGGAATTTAGAGGCACTTTTAGGGTGTTCGGAAGTAACGTCAATTATGATCAATTATGAAATGCACAATATATATTGATAATAAAGGACTATATTGTCCGTGCTCGCATTTTGGCAATGCCTACTCCATATTATTTTTTTTTCTCCATTTTTCTCACTTATTAAACAGCTTGGGCTTGGGCCTTTTAATCTTAATTTTAAAATCATTTAGTTAACAATCATGAAACACTTTTAGAGTCCTTATTACAACAACAAACCATATAATTTGTCAAACAAAAAATGAGTTTGTTACTTTTTCAAAGGAATTAACCGTCTAATCATCGATGTTATTATAACAGTGATATATACATTATCAAACTTAATTACAGTTGTAAATTTCAAAGAATCTCCCAATCAACATCAATAATTAGTAATTATTTTATTTAAAATTATAATTTTCAACATGTCATGTATTAAAATTCATTAAAATTTGCATTTTAAACAATTTCATTGTAATAAGTATAAATCATTTAACAGGTGCCGAAATCCAATGCCGATTTGACTATACATTGGTGCCGAATTAAGTACTTTCCGGTGCCGATTTGACTCTTTTTTAAGGTGCCGATTTGACTTGCACCCCCGTTAAATACTGTTAAATATGATTCGGTTCTCTATAATAACTACGTCTGGTTGCTGATAAATTTGCCTAGTGTTATTAAGGCTCTTTATGCTATTCTTTTATGATGGCTCCCAACAACAGATGACCAGGGATCCTCGCAACGCGTCTAGATGCGTATTGTACGCGTCTTTTCAGTTCTGGACGCGCCTTTTCAACATCTAACGCGTCCCAGTACGCGTCCATGTCAGTTGTCGGACGCGTACAAATTTCCGTCATGTCAATTCCGTCTCCGATGCGTGATTACATATTCTTACAAATGGCGATCGATGTTTACCTGTTTCGTCTGATTCTCAGCAGGTAGCAATCACTCAGGCGGCAAATATGCCTTAATTAAGATGTTTATTAAACAATAAACGTTCGGTATTGATGGACAGTTTTTACAGATAAATTACAGCGTTGATAATACACTCGTGTTTTCAAATTTCAATACACGGTCGGAACCTTGCAGTTGCAATTGAATTGCAATTGAATTACTTTAAAAAAAAAGCGTAAGAATTGCCAATTCTTACGCTTTTTTTTTTAAAGTAAGAATTCTTGACCGGTGAAAGATATCTTCAATATTAACATTAGATTAGTTATCTAATAAACTTTTAATTTTTGTATATATCAAGAAGATAATCTGCTATAGACTAGGATCTGAAAAGGGGGGGGGGGTTATGAGTTGTTTGGAAGAAATATTAATGTCAGCATCTGACATTCAATTCTAAGAAGAGCCAGGTAACTTGTAACACACAAGTCTATCTTTAATGGGCAAACATCAACATGTTTCAAGTAATTAATGCAGTTCAATCATACTCCAGAAGACTGCGAAACTCAACTACATTAACTACTAATATAACATAGCATGACATAAACATACTAGTAAGCCATATTATATCTTTTTATAAAAAGACATTTAATGGGTCGGTAATCAAAGAAAACGGCTGTATGCATGCACTTAGCTGGACTCATCTGTGATATGTGGGACTCATGAAAATTTTTTGGGACTCACCATTCTCAAAAGTGATGAGTCCAGGACTCACCATAAAAAAATCCTACAAGTATCACTGATGACCCCTACATTATTAATACTAAAGACACCATCAAAAGCTTTTATCATCCGTATATTTTATTATTATATGCACATAGTTACATCATCAACAATTTCTTTGATTTCATACATTTTATTACTTATTATTGCCATATCAAAGGATTACTTTATCCGTCATAAGTCAGCGAGTAAATTATTAGAGAATATATTAATTCGAAAAGAAAAACATTTCCCTTAAAGTGATCGATCAATTGATTTGTCAATATATTAATGAGGTGTTAAAAACAATTATTCAACACAACACATTAATTAACCCAATAAAACGAAGTTTATGCAAATTTAACAGAACGCAGCAATGTATATTAGATATTTCAGTTGTTATTTCTTCGCGTTTTTTTTTCTCCATAAAATTAAAAAATCATTACTTTTTATAAGCTTTAATAAGCTTTTTATTACATTATTTGGATGTACACTGTCAGTGGTGTTCGGCGGTGTTAGACTGGCTCTTTGGTCGGTTAATAATATCTTAGTTATCGCAAAAATAGTTATAAACATATTTATTTTCCTTAAACGACACTATAAATATATAAATAAAGATGAAAATAGTTATTTAGGAGTGTGTTGTATTTTTTTAAGGTGGTCGGCAGTGTTAGGTGGTGTTCGGTGGTGAAAAGACCTACCGCGTTTCATCCCATAAGTAACAGAATCCGGGTCCGTTCGCCCTGGGTTCGTTTGCCCTAATAATTGTTAGCCCCGAGTCCGTTCACTTTAGTTTATGTTTGGAATAAATATTTCTATAAGATGTAATGATAAATTAGACTGTCCCTGGTTTGATGTAAATTTAATATATTATTGATAAATGTAATGATATTTGAGTTGTATCATTACATAAGAACTGTAAATCCTTTGTTTTCGGATGAGAATTTGGTCATAGTCAAAGATAATATAACATATGCTGAAAAAATTCACAAAAATACTTCAGTAGGAGATGGTAAAGTGGATTTCGCTTCAATCGATGTAATTACTGATTCAATAGGTAGATTAAAATCAGGAAAAGCTCCAGATGAATTAAATATTATGGCGGAACATTTGAAGAATGGTGGTGATGTTGTCTCTCAAGTTCTTAAACTCATTTTTGATAGAATTGTGCGTGAACAAGAAATACCAGAAGTATTTAAAAGAGGCATCATAACTCCTGTATATAAGCAACAAAATAAACTACTTGAAGACCCCAATTCATATCGTAGAATTACAGTTTGTAGTATAATTGGAAAGGTGTTTGAAACTATCTTGCTGTCTAAGATCCAACCGTGTATAGATAAATATCAGAACAAACTTCTCGCCTACTAATGCAGCCTTGCTACTCACAGAGGCTATCAATGAAGCTAAGGACCAGAATCGTAAATTGTACCCTACATTTATCGATGCAACTAAGGGATTTGATGTCGTTTGGCATGAATCGCTACTTTTGCGACTTCACCAGTGTGAGATACAAGGAATTAACTGGCTTCTAGTGTATGACTGGTATAAGAAACTTACTTCTAAGGTTAAATGGAATGGTAGTCTGTCAACATACTTCTGTGAGGAGCAAGGAGTGCGTCAAGGAGGAATTATGTCTCCTGCCTTATATAAAATGTTTATAAACCCATTATTAGACCTGTATGAAAAACAAAGCCTAGGATTTCGTATTGGTTCTGTCCATCTAGGTAGTCCTTCCTGCGCCGACGACATTGTTCTTCTTGCTAAAGATAGTCATGAACTACAAACTATGCTTTGCCTTCAGGAACAGAACAAAAGATGAGCTATATTTACTAAGTGAGACGAAAAGTAAAGTAATGATTTTTAATGCTAAAAGAAATTTTGAGAGGATTGATGACTTTTATCTTTATGATAGAATACTGGAAACTGTAGAAAATTATACACATATAGGAATCGAAAGAACTCGGGACACTAATACATTAATTCATGAAAGAATCAAGCTTGCGCAAAGGACTTGCTACTCACTGATGGATGCTGGAATGCATGGCTGTAACGGCCTCAACCCCGGGGTGACTATGAAACTTTGGAATGCCTGGAATGCATGGCTGTAATGGCCTCAACCCCGGAATTACTATGAAACTTTGGAATGCCTGGAATGCATGGCTGTAACCGCCTCAACCCCGGAATTACTATGAAACTTTGGAATGCCTGGAATGCATGGCTGTAACTGCCTCAACCCCGGGATTACTATGAAACTTTGGAATGCCTGGAATGCATGGCTGTAACGGCCTTAACCCCGGGATTACTATGAAACTTTGGAATGCCTGGAATGCATGGCTGTAACGGCCTCAACCCCAGGATTACTATGAAACTTTGGAATGCCTGGAATGCATGGCTGTAACGGCCTCAACCCAGGGATTACTATGAAACTTTGGAATGCCTGGAATGCATGGCTGTAACGGCCTCAACCCCGGGATTACTATGAAACTTTGGAATGCCTAGACTATGTTTTGGCCTTGACTCCATTTCTCTAAGTAGGAAGAACCTGGACGACTTAAATTTGTTCTTCAAAAGACAGATAAAGATGTTGCTAAATATGCCAGATAGAACAGCTGATGCTGCCAGATTCTTGGTAAACTGGGTCAAATTATACGTCAAAATGGCATTGAGAAAGAACTCTGTATCAGACAACTTTTGGTGAAAAATTACAAATCTAATAGTTGGTTTATTTCTGCTGAAAAGCTACTGCATTTTTATAATCTTGGATCCGTATATGATCTTCTGGATAATATTCCTAGTAAACTAGCTTGGAAGAAAATAGTAAAGTCAGCGATAGATAAATTATGGACTGAAAAGATTACAGCCATGATGGAAAATAAAAGCTCACTGATATACTTAAGCTCTAAGTCAATGACATTTGGAAAAGTGCATTATCTTTGGCGGCAATCGAAGTTCGACCAAATTAGTAATAGGAAGGCAAACATAAAAGCTAGAGTGCTTACTGGTGTATATCCACTGCAGTATCTTTGCAACAAATTCAATAAGTTTACTCCTGATGCTACATGTCCTCTGTGTCATCTGGATATTGAAGACCGAGAACATTTTCTCCTACACTGTAGTAAAACTAGTGATGTAAGAAATAACTTCATGAACTTGATATATGAACAAATTGAAACTATTGATGCCTTGTTGTTGAATACAGTTTTGCATCACCATCAATTAGTGACACAAATTTTATTGGATATTACAAATCTGCGAGTACCTTTGCTCTTACAATCTGAGTCTGTGATGAACTCACTGGAGTCTATCTCTAGAGGAATGATATTTGCATAACATTGTAAAAGAAGTGACATTTTGAACAGCCAGTGTACGTGTCTCTGGTTTCGACTATCCCTGTTTTAAAACGGGCTTGCAGAATTTTAGTTGTAGAAATTTTACACAGTATTGTTTTTAACTAATGTTTTGTATTTTCTCAACATGCTTACACCCAATGCAGATTATTTATATTAATTATTACACTAAAACTAATTGCTTTTATAAATTTCTCAGTCCAAGCTAATTATTTTTTTATTAATTGTTCATAAATTTGCTGTACTAAAACTATTTGCTTTTATAAATTTTTTCGTCCAAAATTATTTTTAATCATTAAATTCATTTGATTAACGATAAAAGAAACAAATTAGTAAGTGATTTTATAATTACATTATTAATTAATTGAAGCCATTTACTCTATTTTTTATCATGAAACATAACTTCATATATAACAATTGTTATTAAAATAATATAGTTATATAAAAATGTAGGGCGAAGGGACCCACTTTTCAGGGTGAATGAACTGGAGGCGAACAGACCGATACCATCCCATAACCCAAAACGAATACTAGACAGATGGGCACTTGGTCAAATCGGCACCTGGTATAGTCAGTTCGGAACCCATATTTATATTGACTATTTTTTTTAATTTTTAGCTCACCTGACCGGAAGGGTCATGTGAGCTATTGCCATCACTTGGTGTCCGTCGTCGTCGTCGTTAACTTTTCTTCAAAAATCTTCTCCTCCAAAACCACTGAAGGGATTGCTTTGAAACTTTGCATACATCATCAGTAAAATGCCCTCTACCAAGTTTGCCCAAATCATGGCCTTAGACCAACCAACATGGCTGCCATGGCTAAAAATAGAACAGAGGGGTCAAAATACAGTTTTTTGCTTATAGTTCAAAAAGTATAACAGATACAGGAAAACCGAAAGACCTTCCTTCTTCAGCTTCTAAAGCTCTACAAAACACTCCATTGGGTCAAAGTTGTATGATGACTCCTTGTAGGAGTTATTGCCCTTTAATTGTCAAAATTGATGATTTTTGCCATTTTTGCCTCAAAATCTTGAAAATTATTAGAACTAGAGAAAAAGTTAGCATTGCTTAATTGTTCTGCTCTATGAGGGCTACAAAAATGACTTAAGGGTCAAGATTGTCTGATTAACCATTTAAGAGTTATTCCCCTTGAACTGTTAATCGGTTTTAATTGATTTTTTTAAATCTTCTCCTCTGAAACAACCGAAAGTACTGCTTTGAAACTTTGTACACATCATCTGTCAAATGTCCTCAACCAAGTTTGCACCTACCACGGCTGCAGATTAACCAACATGGCCACCATGGCTAAAAATAGGATTGGGGGGGGGGGGGGCGGTAACATACAGTTTTTGGCTTATATTTAAAAAAAGTGTAACAGATACAGGAAAACTGAAGAGACATGCCTTCATCTGCATCAAAAGCTCTTATTGCTAGAGAAAAAGTTAGCATTGCTTAATTGTTCTACAAAAAAAAGGGCTACAAAAATGACTTAAGGGTCAAGATTGTCTGATGAACCGTTTAGGAATTATTCTCCTTGAACATTTTTTTAATCAATTTTACTTGATTTTAAAAAATCTTCTCCTCTTAAACCAATGAAAAAACTGCTTTGAAACATTGCACACATCATCTTTAGGATGTCCTCTACCAAAATTGTGCAAATCATGACACCTGACTACCTACATAGCTACATTTGATTAAAATAGAAAAAATGAAAAAAGGGGGGGGGTGGGGGGGTTGAGAGAGTTTTCGACTGATAGTATAACAGGTACAGCAAATTTGAAGTGAACCTCCCTTCTCCCTCTAACCATCAAAAGATCCTCCTTATAGGAGTTATTTCCCTTAAAAGGTCAAAATTAATGATTTTTGCAGAAGTGTTGGGCAATTCCTTATAGCAAAGAAAAGGTGGATAAAAAAGGGTTGTTTGGTTTCAGGTTCAGGTGAGCGATACAGGCTCCTGGGAGCCTCTAGTTTAAATATATTATAATATTCATATCAAGAAGACTCATTGAAAACTTTAGTATAATAGTACTGGAAGTGTAGCTGTATATTATATTTGATGAATTCACCTACAGTTTTCTTTAGTTTCACTATATGAGGTTTCATCCCATAACCCAAAACCAATACTAGTCAGAATGGCACTTGGTCAAATCGGCCCATGGTATAGTCAATTCGGCACCCATATTTATATTAACTATTTTATTCTTAATATATTATAATATTCAGTTAAAGAAAGAAAATAGATTTAAAGAAAACATTGTTTATTTCATATCCTTAAAATAGGCAAGATGTTTTCTGTTAACATGTTTTTGGCATTTTTACATGACTATTGATTGTTTTTTTTTAAATAAAGCAACTGTTAAATAACTGTTTTTCAACCATTAGCTATTATCTGTTTTCTTAAAAATTGACATTGATGTTGACTGTTATAATGAAAATAAAAACCCTGTTTGCTGTTAATAGTCAGAACACTGTTAACTGTTTTACTCTCTTATCTGTTATTTTATTCACCACTTTTTTAAATGTAATTGAGCCTTCCTATGAAGGGATGAATCAATGAGATTCTGCTGTTATCTGTTTTTTTTTATAGATTTTTGAACTCATTGTTTTCTGTTTTCTCATGAAAATTGCTGTATTCTGTTATAATTATTTTAAATTTTCTGTTATATTTTTTGGGAAAAAGATATTTAACACTATGAAATCATAGCAAGTCATTATGTAATCAGGTGTATATATATTATGTGTGTGTGTGTGTGTGTAACACTCCCAAAAGTGTCCTTACGACCAAACGTGTCAGATTCGCCCAAACATGTCTACTTTACGTCGAAACTTTTCTAGAGCGTAAACAAGTCATAACATATTGATCTTGAAATTTCTCATTTCCAACTTAACCCAAAATAGTTGCTTCACATGTTCCAATATGTTATGACTTGTTTACGTCATTTATTTATATTGACATTCAATGACTAAGGCCATTCGTTGGTCAGTCTTTGTCTAAATTTTTGACAAGAAACACCGTCATTTGTATCGTTGCATAATCTTCTAGACTTGTATATTATTTTTTGTTTATGCTGTATCGTCATGTTTGTCGATCCGATACTTAATAAGCTTGCTGGTTGGTAGACTCTTTAGACTTTTATATAATATTTTGAACTACCTGTATTGTGTTTTTACACGATCCCAGTGGACTTATATCATTCCATCACCGAATGAAAAAATACTTTAAGCATTTGGAGTTAAACGCCACTGATGAGTCTTAAGTAGACGAAACGCTCGTCTGGCGTAATGAATTTGTCACCTTGGTAATTTTGATTACATCTTGTTGAAATATTTGAGCAAAGCAAAGTAACAGCACGGCACGTCCGCGGCTGGCGGACATGTGAAGCAACTATTTTGGGGTAAGTTGGAAATGAGAAATTTCAAGATCAATATGTTATGACTTGTTTACGTCATTTATTTATATTGACATTCAATGACTAAGGCCATTCGTTGGTCAGTCTTTGTCTAAATTTTTGACAAGAAACACCGTCATTTGTATCGTTGCATAATCTTCTAGACTTGTGTATATATATATATATATATATATATATATATATATATATATATATACATGTATTCAGTGGTTGCGCTAGGCTATAAATTTCTGGGTTAAAAAACGCAGTAATGGTAAAAATCTGCATGCAAGTCGAGTGAAATTAGCACGACCCAAAACACAACATGACATAAACATGCATATTGATTTGTAGGTAAATATTTCACTCTTATGTTTCAGATCAATTAGATATTGTTTCTTTTTTAAGGTTTGATTGTTCAATATTAAATTAATTAATAAATTAACGAGAGAAAAGGTTGTGTATTGACCATAGTAAAGATCTGATTGGTTGATATATATAATTTCTCAGAATGTGTGTTTAAACACATGCCATCGGATTTCAAAAGAACTACATCAGCTGATTTCAAAATGGTTAACAGTATTATGGGAACAAACAAAATTTTTATTTGAAAATTTGAAAGGAACAACAGCTCGGTTCATATCAGTTCAGAGATCTCTTTGCAATCTGCGATTTTTTTATTCTATGATAATACATTTTGAGAAGTTCCCCTTCTTTCATCATTACCATTTCTATTTATAAATGAAAACAAAATTCCTTGATGCAACTGTTTCGCCAACGTTGGCTTTAAAATCAAGATGAAGGACACTGTATCGTCAGGTTTTTGACCAAAAAAACAAAACAGGTTACAACCAAATTAAATTAAATTGCAGTTACAATTTGTCCTTTCTGTCCTTGCATGCATTTGCGACTAATATTTTTGCGTGGAATTGTTTTAAATTGCGTAAAAAATGCAATATCTGGCATTAACTCCACCTCTGTATTTATTTAACTCGACCTCTGTGTATATATTTATTACAGAAAATATGTTAATTATTTTTGTATTGAAAGTCAGTGCAACTGGAAACACACACATAAAAAATGCTTTCAAAAGGTTAATTATAATTGTTATGATAATATCTCCTTTTTCATTTTTCTATATTTTTCTCAAATTTCTCACTCAGCTTAAGTTTGGGCCTTTTAATCATAATTTAAAAATTAATTAGGATAAAGGCATAAAACACTTTCAGATCCATTACTACATCAACAAACAATATAATTATAAAAATAAAATTAAATTTGTTACTTTTCAAAGGAAATAAATATCTAATTATCGCTTTTTATTATAACAGTAATATATGTGATTATTAAAGATAATTACAGTTGTATATTTCAAAGAATCTCCAATCTACATAAATAATTAGTAATTATTTTATTGTAAATTATAATTTCAAGATTTCATGCATTAAAGTTTGCCTTTTAAACCGTTATAGAAGTTGAAGCCGATTTGACTATTCACAGGTGCCAAATTGACTAATACCAGGTGCAGAAGTGTCTTTTGTTGCAGCCGCCGATATGACTTGCACCCCAAAAAGGATGATCAGAAAAAATATAGAAATGAATGAATGAATTATCTTGTTTTGTTTAGTTCTTATATGTTATAACATTAGAATTAATTATGAGGTAAATGGGTTTAATCTCGATGACAATGACTCCAGGTGTAATTGGTTTGCTAACATACCATAATAAACGAATTCAATTAAAAAAACGCCACCTATGTCCATTTCGGTACTAATTAACTGTGGTTGTAGCCCTGTTGAAAACTTTTGAGATGGACAATTGTTTTTGATAAATTTTCACGCTTCAGGTGAATGACAAGTGTCAATATCTGATTGAGGATGTTATTATTAACAAGATTATTAATAAATAAACCTATGTTTATTTACCTGATGCTAATCTGAGGTAGAACCCCAGCTTTTTTTATAGCTTGATAACACAAGCCTACAAGTGACATGCATGTTCTTATATTCACTTGCCTGATACCTATGGCTACAGTAACATCTAATGAGGTTAATTAGATGAAAATTTAATTGGCATAGACAAAAAATACCAAAACTATTCAAAATCTTTATTTCAATATCATAGTCTTTTAGTGATGACAGTCGTAGTTATTTTAACTGGAAGTAAAAGGGGAGATAAATGATGCGAAACTGGAAAAAGGTCAATTGGTTTATTACACTTTAATTAGAAATGTGGGTAAAACTAATCAAATATGATGTAGATCTACCACAGATGCTGGTACTACAATGTATGCAATGTCCTTTCATTGTGTGGTTTTAATTTGGATTAACGTTATCCTATTATTTATGCTTCTTCTTAGCTTGGCAGATATTTTTGCAATATTTCTCAAACTAATTTAAGCTTGGAGGTCAAGATTTTTTCTCTGAAATGACAAAAAAGAGATTGATGAATCGATAAAAGGACTTAGCTAATTTGTTAATTAACGCTGATGAACTTACTAAACTAATCATTAAAACATGATCATGTCATTAAATTTTTAAAGTGGGGGGTTTAGCAGTGGGTATTTGACTTTATATGATGTTTTAACTTCTTTTTAAAATTAAAAATTACAGCAGACAAAAGACGTAACTGAGGAACCTGAAAGTGAACAAAGTGACACAGAAAGTGAACAGTCAGAACCAACATCAAGAATTACGCGAAGGTCTGCACCAGGTATGATAGATAAGACTAAATAGGATTATGTGTATTTTTTTATTAAAAATTTATTTTGGCAACAATAGAGACGGATTGATTGATTGATTGATTGATTGATGTTTAACGTCCAGCAAGCAATATTTCAGCTATATTCAGGACGTGTATAGAGACGGAAAGCAGCTAATAACTTACATGTACACTGCTGCCAGAATGGATTCCGCAAAGTCACAGCTGATCGCGACACCGCAATAAATTTTTTTAGTGATAATTATCTGCGAACGTTCCGTGACCAAAATGACTGCACAATCGTTTTTTCATGGACTTTGTGGTATTGCCCCGATAAGCATGGCACTTGTACATGGCATATGTTGTAACTGCACAAATTCGTAATGAAAGTATTTGTTTCAGGAAGGCAGTTTATACCTCGTTACTCAGACATCTCCGTTTTATGTTCGTTTTACTTAATTGTTCATTCAACAGATTCTTCTATTGTTGTGTAAATTCTATAACAATTAGACACGCACAGAGTGAGAATTAATGTGTCAATTATCAGTCTCTTTGAAGACCTTCAGTGTTTTTCACAAAAAAGTCGTAAGTGTAAAATGCATCGAAAGAGTTGACATCAAAATGCATTTCAATTTGATCTTCCTACACTTGCGATATAATTTACACTTATGGAAATCCACTGCTGTGAGATCAGATTAATTGACAGGTAGGTTTGCCAAAAATAATACAGCTATTACCAAAAAATCAATAGGTGAGACAGAAATCATATATTAATAACCGTTGTTGTTACCTTCATCAACCAGTCACCTGAACAAGAAGTGTGCCAGTGGGACATTTTTTATTATAAGTTAAAAATTTACCATAATTCATAACTTTCAACTCTTACACAAATTTATACACGCGTATATTAGTTGACCCTACAATTGCTGGTGTTAATTGATCAATGGACCATTCTTTTTTGCATCTGGTGGTCGATGAGTATCCTAATTTCTCGAGACACTATAAGGAAAGATGTTTTACGCCACCTACTGTTTATAGTATAAGAGTTTAAACACACTTTTATTGTATAAAAGTTTACTGTATGTTTTTTTGTTACCCCTTTTTTAAATTAATATGAAAATAATATTATTTAAAAATAATTAATGAAGTACCCTTCTTAAGCATGTTTTTACCTACGATCTAGAAAGAATTTATACATAACTGAATAATTTAATGACAGGAACAATACACTGTCTTCATATAAAGTATTTATCGCATTCATAACATGACAATTGCATTACATTTTTGGACCTGTGGAGGAATTCACTGATCCATTGGGGACATCATATTCGAAGTGTCTGCGAATGATGAACTTCTGTCCATCAGGAATGTCCGCATACTACAATCGGTGTCCGTCATGGATTATACCAGTAACTGGTGATATCTGCTGGATTTTATCAGAAGCTGGTGATATCTGCTGTATTATACTCATACAAAAAATCGCTCCTGTCAAAAACACCTCCACTTTTCACAAAATTGCCCCCACTGTAAAATTGCCTCCTGTAAAAACTCTTCCACCTTAATCAAAATTGCCCCATTTGACAAAATCACCCCCACCTATGACAAAATCGTCCCCACCTTGAGCAAAATTGCCCCACTTATAAAATAGGTATATAAAATTATTTCTTTTAATTCTTTGCTCCCCATTTAGTTTGTAAAGATACACATTAAGATGTGTTCCCGAGTATCTAAAACATTTGTGTATTTGCAGATCTGAAAACTTTCACAGAACTCACACCAGTCAAAAAGCGGAAGAGGGTAGATACAACGTCTACATCAGAGTCGGAATCAGAAGTACAAACACTTTCTCCAAAGAGTAAAAAAATCAAAGGAAGATTGAAATCTAAAAGCCCTGAAAAGGAGCTGAAGAATGTAAAACATACACCTGAAAGTGATGTGAAGTTGGATAAAACTGTAAATAAAAGTGGGAAACAAAACAAAAACAATTTAAAACAAACAGACAATAAGACTGATAAACAAGGAAAAGGAAAACTGCATACAAAGCCAAGTAAAGGGAAACAACCAGGTAAACATGTGGAAAGAAAACGTACGATTGAAATGACTGCAGAGGAGGGATTCTTATCAATATGGACAGAGAAAAGACCAACACCATCCTTAGATTACAATGAAAGTAATGCTAAATGTCCATTGCCTGGATGTGACTCTGCTGGTTTGTATAGTTATGTTTGTCATACACTAAATAATTAACATCATTAATATTGTAAGTAAACCAAATATTATCTATTTTCATTGGATATCTCAATTTTTTTAAATTTGGAAAAAAAATTGACAAGGAGTTGTCTCTCTTTGTATGTGAATCTATATATATTAATTGTCCACATCAATTTTTAATATGTGTCGATTCCACAACTGTTGTAAAATTAGCTTATATTGGTACATCTAATTAAAAATCATTTTTATCTCAGTTTTATCATATGTCTTATTACAAGAGAAATAATTCATTGTGGCTACTGTTTGTAGTAAAATATTTGGCAAAAAGGACCAACCGTGGTAAAATCAGTATTTATTCTGCAACAAATTTCCAAGAATAAATTAAGTTATATTCGTTTTAGGACACTTAACTGGTAGACACGACAGACACAGAACCTTGGCCTCTTGTCCACTGTATCACAATACTACAGCTGATGAATGTAAAGTAAGTTTGTACAGATGAAGATTATTTTTGATCCTTACATGTTAGGCTGCAGAACAGTTTTGCCATTTTTTGACAATGCCTACCAGAAACATTATTTTTCACTTTAAACTTTATGAAAAAAAATCCTTTGTTGATGCGTTAATTAGCCCAAGGGGCTGTCCGAATTTGATCCATGCTTAATTATACAGTTTCCGTTTGTCTTTCACAGTTTTGTGTATAGCTATTTCCACAGCTTTATCTACAATGTACAATATAATTCATCTTATACAATATAAGAAATTGTAACATTATTTAACTTCCCTGTGCACCTGGCAATTAAAGAGTAATTGTAGATTAACTGGCTCAGATGACTTAATTAAGCAGTCAGATGTTAGGCCAATTTAAATTCTTTTCTATGCAGGCAAGGTATGAAGAAAGACAAAAGAATATGTTGGACAGAGAAAAGATAGTAGCTTCCCTGCAAGATAAGAGAGATTTTAGACGAAAGGTTAATATAGTTACTGGTAGTATTGTAGATGGACAGGTAAAAGTTGACTACATCAATCAATTTTGTTGTTGCTTTCCTAAGCACAAATAAACTTTTTGGAATACAGCAACAATAAGGTGATATAACCAGGTCATGATAATTTCAACATGGCCACCATTTTGGGGAGATCTGTGTCCTGAGTACACAGATAATTTGCTCATGTCCTAAGGAGATGGATAATTTGTTCAGTAGTGGGGTATTCCATGATGTTCAGGTCTGGACTCTGGAGCAAAATTTGAACGTGTTAAAAACACATTTTTTAAGCACTATTTATACTTCAAGAGAGAACTATTTTAATAAACACAAAAATATGTTAATTACAATCATGTCAGCATAATGACATCACTATGACAACAATTTGTAAGTTTGTCCTATGTTTTTATGGTTCTTGGTTCCATGGCTTTTACATGGTTTTTACGTCCTTGGTTCCAGGATTTTTACATGGAGATTATTCGTCTGACACAAATCCTGTCCAAGCTATAATTTCTTTTTCTCTATTGAAGTAAGCTTTTGATATTTGGCAAGTGGGTAGATAATTTCAAGGTGTTTTGTCACATACCATGGTTAATGAACTTTGACCTCAACGTCAGTGGGGCCTGCAGAGATGGATACCATCTCACTGATATCTAGTTCATATAAAAATTAATTGAAAACAGAAGTTACCTGAAAATCAAATATCGCATAGTTTAAAAAAAAATGACCCCAAGATCTGAAAAAATGTCAAATTTAAACATGAGCATAGCAAGTTTTTGTTCATAATTCCAAATGTGCATATATTGAGGTTCATAAATCAAAAAAGAAATTAATGAAAAGGTAAGAAATATAGTTTTTATAATATTTTATTGAACAAATTTTGAAATATAAAACAACTTTAACATTTATACATTTTATCTGTTGTCCCTGATCAGATTACCAGTTTTAGGGTATCTTGCAGTGACTGCTTTGATGCAGCAAAGGTATATTTAAGATTTTGTTTTGGTTTAATCATTGGAAACAAAAGGAAAACATTTCTACCAAGAACTTAATGCAACATGGCTTAAATAAGTGTTGCACTCCTGACAGGGTAGTTCTTTTTTTCAAAACAATATTTTCATACTTTTTTTTTAAATGCAACATACATGTACTTTCTTTTGGTATCTCTCTATGCAAATATTTCTAGATTTGACAATTTTGTGACCTTTTCAAAAATGACATTTTTTTAAAGTGTCACAAGAAAGTGTTGCACTCCTGACAATTTTGGCATGTTTTTTTGGCATAACTTTTTTGTTTTCTGAGATATCTTCAAGATTTTTTGCAGACATGTTCCCCACAACTAGACATACATTTTCAACTATAATATATCTATAATATATCTATTAATTTGACAAAAGTAGAGGACCATAACCTGTTGGGGTAATTTTTTTTTAAACCGCCCATAAGCAAAATCAGACAAAATAAAGAATATTTCCTACATTATTTAAATAAAAAAATTGGGACGGACAGGGATAAGGATCCGATTTTTATGTCTGGCCTGGGATGATAGTCGCTGGAGGCGAGACATATATCATGAATATATATATATATATGGAATCCAGCAGTTGCATTAACCTTGACCTTTTTCTTCATACCTTTGTAAGCTTAAGCCCTAGGTCAATCAAATTTGGTCCAATGGCAGCTTATGACAAGTACCTGACATTCACCTGTTAGGACGACAATATTTGGTATATTGGTTGCTGATGAATAGTTCATGACTGTCTGTTAGGTGTCACCTGACCTTTGGCATGAAATTTGCAGTCAATAGGCTATGGTAAAGTTTTTAGATTATGTCAGTTCATCTGTAACTATGCATTGTATATTTTAAATGATGACAATTTAATGCATGAAGTTATTTTTTGCATTACTGATGCGGAATGCAAGCGTAATATTTTTCTGTGTCCACACTCGTTCAATTGCCTTATCAAAATATTGTTAGAAATAAGGAGAAACTATATTAAATAAATAAGGTTTGTTGATGAATATTATTACAGGTTCAAACAGATGAGCAAAAATTGAAAGTAAGCAAAATTCATGAGATGAGACGGCAATTCAGAGATATCCCAGACGATGTCAAAAGTGAGCACAGAATGTTCAAAGATACACATGACAGATCAAGGGAGCCATTACTGCAAGGCCTTGCTTCAGAATTTGATCTAAAACTCTTTAGAGAAGCTCAGGCTAAAGCTTGTGAAGTGCTGGTAACTATCACGCCTAAATTCTGCCAGAAAATCTTAATCTTGCATAAAAACCTTTATTATTTAAGGAAATCCTGCAAAATTCAGTGTTGTTTTCTAAAACTAAGGTTCTTACTGTGACATTAGGGTTTTTAAGTGGAGATTGTTTGTTAATTGAACCCTGGGTCGGTTTTAGGCCCTTGGGTATTGTTGGTGATAACAATCATCAGTTACTCTACATGTACTGCACATCTATTTCCATGTCTTTATCTTTATTCTTGTATAAATGTATTGCTGTCCAAATAAATATAAAAAAGCGTAACAAATAAACAATTTAGATGTGAGAATGTGAATTCCTGTCAACTTTTCATGACAAGAGTTGTTTTTTGGCAAATTGTTTGTAAAATAATGTATTCCTTAAGTTACAGTGATTCTTTATAAAGATTTTGTGATTACTTTTCCATTTGAGAAATATCACGAGCCTGTTTATCAATACACATCAGCATTATTGTTTACCTGTTACAAATGGAATGAATAAAGGACTGATTATACTATACAAATACAGCCTTTCTCTTAGTCATTACTTATATCCACTGAGAGATGTATATCGACCGAGGACATAGTCCGAGATTGATAAACAACTCAAGGTTGATATATATAACTTGTATTGACTAAGAGAAAGTTTGTATTTTTATTTTATTAATTCATAATTTTCAAATAAAATAAATAAAATATTTATAATAAATAAAAAGTCCATCTCATCCTTATTTAAGGATGCAAACTTTTTGTGCTCAACACTGTCAATTGTTTGTTGTTGTGTTCCAGCAGACGATGGATAACCGGATGTAAAATATGATTGGCTGATTGCGAAACGTCACACAATTTTTCGAATTTTGTGTTATACTTTTAGTAACCTTGCAATCTGCAAATAAATCAGTAAATCTGCCAAAATACAAAATATCACGTGGTAGACGTTGGACAAATAAAAATACAGCAAAATTATCAATTAATAGTATTTATCATTATTTCATGAGAAATTTTTTTTTTTTTTTTCAGGAGCACGAAATAACACAACATTATGCAAGAAGTGATCTCTCAGAGTACAGAATTAAAAAGTTAGAAATTGGTCGTTTTGAAATGACAACTTGGTACGCCAGTCCATACCCAGAAGAATATGCCAGACTGCCTAAAATTTATCTGTGTGAATTTTGTCTCAAATACATGAAAACATCTACTATTTTAAGGAGACATATGGTTAGTTACTGTACTATTTTAAGGAGACATATAGTTAGTTACTGCACTATTTTAAGGAGACATATGGTTAGTTACTGTACTATTTTAAGGAGACATATGGTTAGTTACTGCACTATTTTAAGGAGACATGGTTAGTTACTGCACTATTTTAAGGAGACATATGGTTATTTACTGTACTATTTTAAGGAGACATATGGTTAGTTACTGTACTATTTTAAGGAGACATATAGTTAGTTACTGCACTATTTTAAGGAGACATATGGTTAGTTACTGTACTATTTTAAGGAGACATATGGTTAGTTACTGCACTATTTTAAGGAGACATATGGTTAGTTACTGCACTATTTTAAGGAGACATATGGTTAGTTACTGCACTATTTTAAGGAGACATATGGTTAGTTACTGTACTATTTTAAGGAGACATATGGTTAGTTACTGCACTATTTTAAGGAGACATATGGTTAGTTACTGCACTATTTTAAGGAGACATATGGTTAGTTACTGTACTATTTTAAGGAGACATATGGTTAGTTACTGCACTATTTTAAGGAGACATATGGTTAGTTACTGCACTATTTTAAGGAGACATATGGTTAGTTACTGTACTATTTTAAGGAGACATATAGTTAGTTACTGCACTATTTTAAGGAGACATATGGTTATTTACTGTACTATTTTAAGGAGACATATGGTTAGTTACTGCACTATTTTAAGGAGACATATGGTTAGTTACTGTACTATTTTAAGGAGACATATAGTTAGTTACTGTACTATTTTAAGGAGACATATGGTTAGTTACTGCACTATTTTAAGGAGACATGGTTAGTTACTGCACTATTTTAAGGAGACATATGGTTAGTTACTGTACTATTTTAAGGAGACATATGGTTAGTTACTGTACTATTTTAAGGAGACATATGGTTAGTTACTGTACTATTTTAAGGAGACATATAGTTAGTTACTGCACTATTTTAAGGAGACATATGGTTAGTTACTGTACTATTTTAAGGAGACATATGGTTAGTTACTGCACTATTTTAAGGAGACACATGGTTAGTTACTGTACTATTTTAAGGAGACATATGGTTAGTTACTGCACTATTTTAAGGAGACATATGGTTAGTTACTGTACTATTTTAAGGAGACATATAGTTAGTTACTGAACTATTTTAAGGAGACACATGGTTAGTTACTGTACTATTTTAAGGAGACATATGGTTAGTTACTGTACTATTTTAAGGAGACATATGGTTAGTTACTGTACTATTTTAAGGAGACATATGGTTAGTTACTGCACTATTTTAAGGAGACATGGTTAGTTACTGCACTATTTTAAGGAGACATATGGTTAGTTACTGTACATGTTTTGTTTGTTGTTTGGTGTTTAATGCCACTTTCAGCAATTTTCAGACATATCATGCAATCCAGTTATGGGAGGAAACTCAACCTTGTAAGTATTAACCACAAATACTTGATATCTCATTGTTAAGTTGTGTGCATCAATATTTCTGTAATAAACAGAATTCCAATATTTACATGTATTTACTTAATAATCTTCATAATCTTAGGATTATGTAATTGTTTCTTGGTAATGACTGTCAAGTAAGAAATAGAGTTCACATCCTGCTACTACTTATAAAGTTTTTAATTGCCTTTACTCCAAGTTAACATGTTTTGGTCAGTGTTTAATTGCCTTTACTTCACGTCAACATGTTTTGGTGAGGGGTTTTTTGCATGACAAATGAAAACTGATTACAGTGTATGGTCCAGCTTATGCTCCTTTTGTAGATCAAGAAAGGTACTGTTTGAATTAACAATTATATCCTCAACATAATCTTACTTATTGATTTTACATCTAATTTTTATACCCCGCCACACATTGTGGTAGGGTATTATGTGATACCCTCTGTATCGATATGGGTCAATTTTCAGCACAATCCAATTTGTAGTTTTAACTTAGGCCAATTCAATTTTTTTTTTGGTCAACAGTTTGTGGTTTTCAGATGATAACTTGAAAATGGGTCAACAGATTTTATTTAAACTTTGTACAGCTATTAAATAAATCAAATTAAGATCAAGTTCAATTTTCAGCACAATCTAATTTAAAGTTTTTGACGTAGGCCAATGTATAGGGTTTTTTTGTCAACAATTGGCAGTTTCCAGATGATAACTTGAGAACATGTCAGCAGATTTTGACAGCTGTTAAGTACCATAAAATGAAGATCAGGTTTAATTTTCAGCACAATCCCATATGTAGTTTTTGAGTTGTGCCAATTTGAAGTAATTTTTATAGGTCCAGGGTCAAGGTAAAAATTGTCTTCTAAGATGGACTGGTATCCTGCTCAGCTGTTCCTGTCGGCTGATATGTACATGTAATTCAGTAAAATGTGTTCATGAATATTAAAAACTTGCAACGTGGCAGGTATCATTTAATGTCCTATTAAATGACCTATTTTTTATCTTCAATTCAAGAATGAATGTATTTTTAGGCTAAATGTGTTTGGCGACACCCACCAGGAGATGAAATTTATCGTAAAAATAATATATCTATGTTTGAAGTTGATGGAAAAAGAAATAAAGTAAGTATCAGAAATATTTTATCATATAAACAAGATTATTTCTTTACAAATTAAATTGTACATAAAGTTAAAGTTATGTTATAAGGCTAATGACAACTATGAGACGGTAAATAACAACAAAAATAACACAATTCATGGTTACCGACTAACCAAGGACATTAAGTTGTCGGTGTAGGACATGAAAAACTCCCCCAAGTCAAGTGACAATTCATGGTTACTGACCAACCAAGGAAATTAAGTTGTCGGTGTAGGACATGAAAAACTCCCCCAAGTCAAGTGACAATCTGACCAAGGACATTAGGTTGTCGGTCAAGTGACAATTCATGGTTACCATCTGACCAAGGACATTAGGTTGTCGGTCAAGTCACAATTCATGGTTACCGTCTGACCAAGGACATTAGGTTGTCGGTCAAGTCACAATTCATGGTTACCATCTGACCAAGGACATTAGGTTGTCGGTCAAGTCACAATTCATGGTTACCATCTGACCAAGGACATTAGGTTGTCGGTCAAGTCACAATTCATGGTTACCGTCTGACCAAGGACATTAGGTTGTCGGTCAAGTGACAATTCATGGTTACCATCTGACCAAGGACATTAGGTTGTCGGTCAAGTCACAATTCATGGTTACCATCTGACCAAGTACATTAGGTTGTCGGTCAAGTCACAATTCATGGTTACCATCTGACCAAGTACATTAGGTTGTCGGTCAAGTCACAATTCATGGTATTTAACTGGATCAATTTGTTTAACTAGTTTAGGGCTTCTCCAATGTTTAATTCACAGATGATTGTTGTTTGTAAGTCTTAACAAATGTGTGTTGGCACCAATATTGTACAGTATTTCTCTGTAGTTATCAATTTTTCTTTTTTTTCAGGTTTATTGTCAGAATTTATGTTTGTTAGCAAAGCTATTTTTAGACCATAAGACATTATATTTTGATGTAGAACCATTCCTGTTCTATGTTATGACGGAAAACGATACACACGGGTGCCATATTGTTGGCTATTTTTCTAAGGTCAGTAGATACACACGGGTGCCATATTGTAGGCTATTTTTCTAAGGTCAGTAGATACACATGGGTGCCATATTGTAGGCTATTTTTCTAAGGTCAGTAGATTTTGATGACTTTTTACATTGTGAATTTCTGCAATTTCGTGAAATTGAATGGAATGACATTTGTTAGGTTTAATACATAAATACAGCTGCATTATCAGGTGTCATCAAGTCCTCATTTTCTTTAATAGTTGCTATTAATCAGCTGTATTCCTATGGGATGTAGTAACTCTCATGCTACCTAAAGCTGTATTCCTATGGGATGTAGTAACTCTCATGCTACCTAAAGCTGTATTCCTATGTAATGTAGTAACTCTCATGCTACCTAAAGCTGTATTCCTATGTAATGTAGTAACTCTCATGCTACCTAAAGCTGTATTCCTATGGGATGTAGTAACTCTCATGCTACCTAAAGCTGTATTCCTATGGGATGTAGTAACTCTCATGCTACCTAAAGCTGTATTCCTATGGGATGTAGTAACTCTCATGCTACCTAAAGCTGTATTCCTATGGGATGTAGTAACTCTCATGCTACCTAAAGCTGTATTCCTATGGGATGTAGTAACTCTCATGCTACCTAATGCTGTATTCCTATGGGATGTAGTAACTCTCATGCTACCTAAAGCTGTATTCTTATGGGATGTAGTAACTCTCATGCTACCTAAAGCTGTATTCCTATGGGATGTAGTAACTCTCATGCTACCTAAAGCTGTATTCCTATGGGATGTAGTAACTCTCATGCTACCTAAAGCTGTATTCTTATGTAATGTAGTAACTCTCATGCTACCTAATGCTGTATTCCTATGGGATGTAGTAACTCTCATGCTACCTAAAGCTGTATTCCTATGGGATGTAGTAACTCTCATGCTACCTAAAGCTGTATTCCTATGGGATGTAGTAACTCTCATGCTACCTAATGCTGTATTCCTATGGGATGTAGTAACTCTCATGCTACCTAAAGCTGTATTCCTATGTAATGTAGTAACTCTCATGCTACCTAAAGCTGTATTCCTATGGGATGTAGTAACTCTCATGCTACCTAAAGCTGTATTCCTATGTCATATAGTAACTCTCATGCTACCTAAAGCTGTATTCCTATGGTATGTAGTAACTCTCATGCTACCTAAAGCTGTATTCTTATGTAATGTAGTAACTCTCATGCTACCTAAAGCTGTATTCTTATGTAATGTAGTAACTCTCATGCTACCTAAAGCTGTATTCCTATGGGATGTAGTAACTCTCATGCTACCTAAAGCTGTATTCCTATGTAATGTAGTATAGTGCATGCTTGCTGGTGCTATCTTGATGTAGTATTTCACATGCTTAATGGAGCTGTCTGACCTATTGGGATTTTTATGTCTTGTTTGTTTGTTTGAATATTGTTTAATGCCACTTTCAGCAATTTTTCAGCTATATCGTGGAGTCTAGTTTTTATTGGGGTTGGAAGCCGGAGTACCCGAAGAAAACCCCCAACCTTCAGTAGGAAAAGATTTTTATGTCCTTTGAGTGACCAGAAATACTGGCTCCCACAGTACACCAGTGTGGAAGCTTGTTAGCTTCTCAGCAAACTTGTCTTGTATAAAGCCAACATTAAAAAATCTGCATTACACCCAGTCTTATACAACTGGCATTACACCAAGTCTTATACAACTGGCATTACACCCAGTCTTATACAACTGGCATTACACCCAGTCTTATACAACTGGCAATACACCAAGTCTTATACAACTGGCAATACACCAAGTCTTATACAACTGGCATTACACCAAGTCTTATACAACTGGCATTACACCCAGTCTTATATAACTGGCAATACACCAAGTCTTATACAACTGGCAATACACCAAGTCTTATACAACTGGCATTACACCAAGTCTTATACAACTGGCAATACACCAAGTCTTATACAACTGGCATTACACCCAGTCTTATACAACTGGCATTACACCAAGTCTTATACAACTGGCATTACACCAAGTCTTATACAACTGGCATTACACCAAGTCTTATACAACTGGCAATACACCAAGTCTTATACAACTGGCATTACACCCAGGCTTATACAACTGGCATTACACCAAGTCTTATACAACTGGCATTACACCAAGTCTTTTACAACTGGCATTACACCAAGTCTTATACAACTGGCATTACACCAAGTCTTATACAACTGGCATAACACCAAGTCTTATACAACTGGCAATACACCAAGTCTTATACAACTGGCATTACACCCAGTCTTATACAACTGGCATTACACCAAGTCTTATACAACTGGCAATACACCAAGTCTTATACAACTGGCATTACACCAAGTCTTATACAACTGGCATTACACCAAGTCTTATACAACTGGCATTACACCAAGTCTTATACAACTGGCATTACACCAAGTCTTATACAACTGGCATTACACCAAGTCTTATACAACTGGCAATACACCAAGTCTTATACAACTGGCATTACACCCAGTCTTATACAACTGGCAATACACCAAGTCTTATACAACTGGCATTACACCCAGTCTTATACAACTGGCATTACACCAAGTCTTATACAACTGGCAATACACCAAGTCTTATACAACTGGCATTACACCCAGTCTTATACAACTGGCATTACACCAAGTCTTATACAACTGGCATTACACCCAGTCTTATACAACTGGCAATACACCAAGTCTTATACAACTGGCATTACACCAAGTCTTATACAACTGGCATTACACCAAGTCTTATACAACTGGCATTACACCAAGTCTTATACAACTGGCATTACACCAAGTCTTATACAACTGGCAATACACCAAGTCTTATACAACTGGCATTACACCCAGTCTTATACAACTGGCATTACACCAAGTCTTATACAACTGGCAATACACCAAGTCTTATACAACTGGCATTACACCCAGTCTTATACAACTGGCATTACACCAAGTCTTATACAACTGGCAATACACCAAGTCTTATACAACTGGCAATACACCAAGTCTTATACAACTGGCATTACACCAAGTCTTATACAACTGGCATTACACCAAGTCTTATACAACTGGCATTACACAATCAGTTCACCATTAATTCTCTTGCTTACCATATATTGTATACTTTTTACATGGTCATGGATTATTGAAAGACTTTCATTAATGTTTAGATGTTCTGCTTGTTAAATTGTTTTGAATGTTTCTGTTACAGGAGAAGAATTCCTTTCTCAATTACAATGTATCCTGTATATTAACACTGCCACAGTATATGAGACAAGGCTTTGGTAAAATGTTGATAGACTTCAGTAAGTACTACCACAGTATATAAGACAAGGCTTTGGTAAAACAGTAAGTACTACCACAGTATATGAGACAAGGCTTTGGTAAAATGTTGATAGACTTCAGTAAGTACTACCACAGTATATAAGACAAGGCTTTGGTAAAATGTTGACAGACTTCAGTAAGTACTACCACAGTATATGAGACAAGGCTTTGGTAAAATGTTGACAGACTTCAGTAAGTACTACCACAGTATATGAGACAAGGCTTTGGTAAAATGTTGACAGACTTCAGTAAGTACTACCACAGTATATGAGACAAGGCTATGGTAAAATGTTGATAGACTTCAGTAGGTTTCATGTACTACCACAGTATACCACACATCTAGCATCAATAAGATCTGAGAGTGAGATTCGACTGACTCAGCAGGCAGAGCATTGCCAGAGAATTTAATTTAACTCCAGGTGTCTTGCATTTTCTTAGTCTTACACTATCACCCATGTTTGAGTCTCACACTCAATTTGTTATTTACAGTTTCATTGACAATTACTTGGTGGCTGAATGATTATTCATAAACATATTGCTCGGTCTGAACATGTATATATGAGATGTTGACCAATACAATGGTACTAATCCCATTAAGGTATACTATAATTTGTGCACTTCAGCGGATATCAATGGACTGCAAAAATTACCTCACTGTAAAAATAAGTATGTTTACAGTAAATAGGCCATCTAAACATAGAATGTTAATGTTTTATACTTTATTAAATTGACTGTTGTAATATACTACCAGTATTTCTAACACTCCGTCCTCCACCCTGTAGGGTTCTGACAATAATTAGAATGATTATGGAAATAAAATGTAAGTTGGGTGAATGGGTGTCTTTACAGGTTATTTATTGAGTAAAACAGAGAACAAAGTAGGATCACCAGAGCGACCTTTGTCTGACCTTGGACTGCTTAGTTACCGTAGTTACTGGAAAGACACATTACTGGGATATATACATAAATATAAAGGCAGTGAAATATGTATCAAAGGTATGGAATGAAGAATTATTATTGTATCAATGGTCAGGATGGCAGAGTTGATACTCGTCATCTTGTGTTATCTATGGGCTTCCTCTTCCAATAAAAACTGCTAGCCACAATATATCAGAAAAATTGCTGAAAGTGGCATTAGATACCATTTAAACAAGCAAACCTTAACTTGTTGTCACAGTAAAGTATACTTAGAAACAATTTCTGGGTAAAAATATATCATTTACAAGATTTACCAGGATTCGTTTTTGCTATGAAAAGATCAGAAAAAAGAATGTATCTAACCAAATACTGCTCGTATTTATATTGTCATTATTATACCCCCGCTTGAAAAGCGGGGGGTATATAGTGTTCATGGTGTCCGTACGTCCGTCCGTCAGTTACACTTTCTATTATTTGCAACTCCTCCTACACCACTGAATGGAATTTAAAGAAAGTTACACAGCATCCTTGTCACATAGTGCCATTGTGCAGGAGATATTAAACATTTTGATCGGATTGATATTTGGGGTTTCCCATAGAAAAACATGGACATTGTCATTGACCTAAGGGGGTCCTCATGTCTTATGTGCAACTCCTTATACACCACTGAATGGAATTTGTTGAAACTTACACAGAATCCTTGTCACATAGTGCCATTGTGCAGGAGATATTTATTATTTTGATCGGAATGATATTTAGGGTTTCCCATAGAACAACACGGACTGTCATTGACATAAGGGGATACCCATTTCTTATGTGCGACTCCTCCTACACCACTAAATGGAATTTGATGAAACTTACACAGAATGTTGTCACATATTGCCATTGTGCACTAGATATATAACATTTCGATTGGAATGATATTTGGGGTTTCCCATAGAAAAACATGGACTTTGTCATGGACATAAGGGATACCCATCTCTTATGTGCAACTCATTCCTACACCACTGAATGGAATTTGTTGAAACTTACACAGAATCCATGTCACATAGTGCCAATGTGCAGGAGATATTTAACATTTTGATCGGAATGATATTTGGGGTTTCCCATAGAAAAACATGGAGTTTGTAATGGACATAATGGGATACCCATCTTTTATTTGCAATTCCTCCTACACCACTGAATGGAATTTGTTGAAACTTATACAGAATCTTGGTCACATATTGCCATTGTGCATTGGATATTAAACATTTTGATCAGAATATTATTGGAGGTTTGCCATAGAAAAACATGGACTTTGTCATTGACATAGGGGATGCCATTCTTTGGGGGATTGGGGAGGGTTACATGTATTATCTGCAATTTCGCCTTCACGTTTAACTAGATAAAGTTTCAATTTCATAATTAAGAACACCTGAATTTTCAAAGTAATTGTGAAGCGGGGGGTATCAATGGTGAGCATTGCTCACAGGTGTTTTTACTCTAGTTGTTGTACATTTGTGATCTTTGATGTAAACAGTCTATTTATAGGTTTTTTGATACTTCTGATTGGTTGTGTCGATAGAGGACATGTACCCCAAATATTCTACATAAAATGTGCAGATGTGTATAATATGATTTTTTAAACAGAATTTCAGAAACACATTGGAAAGGGCCTCAGTGGACGAGTGGTTAAAGTAGTTCATCTACTATTGATAACGAGTTCTGTAAAAACTGAGATTGGGGGTTGAGGTCTCATGACAGGCAGGGTGCACTCGACTTCCATCTTTATTGACAAGGATTTCCAGTTTTCTTACCGAAGGTCGGGAGTTTTTTCTGGGTAGTCCAGCTTCCTCCCCCAATAAAAACTGGATGCCATGATATAGCTGCAAAATTGATGAAAGTGGCATTCAATACCATTAAAACAAACAGAAACATGGGTCTGTCTATGCAGTTAACATGCACGAGAACTAAGGGAAATTAATATATTTAGGATGCCAAAGGAAAAATTTTGGGTTTGAATGGTTTAATGCCATTTTTAAGCAATGTTTTTTATTGCGAGATGCAGCTGAAGTACAACCTCCAACAGGAAAACTGGCAAAGCTGGAGTTACAAGAAGTGGAAGTTATGCACATCTTACTAGAAGTCAGGCTCAAACTCTCTTCAACTGCAGTGTTGACATGCCTGTGATTAACAGTAGATAGCTAACTAGGCTGCCTCCCAGACTGATAAGATATGACCTCTAGCCCCCCTCCCAGACTGATAAGATATGACCTCTATAGTTTGCAAGTCAATAATGGTAGTCAATATATATTACAAACTTGTAATGATGTCAATTTCAGATGTGAGTACTGAAACCGCTATCAACGCCAATGATATAGTGAGCACCCTTCAGGCATTAGGAATGTTAAAATACTGGAAAGGAAAACATCTCATCTTGAGACGACAAGTAAGATTATTGTTTTTTTTTCTGGTTTGACTTAATATATACTATATGATATAACCTATAGAAGGACCATATTGATTTGAGCAGGTAAAACGTTACTTTCTGCTAAATAAATATCCCAGAGGTCAGCAGGTCAAAGGTCACTTTGTGCTAAATAAATATACCAGACCAATAACCTACATGTAAATATTTAGGTGGGATGCCAAATTTGAGATTTTGTACTTTTGTGATCATGTTATAAATAATAGGCATGTTGTCTTATCAGGGAATTTTTTAGCGCTCGCCACTTTCATCATTGACGAGCAGATGCGTATATGGCTCATCCGCTAAAGTGACTAAAGCTCGCAAAATCCTAAAAAAATCCCTATTCCCACAGACAAACTATATCTCGGCTGAAATTGTTTGTTGGTTGTTCTGTTTGATTTCTCAGCTAATGTTTGTCAGGTTTTGATGTAACTTTACAGCATTTATAATTATCATACCCAGTTTCTCATATTGTTGGCTTCTCATGACAGACTTGATTTTTTTAAAATGAGTTATGGTCCTTTGTTATATTTATTGCATACTGTAAATTCAGACATTTTTGCTATGTTTTTATTATTGGGAATAATGCTATCGTTCTCTGATCGCAATAATTAAACCTAGCAATTATACTTTCGTTTAACAATTGACAAAAAAAACCTACCATGTATAAATAAACCATATGTAAAGCCCTACCATAGACATTTAATTTGAATACAATAATTAATTATACATAACAAAATTGATTTTTCTTTGATGTAAACAAATAACGGTTTTATTACCCACACTGAACCTCAAATTACAAACAAATCATCTCATTATAGAAGACATGTGACAAGTGTTTCTGATCTTTAAAAGAAGTATATCATTTTAGAAAATGAAATGTGTATTCTTTTTCGTGTAGAGCGAATATTTACAGACAACAAACATTTTAAGAAAATCTGACAATTGCTGAGTATTAATTCTTTGTCATTACATTTTTTGCTACCTCAGACGATTGCAAAAATATGAACTCGCATTTTATTTAGGGGGTCCCCAAATCGCAATAATAAATGCACGCAATAATTTCTGAATTTACAGTATCTACATTTGGTTGTATATGTGCCAGATGTAGTTTGTACTCAAAGCAGTCTAGGTTTTTGTCTCTCCTGCGACGAAAGTCGCTGGAGGCGAGACATATGTATGGGAATCCGGCGGCGGCGGCGTAAACACTTGACATCTTGCTTCATATATTTGTAAGCCCAAGCCCTAGGTCCATCAAATTTGGTACAGAGGTAGCTTATGATGAGTACTTGCCAGTCAGTCACCTGTCACCTGACCTTGACCTCAATTTCACGGTCCAGCGACTACGTTAAAGTTTTTGGGTTACGGCAGTTCCTCTGTAACTACGCATAGTAGGATGACAATATTTGGTGTATAGGTTGCTGATGACTAGTACATGACTGTCTGGTAGGTGTCACCTGACCTTGACCTCAATTTCACGGTCCAGCGACTACGTTAAAGTTTTTGGGTTAAGACAGTTCCTCTGTAACCACGCATGGTAGGATGACAATATTTGGTATATAGGTTGCTGATGACTAGTACATGACTGTCTGGTAGGTGTCACCTGACCTTGACCTCAATTTCACGGTCCAGCGACTAAGTTAAAGTTTTTGGGTTACGACAGTTCCTCTGTAACCACGCATGGTAGGATGACAATATTTGGTATATAGGTTGCTGATGACTAGTACATGACTGTCTGGGTGGTGTCACCTGACCTTGACCTCAATTTCACGGTCCAGTGACTACGTTAAAGTTTTTGGGTTGCGACAGTTCCTCTGTTACCACGCATGGTAGGATGACAATATTTGGTATATAGGTTGCTGATGACTAGTACATGACTGTCTGGTAGGTGTCACCTGACCTTGACCTCAATTTCACTGTCCAGCGACTACGTTAAAGTTTTGGGGTTACGACAGTTCCTCTGTAACCACGCATGGTAGGAAGACAATATTTGGTATATAAGTTGCTGATGACTAGTACATGACTGTCTGGTAGGTGTCACCTGACCTTGACCTCAATTTCACGGTCCAGCAACTACGTTAAAGTTTTTGTATTAGGACAGTTCCTCAGTAACTATGCATGGTATGGTGACAATATTTGGTATACAGGCCGCTGCTGATATTTAATGTTATTTACGTAATGCTTATGACGAAATTAATTTTCGTTACTGATGCGGAATGCAGGCGAGACGTTTTTCTGTGTCCACACTTGTGTTGTGTAAAAGTTGTTTTAAAAGATTTCTTTTTGCATTTTAGGATCTCATTGATATGTACATGGAAAAAAAATTAAAACGTCCATCTGATTTCAAAACAATAGATCCTGCATGTCTGAAGTGGACGCCTCATGCCAAACGTCAACAGCAGCCACCAACAGTTCCTTAGGTGGACGCCTCATGCCAAACGTCAACAGCAGCCACCAACAGTTCCTTAGACCTCAGCATTCATTATACACAGTCAGACTTTATAAAGACAATAAAAATGATATTCCTGTGATCTGTTTATACAGAAATCTCATTCAGATTATAAAGCTCATTTGTTTGATGTTGCATGTCCATGCCAAGGTGGGGGTGGGTAGATATACATTTTTTCAGAAAATTATCAAGGAAAATAAAACAGCACAGAACATTTATACTATAGGCTTTTTAATCGTTTCCTTCTTTGTAAAATAAAATAATACATCTTATCAATGGTTTTAATTTTTTTTTATTCTGACCATGCTTAAAGTAAAACAAATTTAAGACTTTATAAAACATCCTGTTTTACAACATCAGGATCAAATAATTTGTTACTTTAATTATGAATAGGTTACTTTAACTTACTTCATATTTCATTTCAGACACAATTTGGTGATTTTCTACAGCCCATGCATGAACATAAGAAAAATCATGCACAAATTTTGTTAACAAATAAGAAATTGTATGGAAATTATTTTAAGACTCCTGTATAACTAAATACAGCATTTATGTTCTAAAGTGTCTATCACGTCACAACAAGTCACTAAAATGCATGCCTTTTATTGCAGTAATTATCAGATACTCTCCTAGTGTTATACCTCAATACAGTTTAAATAAGTCGGTATTGTGAGCAGTAATTAATGATAGTCAGCAGAACACTGCTTAACAGAAAATTCACTCAGTACTGTTTTAATAAGTCAGTATTATGAGCAGTAATTAATGATAGTCAGCGGAACACTGCTTAACAGAAAATTAGAATTTATAGTGAATTAAATGAAATTGTTTTCATTCTATGGCCATGAATTGAAGACATTTGTTTCTTGTATTAACAGCCTATTGAGGCCATGAATTGAAGATATGTGTATATGTTTAGTTGTTTACAGTCAACAAATGTTGCTGAGTACAAAGTTTACATGCTGCTTATTGTTAGCACTGATGTATCCATACGGTTTGTCATAGTATTATGAATATATTTGTTTTCATATTGGTTAAGCTGAAAGTTTAACACTAGTTTTACTTGTTGGTTAAGCTGGAAGTTTAACACTAGTTTTACTTGTTGGTTAAGCTGAAAGTTTAACACTAGTTTTACTTGTTGGTTAAGCTGGAAGTTTAACACTAGTTTTACTTGTTGGTTAAGCTGAAAGTTTAACACTAGTTTTACTTGTTGGTTAAGCTGGAAGTTTAACACTAGTTTTACTTATTGGTTAAGCTGAAGGTTTAACACTAGTTTTACTTGTTGGTTAAGCTGAAGGTTTAACACTAGTTTTACTTGTTGGTTAAGCTGAAGGTTTAACACTAGTTTTACTTGTTGGTTAAGCTGAAGGTTTAACACTAGTTTGACTTGTTGCTGGCTTTAGATGTCATTTTGACACATTTGAGGTCTTTGATGATGTTAAGAATAGAATTTGATTGATTGATTATTGAAATTATTAAAATATTAATATTTGCATTTTATAAACTTTGTAGGATAGAGATTTATTCTTAGATTTGCTTAGATGTAAATATTGACTGGTTCAGTGACCAATAGCTGTAAATATTGACTGGTTCAGTGACCAATAGCTGTAAATATTGACTGGTTCAGTGACCATTTTGTTAAAACAAACTTATACTTTTGAGGAACTGTTGATACATTTTTTATTTAAGAAGTAATTTTTTGGGACATGAATATATACTGATTTTACCATGGGTGGGCTCTTTATGCCAGATATTTGGGCATAGAGGGCCAACCTGATATAAAATCAGTATATATTCATGTCCATAATTAATTATTTCAATTCTTATAGGACATATAAATTGACCTTTATCACAACATAACCTACGAGTTTCATGACTTGTCGGCCATTTAGGACACTAAGTTGATTGTGACATAGTTAAAATATGTCAAAAATCTTACTATGACATTGCCATAACGATTGTTGATTGTTTAGGATTGATTAGGAATATATACCAGTTTTGGGGGACGGACAAAATCCCCCCGGACAAAATCCCTTCCTTGTAATTTAGCATAGGTGGACAAAATCCCCCTCATTAAATTTACAAGGCGGACAAAATCCCCCCTGTAAAATTTTTAAGGCGGATAAAATCCCTCCCCAGTCTTATTATGGTAATATCGATAAGTAATGTGAATCTTGTTTAATAGTTAATATGTGGTACTTGAAATGGTGAATGAGACAAAGATTAAAACATGGTGTTTTTTTTCACTGAGACACATCAAGTCGATATGGTTTGTATTGTTTGGTACGACGTGTTAATAAAGGAACCACGCCATTTGATCCCTTTCATTATTATTTACCGAACAAACAATTCAATTGATTGAACTAAATTATACCATTATTTTACTAAATTATAACTTATTTGTAAAAGCCATACCCGGTAATTATCTACAAGATATACAGAATGTTTTGCTCAAGTAAGCGACATTCGTTTGATCACAAATATATTAATTAACAAGTCACCAATAAAGCACTGCAATTGAGTCAAACAATCATTATTATTAAGTAATTAAAAATCTGGGGTTTTTTTAGTAAAATATCAGGTCATTGTTTGAAGGTTTATATGTATATGTACGAGACTGTACTGATTTGAACATTTAAAAAAATCTGATTCGAGTGGGATTTTGTCTGCCTTAAAATTTTACAAGGGGGATTTTGTCCGCCTTGTAAAATTAATGAGGGGGATTTTGTCCGCCTATGCTAAATGACACGGAAGGGATTTTGTCCTACACTCACCAGTTTTAACACTGGGTTGGACCCATTTAAGGCATACCATATTAGAATTGTAACTATAAAGCCTATTTTCTTGTATATTTCCATATGTATATCTCGAACAAAAGTTTCTTCATGATCACGATTGTTTTTTTTTTAGATCAAATATACTTGTTTTTAATTTAATGTGGTGCCAGAATTTGTGGGTGTATTTCATTAAACAGCAAAATTAGGATTCCTGATATTGGCATGCTGTAATGTAGACACACATTAACCATGCAGTGTGTATGAAGACTGTGTTCATCTCATTATATTTATTTTTGTCATGTTATTGTTTTTATTTCTTGTGTTTCATTAAGTTTTGAATGTTGTATAATGTATAGACAATGAATGTACATTTTGTATATGTTGTTATTTCAGAATAAATTCATCTATTTAGTCATAGCATGCTTCATATACCAATGAATACAAATAATCAGATTTCCAAATAACTTTTGGTTTTGGATGTAGAAAAGAATAATAAACATGATTTTTATTTATAGACACACAGGAAATCCAATGGTCAGTATGAAGAACCGTTTAGTAAACATTCATTTGTTAGAAATCTTCAAGTTTTAGGAAATTTATATTTGTACAATGGCAGTAAGCCATTTCAGCACAGGTGCCAGCTGTATTTTCAAGTTCAAAATATCCAATTCACTAGTGGTTGACATTTATATGTAGATATTTAGTTCATTTACTGTAAAGAGAAACATTTTTCAAGCCTTCCATTAAATGTACTATTTGTTAACAATGATTTATTTGCAAATTTTTAGATGTGCAATCAGTCATGTGACCAATAAAAACTTCAGATAAAATGTCTGGTATTTTTTATTACCAACAAGTGTAGGTACTAATTAGGGTACTACCACTAGTGGTGCACCCCCTATATTGATCAGTTTGTCCATCCATTCATCTGTAACTAGTCATGTCCTGGCTATAACTTTTTTCTCTTTTGATGTAGGCTTTTGATATTTAGTTTGTAGGTAGATAATTACAAGACAAAGTGTTACATACCATAGTTATGACCTTTGACTTTGTACTTTGACCTCAAGGTCACATTATTGCTTTCTGAATGACAAATTGTTTTAGTGCTGTAACTTTCTTCTCTTCTGAGGTAGGCTTTTGATATTTTGTTTACAAGCACAGCTGTTAGGAACTTTTGAATGAAGATCAACATTATTCAAATTGCAGTTTTCGACTTGGGCCTATTCAAATCTTTTTTTGGTTATCAGTTGATGGTTTCTTGAAAATGCATAAACAGATTTTTTTTAAAACTTGGCACAAATACACCATTAGATGCCTTATTTTTCTCCTTTAAAGTAGGCTTTTGGGCATTTGGGTAGATTATTGCAGTAAGGCAACATGTCACGTACCATGGTTGGTGACCTTTGACCACAACTGCAAGGTCACAATATTTTCTGAATAACCAATTCATATTCAGCCTCAAACTTTTTTCTCCGTTGATGTAGGATTTTGATATTCGCTATGTGGGTAAATTGTTTCAAGGCTCAAGGCTGTCTGTTGCATACCATGTTTGGTGACCATTGATCTTGAAATTTGACCTCAAGGTCATTATGTTTTAAATAACAAATTTGTGTCCAGGCTTTCACTTTTTTCTTCGAGATGGGCTTGTGAGTAGATCTTTTCAAGGGGATGGTTGGTGATCATGACCTTCGACCTCAGTCCCATCATTGTTTTTTGAATCGCAAATTTGTGTATGGGCATATGTTCTTACAATCTTTTAATTACAACCTATTGACAGCTAGGCAGATGGATGCCTCCTCACTGATACCTAGTTACTAAGTGTTTATGGGATTGCAGGTATACAATTTTTTTTGCTAGTACTCGATTCTGTCTGGTTTAAGACCATCACCTCCAGTAATACAGAGCAAGTAAAAAAATTTGGGTCCCCTAAAGCAAAGCATCACAGGGACATTGCTTTGCTCCTTGTCGCCTGGATCAAAACATCAGAGAGATATTGTTTTGCTCTTCATCCTCTGCAGCAAAGCATCAGAGGTACATTGTTTTACTCTTTATCCCATGCAACAAAACATCCGAGGGATATTGTTTTGCTTTGACCATCTGCAGCACTTTGTGGATGCATCTCTTCTGAAACTACTTGCTTAATGGCTTAATATTGGTTAGGATTTATTTTGTTTAGATCAGCATACTCTACCGTCATTTTAATTTGTAAAAAAATTGTAGGTTTTATGGGACTTGGACTGTTAACAATATTAACAGTATAATAAAATGGTAGATCTTATGGACATAACTTTTCTGAAACCACTTGAAGGATTGCTTTGATATTTGGTTGGATTGATTGTTCGTTAATGACAAGTGGTGTATCACCAATTCTACCACAACCATGGTAAAAAGACAGATTGAAGTATGAACAACAGGTGACAAGGAGGGCATGCCTGCTGTGAGACCAGATTGAAGTATGAACAACAGGTGACAAGGAGGGCATGCCTGCTGTGAGACCAGATTGAAGTATGAACAACAGGTGACAAGGAGGGCATGCCTGCTGTGAGACCAGATTTAAGTATGAACAACAGGTGACAAGGAGGGCATGCCTGCTGTGAGACCAGATTTAAGTATGAACAACAGGTGACAAGGAGGGCATGTCTTGAAGGGCTGTTCAAATTACAAAACTGTCACTTTTACTGGAAAGATATTTCTTGTGACTTATAAATGGTGACACACGCTATAATTATCTGTTGCAGTGTATTGTGTGTTACATCGATGGAACAGCCAATGGCAGAAAAGGTGATGGCTATATGTAAATATCCTAAATGTACTGTAATTGTACAACTATAATAGAAATAATTTGCAGAGGCTGTGGTTTATTATTGTTTTACAATGGGATGGTCATTTATGTTGTTATCTTATCTCGTCCGAAATATAGCTAAAATACTGCTCGCTGGACATGAAGCAAAAATCTAATCAATCATTATCATATTCCTCAGTGGCAGAGAGGTTAAGGAAGTTCGTCATCTATTGATCATGTGGCCTATCGACACAGGTTGCGGGTCCTAGTCTCACTGGAGACAGGGTGTACTTAATTCCAATTTTCATTGACAAGGATTGCCAGTTTTCATACAGAAGGTCGTGGTACTCTAGCTTCCTCCCTACAATAAAAATTGGACTACATGATAAAGCTGAAAAATTGCTATAAACACCATTCAAATAAACAAAATCCCTTGCTGTTGCTCAGATAATGTGGCATAAATGGCCATCCCATTGTTAAACAATGATGAACCACAGTCAATGTGAATGAACTGTAATAAATGTTAACTGTCATAGAAAAATGTGTTTTCTTTGTCATCACAATATTTGGTAGGATGATCAATCCAATGTATACTATAATTATTCATCACTGGTTCTCCAAGGAAAACTGCATTCTCCCCACACACAAGGAAAACTGCATTCTCCCCACACGCAAGGAAAACTGCATTCTCCCCACACGCAAGGAAAACTGCATTCTCCCCACACGCAAGGAAAACTGCATTCTCCCCACACACAAGGAAAACTGCATTCTCCCCACACACAAGGAAAACTGCATTCTCCCCACACACAAGAACAGGTTGATCATATTTGGTTCATATCCATCATCCAATCACAAATTGGTTCATATCCATCATCCAATCACAAATTGGTTCATATCCATCATCCAATCACAAAATGCCTCATGAAAATATTCAATATGATGATAAAACATTACATTGTTTTATTTAAAGGAATAGCAATAAATAACAATATTAAATATATGACAAAATATTGCACCATAGATCGTAATAGTAAAAATAACTAATATAAAACTGACCTAGATAACAGTCGATAACAATCTGTCAAGGGAAATGATACAGGTTGTAAAACAACAAAAATGTTCTTTTTTCAAAATAAATAATTTTCTTTTAACAAATATATTAATTATATCCCCTGTGGGTGATCTCAATTCCTTTGGGCACAAAATTAATAAGTTTACTAACAGATGAGGTTTGTGACAATACAATAAGAAATGATTATTTTTGTCTGGCAGTAATACTGAAATATCTCATATGCTAAAAAATGATACATCTGATAAAGGTTCTAAAGACTATTCTGCCTTGTTCCATTCGGTCAATTGTTGTTGTTTGTGTTTTTTTGTTAAAAAGATTGAAAAGTAAAATGCCAACATAATAGTAATACATCAGATGACTAAATGAAATTGGCTTGTATTAGTCCTCAATATCACAGCTCTACTATGGCGGTAACCACAATGTTATGTTCTATTACAGTTTGTTTGATTGAATGGGATTTAACATTACTTTCAACCATTTTTCAGCAATGTCAACGAGTCCAGGGAGGAAGTCCCAGTACTAAGTGAAAACCCTACTCAATGTACCATACAGTGTATGTCTGAGACAAGCCAAATTGGATTTTTCACATAGTACTCCAACATCATACATCCCATAACCCCCCCTCCCCTCCCCCTAAAGAAAAAATGCTGTTTTAGCCCATTCAAACAAACAAACAAAACACATATGTGTCCTAGATTTGTAAAAATTATATAACACAAGATGTTAATTTTATGTGTAGAAATCATACAACAAACTTTTCAAATATTTTGAATGAATAATCTTTCCTTAATATTTCATAGTATCATAAGAAGGTGTGACCAGTATCATTTAGTCAGTTAAGACAGTGCTAAACTCATAGGAGAGGTAGATTCACCAGCATTGCTTCTGAGTATTCCAGTTAGACGTGCTCTGTTTTCTGTAATATATGACAGACTCACTAGCCCTATGTGCATCATCATTAATTCAAAACATGCGACAGATCCAGGAATGACGTTAGGAAAACATCGCCTGAGCAGTGTGTTGTAAAAGTTACTGGTCAATACACCAGGACTGGACAGTGGTATAGACGTCTGCAGAGATTGCTGTGGTGTCAGTATGTTACCCTGTAATTCAATTAAGATTTCAAAATTTGTCCAAGATCATTTTGATATTAGAGGTATGTTGGCTAATTAAATAAGGTTTGTTCAATGGTTGTTTATAGTGTTTTTTTCTTGCTCACCTGAAACAAAAAAGACTTCAAGCTATCTGTTACAGCTTTTAAGTTACTGGGCAGAAACTAAAAATTTCTTCAAAAGTTTAGATAAAAGGGAAATAACTCCTATAAGTAATCGTAAGACAATTTCTGAAAAATGACATGATTTGTAGGTCTTGTTCTATTTTAGTAATTTACAGTTTATACTCTAGCTGTTATAGATTTTAATTTATAGGAAAAACTGATTATTTTGTCGATTAAAGGACAAAAAACTCTTGAAAGAGTCATCTGACAATTTTAGACTAAGTGAGCCATTTGAAGGCCTTGTTTTGCTTATCATTTTTGCAAAATTTTTGAAATATCTTGGCCAAGTGGTTTAAGAGGAGAAGATATTTTTTTTAAGTTTAGACATAAGTTTTAAGTAAGGACACCAGATGCTGAATGCCAAGTAACGAGAAGAGCTCACATGGACATTGGGTGTGATTTGAATGTTTTTTTAATGCCACTTTCAGCAATTTTTCAGCTATATCATGGCATCCAGTTTTTATTGGGAGATGAAGTGAAAGTACCCGGAGAAAACCCCGACCTGCGGTAGGAAAACTGGTAGTAAGAATCGAACCCGCAATCTCAGCATTGACAGACCACGTGATCAATAGTAGATGAACTACCTTAACCACTCGGCCACGGAGGCCCGACATTGGGTGTGAGCTAAAAACAGTGATTCACAATCTGAGTTGACCAGTAAGTTTGTCTGCCATTACCAGTTAACCCATGCATGACAGATGTGACATTTAAACTTACTGCAGAATCTCCAAACCACAAGAAATATGAAAAGTAGTAGTCCCCATCTCTGACTGCAATACATGTTATTCCTCTCTTTAACTTTAATTGCATAAACTCCATCATTTTCCAAACCTAAAAAGAACAGAACATGACAAATATTGTTTGTTTGTTTATCAAATTGGTCTAAAATTCTTACGCTGAATCCAACATCATATATATGATGTAAATGCTTGTATACATCTCTCGAGTACTGATCATTCCAATCCCTGCCAATAGCAGGTTTGAACAAGCCACGATATTTCCTACCATATTTGGATCTATTTACCCCAGCAGGTTTGAACAAGCCACGATATTCCCTACCATATTTGGATCTATTTACCCCATCAGGTTTGAACAAGCCAGGATATTCCCTACCATATTTGGATCTATTTACCCCAGCAGGTTTGAACAAGCCAGGATATTCCCTACCATATTTGGATCTATTTACCCCAGCAGGTTTGAACAAGCCAGGATATTCCCTACCATATTTGGATCTATTTACACCAGCAGGTTTGAACAAGCCAGGATACCCTACTATATTTGGATCTATTTACCCCAGCAGGTTTGAACATGTCAGGATACTCCTTACCATATTTGGATCTATTTACCCCAGCAGGTTTGAACATGTCAGGATACTCCCTACCATATTTGGATCTATTTACCCCAGCAGGTTTGAACAAGCCAGGATACTCCCTACCATATTTGGATCTATTTACCCCAACAGGTTTGAACAAGCCAGGATATTTCCTACCATATTTGGATCTATTTACCCCAGCAGGTTTGAACAAGCCAGTATACCCTACTATATTTTGATCTGTTTACCCCAGCAGGTTTGAACAAGCCAGGATATTCTCTACCATATTTGGATCTATTTACCCCAGCAGGTTTGAACAAGCCAGGATACTCCCTACCATATTTGAATCTATTTACCCCAGCAGGTTTGAACAAGCCAGGATATTTCCTACCATATTTGGATCTATTTACCCCAGCAGGTTTGAACAAGCCAGGATATTTCCTACCATATTTGGATCTATTTACCCCAGCAGGTTTGAACAAGCCAGGATATTCTCTACCATATTTGGATCTATTTACCCCAGCAGGTTTGAACAAGCCAGGATTATCCCTACCATATTTGGATCTATTTATCCCAGCAGGTTTGAACAAGCCAGGATATTCCCTACCATATTTGGATCTATTTACCCCAGCAGGTTTGAACAAGCCAGGATACTTCCTACCATATTTGGATCTATTTACCCCATCAGGTTTGAACAAGCTCCAGCAGGTTTGAACAAGCCAGGATACTTCCTGGCATGCTGGGTTGTTTTTTTTATGCCAGATTGATTGATTGATTAGATGTTGTTTTATGTCCAGGCAGCAGTATTTCAGCTATATTCAGGATAACAAATTAATAAACAATAAATCAATTTGGGAAAGATGGACCAAGGGGTAATAGTTTAAATGTCGCTGGAAAAGTGTGGGGTATTGGTAGGGGCAGAATATTTAACCTTTTGTAGTAGGCTACAGCGAACCTACTATTTTTGCCATCTACAACGGAGTCTTTATTATGCACAGAATGTGGTACTCTCCAAAAATGTTGCCCACTGTGGTCCACAGCAAGGCTTTCTGTATTATGACCTTACAACCCACAATGAGAGGGCATTCTTATGTTCCACCTGGCGAAGCCCTGGGCAGATCTGTGGGTCAAGCACTTTTGACTCTCACAGTATGGTCCCAGCAAGCATGTTTGAACAAACAAGGATACTTCCTACCATTAACCCCAGCATGTTCTAACAAGCATGAATTCTCTCCGATTCAAATATTGCCTCACTTAAAACACTAGATGGATACAATAAATAAATTACCTTATCTTTTAGTAATTTTGTGGCATCCATCTCATTGTTGGTGTCCGTCCCAAAGGAAGTGGTCTCCCCTGATGTGATGTTAAAAGAAGGAGCTGTTACCTGATTGGTCCTTCGGTCGATATACACAAAATGTATAAGACCTGGAAACTGCTCAATATACGTAACATTGGTGAAGGACAATATGTGTTTAATGTAATTTTGTATTATGTAAGTACTATAAAACAATGGAGAATTTTGACTGTACAATGTTAATGTCTCCCACCAGTAGCTTAATCAACAGATGGGCCAAAAGGAAGACATTGAATAATGTCTCCCACCAGTAGCTTAATCAACAGATGGGCCAAAAAGAATACATTGAATAATGTCTTACAGTGTTTTTATGGTTCTTTGACTTGTGATTATTTATAACAGCTGTAAAACAGTTTTGTATAAAAACACAAAACAGCAACAAACTTGCACCAAACAGTACCATAAATTCTGGGTCCTGTTAATGTAACATTAAGACATTGAACTCAATAACATGAAGCTGTACCTTTAAGAATAAAACATTGAGTAATAATAGGTAGTTTTTCATCCTCACAAGTCAGGTTTTCTGCGTCCTCATGTGTCCACAAAACCCTGACAAACTTAGCTAGGAAATTCCCGGGCTAGAAGTCCCTATTTTGATTGGCTACATCATACCTGAATGTAGCCAATCAAAAGCTCCCTTTCATTCACGACTTGGTTAGGGGATATCCCGATGTCGATTGTGTGTTGCATAGACCACGTAATATTAAGGGTATTTTGTACAGTAGTGTTAATAGTTTGTTATTTCTGCGTTATTTATTAGTTGCGTTACATTTTCTTTCCACTCAAGAATGAGTAAGACTACTGCCAAACACTTGCTTCTTTAAATCTATTTCATTGGTTGATATTTTGAACATTTGACGTCATATGAAAATCTTCTAGCCCGGAAATTTTCCTAGCTAAGTTTGTCAGGGTTTCGTGGACACAGAAACCCTGACTTCTGAGGATAGTAGTTTTTTAATACTTCTGAATGGCTATCAAATTAAATACACAGGCATAAGAAAGTTGACAGTAATTGATGATACCAGAGTAATCACCCACAATAGTGATTATACGATAATCACCCAAAAGCAGTGATTCCCCAGTAATCACCCAAAGCAGTGATTCTACAGTAATCACCCAAGGCAGTGATTCTACAGTAATCACCCAAAGCAGTGATTCTACAGTAATCACCCAAGGCAGTGATTCTACAGTAATCACCCAAGCAATGATTCTACAGTAATCACCCAAGGCAGTGATTCTACAGTAATCACCCAAAGCAGTGATTCTACAGTAATCACCCAAAGCAGTGATTGTACAGTAATCACCCAAGGCAGTGATTCTACAGTAATCAACCATGGCAGTGATTCTACAGTAATCACCCAAAGCAGTGATTCTACAGTAATCAACCACGGCAGTGATTCTACAGTAATCACCCAAAGCAGTGTTTCTATAGTAATCACCCACAGCAGTGATTCCACAGTAATCACCTGCAGGAGTGATTCTACAGTAATCACCCAAGGCAGTGATTCTACAGTAATCACCCACAGCAGTGATTCTACAGTAATCACCCAAAGCAGTGTTTCTATAGTAATCACCCACAGCAGTGATTCCACAGTAATCACCTGCAGGAGTGATTCTACAGTAATCACCCAAGGCAGTGATTCTACAGTAATCACCCACAGCAGTGATTCTACAGTAATCACCCAACAGCAGTGATTCCACAGTAATCACCCAAAGCAGTGATTCTACAGTAATCACCCAAGGCAGTGATTTTACAGTAATTTACCATGGTAGTGATTCTACAGTAATCACTCACAGGAGTGGTTCTACAGTAATCACACACAGGAGTGGTTCTACAGTAATCACCCACAGGAATGGTTCTACAGTAATCAACCACAGTAGTGGTTCTACAGTAATCACCCACAGGAGTGGTTCTACAGTAATCACTCACAAGAGTTGTTCTACAGTAATCACCCACAGGAGTGGTTCTACAGTAATCACCCACAGGAGTGGTTCTACAGAAATCAACCACGGCAGTGATTCTACAGTAATCACCCAAAGCAGTGATTCTACAGTAATAACCCAAGGCAGTGATTCTACAGTAATTAACCACGGCAGTGATTCTACAGTAATCACCCAAAGCAGTGATTCTACAGTAATCACCCAAAGCAGTGATTCTACAGTAATCACTCACAGGAGTGGTTCTACAGTAATCACCCATGGGAGTGGTTCCACAGTTATCAGCCACAGGAGTGGTTCTACAGTAATCACCCACAGCAGTGATTCTACAGTAATCACCCAAAGCAGTGATTATACTGTAATCACCCACAGGAGTGGTTTTACAGTAATCACCCACAGAAGTGATTATACTGTAATCACCCACAGGAGTGGTTTTACAGTAATCACCCACAACAGTAATCACCCACAGCTGTGATTCTACAGTAATCACCCACAGCAGTGATTCTACAGTAATCAACCACAGCAGTGATTATACTGTAATCACCCACAGGAGTGGTTTTACAGTAATCACCCACAGCAGTGATTCTACTGTAATCACCCAAAGCAGTGATTCCACAGTAATCACCCACAGCAGTGATTCCACAGTAATCACCCAAAGCAGTGATTCTATAGTAATCATCCACAGCAGTGATTCCACAGTAATTACCTGCAGGAATGATTCTACAGTAATCACCCAAGGCAGTGATTCTACAGTAATCACCCACAGCAGTGATTCTACAGTAATCACCCAGAGCAGTGATTCTACAGTAATCACCCAACAGCAGTGATTCCACAGTAATCACCCAAAGCAGTAATTCTACAGTAATCACCCAAGGCAGTGATTCTACAGTAATCACCCACAGCAATGATTCTACTGTAATCACCCAAAGCAGTGATTCTATAGTAATCACCCACAGCAGTGATTCTACAGTAATCACCCAAAGCAGTGATTCTATAGTAATCACCCACAGCAGTGATTCTACAGTAATCACCCACAGCAGTGATTCTACAGTAATCACCCAAAGCAGTAATTCTACAGTATTCACCCAAGGCAGTGATTCTACAGTAATCACCCACAGCAATGATTCTACTGTAATCACCCAAGGCAGTGATTCTACAGTAATCACCCACAGCAATGATTCTACTGTAATCACCCAAAGCAGTGATTCTATAGTAATCACCCACAGCAGTGATTCCACAGTAATCACCCAAAGCAGTGATTCTACATTAATCATCCAAGGCAGTGATTCTACAGTTATCACCCAAAGCAGTGATTCTACAGTAATCACCCAAGGCAGTGATTCTACAGTAATCAACCACGGCAGTGATTCTACAGTAATCACCCACAGTAGTGAATGTACATTTATCCCCTGCAGCAAGGACAGTGAAGTAATCACCTATTTTTTATTATGTTAAGGATATGATGTCATTGTTATGTTCCTCTGTGCTTTGACAGATAAATAATCCTTGAAATCTCTTAATTTTTGCCCAGCCCGTTCCCTAATTTGTCCAATCATTCCTTCCAACATGGAAGTCACTCCTCGTGGTAGTAAATACAAGAACAAAAACAAATCCTTCATTTTCTTCAGTAGGTAAGTCAATGATCTCTCTATGCTGAAACAGGCAGAAATAAACAATGATCAAGTACTCACATGATCTCTCTACGCTGAAACAGGCAGAAATAAACAATGATCAAGTACTCACATCATGAAAGGTTGTGTTCAGTGATATAGCTGATAGGTTGATTTTTAATATTTACAAATAATAGGAATTACAAATATGCTAAATAATGTAAGCAAGGCAGATCTTGTCTTCAATATGTCCTGATGCCTCTGACAGTACATTATACTATTTCAATGATCATAAACTTAATACCATATTTTTGCCTCTGTTATTATAAATCTTTGGTAAATTTTTCGTAGGACTATTTGAACCCAAGTGCCATATTTCAATCAATGTAGTTTTTACCCTACTTAATACAGATTGTTCAAACCAAACAATGAAGTGCAATCCCTCTCCATGGAAATATGAATCTTCCATTTTGTTATTCAATTATAATAAATAAATATCATGGCTATGGCCAAGACAATGGTTCAATATCCAGCGGAGTCTAATTTTTATTGGGGTTTAATACCATCCAAGACAATGGTTCACCATTTCATGGTCCAAAATGGAATTCCCAGGGACTTTCTACGGTTCAATATTCCATTGTTAGAAATGTAATATCCGGGGGAATGTACTTTCTATTAGGGTTCAATATCAGTCTGTTACCTTGGTGGAATGTCCTTATCCTTTGGCTGTTCCAAGTACTTCAAAAGTGAAGTCTTAAAATCTTGATCATCCCACTTCTTCATAATGTCATTAAAAATTGAAGGAATATTTCCCTATATAAAACATAAATAGATAAGTAAAGACTGGTCAAAAATAAAATGAATAAATACATGGCCAAAAATGAATGAATAAATAAATACATGGCCAAAAATAAATGAATAAATAAATACATGGCCAAAAATGAATGAATAAATAAATACATGGTCAAAAAATAAATGAATAAATACATGGCCAAAAATGAATGAATAAATAAATACATAGCCAAAAAATGAATGAATAAAAATAAATACATGGCAAAAAATGAATGAATAAATAAATACATGGTCAAAAAATAAATGAATAAATACATGGCCAAAAATGAATGAATAAATAAATACATAGCCAAAAAAGGAACGAATAAAAATAAAAACATGGCCAAAATAAATAAATAAATAAATAAAAATAAAAACATGGCCAAAAATAAATAAATAAATAAATAAATAAGTAAATAAATACAAGCCAAACATGAATTAATGAATAAATACATGGCCAAAAATGAATGAATAAATAAATACATAGCCAAAAAATGAATGAATAAATAAATACATGGCCAAAAAATGAATGAATACATAAATACATGGCCAAAAATGAATGAATGAATAAATACATGGCCAAAAATGAATGAATAAATAAATACATGGCCAAAAAATGAATGAATAAATAAATACATGGCCAAAAAATGAATGAATACATAAATACATGGCCAAAAATGAATGAATAAATACATGGCCAAAAATGAATGAATAAATAAATACATGGCAAAAAAATACATGGCCAAAAAAAATAATAAATACATGACCAAAAAATAAATGAATAAATACATGGCCAAAAAATGAATGAATAAATAAATACATGACCAAAAAATGAATGAATAAATAAATACATGGCCAAAAAAATGAATGAGTAAATAAATACATGGCAAAAAAATGAATGAATAAATAAATACATGGCCAAAAAATGAATGAATAAATAAATACATGGCAAAAAAAAATACTTGTCAAAAAAAAAATTATAAATACATGGCCAAAAAATAAATGAATAAATACATGGCCAAAAAATGAATGAATAAATAAATACATGGCCAAAAAATGAATGAATACATAAATACATGGCCAAAAATGAATGAATAAATACATGGCCAAAAATGAATGAATAAATAAATACATGGCAAAAAAATACATGGCCAAAAAAAATAATAAATACATGACCAAAAAATAAATGAATAAATACATGGCCAAAAAATGAATGAATAAATAAATACATGACCAAAAAATGAATGAATAAATAAATACATGGCCAAAAAAATGAATGAGTAAATAAATACATGGCAAAAAAATGAATGAATAAATAAATACATGGCCAAAAAATGAATGAATAAATAAATACATGGCAAAAAAAAATACTTGTCAAAAAAAAAATTATAAATACATGGCCAAAAAATAAATGAATAAATACATGGCCAAAAAATGAATGAATAAATAAATACATGACCAAAAAATGAATGAATAAATAAATACATGGCCAAAAAAATGAATGAATAAATAAATACATGGCAAAAAAATGAATGAATAAATAAATACATGGCCAAAAAATGAATGAATAAATAAATACATGACCAAAAATGAATGAATAAATAAATACATGGCCAAAAAAAATGAATGAATAAATAAATACATGGCAAAAAAAATGAATGAATAAATAAATACATGGCCAAAAAATGAATGAATAAATAAATACATGGCCAATCAAGTGTGGACTGTGAGCTAATGCTCACTAGTCATACGCCCATTGTCACAAAAATTTGGCATGTATATACATGGTAAAAAAATAAATGAATAAATAAATAAACAGTGGTCAAATTTTTCCCCATAGTTATATATAGCTGAAATGTCATACAAAGTAAACAGGTAAAGAAATAAAAGTTACAGCTGACATGTCATACAAAGTAAATAGGTAAAGAAATAAAATGTATAGCTGACATTTCATACAAAGTAAATAGGTAAAGAAATAAAATGTATAACTGACATGTCATTCAAAGTAAATAGGTATAAAATAAAATGTATAGCTGACATGTCATACAAAGTAAATAGGTAAAGAAATAAAATGTATAGCTGACATGTCATACAAAGTAAATAGGTAAAGAAATAAAATGTATAGCTGACATGTCATACAAAGTAAATAGGTAAAGAAATAAAATGTATAGCTGACATGTCATACAAAGTAAATAGGTAAAGAAATAAAATGTATAGCTGACATGTCATACAAAGTAAATAGGTAAAGAAATAAAATGTATAGCTGACATGTCATAAAAAGTAAATAGGTAAAGAAAAAAAATGTATAGCTGACATGTCATACAAAGTAAATACGTAAAGAAATAAAAGTTTAAAAGCAGAAAATTATAATAAAAGCTATGATATTTTGTTACCTTTGACCGTTTTAAGGGAGTTGCTAACTTCATGATCAGTGAGTTAACGGTATCATATAAGATTTGACCTTGACCCCAGTGACCATGTCTGGTTTTCCCCAAAACAAGTTGCTTCAACAGGAAAGTTACTTGGCACAAATTGTTGGCTAAATTTGCTCTTGGCATCTGAAATATACAGAGTAAGGCATAAAACTATTTGTTGGCTTAAAAGTAAACTTGTTTATGGCATGGTATGTGTACTGTATATTAAATAACACACTTTGTTGAAGGAAAATCAATACATGTACCAAGATTGATTGAACCTTTTGTCCAATAATTTTAGAGTAGACACAAATCAAAAGTTTAATGCCACAGAGAATAACTCCCATGAACACTAAGAAAGTTTATGAAAATAGCAAATATGAACTTTGGGATAAAAATGATTTATAACTAGTTAGGGGTAATTGTATAGCACACATACCTCGCTTACAAGAATCAGTGTAATTCCAGGAAACACTTGTATACAATGTAACTGATGGGGGCAATGTGAACACAACTCATTCTGTAAAAAAACTGAATGACTCATATAATATGGTATGGTCTGAAGCTCTTCTGTAATTGGAGGAGTGGAAGTTATTCTGTTCACCTCTGTAGGAGTGATTCTAGAGCCATCTGTTATAAATAAATAAGCAAGTGTAAAGAAAATGTTTTCTTTTAAACTTAAGGAGATTTTGGTTTTCATTAATTTACTTTAAAAAATGTACTAAAGACAGAAATAAATAAGATTTCTGATATAGTAAACATCCATACAAATTCAGTGTGTATATATCACACTTGTCTGAATCAATTTAATAAAAGAGACCTTTATCCTATGCTAGATATATTTATATGTTTTCCAGTTCAGTCTAATTTGAGGGGCCTCAGCGGCCGAGTGGTTAAGGTAGTTCGTCTGCTATTGATCATGTGGACTGTCAACACTGAGATTGCGGGTTCGCTTCTCACTGCAGGCAGGGTGTAGTGAAACTCCAATCTTAATTGACATGGATTACCAGTTTCCTACCGAAGGTCGAGTTTTTCTGGCTTCCTCCCCCAATAAAAACTGATGCCATAATAGATGCAAAAATTGCTGAAAGTGGCATTAAGCAATATTTAAAAAAACAGTCTAATTCATTTTATCCCAAGCTGGTAGATCACTATTAAATTTCTACTTCCTATTAAAGCAGTTCATTGACCCTATATGTTTCCATGATATACAGTCAGTGACATGAATTGTCTTCTGGTATCCTAAAACTCATTGACACTGGGAAAAGCTTTGTAAAATGGATCTTGGACATCTTCAAGCTGACGTCACAACTGATTCTTGTTATTTGAAATTTATACATGGAAAATGTTAGTGTATTAGGATTCTACTATTTTAATGGATTTTGTAACAAAACAAGGATTTCTGTGAATACACAATACACTTTAAACTTTGTTGAAATGATTTCAACACACTTGAAGGTAATATATTAAAAAATTGAATGCATTTTAAATAAAAATTGTATTGAGGTATAAAAGGTATAAAAGCATAGATCACGCAGAACATTGTCAAAAAAGCATGGTAGCACTTCATGTTGAAACAGTGCTTCCTGTAAAGCTTTCATACGTCAATGAAACTTCAAAAGAATGCATTCAATTCTTATAATTAGATTTTATTTCCTTTACAACAATGTTGGGGCCCTGATATAAATCATGCACAATTTATTTTTGTTGATTTAAATTACATGTACTCCGCGTTGTTTGTTTACTGTGGACATCCTCAAGGAAGACCGTGCAAAGAACGATTCTAAATTATTAGTAACGGTTTTAACCAATAGAAATCTAGGATATTGATGAAAGACATATGTAATGTAAATATTCACAATAACAATGCACAACATGTAAAGGTAAAGATGGAGATATTGGTACACATGTAAAGGTAAAGATGGAGATATTGGTACACATGTAAAGGTAAAGATGGAGATATTGGTACACATGTAAAGGTAAAGATGGAGATATTGGTACACATGTAAAGGTAAAGATGGAGATATTGGTACACATGTAAAGGTAAAGATGGAGATATTGGTACACATGTAAAGGTAAAGATGGAGATATTGGTACACATTTTTTAAATTGAGATAACATTTATAGGATAATTAATTGGGCGGAGTGAATATCCAAAATATGATCACCAGTGCCGCATAACGCATCTGATTAAACGAGTGCGCGGAACTTGTTCCGCGCACAAGTTTAGTCTGATGCTTTATGTGGCTTTATGTGGCAACGGCGGATTAATATCTGTATAGTACAAAACCAACTACAACTTTGGCGGGAAAAAACCAGAGAGTGATAATAAACGATAATTTTCACATGTGATTTACCGTGATTTCTGTCACTCGGAAAATTCAATATTTCATCTCTATCTATATAATAAAAATAGGAAATGCTAAAATATGGTGTACCATTTGTGTAAACATAGCTCAATAAGTTGCATGATAAATTTAATATCAATGTATTTACCTAGTTGACATGAAAACAATAACAGGACTCAACAGGAGAAAGGCAGAGCCATGCATTATAGTAATTGCTGAGCATTTCAAGTCTATATTATATATAACTCATTTAGGATTTGTTATGTCAAAGATAGCTGGCCCTTATTGGGGATTGCATTGATTATAATAACTGAAAAACTCATAAAGGTTTAGATTTTTGTTTGAATTAAAACAAGGGTAAATTAATATGCCCCTGACTTTTCGATGTGGGGTTGTAAAAACACCTGCCATATGAAGGTTCTACCCAGGTATGACTCTGTGCTCTTCCACCATCCATAGGTTCTACCCAGCTACAACTCTGTGCTCTTCCACCGTCCATAGGTTCCACCCAGCTACGACTCCGTGCCCTACCACCCTCAATAATCTGTTGTGAGCCCTTCACACCAAAAGTCTGTTTATCTTCACATGTCTTACTTCTTCTGCGACCAAATACAGGGAAACTACTAACCCTTGGAACTGATGTCTGAAAAAATTATAATGTAGAGGTCAGATTTAATACTGGAGACATTTTTTTTAAAATCCAGAATATATAACAAAACAATATCACTGAAAATTTTACTTTACAACAGATTATAAACCAGAAACAGTCAATAATAGCATATTTTATTTTACTGTTTAATCAAATTTTTCCAATGTTTGTTTCTGATCTATTGTCTCAACTATGATGACCTCTGGTGGATATATGCGTCTCATGGTTCTGTTGTCGGATATTTGTCAGTTTTGTATGTTACTTATAGTAACATCTGTATTGTTTACTTCATAATTTTTTTCTGATTTCAAAATTTACCACTGGTGTTGTTCTGACTGGTGGCGGTGTTCTGACTGGTGTTATTCTGACTGGTGGTGGTGTTCTGACTGGTGCTGTTTTGATGGCTGGTGTTCTGAACTGTGAGTTTTCTGCAGATATTTCTTTTTGATCTGTAACTGAAACCTCTGGGTACTGTGCACCTTCAATACATTATTGATACAGATATTATAATAATGGCATAGACTTATTAGTTAAATCATGTTTTGTACTGTCAGCAATTTTTCAGCTGTATCATGGCATTTTTTTATTGAGGGAGTATACCAGAATACTCAGTGATACAGTTTTCATTGAGGGAGGATAACAGAATATCCAGTGAGACAGTTTTTATTGAGGGAGGATAACAGAATACCCAGTGAGAAAGTTTTTATTGAGGGAGGATAATAGAGCAGCCAGTGAAATCATCTGAATTTTTTGTTAAATGAGTGAGCAACTAGAACTCACAACCACATACGGACAGGCAGATATAACAAACTTGACCAATTGGCCACAGGGGCTAATATTAAAATTTACCATTGCAAAAATTTTGTAACAACTTCAGTTTTCATAGAAATTGCATTCCTACTCATAAAACAATTTTTGAATCTGCAATAAATAAAGTTATTTTAATCTGAATACATTTTACCCCAATTATTGACTGTGGTATAACAAGTGGGTAACTGTTATTTCCATTATAACAATCCATTTGGAATTGTAGTTTTAGAGTAAAAAATTTTATAATTTCAGCCAATCCGAAAAAGTAATTGGTGTAGCCAAGTATTTTTTTCTAATTAAGATGAATGGGGATTCTTTGAAAAAAAACCAATATAACTAAAAAGCAATAATCACAAAACATTTTATTTAAAATGTGAAAGGATTACCTGGGTAACATCAAACAGAGTTAAAATACAGTGATATTAAATACAGATCTCGTTTCATTATCAGACCCATGCAACCTGGTTTAATAAAAAACTAGAGGCTCCCAGGAGCCTGTAATCGCTCACCTGGAATCCAAATGACTTAAACTATATTAAAATTTTTGAAATTAACAGTTTCAGTCTAGTTGTTATAGCTTTTAAGTTACTGTGCAAAAACTAAACATTTCTTCAAAAAATTTGTTAAATACAATAACTCCTATAAGGTGCCATCGACAATTTCTGAAAATTTAATGGTTTTTAGGCATTGTCCTTTAGGGTACTTTAGAAATTTACAGTTTTACTCTACTAATAGGTGTGTTATAGACTAATTTATAATTAAAAAACTGTTCATATGTCCAAATTCATAATGAAAGGGCAATAACTCCTATAAAGAGTCATCTTGCAATTTTTGGACTAAGCAATCATTTGTAGGGCTTCTATTGCTGATCATTTGTGCAATTTACAGTTTTAATCTAGCTACTATAGTTTTCAAGATACAGGACAAAAATGGAAAATTTCATAACAAAATTGTCATTTAAGGGCAATAACCCCTATAAGGAGTCATCTGACAATTTAAGACCAATCAAGTGAATTGTAGGGTTTTTTTTGCTGATCATTTTTGCAATTTATTATTTCACTCTAGCTGTTATGGTTTTTAAGTTACAGGACAAAAACGGAAAATTTCATAAAAAATTGCAATTTAAGGGCAATAACTCCTATAAGGAGTCATCTGACAATTTCAGACCAATCAAGTGAATTGTAGAGTCTTTATTGCTGATCATTTGTGCAATTTACAGTTTCAATCTAGCTGTTATAGTTTTCAAGTTACAGGACAAAAACGGAAAATTTCATAAAAAATTGCCATTTAAGGGCAATAACTCCTATAAGGAGTCATCTGACAATTTCAGGCTAATACAGTGAATTGTAGGGCTTGAATTCTTGATCATTTTTGCTATTTACAGTTTTACTCTAGCTGTTATAGTTTTAAAGTTACAGGACAAAAACGGAAAATTTCATAAAAAATTACCATTTAAGGGCAAAAACTCATATAAGGAGTCATCTGACAATTTCAGACCAATCAAGTGAATTGTAGGGTCTTTATTGCTGATCATTTGTGCAATTTACAGTTTCAATCTAGCTGCTATAGTTTTCAAGTTACAGGACAAAAACGGAAAATTTCATAAAAAATTGCCATTTAAGGGCAATAACTCCTATAAGGAGTCATCTGACAATTTCAGACTAATACAGTGAATTGTAGGGCTTGTATTGTTGATCATTTTTGCTATTTACAGTTTTACTCTAGCTGTTATAGTTTTTAAGTTACAGGACAAAAACGGAAAATTTCATAAAAAATTACCATTTAAGGGCAATAACTCATATAAGGAGTCATTTGACAATTTCAGACCAATCAAGTGAATAGTAGGGCCTTTATTGCTGATCATTTGTGCAATTTACAGTTTCAATCTTGCTACTATAGTTTTCAAGTTACAGGACAAAAACGGAAAATTTCACAAAAAATTGCCATTTAAGGGCAATAACTCCTATAAGGAGTCATCTGACAATTTCAGACTAATTCAGTGAATTGTAGGGCTTGTATTGTTGATCATTTTTGCTATTTACAGTTTTACTCTAGCTGTTATAGTTTTAAAGTTACAGGACAAAAACGGAAAATTTCATAAAAAATTACCATTTAAGGGCAATAACTCATATAAGGAGTGATCTGACAATTTCAGACCAATCAAGTGAATTGTAGGGCTTTTATTGCTGATCATTTTTGCCATTTAGAGTTTCACTCTACCTCATATATTTTTCAGGTTATATTGTAAATACCAAAAATTTTGTCAAAAATCATCAAAAAAGGGCAATAACTCCTACAAGAAGCCAATACACAACTTCGCACTAATAGCAACTATTGTAGACCTTAATGTGCTGATCAATTTGAAGTAACGGTTTTCTCTATAGCTATTATAGTTTTTTAGATAATGATCAAAAACCTGTGTTGACCCCCATGTTCTATTTTTAGTAACAGCGGCCATATTTGTCTGTTGATCAACACCCTGGGTACAAACTTGAAACTAGGAACCCTAAGGATGATTGTGACCAAGTTTGAAAAAAATTGGCCCAGTGGTTTCAGAGGAGAAGATTTTTTTAAAAGTTTACGACGGACGACGGACGACGGACGACGGACGACAGACGACGGACGACGGACGACAGACGACGGACGACGGACGACGGACGCCAAGTGATAGCAATAGCTCACATGGACCTTCGGTCCAGGTGAGCTAAAAATCACAAAAAAGTCTTCTATACTTTCCAGAATATAAACCATCACTCTTCACTTGTTAAAGTTGTCCTGCAGCTTATAAAATGGTGCACCTTATCTATGTCATTTTTCTATACTGACAAACTCATATTTTTCAATACATTTGACAGTTTCCAGTGTTGAAAAAAAATGTGTCATTGTTTTGTTTGAAGATTTATACTATGAAATGTTTTTTGTAATAAATATGTTTAGAAAATTGTTTTGTGTTTATTTCTGTAAGTTCTCAAGTATGTGTGTTTTTAATTAACATCGTTGTCAATTCCTGATAATGGGAGACAAACCTTGTAACTTCTGGTTTAGTTGTATTTCAAGTACCTTCACTTTTACTGGTAGCTTTACTTTTAAAATTAACAATTTTGTGGCTTTGATTAAGTTTCAATATACTGATCAGATCAATTAGGACCTCTAAAAGTTAGCTATAAATACACTGTAAGTGACATATCCAACTGTCAGAAAATAGGTTGTTGTAAATCTACTTCACAGACGATATTTCCACACAAAAATTTGGAATTTTTACAAAAGAAACATTTAAGTGTTGGGGAACATGTAAAAGGTAGTTGGACATAACATAACAATATTCTTTGACTATGTACTATTTATCAGCAACCTATATACTAAATATTGCCATGCATTGTTACTGAGGAACTGACCTAATCCAAAAACTGTAATGTAGTTACTGGGCCATAAAATTGAGATCAAGGTCAGGGCACAGGTGACTGACTGGACTGAAAAGTACTCATCACAAGCTACCACTGGACTAATGGCTTAAGCTTACAAAGAAAATAAAGCAAAATGTTAAAAGTTAAGGCTGCTGCCGGCAAGACAAAAATGATGTCCCAGTGCAGGTATAATTAAATTAATAAGTTCGGATACGTTCAACAATCTATATTAAATAAGGGTTACAGGAAAATATTTACATCCTAAAACCAAAACAGAGCAATTCCAATGTAACAGTATACTGTACCGGAGACATCCTAAAACCAAAACAGAGCAATCCTAATTTACCAAAACAGAGTAATCCTAATGTTACAGTATACTGTAACAGAGACATCCTAAAACCAAAACAGAGCAATCCTAATGTAACAGTATACTGTACCAGAGTCTTCTTTATCCGGAACTGGGGATTCTAAAGCACTCAAATACTGAAAAAAAGAAAACAACAAAATACTCTCAGAATTAAATCTACACTACTATTGTTTTATGAATGTTCAAGCACCGATTGTTATTCATCATGGTGGCCATATTCAAGGCACTTAGTTGGATAAGTAATGAAAGAGTTAAATACGACAAATATATACAAATAAAAAACAAAAATGAAGAGTTTTAACAAAGGAAAGATTTATTTACATCCAAAAATAAAGCAAATGATATGTATTAATTGTCATATTACACTAAAGGTATACAGTACTAGGGATTAAAAGGTATTAAATACTAAATAATATGTCACAGACTAAACAGAACAAGGTACATGTATTACATGTGTATAAGGTATTCCAGTACATGTACAACAGTAACAATCACAGGATGGCTACATGTAGCCATAGACAAATTTTATTTAATCCAATTATGGAGCCCCCTGAGTGGCAGAACAATTAACACAAAGTAAGGAATCTCTTTTCAAGAATAGTTCTTCTAGCATTTGGAATAATTTTATGATGATTTCTCTATCTTCATTGCTTAACAGCCAAATAAATTTATTTGTAGAAGATAATTTGCTAAAGTTCTTACATTTATTCTCAAAAAAAATATAAAAAGTGTGTTCTTATACAGTTAAGAGCATTACACTCTATGAGAAAATGAATCTCATCTTCAATATTATTTTTACAAAGATCACAAATTCTATTGTTACATTCAACTTTAGTGTAACGTCCTGTTTCTATTTTGAGATTATGAGCACTAAGCCTAAATTTACTCATCAATCTCCTCTGGTCTTGATTACCATACTTTAGATATGGTTCAAGTTGGAGATGGGATTTAAATTTTTTGTATGTTCTTAGTTTACCTTCCTCCTTTGTTTGTTTATCAGTCCATAGTTCCATAAATTTAGAGTGTATTTTATATTTTAAAATATTAAACACTGATTTACTTTTAAATTCTACCTTTTTCTTAAATAAATGACTGGCATTTAAAAATTTAAGTAAATGATAAATACAACTTATCCATGATTCTTTATTATTTTCATGCATAGACCAAGATTCATTTAGAGCTGCCTTGAGAATAAAATTTTTATCTGATTCATCTTCTTGGAGTCGAGTCCAATATTTGAGCATATTTGTTAGTACATAATAAAGAATTGGTAAACATCCAAGTCCTGATCTTACACCGGAATTACTGGTTTTTTTACTAACTCCCAAAATAAATTTACAAAATTTTGTTTGTACTTTTTCAAGAACTAACTTATCTAATTCCATAGTAATGTATTTCTCAGGATTTTGTATAAATTTAGAGGCGTTGAAACTTCCCCATATTTCAGACCCGTATAATAAAACGGGTCTTACTGTATGATTAAAAATATGAATAAGTGTAGATGCATTTGGTTTAGATGAGTTGAATGCTTTGGTAAGCTTAAAAGAAGCTTTAAGGCCTTTTTGATATAGTTCATTTTTTGCATAAGAAAATGTACCAGAGGCTGAAAAACAAATGCCCAGGTATATATATTTCTGAACAGATTCTACAATTTTATCATTTAATCTAAAGTTTTTTTTAATTGAACGACCAGCCTTATTAAATATTAAAACCTTTGTTTTGTTCGTATTAACAGTTAACTGCCATTTATCAGAGTAAAAAAATAGTTTATCAAGGCAGTACTGAAGACCTCTCTCAGTTTCTGACAATAGAACTAAGTCGTCTGCATAAAGCAGACAATTAATTTTTTCACCATTTAAGGACACAGCATCACATTTAGTGTCAAAATATGATGGTAAATCACTGAGGTATAAATTAAACAGACTAGGGCTTAGGTTATCACCCTGTCTTACACCTATATTTGATGAGAAAAAATCTGATCTAAAATTATCAATTTTTACACAAAGCTGTATTTTGCTATACATAGATTTAATTATACTATAAAATTTGCATCCTACTCCAATAGACTTCAGTTAGTTTGTAGCCATATGTCCCCGCACCTGCTGAAGTATTGAATTGCATAAGAGGTGTTAGAAACTAAAAAAGGAAAATTTTGTTTGTGATACATTTGGTTATGGGACAAAATAATAAGGATGTAATATTAAAATTATTTGGATTGGGATCTAAGCAACATACATCATAAAACTTCATCATAATGTGCAAACTTTAGTGCTTGATGAAATTTGCTTTCAATATTGTTTAATATTGCTAAAATGGTCAAAGGGCCATTACTTTTACAAAATTTGATGAATGAAAATGGTGGAAGAGTATACACACATCTACACATTACAACATTCATTCTGTCAAATAGCAAATCAATCCACTGAGCAGTATCAGAGAAGATGCCTGTTGTATTTTATTGCTGAAATTGTCAAAGTCCCATAACTCCTTCACAATCTGACGAATCAAAATGATGGTAGGGTATGCAAATCTACACATCATAACAATTAATCCTACCAACATTCAAAGCAATGTGTCAAGCAGTTTCAGAGATGCATCCACAAAGTGCTGCGGATGGACAGATATAGAAAGGTTACTAATATTTGTTGTCAAACAACAAATAATTGTGTGAGTTTTTTATGGTATAATAAACCAGTACACAACAATGTTCTAATGTCTCCAGGTGCTACGCTGTACTTTATATGGTATCATAATAAACCAGTACACAACAATGTTCTAATGTCTCCAGGTGCTACGCTGTACTTTATATGGTATCATAACAAGTGTGGACACAGAAAAACGTCTCGCCTGCATTCCGCATCAGTAACGAAAATAAATTTCGTCATAAGTATTACGTAAATAGCATTAAATATCAGCAGCGGCCTGTATACGAAATATTGTCACCATACTATGCATAGTTACAGGGGAACAGCCGTAACCCAAAAACTTTAACGTAGTCGCTGGACCGTGAAATTGAGGTCAAGGTCAGGTGACACCTACCAGACAGTCATGTACTAGTCAGCAGCAACATATACACCAAATATTGTCATCCTACCATGCGTAGTTACAGAGGAACTGTCGTAACCCAAAAACTTGAATGTAGTCGCTGGACCGTGAAATTGAGGTCAAGGTCAGGTGACACCTACCAGACAGTCATGTACTAGTCATCAGCAACCTATACACCAAATATTGTAATCCTACCATGCGTAGTTACAGAGGAACTGTCGTAACCCAAAAACTTTAACGTAGTAGCTGGACCGTGAAATTGAGGTCAAGGTCAGGTGACAGGTGACTGACTGGCAAGTACTCATCATAAGCTACCTCTGGACCAAATTTGATGAACCTAGGGCTTGGGCTTACAAATATATGAAGCAAGATGTCAAGTGTTTACGCCGCCGCCGCCGGATTCCCATACATATGTCTTGCCTCCAGCGACTTTCGTCGCAGGCGAGACAATAAACCAGTACACAACAATGTTCTAATGTCTCCAGGTGCTACGCTGTACTTTATATGGTATCATAATAAACCAGTACACAACAATGTTCTAATGTCTCCAGGTGCTACGCTGTACTTTATATGGTATCATAATAAACCAGTACACAACAATGTTCTAATGTCTCCAGGTGCTACGCTGTACTTTATATGGTATCATAATAAACCAGTACACAACAATGTTCTAATGTCTCCAGGTGCTACGCTGTACTGTATATGGTATCATAATAAACCAGTACACAACAATGTTCTAATGTCTCCAGGTGCTACGCTGTACTGTATATGGTATCATAATAAACCAGTACACAACAATGTTCTAATGTCTCCAGGTGCTACGCTGTACTTTATATGGTATCATAATAAACCAGTACACAACAATATTCTAATGTCTCCAGGTGCTACACTGTATTTAAGTTTGTATTTCTGTATATTTTATATTATTTTTGCTGTATTCACTGATTTCAAAAATACATTTGCTAATGTGGATAATATTTAGAGAAAGAAATGGACATTGCTATTTGCCTACATTTTTTGCATTTTAAAGTTCTTTTTACTTTTTACATACACCAAAGGAGTAGTTAAGTATGCTGAAATATCAAAAAAAAAATTTAATGTGGAATTTCCTAACTTAAGCACTTAAACAGTTAGTAATTATATTTAAAGAATATTAATTAATTACACTAACCACTACATTACATCAAATATCAAAATTATTTAACTTTATGTGGTAACTGACCTTTTTATCAGGGTAATTACTCTCTACTTCATATTTATACAACATTACCTCATGTGGTAACTGACCTTTTCATCAGGGTAATTTTTCTCTACTTCATATTTATACAACATTACCTCATGTGGTAACTGACCTTTTCATCAGGGTAATTTTTCTCTACTTCATATTTATACAACATTACCTCATGTGGTAACTGACCTTTTCATCAGGGTAATTTTTCTCTACTTCATATTTATACAACATTACCACATGTGGTAACTGACCTTTTCGTCAGGGTAATTTTTCTCTACTTCATATTTATACAACATTACCTCATGTGGTAACTGACCTTTTCATCAGGATAATTATTCTCTACTTCATATTTATATAACATTACCTAATGTGGTAACTGACCTTTTCATCAGGATAATTATTCTCTACTTCATATTTATATAACATTACCTTATGTGGTAACTGACCTTTTCATCTGGGTCATCGTCCTCTACTTCATCTGAAACACTTTCATATTGTTGATTTGTGTTGTACACAGCTTTGGGTATTGTTACAGACAATTGCTCAGCTGGTTTATAGGAGAATGAGAACAGATCTTCTAGCTTCTCATTTGATGGAAACAGATGCTTTATTAGCAATATGATGGCCAGAGTGTCTGATGATCGAAGTTCTGGTGAATTACGCCTGCATTTTAAAGTAGAGATCATTACTTAAACTAACTCTGAGCTAAACAACATGTAAATATCATGCAAAATATCTTGTAATGATAATAAATATTTAAAACTATTCAGATCGTTAACATTTCTTTGATTGTACATGTATTTATTTTGCTATATACAGAAACAACTGGCCTCAGTAGCAGAGTGGTTAAGGAAGTTAGTCACCTTCTATTGAACATTGGTGTGTCAACACCATGGTCGCAAGTTTGAGCCTAACTGGGGGTGTGTGCTAGCCTCCAATCCTAATTGCAAAGATTGAAGGTTTTACTTAGTGAAGGTCAAGCATTTTAAACTGGTGCATCTACTTTCTCTCCTACTTCAGTACAAAATAAAAATTACAGAAAGTGTCATAAAATCACATTTAAAATAAAGTATATTTATATTAAAATTAATACAAATGACATAGTTATATACACATAATTTATTGTTTTTGATTGATTTAAAGTGTTATGCTATTTATTAATGCTGGTTGGGTAACGTTAGTAATAATGATGCTCTTTACCCCTTTTTATCACAACACCCCCCCACTACTGTTGCCAGGATGAGGGCTAGGTTAGAATTGTCCTATATAAATGGCATAATCCATAATGGAGTATAAACTCTGGGGCAGATAACTCAGTTGTTATTTGTAAACACCAAAACAGAGCTGCTGTATATATGCTTGTATAGTATATCACATCAGTTAATTCACAGTAAATCCATTGTCCAACCAGTTTCATCTGTTATGAGAATATTCATGGCTAACATTTGTAACGTGTGGTACATTGATAATGGTAACGTAACGTAACAGTTGTTTTTGACAATATTTATAAAGGGACATAATTAGTCATGATACGAAGCATTTAAAACTGGCTTATACTTTCTAATAAATTGTTTCTCTTCGTTTTCTCTCTGATAGTCAGTTGTTATGTCCAAGCATCACAATAAATGACCATCAGAGAACCTTTTAGTAGTCTTGTGTAGTATTATTTTATATATAGGCAAATAGTTCATAGGCAGATAGCTTATAGGGATAATAAAGATACTATAGTAATATTTATGGTATATATATATATTATATATATATTTAGTATATGGAATAGATATAAGGCTTATGATTATTAACCTACAAAGGGTCATTATATAAACAGACGGTTCATGCTGATTGTGTGTGCAACTTGACGTAAATATAGTTGTGCGATTTAGATATAAAGAGCTGTTACACAAATCATTTATTAGATATAGTTTGTAGAATAAATTGTAAGGTAGAACAGTATTGGTGTTAACCTCAAAACGATAAAATTCTTTCGATCCTGAATATAATCAGGTATATTACCAAGACCGCTCAATGCTATAAGTCAAAACATTTTACATTATAAATCAACAATATTTAATGCAGTGTTATGTTTTGTTTATTTATACACCTGGACATACCCAGAAAATAACGTCAGAAGTTTACTGTTGACAAAAAGTAAACCATGATGGGTCATTTTCTCTCCAGCATTTTGTAACCTGTTAACAGCATTCTCTAACACATCTACACACCTTTCATTGACAATCATATTAATGTGTACCCTCTCTATTGCCTGCAAACAACAATCAACATTAAACAACTTGCCAAGTACGTTCATTATAAATCAGTAATCACATTTTTATTGGACAGGTGTAATTGTAAACAGATAAATTTCATACACTGAAGAATGTCTTCAACTCTTTTAAAACTTTATCAGAGTAAAGGTTAATTAAAAAATTGTATATACTTATAAACATAATAAATTTCCTAAAGCAATTAATGATAATGAATTATCACAGTTGTGGCACTAAAAAAAGTTAATTTGTAAAAGTATGAAATAACAATTATAATTCCATAAAGTGACTGGAGAATGTAAACACTGACACAGTTGATTTGTTTCATTTTTCTAAAATGTAAATCCAGGGACAATGTGCCAGATGTTATATCTTGTAAAGTGGATCTAAATATCAATCTATATGAGAACAAGAAACATGGCCATGCCACGAAAATGAAAACCAATCCCAATCTAGGCAAGCTTGCTATATCCAAAGTTTCAGCAAGGTTGGTTTATCCGAACTGGTTATTTACCGGAAACTGTTTTTCTATTTTTAATAAGTGACCTTGACCTTGATCCGACTGGCCCAAATCCAATCCTAGGCTAGGTCTTCATGCAAGCTTGCTATATACAAAGTTTCAGAAAGATTGGTTTATCCCAACTGAAGTTATTGACCAGAAACCCTCTGTTTGACGCCACCCACCCAATCTAATAACCAGGTTTTTCATTAAAAACCTGTTAACAATTAATTATGAAACTCATCTTGTAATATTATATTCAAATTAATAATAAAATTCGTCACATTGGCAGCAAAAGTTTGCAATAAGAGAAATCAAACAATTTTTTGTTACTTTGTGAATGTTGATTTTCGTGGACAACATTTTGATTGACTGATTGATTGTTTGTTGTTTAACATCCAGAAATAAAACAGAAATAAATATTTCTGCTATAAACTACATTAAGTTAACTATTCACACAAACCTCCACTAAAAAAGCATGTTCTTCTAAGCTTAATTTGTTCCATGTTTTCATGATACCTTTCAGGAGATTCCATCTGGTTACTTTGTTGCTGAATCTGCTGTAACCAATCCTGTAAAGCGTTTATATTTAGCAGATCTATAATACCCGGTTATTAGTTTTCCTTTTACATTAAATTACACTGGCTGACAAGAAATTTTCCAACCATTTCACAAATCTATAACTGTTAATTAAACAGTATGAAGAATGAAAAAAACATGCTAATTTTTGTTAAACCCTACAAAATTCAAACTATAAAAGTCCTCACAACAATTTTCAATGTTATTTCTTGTGATCAATGCATTACACCAAAATGGCATTTGATTGTTTGTTTGAATGGTGTTTAATGCCCCTTTTGACAATTTTTCAGTTACAACAAATAGCCATACCCTTACTTCTTTTTAAAATTTGACAAGTCATAAAACTAACATCAGATTATTATGTCAGTAAAATTCAACCTATTTTTCGGCTATATCATAGCATCCAGTTTGTATTAGGGAAGGATGGTGGAGTACTCAATGAAAACCCCCAACATATGGTAGGAAACTCTCAATCATTGTCAATTCAGATTGGAGTCAAGTACACCCTCTCCCTAGTGAGACATGAGTCAAGTACACCCTCTCCCCAGTCAAGTACACCCTAGTACACCCTCTCTCCAGTCAAGTACACCCTAGTACACCCTCTCCCCAGTCAAGTACACCCTCTCCCCAGTCAAGTACACCCTCTCCCCAGTCAAGCACACCCTCTCCCTAGTGAGACATGAGTCAAGTACACCCTCTCCCCAGTCAAGTACACCCTAGTACACCCTCTCCCCAGTGAGACATGAGTCAAGTACACCCTCTCCCCAGTGAGACATGAGTCAAGTACACCCTCTCCCCAGTGAGACATGAGTCAAGTACACCCTCTCCCCAGTCAAGTACACCCTCTCCCCAGTGAGACATGAGTCAAGTACACCCTCTCCCCAGTGAGACATGAGTCAAGTACACCCTCTCCCCAGTGAGACATGAGTCAAGTACACCCTCTCCCCAGTGAGACATGAGTCAAGTACACCCTCTCCCCAGTGAGACACGAGTCAAGTACACTCTCTCCCGAGTGAGGCACGAGTCAAGTACACTCTCCCCAGTGAGACACGAGTCAAGTACACTCTCTCCCCAGTGAGACACGAGTCAAGTACACCCTCTCCCCAGTGAGACATGAGTCAAGTACACCCTCTCCCCAGTGAGACATGAGTCAAGTACACCCTCTCCCCAGTGAGACATGAGTCAAGTACACCCTCTCCCCAGTCAAGTACACCCTCTCCCCAGTGAGACATGAGTCAAGTACACTCTCTCCCCAGTGAGACATGAGTCAAGTACACCCTCTCCCCAGTGAGACATGAGTCAAGTACACTCTCTCCCCAGTGAGACATGAGTCAAGTACACCCTCTCCCCAGTGAGACATGAGTCAAGTACACCCTCTCCCCAGTGAGACATGAGTCAAGTACACCCTCTCCCCAGTGAGACATGAGTCAAGTACACTCTCTCCCCAGTGAGACATGAGTCAAGTACACCCTCTCCCCAGTGAGGCTGAGTCAAGTACACCCTCTCCCCAGTGAGACATGAGTCAAGTACACTCTCTCCCCAGTGAGACATGAGTCAAGTACACTCTCTCCCCAGTGAGACATGAGTCAAGTACACCCTCTCCCCAGTGAGACATGAGTCAAGTACACCCTCTCCTCAGTGAGACATGAGTCAAGTACACCCTCTCCCCAGTGAGACATGAGTCAAGTACACTCTCTCCCCAGTGAGACATGAGTCAAGTACACTCTCTCCCCAGTCAAGTACACCCTCTCCCCAGTGAGACATGAACCCACAACTTCAGTGTTGATAGTAAAATACTTACATAAACAAAACTTTTCTTTTGTTTTATTTTTAACTTTTTGAATGAATACCCATTAAACACTAACAGTCACTTATATAATAGTGGGAAAGATAACTCTTACTCATCAGTAACAGGACCAAACAAAAACTCCACCATTCGTATAAACACATGTGTTTTTCTGTGAAGATATTCCTCACTCTCTGAGCCATCACCATTAATGGCCACAATCAGCAAGTCCTCTACCTAACAACAGAATTCAAAGAATTAGTTCAAGAATGAAAAATACATGGACAAGAAAATAATTATTATACTGTCAATTTAGGCAATGCTAACTAGGTTCTTAAAATACAAACACTAACAACTAGTATACTGCACTGTGCTATTCAGTACATGTGTGCTTCAAAATGTAACTTTGCTAACTGTATATAGCCAAGTGGTCATCTTTGTTGTATGTAGCTAAGTGGTCATCATTGATGTATATAGCCAAGTGGTCATCTTCATCTTTGATGTATATAGCCAAGTGGTCATTGTTTATGTATATTGACAACTGGTCATCTATGATGTACATGTATATAGCCAAGTGGTCATCTTTGATGTATATAGCTTAGTGGTCATCTTTGACATGTTTGATGTATATTAATAGCCAAGTGGTCATCTTTGTTGTATAAATAGCTAAGTGGTCATCTTTGATGTATATAGCCAAGTGGTCATCTTTGATGTATATAGCCAAGTGGTCATCTTTGATGTATATAGCCAAGTGGTCATCTTTGTTGTATATAGCTGTGGTCATCTTTGATGTATATAGCCAAGTGGTCATCTTTGTTGTATATAGCTGTGGTCATCTTTGATGTATATAGCCAAGTGGTCATCTTTGTTGTATATAGCCAAGTGGTCATCTTTGTTGTATGTAGCTAAATGGTCATCATTGATGTATATAGCCAAGTGGTCATCTTCATCTTTGATGTATATAGCCAAGTGGTCATCGTTTATGTATATTGCCAACTGGTCATCTATGATGTACATGTATATAGCCAAGTGGTCATCTTTGATGTATATAGCTTAGTGGTCATCTTTGACATGTTTGATGTATATTAATAGCCAAGTGGTCATCTTTGTTGTATATAGCTAAGTGGTCATCTTTGATGTATATAGCCAAGTGGTCATCTTTGATGTATATAGCCAAGTGGTCATCTTTGATGTATATAGCCAAGTGGTCATCTTTGATGTATATAGCCAAGTGGTCATCTTTGTTGTATATAGCTGGTCATCTTTGATGTATATAGCCAAGTGGTCATCTTTGTTGTATATAGCTGTGGTCATCTTTGATGTATATAGCCAAGTGGTCATCTTTGTTGTATATAGCCAAGTGGTCATCTCTGATGAATATAGCCAAGTGGTCATCTTTGATGTATATAGCTAAGTGGTCATCTTTCATTTTCTATTGGCACCACAATTAACTGAACCTGAAACCAAACAACCCTTTTTTATCCAGCTTTTCTTTGCTATAAGGAATTGCCCAACACTTCTGCAAAAATCATTAATTTTGACCTTTTAAGGGAAATAACTCCTATAAGGAGGATCTTTTGATGGTTAGAAGGAGAAGGGAGGTTCACTTCAAATTTGCTGTACCTGTTATACATTTTTAACTATCAGTCGAAAACTCTCTTGACCCCCCACCCCCCACCCCTTTTTTCATTTTTTCTATTTTAAGCCAACGTAGCTATGTAGGTAGTCAGGTGTCATGATTTGCACAATTTTGGTAGAGGACATCCTAAAGATGATGTGTGCAATGTTTCAAAGCAGTCCTTTCATTGGTTTAAGAGGAGAAGATTTTTTAAAATCAAGTAAAATTGATTAAAAAAATGTTAAGGAGAATAATTCCTAAACAGTTAATCAGACAATCTTGACCCTTAAGTCATTTTTGTAGCCCTCATAGAGCAGAACAATTAAGCAATGCTAACTTTTTCTCTAGTTCTAATAATTTTCAAGATTTTGAGGCAAAAATGTCAAAAATAATCAATTTCGACAATTAAAGGGCATTAACTCTTATAAGGAGTCATCATACAACTTCAACCAAATGGAGTGTTTCGTATAGCTTTTGGTGCAGATGAAGGCATGTCTCTTCGGTTTTCCTGTATCTGTTACACTCTTTTAAATATAAGCCAAAAACTGTATTTTACCGCCCACCCCATCCTATTTTTAGCCATGGTGGCCATGTTGGTTAATCTGTAGCCATGGTTGGTGCAAACTTGGTTGAGGACATTTGTTTCAGAGGAGAAGATTTTAAAAAATCAATTAAAACCGAAAAAAAACAGTTCAAGGGGAATAACTCTTAAACGGTTAATCAAACAATCTTGACTCTTAAGTCATTTTTGTAGCCCTCATAGAGCTGAACAATTAAGCAATGCTAACTTTTTCTCTAGTTCTAATAATTTTCAAGATTTTGAGGCAAAAATGGCAAAAATCATCAATTTTGACAATTAAAGGGCAATAACTCCTACAAGGAGTCATCATACAACTTTGACCCAATGGAGTGTTTTGTAGAGCTTTAGATGCTGAAGAAGGAAAGTCTCTTCTGTTTTCCTGTATCTGTTATACTTTTTGAACTATAAGCAAAAAACTGTATTTTGACCCCTCTGTTCTATTTTTAGCCATGGCGGCCATGTTGGTTGGTCCAAGGCAATGATTTGGGCAAACTTGGTAGAGGGCATTTTACTGGTGATGTATGCAAAGTTTCAAAGCAATCCCTTCAGTGGTTTTGGAGGAGAAGATTTTTGAAGAAAAGTTAAGGACGACGACGACGGACGACAACGGACCCCAAGTGATGGCAATAGCTCACATGACCCTTAGGGTCAGGTGAGCTAAAAATGGTACAGGACCATCATATGGCTGAGGTATATGATCATTTCCTAAAGAGTCTGCTAGGTAACTAGCTTCATACTACTGATATATCAACAATGGGGTTATGTCCCCTGATAGATATACAAACTGCATGCCATGGCCATTCAGATAATGGGATTTTCAGTTTGAGCCCACTGATGGATATACAAACTGCATGCCTTGGCCATTCAGATAATGGGGTTTTGAGTTTGAGCCCACTGATATATATAAACTGCATGCCTTGGCCACTCAGATAAATGGTTATGTGTTTGCGCCCCTGATGGCTATACTAACTTCATGCCATGGCTATTCAGATAATAAGAGCTACAAATTATAAGGTATAAATGCAGGAATATACATTATGTCTACAAAATTAAAATAAAGCTTACATGCTGAAACACAAATACAAAGCCATTTTCACAAGTGATAGACTTGCATGGATTCTTCCTCTGATCTATCATAAACCACTGTGACATAAATATTGGAGAAAACAACTGCATAACAATGTTGGCCTCTAATTGTGTTGCTTCCTCTAGACTTATCTGTAAACAAACAACAATAAAATCAATTGACATTACATGCAGGCACAACATGTCAGTCTCAATGACAGCATAGGAGTACAACTGCAGGAAGTAAAGTACTGGAACTATTAGTACATAAATAGTATATATTTATAATTAGTATTCCAGAACTCTGTTGACAAACTACAAAAAAGTAATTCAAAATGGAATTCAATGAAAAACATCCACTGAAATACAATATTTAATTTAATGGTGAAAAAGAACAAATTTAGCCTAAAACACCTTAAAATATCTCAAGTACTGTAGAAAAATCTAAGCTCATTCTATACAGAATATTTAAATAGAATTATATAAAAATTGGAGTAAAATAAAATATTTCCTTAAACAATAGGAAAATCAAAGTTTGTTTTGCATACAAAAACGAAGTCTCCCCCGGTTCTCCATGTGGATTTTTAGTACAAAATCTAATTTCAAAGTCTAATAACTACCACAAAATTTTGAGGATAAAAATTTCCTGGTAATATGCACAACTAAATAAGGTGTACTTGCTACATACCAAGTTTCCTTAAATTTGGTGCAGTAATTTCAGAGGAGTTGAGCAGAAACCATGATTTGTTAAGAATTTCTGGGAAAATCTTAAGTTCAAAGACCGATAACTCCCACAAAATTTTGAGGATAAAAATCTCCTGATAATATGCACAACTACATATCGTGTACTTGCTATGTACCAAGTTTCTAAAAATTGTGTTCTGTAGTTTCAGAGGAGTTGAGCAGAAACCATGATTTATGAGGAATTTTTGGGAAATTCTAAGTTCAGAGGGCCATAACTCCCACAAAATTTTGAGGATCAGAATTTCCTGGTACCACGAAGTGGGGGAGACATAAATATTGGACCCTGCTGGCATTCTACCAAAGCCAATTAAGATAGGAATACAATGAATCAAATCCTACTAAAACTGGATAAAAAAATAAAAATGAAGAAACAAGTGTTTTACTAGTCTCTGGATTTGCAATAAATAAATAAATGATTCATCAGGAAAATAAGAGCGTTTGTATTGACCTTATTATTGTTGGAATCCTCAAGTTCCCATTAAATCGGTCATCTTGTTAAATTGGTTGGCCATTGTGATTGCACCTATAACATGATGTTAATACTTTGAATATATCATATTGGGTTTCCACGCAAACATTTATCTACTGTGATTTAATTATTTATTTCCATAAAACTGGGATGAATATTTGTATTAAAAATTCAATCCCAAGCCAAAAAACACATTTAAAATTAATAATTAAGCAATATGAAAATATTAAATTTTTTCAGCTCAATCCTCAATTTACCACTAGTTGCAGGAGGGGTGAGTTGAGCATATGCATGCTGGCAGTGATATAGATGGCTCATTCCTCAATTTACCACTAGTTGCAGGAGGAGCAAGTTGTGCATGCTGGCAGTGAGATAGATGTGGGTGCATTTGTAAGAGCTGTGAGTGGAGCGGTTGTGCATGCATGCAGCAAGATTGATGTGGGTGAAAGTCACATTATAAGAGGTAGAGAAAAGGCAGACAGAAAATGAGACAGTCATGACAGTTGAAGATCATGTAGAGGACATAGAAAAAATAGACTAATGATAGGGAATAGTTTAAGCCCTCAAGATTGTAAAAGAATAAAGACAAACGAAGAAGTGTATTGAGTGGCATTGTAACTGGCATTGTTTTTTGCAAATAAAAACTTCTTACCACATATGATCGAGCATATGCTCCTTTTGTAGATCCCAAAAAAATTTTATTTTGAAATCCTAATCCAATTAATTCCTAAAGATATTCAGTGTTTTGAAGTGCAATTTGATAGGGTGATTTTCCATAGTAAATTTTGACCTCATTTTGATCTGAAGCATCATATAGGTGGGGTAGGACTAATGTCCTGAAATTTCTGGTAATATCCTGAAAGATGTGCTGAAAATATAGATAAATGGTCATAACTTGTAATTTATTGACACCAAAGTTTGGTCAGTTTGAGATATGAATATTTTATATATAAAAATTAAAAAAAAGATTAAAAAAATGTTTTTGTAGGAGAAAAATTGACCTGAAGGATTACCTGTTGTGTGACTGTCCTGAAGACGGAGATAAATGGTTATAACTTTTTTTAATTCTTGATTGATTGACACAAAATTTTGTTCAGTTTGAGGCATATATATATTACATGAATATGAATTAAAAAAAATTTTTCTTTTTTTTTTTTTAGAAATGTTTACCTAAATGTCCTGAAAACGTACAGAAATGGTCATAACTTTTTTTTTTCTCAATGCATTTACTTCAAATATTGGTCAGCTTGAGATATAAACATGTATGATATGAATATGAAAAAATAAATTACAAAAGAAAATTTTTGTAGGAGAAATGTTGACCTGAAGGACTAGCTGTCATGTCCTGAAAATGTCCCGACAATGTACAGAAATGGTCATAACTTTTGTATTTCTTATCAGTTGGATTACTTCAAATATTGGTCAGTTGAGATATTAACATTTAAGTTTTCAGGACATTACAGGTAGGTTTCAGGATATTAGTGTAATGCACCTATGTGCAAATAATTTTGTCAATTTAAAACCCCTGGGACTTTCCAATTAACAAGGGAAAAATCTCAATGTTTGTTCTGAATACCACTGTATTTCAAGAAAGCAAATTACTGACTTAAAATGTAAAATTCCTATAGCAAAAGTAAAGGACGAGTTGTGACAAGTAAACACAGAGGCATAGCATGACATATGGACAGCTTAACGTTGATAAATTTTGTCTACTGGATTTAATAAAAAGGTACTAGTACAATATCAAACAATAAAAAAAATGTAAGCAAAAAACTGCACTCCAAGGGGTGTGAATTTTAGTACAGTAAGAAAGCCAATGGCATTGTCAAGGGGCTTTTGGGCCATAGTACCACTTTGTCCATAGCCATTTTGGCCACAGTGTGGTTCAGCCATACTTTAATAAGACATTTCGGCCATTGTTTTATGTACATGTAACTATTTTGATGTAAAATTATTGAAAATTTTCTATAAATGTATATTGACCAAAAAAACCAAACTTTTCCACCTTAAATTAACAATGATTTTATGTTAATAACATTGTTTATAATCAATCCGTTAATAGGTAAATAATTAAAGAACAGAGATAATAAATCATCAATCAAATTAAAAAAGTAAAATAATTAAAATACTTTGATGTTGATCAGCCACAACTATAGCATTGAACACTCAAAGTATGACCCAAGCCTAAAAACAAACCAATTTCAAAAGCAAATCTTATTTATACCTACTAATCATACATATCTACATTTCAATTCTCTACGTTTCATCATGACTGGAGACTAAATAAATATTCATTAGAAACATATTATAATGATGCTAATTGTGGTATCCAACAGTAATACTATAAATACTATATGGTTACATGCATGTGTGTAAAAAGTCGTAATCCATATGAACAAATACATTTCAGATGGTAGCTGAGCTATCCGAAGAAAATATAGTAGACTAAAAGACTTAAAGCAGTAAAATGAATATATAGGTAGACAAAAATAATTTTCACATCGATAAAGTTAAAGTGTGTATATTTTAAATAACTACAAAAATGTTTCACAAATTTTTTGGCAATCTGCAAAGCTGTATTTTCAATTGATAGTTTTGTGATGTCATCAAGACATTTAAGATGTCACGTCACTATAGTAAACGTTACCGTGTCTGTCCAACTGGTTTTTGCCTGACAAAATGGAAAACTGCTAACTGCGTTTGGTCGAGTTTATGGTCCTTTTGTAGATCCAAAATATCATTTTTTTGAATCAACTATTATTTTCCAGTTAATCGGCATTTCGAAATGCAGCTGAATTTTCATTTTGACAGACTGATTTTGAATGGAAGTGTACATTATGAATATTCCATTGTCTATTCGAAATCCTTCTCGTAATTTAGTCGGCAGTTGAGACGGAAAAGTCTCGCGGTTTATCCGAATACCATTGTACATTACGAAAGCAAACGAATGTTTGTAAACAACATTAGACCCCTTTTGAAACAGAAATAACTGACTTGCTATGACAATTTGATCTATCAAAATGAAAATTCAGCCGCATTTCAAAACGCTGTTTAACTGTGGAAAATAATTGTTGATTTCAAAAATGATATCCGAGATCTACAAAAGGACTATAAACTCGACCAAACACAGTAAGCAGTTTTCCATTTTGTCAGTCAAAAACCCGGAGTATAACGCTCAAGTCTGAGTTACCTCCATATTAGGAAGAAGAAGAACCCGTCGGACAGACACTATGGTGGAATGCAGAAGCACCGTTATGGTGTTCTGAAGTAACGTCATGAACAATGTGCAATGCTCGCAATTAGGCCTCGCCTATATTCATATTATACTATAAATGTAATATGGCCGAAATGTACTATGGACGAAACGGAGTATGGAAGAGGCGTCCAGATACTGTCAATTTTAAGGCCGTCAAGGGACTATGACCTCATTAATAAGTCCTTGTTGCCTTGCTTGTTTGTTAACATGCACAGCAAATTCTTCGTCGTTGTCCATAAAATAAATGTCATTTATTCTATTAGCAACAATAAAGCCTTTCATCTTCGTTTCACGTAAGTCACGAGATTGATATTTATTTTTCTTCAATGTCAAATAGTTTCTAACATAAACATTTTATAACCAATCTAATGAAAACGTACAATTGATGACGATGTGAATAGGATTCAATAGTTTCGTATAAACTTTTTTTTTAAATTTAATAAATATTATTATTTATTTAGAATGCTTTTCATATAAGTGTTATTTCTACTTGAAAATTTAATGATTTAGCAGTTCAAACGAAATATTTATTTACGAAAATACACAGGAGGTAAAGATAATTACCAAAAAATATAAAATATGGACATAGAAGAAGAGGTAAAAATAATAGAGGGATTTATGGTTAAAAGGATTAACGCTATAAACAGTCCATTAGCTCTGGAATTAGTTCTTCAGGCCCTTTGGGTATTTTTATTATTTGGCGGACTTATCGAGCTGCAGATGGTATGATCAACAGTACACGGTTCCGCAGTCCCATAGCCTGCCATGGCATAGGCATATACAAACATGCAGTTTATTCTACTTTCAGTACAAACACTCTTCTTCATTTCTTCATTCATAATAATTTTAATTATGTTGACTTCAGATAAGTTATAAACCATGCATGTAAAGCTGTTGTCCATCCAAGCTGGAGTACTGTTATTCAATCTTGGCCTGTCACACAACAGTTAACTACTATGGACGAGGTTTTTTGAGTGACAAATAAAAACTGCTTACTGCGTGTAGTCGAGCTATGGTCCTTTTGTAGATCGAAAAAGTACAAATTGAAATCAACAATTATTTTCGACATCTAAATATAATCAGCATTTTTAAATGTGGCAGTTTTTCATTTTGATAGGGCGATTTTCTTTTCTAATGTTTTACCAAAATTAAAACGGAACTGTAAACTAGGATAGGTGATTGCCCTCTGTGTATGTCAGTTTCGGATTCCATAATACATGCAGTACGGCTAAAATGATGCACACATACAATTTAAACTGGCCAACACTTTTGTAATATGAATGCAGGCGCAGCCTTAAATGCGAGCATCGCACATTGTTCAGTGCCTCTACATTCCATTGATGACGTGACGTAATAATGTGACGTCACAAAACTCAATTTCAAATACAGCGTTTCAGATTGAAAAAATTTGTCTGGCATTTTTGTGGTAATTTCAAAAATAAGCACTTTAATTTAGCCGTTTGTAAAAAAAAGGGGGGAAAATACCGAGTCTCGCTAACACAAGACCTGGTATTTTCGTAAATTCCCAAATGTAGCAGTATACTTAGTACATCTTCAACTTGTAAATACATTTATAAAAAAAATTTATCATCTTGAACAAACACAGTGGAAAGTCAATCGTTTGAAGAGTTAGGAGGGAGTTTATGATAGACATTCGGACATTTGCCAACTTGAAAGAAACACCCAGTCCCACAAAAATCTAAGAAAACATGGACTAAAATAATTTGTCTAAAATAACCCCCAAAAGTGAACAAATTATATGCTAATATGTAACCTATCTGCATGAAGCTTTTATTTCACATTTGACTGAATTTCTACAATTACTCTTCCCATTATTTAGGCAAAAAAAATATAAATTTGTATTTTACATTTAATGTGTGTGCACTGCTACATTTAGAAGTAGGAGTTTACAGTATCAAGACACCACCACTTTATTAAAGTCTATGCAAAAGTTGAAGGAAAAACAGATCACATGAACACCATCTGACTTAACTGTACGACTTGTAGAATTGTAAAAAATTTATACATGTAGAAAATTGTACCCAAAGAAAGTCAATCGAATTCTAGTATACTATAAATAAACTATAGTCATATATCAAATTTACATTAGTATGTATGTATGATAGATAAAATATATTACTAAAATGTTCAGTAAATATTAATACAGATTAAGATCTTGTTTTATTTTCAGCTTTTAAAGATACAAATTGCAGACCTGAATTCTCATATTACATGTTCCCTGTGTGCTGGTTACTTTATTGATGCAACGACTACTACAGAATGTCTCCATACCTGTGAGTACAAAACTGTTTACAGGACTCTACAAATATTTATTGTCCTGATGAATGCCTGTGCAAGACATATTTTATCATATAAAACATTTTGAAATAAGTTTAAAATCTTCTTCCAAATTGTCTTTACCATTATGTTTGTTTGTTTGATGTTTAACACCACTTTCAGCAATATTTCAGCTATTTCATGGCATCCAGTTTTTTTGGCCCGAGGAATCCGGAGTACCTGTAGAAAACCCCTGACCTGCGGCAGGAAAACTGGCAATCCTTGCCAATTAAGATTGGAGTCGAGTACACCCTGCCCGCAGTGAGACTCGAACCCGCAGTCTCAGCGTTGACAGACCATGTGATCAATAGTAGACAAACTACCTTAACCGAGGCCCTGTCTCTACCATTATAAATGGTCTAATAGTACATACATACAGATGTAAACCTTTGTCTAATTTCTGTTATGGAACTTTATAACATTCAGATGTGTTGATTACAGTAGCTTTGTTTGGTATCTGGTTTAGCTTGTTTGAGTTTAAACATTTTCTTTTGTTGGTTCTGCTAAGTCTCAGAATCCTCTGCCATCCAATGTTTTTTTAGACTTTGATTAATTTTGCTGGATAGCAGAGGATTCACAGACTAGGTTTGTTTGAGTTGTATATAATATACAAAATTAATAACAACTTTACTATTGACCCAAGTTGGATTCTAAATATTCAGAAATGCCACATAAATTTATTTTGAACACGTCTACATGAAGAAAAAGAACACAATTTCAGCATTGACACAAATTAACAGATTGGAATTGGTAGATTTGTAATGGAACACCATAAAATTAGATATTCATGATATACTGGGTTACTTAAACAAAACTGTTTCTTTCTAGTTTGTAAGAGTTGTATTGTTAAATATCTGCAGACCAGCAAGTCATGTCCACAGTGTGGCATCAAAATCCACGAAACACAGCCACAGTTACATCTGAGGGCAGACAGAACCATGCAAGATATTGTCTACAAGATAGTACCATCTCTGTTTGAAAGTAAGATTTCCTCATAACATGTCAAAATGGATACACTTAACAAACTAAATTAAGTATTACTGAGCTAATGCTCCCTGATGATACTAAGTCCTCTGTGAGCTAATGCTCCCTGATGATACTGCCCCCCCTCTGTCAGTTAATGCTCCCTGATGATACTGCCCCCTCTGTGAGCTAATGCTCCCTGATGATACTGCCCCCCTCTGTGAGCTAATGCTCCCTGATGATACTACCCCCTCTGTGAGCTAATGCTCTCTGATGATACTGCCCCCCTCTGTGAGGTAATGCTCCCTGATGATACTGCCCCCTCTGTGAGCTAATGCTCTCTGATGATACTGCCCCCCTCTGTGAGTTAATGCTACCTGATGATACTGCCCCCTCTATGAGCTAATGCTCCCTGTTGATACTGCCCCTTCTGTCAGTTAATGCTCCCTGATGATACTGCCCCCCTCTGTCAGTTAATACTCCCTGTTGATACTGCCCCCTCTGTGAGTTAATGCTACCTGATGATACTGCCCCCTCTGTCAGTTAATGCTCCCTGTTGATACTGCCCCCTCTGTGAGCTAATGCTCCCTGATGATACTGCCCCCCTCTGTCAGTTAATGCTCCCTGATGATACTGCCCCCCTCTGTCAGTTAAAGCTCCCTGTTGATACTGCCCCCTCTGTGAGCTAATGCTCCCTGATGATACTGTCCCCCTCTGTCAGTTAATGCTCCCTGATGATACTGTCCCCCTCTGTTAGCTAATGCTCCCTGTTGATACTGCCCCCTCTGTGAGCTAATGCTCCCTGATGATACTGCCCCCCTCTGTGAACTAATGCTACCTGATGATACTGCCCCCCTCTGTGAGCTAATGCTCCCTGATGATACTGCCCCCCTCTGTGAGCTAATGCTCCCTGATGATACTGTCGGAAAATTAATCATACGAAGCTATTGACAAAATTTATTGCCATAATAATCTGCTTTTAGTTTTGTGATTTGTCGGATTAACAGCAGAAATTAGTCCCATTACTTGTAATGTAGCAAATAAATTTTGTTTAACTTCAGTCTATTAAACAAAATTCAGACATTTTTTACATCTCTTTTACATTATTAAATCTTTAGACATTGCAAATGACCTGTACTGATGTAATTTCTTCTTTTGTCTATGAAAATGCTGTTGTTGCCGCCATGATATGACTCATCGATGGTCATTTTTCCATATATGGATAATGGTGACCTAATTGTAGTAAAATTATACTAATTTGCAGACTACAAAAAATAATCCATTTACCATATAGAATGTAATTTACATATACTACACCTTCCCAAGATACAACACACCGTTCAGGGTTCTCAATGTTTTTTAAGGTAGTCAAAGTCATTAAACAGAAACACCCATGTCAATCAAGACATAACACACAGCAGGTAAAAAAAAATGGCAATAATTATTATGTATAAAACAGGATGGATCTTAAACACGAACCTGATAAAAAAAATGATATCAAGATTATACATGGCTGATTATATATGCAACTGCTTTTATGACATCAAAGTATCGCTCTGCTACATTACAAGTAATGGGACTAAATTTGTATTCTCACCAAAAAACATGGTTTGATATGGTGAAGTTGGGCAGGGGAAGATATAATACCTGTTGTGTGATTAACTCCTCCTGCAGCTTTTAATCCAGATCCTTAAAATTTCACAGAAAGATTGCACACCTTTTTTACTATGAGAATTTTTTTTCTCATTTTTCCAGACATGGGAACTTAGTCTTTTACAGCAAATTCAACAGAAGAGGTATCTATTTTGTGTAATGAACTCCTCTTACAGCTTTCAACCCAGATCCCCGAAACTTCACAGAAAGAGTGCAAACATTAAGGATGTGCAACTGATCTCATGACATTGTTCGGGGGATGTTTTTCCAATTTTCTAGACATGGGAACTTTTCTGTAAGTTTATAAAGGATGTTTTTGTGTAATCAACTCCTCAGACCCCAAACATTCTATCAACAAATTGTAAAACATTCCATATTTTTTAAGGTACTTGTTTTGCAATAAGGCCATTTCAGACTTTCAGTTTGCATAAAAATTTTTTTTTAAATGTGTGTTTTGTCAATGCTCGTACATGGTTTTTGAGTCAGTTCACCCTGAATCCTGTTGGCAGCTGAGTCAATTTGCCTCAGTACCTGTTGGCCCAGGATCGATTCCTCCAATTCATGTTTGCCCTATGTCATTTCTCCCCTGTTAAAAATATAATGTTATTTAATTATAGATATTCTACCAACTCTTTTGCTACCAGTCTCCAAAACTTTTAAGTAATTGACGACTTTCCAATTTAAAAAACGCCACCTAGTGCCCACTTCCGTTACTAAAAACTGCGGCTACAGTTGCAGTTTGTCCTGTTGAAAACTATTGAAATGGACATTGTCTTTGATCAATTTTCACGCTTCAGGTAAATGACATGTGTCAATATCTGAGTGAGGATGTAATTAAAAAACACCTGCTTTGTAAACGTGATCGTTAATTAATTAACTGATGTTTATTCCCCCATTTATCTGATGCTAATCTGAGGTAAAACCCCAGCTGTTTTATAGCTTGATTAAACAAGCTTACCGGTGACAGTGTTCTAATATTCAAACTCACCTGTTGCCTATGGCTATAGTAACATCTACTAATAAGGTTAATTAGATAAAATTTGATAGGCTTTGACAAACAACACAAAAACAATGCAAAATCTTTATTTCAATATCAAAGTCTTTTAGTGATGACAGCCGTAGTTTTTTTAACAGGAAGTAAAAGGGGAGATAAATCATGTAAAACTGGAAATGGGTCAATTGGTTGGTCTGGTAAGGTCTGGATCTATGTTGGTGGAAACTTCCAGTCGCTGTTGTCGACATCCCGGTTTTAAATGTTCAAAGTCCCATCTAAGAACTGGTTATTATCTTGGCTGGGTAAATCTTCTCTGAGGATGTATCCAATGAGGTCAGCATCCATTGGTTCTGGATGGTCAGGGATGTCTACATTTAGCACTGGGATTTCTGAACACCCCTGACAGATGAAACTAAGTACAGTTCTGTCTCATATGGCATTCCTGTACTGATCAATGGTGATCCCTGTTTTACAGGAACAGTGCTGCCATCATTCACACACATTGCCTGACACTGCATGCTGGCAAGGTCTAACTTGCAGGTTTATACAATAAACACATAGGCCTGTCATTTTACAATGATTTATTACCTTCTATAAGCAAGATATTAAGACAATACAAGCTGTATTTATGTAGGGAGTCATAAGCTGTACCAAGCTGAGAAGCCAAAAATTGCTGCATTTACCATCTAATGATATATTATAAACAATCTATAAGCAAGCTGTGAAGATAACAATGAATTATTTAATTTAATTGTACAGGCTCTATTTTAAATTAAAAGAATTATTATGATTGTATGATTTGGTTATTAATCTTTAAAATAATTCAAAACTTTTCTTTGTTTATTTATACTTTATATCATTTAATATTTTTTCTTTTTACAAATATTTTAAATAAACTTGTAAAATGTGTTTATTATTTTATGTATAACATACATGTATTTATTATTATGTTACAATGTATATCAGTGCAAAATAACTCACTTTCCGAGGCAAACGCCGTGGCATAAAACAACACAGGACCAACATGTAATTTGGGTGAAACGTCCTTGAACCCTTCCAATCCTTTGTAACTACAAAACACACATTCAATTCTTATAATTATATTGCCAAGTTCTTAACATTTTTTTTAATAATAAATTCCTTCACAATCACCATTGTTGTAGCACGTAATGGAAGCACATGTTGTCTTGGTTTTGGTACTTTATCATCATCAGAAACACACATCTGGTGGTGTTCTATCTTTGCTACAACTAGTTGTGGGTTTGCGATGATGGTGCTTTATTGTCCTCCACAGCAATGCAATGGAGGGACCTAGTAATAGTCTGCATCCGTCTGTCAGTCCGTTACACTTTTGTGGACACAACTCCTCTGAAACCGCTTGATGGATTGCTTTGATATTTGGTAGGATTATGTTATGTTATGATTAGTGTTATGATGGGTAGATGTGCATGCTATACTGTCATTTTGATTTGTCAAATTTATGGGACTTTGACCTTTTCAGCAAAATAATACAATGGTAGATCATATTTTTAAGTTACATGTTTGCCAGTCAGATGTTTAAGTTACATGTTTGCCAGTCATATTTTTAAATTACATGTTTGCCAGTCATATTTTTAAATTACATGTTTGCCAGTCATATTTTTAAATTACATGTTTGGCAGTCATTTTTTTTCAAATTACATGTTTGCTAGTCACATTGCATAAAACATAGACCTATATATATATTTTTGCAGATGAAGAGAAAAGAAGAGAAGAATTTTATAACTCGAGAGGCTTTTCGAAACTGAAGAAAGGTATCAATTATGTTGATTGTTTGAATGTCAGGGTACTTACAAGATTAGAACTATGGTATATAATGACATGCTTCTACAGAAACATGGAGACTATATTGTGTTATACTTCAGTGTCAAAATCTCCATTTTGTAAATTTAACTTACCTGCTTATATCGCCTACTGAGGTCTTCATTATACACAAAGCTTAAGTCAGAAATACTTAAGGAAAAATGGTAAGGAAATAAACATGAAACATTCCAAATTAACAGGTACCAGATCATTTTACCATTCAAATTGCCCTTTAAGGATTTAGAAATGCAGGTAAATTTTTAGTTTACAACAGTCCATTGTTATTCTAGTAACTTTTAAATCTCCTAAAATTGAGATTTTAATCGGTAAAGAGATGACTTATTGTGTTGTGTTTTAATCAGTAAAGAGATGACTTATTGTGTTGTGTTTTAATCAGTAAAGAGATGACTTATTGTGTTGTGTTTTATTCAGTAAAGAGATGACTTATTGTGTTGTGTTTTAATCAGTAAAGAGATGACTTATTGGGTGTTGTGTTTGACAGTCATATGTTTAAGTTAAATGTTTGCCTGTCATATGTTTGAGTTACATGTTTGCCAGTCAGATGTTTCAGTTACATGTTTTCCAGTCAGTTTTTAAGTTACATGTTTGCCAGTCAGATGTTTAAGTTAAATGTTTGCCAGTCAGATGTTTAAGTTACATGTTTGCTAGTCAGATTTTTAAGTTACATGTTTACCAGTTAGATTAGTTAAATTACACGTTTGCCAGTCAGATGTTTAAGTAAAGAGATGACTTATTGTGTTGTGTTTTAATCAGTAAAGAGATGACTTATTGTGTTATGTTTTAATCAGTAAAGAGATGACTTATTGGGTGTTGTGTTTTAATCAGTAAAGAGATGACTTATTGGGTGTTGTGTTTTAATCAGTAAAGAGATGACTTATTGGCTGTTGTGTTTTTATCAGTAAAGAGATGACTTATTGGCTGTTGTGAGATGACTTATTGGGTGTTGTGAGATGACTTATTGGGTGTTGTGTTTTAATCAGTAAAGAGATGACTTATTGTGTTGTGTTTTAATCAGTAAAGAGATGACTTATTGGGTGTTGTGAGATGACTTATTGGGTGTTGTGAGATGACTTATTGGGTGTTGTGAGATGACTTATTGGGTGTTGTGAGATGACTTATTGGGTGTTTTGAGATGACTTATTGGTTGTTGTGAGATGACTTATTGGGTGTTGTGAGATGACTTATTGGGTGTTGTGTTTTAATCAGTAAAGAAATGACTTATTGGGTGTTTTGAGATGACTTATTGGGTTTTGTGAGATGACTTAATGGGTGTTGTGAGGTGACTTATTGGGTGTTTTGAGATGACTTATTGGGTGTTTAGAGATGACTTAATGGGTGTTTTGAGATGACATTTTGGGTGTTGTGAGATGACTTATTGGGTGTTTTGAGATGACTTATTGGGTGTTTTGAGATGACTTAATGGGTCTTGTGAGATGACTTATTAGGTGTTTTGAGATGACTTATTGGGTGTTTTGAGATGACTTAATGGGTGTTGTGAGATGACTTAATGGGTGTTGTGTGATGACATATTGGGTGTTGTGAGATGACTTATTGGGTGTTTTGAGATGACTTATTGGGTGTTGTGAGATGACTTATTGGGTGTTTTGAGATGACTTATTGGGTGTTTGAGATGACTTATTGGTATTGGTTGTTTTGAGATGACTTAATGGGTGTTGTGAGATGACTTATTATGTGTTGTGAGATGACTTATTGTGTGTTGTGAGATGACTTATTTGGTGTTTTGAGATGACTTAATGGGTCTTGAGAGATGACTTAATGGGTGTTTTGAGATGACTTATTGGGTGTTTTGAGATGACTTAATGGGTCTTGTGAGATGACTTATTAGGTGTTTTGAGATGACTTATTGAGTGTTTTGAGATGACTTAATGGGTGTTGTGAGATGACTTAATGGGTGTTGTGAGATGACATATTGGGTGTTGTGAGATGACTTATTTGGTGTTTTACTTATTGGGTGTTGTGAGATGACTTATTGGGTGTTTTGAGATGACTTATTGGGTGTTTTGAGATGACTTATTGGGTGTTGTGAGATGACTTATTAGGTGTTGTGAGATGACTTATTGGATGTTTTGAGATGACTTAATGGGTGTTGTGAGATGACTTATTGGGTGTTTTGAGATGACTTATTGGGTGTTGTGAGATGACTTATTAGGTGTTGTGAGATGACTTATTGGGTGTTTTGAGATGACTTAATGGGTGTTGTGAGATGACTTATTGGGTGTTTTGAGATGACTTATTGGGTGTTTTGAGATAACTTATTGGGTGTTGTGAGATGACTTATTGGGTGTTTTGAGATGACTTAATGGGTGTTGTGAGATGACTTATTGGGTGTTTTGAGATGACTTAATGGGTGTTGTGAAATTACTTATTGGGTGTTTTGAGATGACTAATTGGGTGTTGTGAGATGACTTATTGGGTGTTTTGAGATGACTTTCTGGGTGTTGTGAGATGACTTATTGGGTGTTGTGAAATGACTTATTGGGTGTTTTGAGATGACTTATTGGGTGTTTTGAGATGACTTATTGGGAATTTTGAGATGACTTATTGGGTGATTTGAGATGACTTATTGGGAGTTGTGAGATGATTTATTGGGTGTTTTGAGATGACTTATTGGGTGTTGTGAAATGACTTATTGGGTGTTGTGAGATGACTTATTGAGTGTTGTGTATTAAGTAATTTACTGAATAGTAGAACTTTTATATATGTTGAAAATGAGATTTAGATAAACATAGTTTTTTTTTAAAGTAATTTATTTAATATTTAGAACTTTAATTTTTGTTGAAAATGAGATTTAGATAAAGATTCAGTTGATAAAGAATATGACTAATTTAGGTGTTGTTGAGAAGATACCAGAGCCCAAGTTGAGCTGTATACAGACCAGTGATGACAGACATTTGTATAAGTATGATGAGAAGATTTGTCTCTGCTTAGAGAGATTTAAGTGAGTTCCTAAAAATACAAATATATTTATAATTTTAATAATAAAAGCCATTAGGCATTAAGGCGAGTCCACTTTACTGTAGTCAATGACTTTAAAAACCACATCATCATCATCTACATGATGTTTTTAAGTTGGAAAAATAATTAAAGACCTGTTAAAAAGATTTTTTTGCAGAGTTGACAGCTTTAATGTTTTTAAATTCACTAATATTCACTGTACTGGCTCAACAGCACATATTGTCAGTCACTGTACTGGCTCAACAGCACATATTGTCAGTCACTGTACTGGCTCAACAGCACATATTGTCAGTCACTGTACTGGCTCAACAGCACATATTGTCAGTCACTGTACTGGCTCAACAGCACATATTGTCAGTCACTGTACTGGCTCAACAGCACATATTGTCAATCACTGTACTGGCTCAACAGCACATATTGTCAGTCACTGTAATGGCTCAACAGAACATACTTGTCAGTAAAACTTAATGTAAAAGTAAAGTCATTAAAATTATTTATACAAGCAGAGAAGATCCTGTATTTGGGTATATGTACACCCCTTTCACCACTTATATACCATATTTGGGTATATGTAACCCCTCTGACCACTTATATACCATATTTGGGTATATGTACACCCCTCTCACCACTTATATATACCATATTTGGGTATATGTACACCCCCCTCACCACTTATATACCATATTTGGGTATATGTACACCCCTCTCACCACTTATATACCATATTTAACAAATAGTTCATGACACTGAGGGTCATATGGCAGTATATGGACCGGTTGGTGGCCCCAAAAAATATATGGACTGGACCGGTTGGTTGCCCCAAAAATTTATATGGACTGAGGTCCATATAAATTTTTGGGGCCACCAACCGGTCCATATACTGCCATATGACCCTCAGTGTCATGAACTATTTGTTATATTATACTAGTACTTTTAGTAAGCTTCTATGCTCACTTATTTGCTCCATATGCACAACATGAACTGTCATTACTGATCATTTTAGGTTATTTTATTTCTGAAAACTCATTTTGCAATCAGTTACTTGTCATAAATAATCTTCACTGAGATTACTAATAACAAATTTGTGTTTTTCCAACAGATGTGTAAATCCAATGCACATTTTATCCACAGCTGGTCCATATACAATATATGGACTGGTCCATATACTCCGGCCGGTCTATATACGATTATATGGACCGTTTGTGCTTACAAAGAAATCATTGAAAAATAAATCTTCGAAGTATAATATTTGGGTATATGTACACCCCTCTCACCACTTATATATACCATATTTTGGTATATGTACACGCCTCTCACTACTTATATACCATATTTGGGTATATGTACACACCTCTCACCACCTATATACCATATTTGGGTATATGTACACCCCTTTCACCAATAATATACCATATTTGGGTATATGTACACGCCTCTCACCACTTATATATACCATATTTGGGTATATGTACACACCTCTCACCACTTATATATATATATTTGGGTATATGTACACCCCTCTCAACACTTATATACCATATTTTGGTATATGTACACGCCTCTCACTACTTATATACCATATTTGGGTATATGTACACACCTCTCACCACTTATATACCATATTTGGGTATATGTACACCCCTCTCACCAATAATATACCATATTTGGGTATATGTACACCCCTCTCACCACTTATATATACCATATTTGGGTATATGTACACCCCTCTCACCAATAATATACCATATTTGGGTATATGTACACCCCTCTCACCACTTACATACCATATTTGGGTATATGTACACACCTCTCACCACTTACATACCATATTTAGGTATATGTACACACCTCTCACCACTTATATACCATATTTGGGTATATGTACACCCCTCTCACCACTTATATACCTTATTTGGGTATATGTACACCCCTCTCACCACTTACATACCATATTTGGGTATATGTACACACCTCTCACCACTTACATACCATATTTGGGTATATGTACACCCCTCTCACCACTTATATACCATATTTGGGTATATATACACCCCTCTCACCACTTATATACCATATTTGGGTATATGTACACCCCTCTCACCACTTATATATACCATATCTGGGTATATGTACACCCCTCTCACCACTTATATATACCATATTTGGGTATATGTACACCCCTCTCACCACTTATATATACCATATTTGGGTATATGTACACCCCTCTCACCACTTAATACCATATTGGGTATATGTACACCCCTCTCACCACTTATATACCATATTTGGGTATATGTACACCCCCTCTCACCACTTATATACCATATTTGGGTATATGTACACCCCTCTCACCACTTAATACCATATTGGGTATATGTACACCCCTCTCACCACTTATATACCATATTTGGGTATATGTACACCCCCTCTCACCACTTATATACCATATTTGGGTATATGTACACCCCTCTCACCACTTATATACCATATTTGGGTATATGTACACCCCCTCTCACCACTTATATATACCATATTTGGGTATATGTACACCCCTCTCACCACTTATATACCATATTTGGGTATATGTACACCCCTCTCACCACTTATATACCATATTTGGGTATATGTACACCCCTCACACCACTTATATATACCATATTTGGGTATATGTACACCCCTCTCACCACTTATATATACCATATCTGGGTATATGTACACCCCTCTCACCACTTATATATACCATATTTGGGTATATGTACACCCTCTCACCACTTATATATACCATATTTGGGTATATGTACACACCTCTCACCACTTATATATACCATATTTGGGTATATGTACACCCCTCACACCACTTATATATACCATATCTGGGTATATGTACACCCCTCTCACCACTTATATATACCATATCTGGGTATATGTACACCCCTCTCACCACTTATATATACCATATTTGGGTATATCTACACACCTCTCACCACTTATATATACCATATTTGGGTATATGTACACCCCTCTCACCACTTATATACCATATTTGGGTACTTGTACACCCCTCTCACCACTTATATACCATATTTGGGTATATGTACACCCCTCTCACCACTTATATATACCATATTTGGGTATATGTACACCCCTCTCACCACTTATATATACCATATTTGGGTATATGTACACCCCTCTCACCACTTATATACCTTATTTGGGTATATGTACACCCCTCTCACCACTTATATACCATATTTGGGTATATGTACACACCTCTCACCACTAATATATACCATATTTGGGTATATGTACACCCCTCTCAACACTTATATACCATATTTGGGTATATGTACACCCCTCTCAACACTAAAATATACCATATTTGGGTATATGCACATGTCTCCCTCAGTCTTCACCATTGTTTTTGTTTACAGCATGCCTCATGTCTGCCTCAGTCATCACTATTGTTTTTGTTTACAGCATGCCTCATGTCACCCTTAGTCATCACAATTGTTTTTGTTTACAGCATGCCTCATGTCTCCCTCAGTCATCACCATTGTTTTTGTTTACAGCATGCCTCATGTCTCCCTCAGTCATCACCAATGTTTTTGTTTACAGCATGCCTCATGTCTCCCTCAGTCATCACTATTGTTTTTGTTTACAGCATGCCTCAGGTCTCCCTCTTGTCATCACCATTGTTTTTGTTTATACAGCATGCCTCATGTCTCCCTCAGTCATCACCATTGTTTTTGTTTACAGCATGCCTCATGTCTCCCTCAGTCATCACCAATGTTTTTGTTTACAGCATGCCTCATGTCTCCCTCAGTCATCACTATTGTTTTTGTTTACAGCATGCCTCAGGTCTCCCTCTTGTCATCACCATTGTTTTTGTTTATACAGCATGCCTCATGTCTCCCTCAGTCATCACCATTGTTTTTGTTTACAGCATGCCTCATGTCTCCCTCAGTCATCACCAATGTTTTTGTTTACAGCATGCCTCATGTCTCCCTCAGTCATCACCATTGTTTTTGTTTACAGCATGCCTCATGTCTCCCTCACGTCATCACCATTATTTTTGTTTACAGCATGCCTCATGTCTCCCTCAGTCATCACCAATGTTTTTGTTTACAGCATGCCTCATGTCTCCCTCAGTCATCACTATTGTTTTTGTTTACAGCATGCCTCAGGTCTCCCTCTTGTCATCACCATTGTTTTTGTTTACAGCATGCCTCATGTCTCCCTAAGTCATCACCATTGTTTCTGTTTACAGCATGCCTCATGTCTCCCTAAGTCATCACCACAAGATTCCTGTATTAGACAAAAAGTTCATTCGATGTTCAAACAGACTTCAAGTACAAGATGTCACTAAATTATTGAAGAAGCGTTTAAATGTTCCAGAAGCAGTGCAGGTAGGGTACCATCAGGCTAGAGTTCATTACTACATTTTCACATTGGTATATAATTTGACTAGTTTATAATATAATGTGAGGAATTATTTGACCATTTTTAAACATGCATATAATAATTTTCATATTGTAAAAAATGTCACACGTATTTTGTTTTTGCAACCACTGGGTTGTTGCCTCTGCTGGTACCAGGTCATTGTATAAATTTACTGCCCTGAAATTTTGAAAATTATTTTAATTCTAATGTTTTTCTATTTCAAGGTGTAGATAGCCTCAGTCAGATTTGAAATAATGTTTTGGAATTTTGGAAATTTGGTGATAAAAGCTCTTCAACAGCTAAATCCTTTGGATTTTAAATAATGTTTTGGGTTTGAGCAAAACTGACGAGTCTTGATTAGATGAAACACACATCTGGCATAGTAAATTCTAATAACCTTGGTATCTGTGATGCCATTTTATTTACATCAAATTATTTCTATTGTCAATATTTGTTTTAGAAAGAAAAATTGAAGTTGGCCAAGGGGTCTCGGTGGCAAATTGAAGTTGGCCAAGGGGTCTCGGTGGCAAATTGAAGTTGGCCAAGGGGTCTCGGTGGCAAATTGAAGTTGGCCAAGGGGTCTCGGTGGCAAATAGGAGTTGGCCAAGGGGTCTCGGTGACAAATTGAAGTTGGCCAAGGGGTCTCGGTGGCAAATTGAAGTTGGCCAAGGGGTCTCGGTGGCAAATTGTTTAAGGTAGTTAAGGTAAACACAGTGGTTTCAGGTTCGAGTGGCACTGTGGCTGGGTGTGCTCGAATTAACAAGGATTGTTCCTACCGTAGGTCAATGGTTTCTGGATGCCATGATGTAGCTGAAAAATTGTAGAGTTATCTTCTGTGTCATTGGGGTGCTTTTCCCATGGTTTCTGGATGCCATGATATAGCTGAAAAATTGTAGAGTTATCTTCTGTGTCATTGGGGTGCTTTTCCCATGGTTTCTGGATGCCATGATGTAGCTGAAAAATTGTAGAGTTATCTTCTGTGTCATTGGGGTGCTTTTCCCATGGTTTCTGGATGCCATGATATAGCTGAAAAATTGTTATCTTCTGTGTCATTGGGGTTGCCATGGTTTCCTCAGACACCACTATGCCAGGAATGGCTTTGTTCATAAGCACAGGTTTTACATTTGATATATACACATTAGAGCCCCTTATTTGAATTTAAAATTAAACTAATACATAATTTTCTTTTGGTTACAAATTTCAGCTTACATTAATTTGCCATGGAAAGGAATTAAAGAAAGAATGGTCTCTCAAACAAGTGTACTTAATGTTTTGGAGTCCAAAGGTAAGTTGTCTGCATGATGGATGTAATGACACTAAGAAACAGACATCTAAATCATATTAAGATACAACATGTAGGAAACAGATCTAAAATATATTGAGATACAACCTGTAAGAAATGGACATATAAAGTATTCTTCAATACAACATGTAAGAAATGGACACAAAAGATCTTACACTGTTGGGAAGGAAAGACAGGAAAATCTCATACACCCAAGTGAAAAGATTTGGTCTCTTAACTAGGCTTCGCCATGTCTATATGTCAACATATAGAGTTATCTACCCTGAAAGTAATCTCCAGTGTACATTTTTTTGCATAAATTAAACGTGTTTGTTTTTATTTGTACTGCTGTCATATTGTGGCATAAATTTGGTTACAGAAGCTCAAATATGTTGTTTTCATGTTCATATTTAAAGTAAGCAAACACAACAAAAGCACATATTTTATTATTTTTATCGCTGATCACATCACAATAGAATTTTTCAGAGAAAAGTGTGAAATTCTTATCCCCCCACAGGTTGAGGATATCTCAACTGGCTAAAAATAGCTACCATGCTGTCTCATTAATGAGAAATTTAAATCACATTGAGCGACAACATGTAGGATTTATGTCAGTAATATTAATTTAGACTTCAGTATCTGCGATTTTGGTTCTAAATGTCATGTTTATTGATCACAGCAGAAATAATACTTTCTCACTTCAGCTACATTTTTTGCCAGTTGTTACTGTCAACTAAAAAGAATGGCTGTTTTTTCATAGATTCATGGGAAGTAACTACAGCATCACACTGTTTACAATATTTGTGTCAGGAAATAAATATATTGTACATGCCTTAGAAACAGGTAGAAATTCCAGGCTTTGCTGATCATTACTTAACTGTTTTGCTGAAAGTACAAATAATTTATATTTTCTGACAATGCAAGAACATTTTTTTCCATAAAATACATTGCAAACTCATGAAAAACATAAAAACTGTGCAATTCTAGCCAATTTGTGACTTTTTGGCAGGGTCTGATAGTCTGATGTCAAAAACAAATGTTGTGTTTGACACATTGTTGCAAACCAGAACAGAATACTAAATATCGTTAGGCACTGTTATTGGGAGACTTTATTGCAGAATAAAGCAACAATTTATTTGGCTACCTTTATTGAACAGCAAATGTAATGCTTGCAGGATATAAAATGTATGCATACCTACTTAAGTGTATACTCTTTTATTTTTTAGGGTTCACCCATGTTTTTATTTTATTGCTTAAAACCTGGATGAAAGTACACAGATAGAACTGAAAAGATATGGTGTACTAGCAAACCCATTTCAAAAGCAGGGTCCGGACACAGTGACATCTACTGTATTTCTGTGATCTACAGCAGGATCTGGACACCCTGACGTCAATTGTATTTCTGTATTCTACAGCAGGGTCTGGACTCCCTGACATTTATTGTATTTCTGTTTACAGTGACATCTATTGTATTTCTTTGTTCTTCAGCAGGGTCTCAACACCCTGTCATCTATTGTATATCTATTTTCTACAGCAGGGTCCACCAGTAGTAGATTTAAGAAACAGAAAGTAGCTGGCATGAAAAGCCTGCCAGATTTAAAATCGGCTTGCCCTTCTGAAATTTTACAGGTCCTAAAAGTGTTAAAGACTTCCCAAAGCTTGGGGTGTTGCCCCCCTCAATGAGGATTTTTTATGCAAAATTCCACAATTCGAGAGTTCTTAATTCAAATATTGGCATATTTAGAACATGTTATGTAAGGCATCTTAATCTCACAACAATCTGTATTCTGATGACCCTTTTTATGAAGAGAAGATTCTTTCATGTGTTTTAGAAAAGGTTAACTACTGTGAATTCCTTTTTATTCGTGGGGTACCAATTTTCGTGGTTTTCGTGGGTAGGCTGATCCACGAATTTAAGAATCCAACGAAATATTAACTCTTTTGTATTGTTATTATGAATGTGAGCTACGTTTTACAATGTGGAACGATGCTTTATGTCATTGAAGTGTATTTTTAATAGGTTGCAAGCTATGGGAACGGCCAATTTTGGATTAATCTACCTGATAAATACCTTGGATATCAAAGTCAATCATTCAAAATATCTCATAAGTTTTTGTCATGTTTATTTGGTGAAATTCAAATGATTTCATATGTTTTTGTGCAAGTCAGTTATAGGTGTAGGACCACCATTGTTTTTTTACTCTTTGGCTATATTAAAATTTGATAATTTTGACTTATCCTAGAAATATACCTTCATTTCAAATTAAGTGACACTTCTGTCCCATATACAAATGCACTGGGTGAACATTCTGTCAAAATTTCACAATATGTTTCATTGCATATAAGAACGAACGCTTAACCTGAAGCCCACATGGTCTAAAAATCTACTTTCACTTTCTATTTCAGTCCAAAAATAGTGCATGTCCCTTATTGACTCTCAACATTTTTATGTTCATTTAAAACCAATAAAACTTAATCCTCAAGTTTCCTGGAATATTCAGGTTTCCAAAAATACCAAATTTATTCTGGTATCATGTGCGGTTCAAATTCTATACGAGGCAAGAGTGAACCTGTCTGTTAAATAGTACTACTTTTATGTAAAACCTCTGGACTGGTTCCCTGTATTTGGTGGCCCTACACCTATGCTTCCGGTTTATTAAAATGTTTTTGTAAAGTGTTCATTTTATGTTTATAGAAGTGTTATAATGTATCTTGTACGTTCACATGTTCTTTTCTAATAAAAAAAAATAGAATAAATTTTCTACTAGTAAAAAATTAATCAATCTATTTTTTCTATCAAATTTATAATCATGTCCTGTCAAACCAGACTGAAGCCATTTTCTTTCTTTTTGGGGGTTTTTAACGTCCTACACTGGTAAATTAATACCCTCCGTCGGACGGTTGTTAGTCGTTAGTATTCCATGGACTCCACGGTTTTGTCGAAGCCCGGCCTTCGGGATACCTGGTCGAAAAACTGGGCAGCATATGTCCTACTAGCGGCCGGGCTGCTCCGATGTAACGTTGGCCTACTTCAGTACCCCACATGGGTAGGAGCGTTTCCCCACTCTGACCGTCTTGGAGGTCTTACATCTGCAGAGTGCTGAAGCCATAAAAACTTCACTACTGTTATATATAAACACCTGTAGGGTAGTTTCAAACAAAATTAATCCCTTCGATCACCATAAATCAATTAAAAGTCTAGCCAGGTGTTTTTTTAAAATGTGTTAAGATCATAAAATTAATCAAATAAAATAAGGATTGATAAATATTGAATTAAAAAAAAAATTTTTCGTTGGATAGTTTTAAAGCTTAAAGATGAAAAGATAATAAAAATGAGACCTACCTTTACAGCTTAATGAAGTAAAATAATCACAGCTCGTTAACACATTAATTAATGATAATTACATAATTATGAAGGAATTTTCTGGCATATGTTTATTTAAGTAAACAACAAATATATCTTGATCATCTTTATAAGGTTGTGAAAATCGATATCTTTATTAAATGAACACTTTCATGTGCCGACTCTAAACGAGTACAGCTAAATACCACAAAAAATTTTTCTTCAAAATTACAAAATTACACGAATTTACGAATCCACAAACTTGCAATTTTGGGTAAAACCACGAAAATTGATACCCACGAATTTAAGTACTTTCACAGTATCTGTTAATTCAGGCTTTCAAGTGGGCCCTTATTTTCTTAATTTTCCTTATTTTTTACAAACAGCCCTAAAATTCCTAATTAAAGCTGTAAAATCCTGAAAAAGCCCTAATTTTTTAGTTAAAATCCTAATTTTTTTTATTTTCAAAATTTCAAAAATAAAAATAACTAAAACCTGTGAGCAATGCTCACCATTGATACCCCCCGCTTCACAATTACTTTGAAAATTCAGATGTTCTTAATTATGAAATTGAAACTTTATCTAGTTAAACGTGAAGGCGAAATTGCAGATAATACATGTAACCCTCCCCAATCCCCCAAAGAATGGCATCCCCTATGTCAATGACAAAGTCCATGTTTTTCTATGGGAAACCTCCAATAATATTCTGATCAAAATGTTTAATCTCCAGTGCACAATGGCAATATGTGACCAAGATTATGTGTAAGTTTCAACAAATTCCATTCAGTGGTGTAGGAGGAGTTGCAAATAAAAGATGGGTATCCCATTATGTCCATTACAAACTCCATGTTTTTCTACGGGAAACCCCAAATATCATTCCGATCAAAATGTTAAATATCTCCTGCACAATGGCACTATGTGACAAGGATTCTGTGTAAGTTTCAACAAATTCCATTCAGTGGTGTAGGAGGAGTTGCACATTAGAGATGAGGACCCCCTTAGGTCAATGACAATGTCCATGTTTTTCTATTGGAAACCCCAAATATCATTCCGATCAAAATGTTAAATATCTCCTGCACAATGGCACTATGTGACATGGATTCTGTGTAAGTTTCAACAAATTCAATTCAGTGGTGTAGGAATGAGTTGCACATAAGAGATGGGTATCCCTTATGTCCATGACAAAGTCCATGTTTTTCTATGGGAAACCCCAAATATCATTACAATCGAAATGTTTAATATCTAGTGCACAATGGCAATATGTGACAACATTCTGTGTAAGTTTCATCAAATTCCATTTAGTGGTGTAGGAGGAGTCGCACATAAGAAATGGGTATCCCCTTATGTCAATGACAGTCCGTGTTTTTCTATGGGAAACCCCAAATATCATTCCGATCAAAATAATAAATATCTCCTGCACAATGGCACTATGTGACAAGGATTCTGTGTAAGTTTCAACAAATTCCATTCAGTGGTGTAGGAGGAGTTGCACATTAGAGATGAGGACCCCCTTAGGTCAATTACAATGTCCATGTTTTTCTATGGGAAACCCAAAATATCGATCCGATCAAAATGTTTAATATCTCCTGCACAATGGCACTATGTGACAAGGATTCTGTATAAGTTTCATTAAATTCCATTCAGTGGTGTAGGAGGAGTTGCACATAAGAGATAGGGACCCCCTTAGGTCAATGACAAAGTCCATGTTTTTCTATGGGAAACCCAAATATCATTCCGATCAAAATGTTAAATATCTCCTGCACAATGGCATTATGTGACAAAGATTCTTTGTAAGTTTCATCAAATTCCTTTCAGTGGTGTAGGAGGAGTTGCAAATAATAGAAAGTGTAACGGACGGACAGACGGACGGACGGACACCATGAACACTATATGCCCCCGCTTTTCAAGCGGGGGGTATAAAAATAACATAAAATAGATTAAAGTTGAATGAAGCTAGCTTTAGTATACTTTCAGAAATATGCATTTGCCACCCAGGAGACTATTTGATGGTCATCCAAATGGTCTTCTGAATTGGTAATTAACTTTTGTACTATTGTTCTGTGCCCAAAATGGTGAGTAAATCTAATTTTTCTGTCTTAAATCATTAGAAAATAGCACATTTTATCCCTTAATTTTGTTTAAAAACCCCTAAAAATTTCCTTAAATTAGCCCTTATTTTTTGAGAATGTAGCCCTTAAAAAGCCCTTTTTTTTGGCAAAAAGCAGCTTGAAAGCTTGTTAATTCAAAGCTCTAAGAACAAACGTCCCTTCTGAATTTTCAGGCTTTTGTTGCCTATTGAATTTAATGATATTTGCTTTGTGCTTCAGATTTTTCATGTGATTAACAGGATCTCTGTTGTAGTGTTTACACCAGTGATATATGTAACAAAATTGCCATACTTTCTTCATTTTTACTCGTGTCCAGAAATTGATGAGGTCATTAATGACTTGTAATTGTTATTTTTATCAAAAACATGTTATATATGGACAACGGTTTCTTAATTATTTGAGTACAGATGAAACTGTAAACATTTTTCGCTCTCACTTAGGCACCAAGTTTCTTTGAGTAATGATAGACCCCTCAAAACGAGTGGGATAATTTCAGCTATATCACATAAAATTGTTAGGGTGTCATGTCAGATAAAAATTTTTTGCAAATTTAGAAACCCTGAAGGGTACTCAAGGAAACTCACAAAAACCTACAAAATAATCCAGAAATGGGCTTTGCACCATCAGCTAAAAACAGTCAATATATTTAATAAATTATCTAAATAATTTATTTATCAGTTATATATGAAACTGCTTCTTACATACAGTATCAATATTAAAATTCCATTGAATAATATATCCACTGTCCATACTACAGTTCTCAAAATAAGAACTAATTTCCTCTCACTCAGTCAAAGTTCATTTACAGAGCCATTGTCATATGTATCAGAGACAATGATTGCAATAAAATATATTCTGAAAAAACTAAATTTTCTATTTAAATTGAATATTATTAATCACCTTTTTGGTAATTAGATGTAAATAAACAACAAAAACAAATGACTTATTTGCCAATCAAAACATCCACATGGGTATCACATTTATGATGGAGAAAATATTAACATTAGATATAAACGGTCAATTGTGAATAATTGGTGGGGCAAAAAACACTTATAAGATAAACAATTATTTGTTTTGTTTTTGAGCCGAGTTGCAACAAAGTTGAACTCGGCTATTGTTATGATGATGGCGGGAGGCTGGGCGGGCGGGCGTCAACAATTGGTTTCCGGACCAAAACTCAGAAAGTTGTGAACCGATTTTAATGAAACTTTAGGATATTGTTAGATACCATAAGAGGAGGAACCCTATTGATTTTGGGGTAAATCCGTTCAAGGTCAAGGTCACAGCGACAGAAAAACGTTAGAAAATTTCTTGAATAAGTGGTTTCCGGACCATAACTCGAAAAGTTCTCAACCAATTTTATTGAAACTTTGGGATATTGTTACATACCATAAGAGGAGGAACCCTATTGATTTTAGAATAAATCCGTTCAAGGTCAAGGTCACAGCGACAGAAAAACGTTAGAAAATTTCTTGAACTAGTGGTTTCCGGACCATAACTAAAAAAGTTCTTAACCAATTCAAAAAGTTCTTAACCAATTTTATTGAAACTTTGGGATATTGTTACATACCATAAGGGGAGGAACCTTATTGATTTTGGGGTAAATCCGCTCAAGGTCAAGGTCACAGTGACAGAAAAACGTTAAAAAAATTTCTTGAATTAGTGGTTTCCGGACCATAACTCATTAAGTTCTCAACCGATTTTAATGAAAGTTTTGGTTAATAAAATACGGCAACTCGGCTTTTGCACCCCTGTGCATATCGATTTTTTGAATTGTGTTTTAACGCCAGTTTCAGCAATTTTTAAGCTATATCGTGGCGTCCAGTTTTATTGGGGGAGGAAGCCCAAGTACCCGGAGAGAACCCCCGACCTGCGGTAGGAAAACTGGCAATCCTTGTCAATTAAGATTGGAGTCGAGTACACCCTGCCTGCAGTGAGAATCGAACCAGCAATCTCAGCGTTGACTGACCACGTGATCAATAGTAGACAAACTACCTTAACTACTCGGCCCCCGAGGCCCCCGATAAACAATTAAACAAAACATTAAAAAGGTTCACATGTTTAAGATATGATACCAATGACCTTATCAACAAATGGTATGTATCGTTTGAAAACAAGTTAAATACCCAAAATCTGCAAATTTTTATTGTTATTAAATGTCCCCAAAAGGGGGAAGTTTCTGTGAATAAGTATGATGAGATATTCAGATAGCTTTTCTGAAACACTGGGACGATTGGCTCAGACCTTGAATTTCAAATTCCGTTATATTGATGAAGTTTTATCACTCAACAGTGCTAAATTTGGTGACTATTTGCATTCAATTTACCATAGCCAGCTTGAAATTAAAGGCACCACTAATACAATAAGGTCAGCCTCTTACTTAGACCTACTTCTAGAAATAGACTCAGGAAAACTACAAACTAGACTCTACGACAAACGTGATGACTTCATCTTTCCAATTGTCAGCTTCCCATTATCGACAGCAACATTCCAGCAACTCCAGCATATGGTGTGTACATTTCACTACTTGTGAATTATTTATTTTAGATCCCGCCATTGGTATTAGGATTTTCTAGACCGATCACTGCTAAACTACTCAAACAAGGGTTTGTTGTACCTAGGTTGATGTTATCTCTCCAGAAGTTCTATGGTCGTCATGATGACTTAATTGATCGTTATGGAAAATGAATCTCTTAAATACGATCGGACATTTACGCCGAGTCATACGTAGTGTTTCCTATTCCTGGATTTGACTGTTTCCTAGACATGACGATTAGTAACTCGATGGGTGTGTAATTAGAGGCAGTCACTGCTTACTCGTCTGGAGCACCTGAGTGCACTCATGATTTTTATTAGGTTCTTTGTTTTTGTTTGTTTTTTTTTTGTTTTGTTTTTGTGTTGCATTTCGTATGTTTGTCAATATCGGATTTGTGACTGTCCCTTGACTTTTGGCTCTTGTTGCACAGACACTTGTTTCTGGAAAAAAAATTACCCCTATACTCTAATATAACATGTTATAATAGAACATAATTTTTTTTTCAGAAACAAGTGCCTGTGTCTTGTTGTTCTTTGCTTTTTTGGTTGATGGAGAAAAATAAAATCACAACGATTTTGTTCTCCATTTCAGTGATCCCTGAATCAAATCAAATTACAGTGAATTAAAATAGCAACATGTGCAATATTGTCATATAGAATAATTAAAAATGTCTGATTTGTTGTTCTTTATACATTTACTGCTAAACAAGGCAATAGTAGACGAACTACCTTAACCATGTAAGGAATGTAAATACTAGGTAAATAATCTGTTTTTAACAACCACAGGCTCCATGCAGCCTGTAATTGCTTGTAACTTGGAGCTTAATTCACACGATGGGGATGTCAAATAAAACATTACTTGACTTATGTGGAGAGCTTGTCTGACTGATTATTGTTGCTGTTTACAGTTTCTCCAGAAAATGGCCTCAAAATTAAAAAAAAGCCATTAATAGACAATAACTCCTATAAGTCATGCGACTTATTTGTAGAGAATGGACAAAAATAAAAATAGAAAAATAGTGTTTTAAGGACAATAAATCCTAAAAGAGTTAATTGACTATCTGTTATGTTGAACTTTACTACTAGATCTTACAGTGCAGATTATTAATGCTTTTAAAAGTAGAACTTGTTTTAATGTTTCTTAAACATATCAACTCTGAATAAAGCTTTCTTGATTAGTTTAGTTTTCAAGATAATAGCCAGAACATCGTCCAAGTCTGATATGTCAGAGTCTTAAAAATGGGGAAGGGCTTTCAATTTGTTGGAAGAAAGTTGCGAGTTTGTATACAAATAACTGTAGGATCGAGCTGATTACACTAAAATGATACATATAAATGTGCTGGAAATGAGTTCCTTAGTATTGGAAAATGAAAACAACTTTAATATGTTTTGCAATCTTTCTGTAAAGTTTGTATGGATCTATGTCGAAAACTGTATTAGTTGATTACATAAAAACAGTACCTTCCTCTATACCATAGAAAAATAACTAAGCTCGGAAGACTTAGAATATGGAAAATAAATTACAAGATCAACTGCAAAGGTTCTTTAAAATTTGCATAGAAAAGTTCGGAAGAAAAATGGGAAAGGTTTCCTCATATACTTGTGCAATAGCAGCAGGCTTTCAAAGGGCCCTTATTTTCCTAATTTTCTTTATTTTTTACAAACAGCCCTAAAATTCCTAATTAAAGCTGTAAAATCCTAAAAAAAGCCCTACTTTTTTGGTTAAAATCCTAATTTTTTTAATTTTCAAAATTTCAAAAATAAAAATAAAAAATAAACATAAAATAGATTAAAGTTAAATGAAGCTAGCTTTAATATACTGTCAGAAATATGCATTGCCACAATGTTGGTAATCATCCAAATGGTCTTCTGAATTGGTAATTGGTAATTAACTTTTGTACTATTGTTCTGTGCCCAAAATGGTGAGTAAATCTAATTTTTCAGTCTTAAATCATTAAAAATTCCTAAAATTAGCCTTTATTTTTTGAGAATTTAGCCCTAAAAAAGCCCTTATTTTTTGCAAAAAGTAGCTTGAAAGCCTGTAGCAGGTGAACAGCTCCAATATGTGTGCAAACTTTTCAGTGAAGTTTCAGGGATCTGGGTAGAAAGCTGTAGGATTAGTTAATAACACAAAATAAGTACCCTTTTCCCTGCCTGTCCGCTCGACTACACCTTCCTATAACCTGGGTTCCCTGCCTGTCCGCTCGACTACACCTTCCTATAACCTGGGTTCCCTCCCGTCTGATCGACTACACCTTCCTATAACCTGGGTTCCCTGCCCGTCTGCTCGACTACACCTTCCTATAACCTGGGTTCCCTGCCCGTCTGCTCGGCTACACCTTCCTATAACCTGGGTTCCTTGCCCGTCTGCTCGACTACACCTTCCTATAACCTGGGTTCCCTGCCCGTCTGCTCGACTACACCTTCTTATAACCTGGGTTCCCTGCCCGTCTGCTCGACTACACCTTCCTATAACCTGGGTTCCCTGCCCGTCTGCTCGACTACACCTTCCTATAACCTTGGTTCCCTGCCCGTCTGCTCGACTACACCTTCCTATAACCTGGGTCAGCAACTCAACAAAAAATTTGCAATTTATTTAAGAGAATTGAAAATTTGCTTATAACTTAGTGGATTGAAGATCTTGGCTTCCTTATCCAAAGTTGTCATTTAAGGGCAATAACCCCTACAGTGATTACTCCACCATTTTAAACCAGTTGTTATAGTTTGCAAATCATGAGACAAAAATCATTGTTAAAATGACATTAACACCTACATAATGTTAACTCAATAATAATCTTGACGATCATTTCAGGAATCTTCAATTTCTAACTGTTCTAGTTTTAAGTTATAAGACAAAATCTGCAATTTTGTTTAAAAAAATCTTGATTAAATGGGAATACCTTCCACAAAAGTCTTCACACATTTTTAAAGCAAATGCATAATTTTTAGAGCTTAATCATTTTGAGGGAGCAATTTTTTATTAACTGTTATTAATTTAAAGTTACCGTCCAAACACATTTGTTAACCCTTATGTTCTATTTCTAGTGGCTGTGGCCACATATGTCGATATAGATCAAAACCCAGGACACAATTCATAAACTAGTTACTCAAAGCATTATTCAGGAAAATTGGTGGAGAAGACAGATGCCAGGTGAAGACAATAGCACAGATGGACCTTTGGTCCAGGTGAGCGAAAGGGTACTCTGATACTGAATTACCGGTAGCCATGACCAATAACTTTCAATTTGCCTTTATACAAGTTTAACACATCATTCAATTTGTTCCTTGTAATCACACATCCAGATATTTATTTTTGAACATCTAGAATAATAATCTAGACACTATAAGCAGACACATCATTTCATAATGGCCAATCAAAGGGTGGACAAAACTCCATAGTATAGCAGACATTATATATCATCATCGCTGATCAAAGGGTGGACAAAACTCCATAGTATAGCAGACATTATATATCATCATCGCTGATCAAAGGGTGGACAAAACCTCATAGTATAGCAGACATTATATATCATCATCGCCGATCAAAGGGTGGACAAAACCTCATAGTATAGCAGACATTATATATCATCATCGCTGATCAAAGGATGGACATAAACCCATAGTATAGCAGACATTATATATCATCATCGCTGATCAAAGGGTGGACAAAACCTCATAGTATAGCAGACATTATATATCATCATCGCTGATCAAAGGATGGACAAAACTCCATAGTATAGCAGACATTATATATCATCATCGCTGATCAAAGGATGGACAAAACTCCATAGTATAGCAGACATTATATATCATCATCGCTGATCAAAGGGTGGACAAAACTCCATAGTATAACAGACATTATATATCATCATCGCTGATCAAAGGGTGGACAAAACTCCATAGTATAGCAGACATTATATATCATCATCGCTGATCAAAGGGTGGACATAAACCCATAGTATAGCAGACATTATATATCATCATGGCTGATCAAAGGGTGGACAGAACCTCATAGTATAGCAGACATTATATATCATCATCGCTGATCAAAGGATGGACAAAACTCCATAGTATAGCAAACATTATATATCATCATCGCTGATCAAAGGGTGGACAAAACTCCATAGTATAGCAGACATTATATATCATCATCGCCGATCAAAGGGTGGACATAAACCCATAGTATAGCAGACATTATATATCATCATCGCTGATCAAAGGGTGGACAAAACTCCATAGTATAGCAGACATTATATATCATCATGGCTGATCAAAGGGTGGACAAAACTCCATAGTATAGCAGACATTATATATCATCATCGCCGATCAAAGGGTGGACATAAACCCATAGTATAGCAGACATTATATATCATCATCGCTGATCAAAGGGTGGACAAAACTCCATAGTATAGCAGACATTATATATCATCATCGCTGATCAAAGGGTGGACATAAACCCATAGTATAGCAGACATTATATATCATCATCGCCGATCAAAGGGTGGACATAAACCCATAGTATAGCAGACATTATATATCATCATGGCTGATCAAAGGGTGGACAAAACTCCATAGTATAGCAGACATTATATATCATCATCGCCGATCAAAGGGTGGACAAAACCTCATAGTATAGCAGACATTATATATCATCATCGCTGATCAAAGGGTGGACAAAACTCCATAGTATAGCAGACATTATATATCATCATGGCTGATCAAAGGATGGACATAAACCCATAGTATAGCAGACATTATATATCATCATCGCTGATCAAAGGATGGACAAAACTCCATAGTATAGCAGACATTATATATCATCATCGCTGATCAAAGGATGGACATAAACCCATAGTATAGCAGACATTATATATCATCATGGCTGATCAAAGGGTGGACAGAACCTCATAGTATAGCAGACATTATATATCATCATCGCTGATCAAAGGATGGACAAAACTCCATAGTATAACAGACATTATATATCATCATCGCTGATCAAAGGGTGGACAAAACTCCATAGTATAGCAGACATTATATATCATCATCGCTGATCAAAGGGTGGACAAAACTCCATAGTATAGCAGACATTATATATCATCATCGCTGATCAAAGGGTGGACAAAACTCCATAGTATAGCAGACATTATATATCATCATCGCTGATCAAAGGGTGGACAAAACTCCATAGTATAGCAGACATTATATATAATCATCGCCGATCAAAGGGTGGACAAAACCCCATAGTATAGCAGACATTATATATCATCATCGCTGATCAAAGGGTGGACAAAACTCCATAGTATAGCAGACATTATATATCATCATGGCTGATCAAAGGGTGGACAAAACTCCATAGTATAGCAGACATTATATATCATCATCGCCGATCAAAGGGTGGACATAAACCCATAGTATAGCAGACATTATATATCATCATCGCTGATCAAAGGGTGGACAAAACTCCATAGTATAGCAGACATTATATATCATCATCGCCGATCAAAGGGTGGACATAAACCCATAGTATAGCAGACATTATATATCATCATCGCCGATCAAAGGGTGGACATAAACCCATAGTATAGCAGACATTATATATCATCATGGCTGATCAAAGGGTGGACAAAACTCCATAGTATAGCAGACATTATATATCATCATCGCCGATCAAAGGGTGGACAAAACCTCATAGTATAGCAGACATTATATATCATCATCGCTGATCAAAGGGTGGACAAAACTCCATAGTATAGCAGACATTATATATCATCATCGCCGATCAAAGGGTGGACAAAACTCCATAGTATAGCAGACATTATATATCATCATCGCCGATCAAAGGGTGGACAAAACTCCATAGTATAGCAGACATTATATATCATCATCGCTGATCAAAGGGTGGACAAAACTCCATAGTATAGCAGACATTATATATCATCATGGCTGATCAAAGGATGGACATAAACCCATAGTATAGCAGACATTATATATCATCATCGCTGATCAAAGGATGGACAAAACTCCATAGTATAGCAGACATTATATATCATCATCGCTGATCAAAGGATGGACATAAACCCATAGTATAGCAGACATTATATATCATCATGGCTGATCAAAGGGTGGACAGAACCTCATAGTATAGCAGACATTATATATCATCATCGCTGATCAAAGGATGGACAAAACTCCATAGTATAACAGACATTATATATCATCATCGCTGATCAAAGGGTGGACAAAACTCCATAGTATAGCAGACATTATATATCATCATCGCTGATCAAAGGGTGGACAAAACTCCATAGTATAGCAGACATTATATATCATCATCGCTGATCAAAGGGTGGACAAAACTCCATAGTATAGCAGACATTATATATCATCATCGCTGATCAAAGGGTGGACAAAACTCCATAGTATAGCAGACATTATATATAATCATCGCCGATCAAAGGGTGGACAAAACCCCATAGTATAGCAGACATATCATCATGGCTGATCAAAGGGTGGACAAAACTCCATAGTATAGCAGACATTATATATCATCATCGCCGATCAAAGGGTGGACAAAACCCCATAGTATAGCAGACATTATATATCATCATCGCCGATCAAAGGGTGGACAAAACTCCATAATATAGCAGACATTATATATCATCATCGCTGATCAAAGGGTGGACAAAACTCCATAGTATAGCAGACATTATATATCATCATGGCTGATCAAAAGATGGACAAAACTCCATAGTATAGCAGACATTATATATCATCATCGCTGATCAAAGGGTGGACAAAACTCCATAGTATAGCAGACATTATATATCATCATCGCTGATCAAAGGGTGGACAAAACTCCATAGTATAGCAGACATTATATATAATCATCGCCGATCAAAGGGTGGACAAAACCCCATAGTATAGCAGACATATCATCATGGCTGATCAAAGGGTGGACAAAACTCCATAGTATAGCAGACATTATATATCATCATCGCCGATCAAAGGGTGGACAAAACTCCATAGTATAGCAGACATTATATATCATCATGGCTGATCAAAGGGTGGACAAAACTCCATAGTATAACAGACATTATATATCATCATGGCTGATCAAAGGGTGGACAAAACTCCATAGTATAGCAGACATTATATATCATCATGGCTGATCAAAGGGTGGACAAAACCTCATAGTATAGCAGACATTATATATCATCATCGCTGATCAAAGGGTGGACAAAACTCCATAGTATAGCAGACATTATATATCATCATGGCTGATCAAAGGGTGGACAAAACTCCATAGTATAGCAGACATTATATATCATCATCGCTGATCAAAGGATGGACATAAACCCATAGTATAGCAGACATTATATATCATCATGGCTGATCAAAGGATGGACAAAACTCCATAGTATAGCATACATTATATATCATCATCGCTGATCAAAGGGTGGACAAAACTCCATAGTATAGCAGACATTATATATCATCATCGCTGATCAAAGGGTGGACAAAACTCCATAGTATAGCAGACATTATATATCATCATCGCTGATCAAAGGGTGGACAAAACTCCATAGTATAGCAGACATTATATATCATCATCGCTGATCAAAGGATGGACATAAACCCATAGTATAGCAGACATTATATATCATCATCGCTGATCAAAGGGTGGACAAAACTCCATAGTATAGCAGACATTATATATCATCATCGCTGATCAAAGGATGGACATAAACCCATAGTATAGCAGACATTATATATCATCATCGCTGATCAAAGGATGGACATAAACCCATAGTATAGCAGACATTATATATCATCATCGCTGATCAAAGGATGGACATAAACCCATAGTATAGCAGACATTATATATCATCATCGCTGATCAAAGGGTGGACAAAACTCCATAGTATAGCAGACATTATATATCATCATCGCTGATCAAAGGGTGGACAAAACTCCATAGTATAGCAGACATTATATATCATCATGGCTGATCAAAGGGTGGACAAAACCTCATAGTATAGCAGACATTATATATCATCATGGCTGATCAAAGGGTGGACAAAACTCCATAGTATAGCAGACATTATATATCATCATGGCTGATCAAAGGGTGGACAAAACTCCATAGTATAGCAGACATTATATATCATCATGGCTGATCAAAGGGTGGACAAAACCTCATAGTATAGCAGACATTATATATCATCATGGCTGATCAAAGGGTGGACAAAACTCCATAGTATAGCAGACATTATATATCATCATGGCTGATCAAAGGGTGGACAAAACCTCATAGTATAGCAGACATTATATATCATCATGGCTGATCAAAGGGTGGACAAAACTCCATAGTATAGCAGACATTATATATCATCATGGCTGATCAAAGGGTGGACAAAACTCCATAGTATAGCAGACATTATATATCATCATCGCTGATCAAAGGGTGGACAAAACTCCATAGTATAGCAGACATTATATATCATCATCGCTGATCAAAGGATGGACATAAACCCATAGTATAGCAGACATTATATATCATCATCGCTGATCAAAGGGTGGACATAAACCCATAGTATAGCAGACATTATATATCATCATCGCTGATCAAAGGGTGGACAAAACTCCATAGTATAGCAGACATTATATATCATCATCGCTGATCAAAGGGTGGACAAAACCTCATAGTATAGCAGACATTATATATCATCATCGCTGATCAAAGGGTGGACAAAACTCCATAGTATAGCAAACATTATATATCATCATCGCTGATCAAAGGATGGACAAAACCTCATAGTATAGCAGACATTATATATCATCATCGCTGATCAAAGGGTGGACAAAACTCCATAGTATAGCAGACATTATATATCATCATCGCTGATCAAAGGGTGGACAAAACTCCATAGTATAGCAGACATTATATATCATCATCGCTGATCAAAGGGTGGACAAAACCCCATAGTATAGCAGACATTATATATCATCATCGCTGATCAAAGGGTGGACAAAACTCCATAGTATAACAGACATTATATATCATCATCGCTGATCAAAGGGTGGACAAAACTCCATAGTATAGCAGACATTATATATCATCATCGCTGATCAAAGGATGGACAAAACTCCATAGTATAGCAGACATTATATATCATCATGGCTGATCAAAGGGTGGACAAAACTCCATAGTATAGCAGACATTATATATCATCATCGCTGATCAAAGGGTGGACAAAACCCCATAGTATAGCAGACATTATATATCATCATCGCTGATCAAAGGATGGACAAAACCTCATAGTATAGCAGACATTATATATCATCATCGCTGATCAAAGGGTGGACAAAACTCCATAGTATAGCAGACATTATATATCATCATCGCTGATCAAAGGATGGACAAAACTCCATAGTATAGCAGACATTATATATCATCATCGCTGATCAAAGGATGGACATAAACCCATAGTATAGCAGACATTATATATCATCATCGCTGATCAAAGGGTGGACAAAACTCCATAGTATAGCAGACATTATATATCATCATCGCTGATCAAAGGATGGACAAAACCCCATAGTATAGCAGACATTATATATCATCATCGCTGATCAAAGGGTGGACAAAACTCCATAGTATAGCAGACATTATATATCATCATCGCTGATCAAAGGGTGGACAAAACTCCATAGTATAGCAGACATTATATATCATCATCGCTGATCAAAGGATGGACATAAACCCATAGTATAGCAGACATTATATATCATCATCGCTGATCAAAGGGTGGACAAAACTCCATAGTATAGCAGACATTATATATCATCATCGCTGATCAAAGGGTGGACATAAACCCATAGTATAGCAGACATTATATATCATCATGGCTGATCAAAGGGTGGACAAAACTCCATAGTATAACAGACATTATATATCATCATCGCTGATCAAAGGATGGACAAAACCCCATAGTATAGCAGACATTATATATCATCATCGCTGATCAAAGGGTGGACAAAACTCCATAGTATAGCAGACATTATATATCATCATCGCTGATCAAAGGATGGACAAAACTCCATAGTATAGCAGACATTATATATCATCATCGCTGATCAAAGGATGGACATAAACCCATAGTATAGCAGACATTATATATCATCATGGCTGATCAAAGGATGGACATAAACCCATAGTATAGCAGACATTATATATCATCATCGCTGATCAAAGGGTGGACAAAACTCCATAGTATAGCAGACATTATATATCATCATCGCTGATCAAAGGGTGGACATAAACCCATAGTATAGCCGACATTATATATCATCATGGCTGATCAAAGGGTGGACATAAACCCATAGTATAGCAGACATTATATATCATCATGGCTGATCAAAGGGTGGACATAAACCCATAGTATAGCAGACATTATATATCATCATGGCTGATCAAAGGGTGGACATAAACCCATAGTATAGCAGACATTATATATCATCATCGCTGATCAAAGGATGGACAAAACTCCATAGTATAGCAGACATTATATATCATCATCGCTGATCAAAGGGTGGACAAAACTCCATAGTATAGCAGACATTATATATCATCATGGCTGATCAAAGGATGGACATAAACCCATAGTATAGCAGACATTATATATCATCATCGCTGATCAAAGGATGGACAAAACTCCATAGTATAGCAGACATTATATATCATCATCGCTGATCAAAGGGTGGACAAAACTCCATAGTATAGCAGACATTATATATCATCATCGCTGATCAAAGGGTGGACAAAACCTCATAGTATAGCAGACATTATATATCATCATCGCTGATCAAAGAGTGGACAAAACTCCATAGTATAACAGACATTATATATCATCATCGCTGATCAAAGGGTGGAAAAAACCCCATAGTATAGCATACATTATATATCATCATCGCTGATCAAAGGGTGGACATAAACCCATAGTATAGCAGACATTATATATCATCATGGCTGATCAAAGGATGGACAAAACCTCATAGTATAGCAGACATTATATATCATCATCGCTGATCAAAGGGTGGACATAAACTCCATAGTATAGCAGACATTATATATCATCATCGCTGATCAAAGGGTGGACAAAACTCCATAGTATAGCAGACATTATATATCATCATCGCTGATCAAAGGGTGGACAAAACCTCATAGTATAGCAGACATTATATATCATCATCGCTGATCAAAGGGTGGACATAAACCCATAGTATAGCAGACATTATATATCATCATCGCTGATCAAAGGGTGGACATAAACTCCATAGTATAGCAGACATTATATATCATCATCGCTGATCAAAGGATGGACAAAACTCCATAGTATAGCAGACATTATATATCATCATCGCTGATCAAAGGGTGGACAAAACTCCATAGTATAGCAGACATTATATATCATCATCGCTGATCAAAGGGTGGACAAAACTCCATAGTATAGCAGACATTATATATCATCATCGCCGATCAAAAGATGGACAAAACTCCATAGTATAGCAGACATTATATATCATCATCGCTGATCAAAGGGTGGACATAAACCCATAGTATAGCAGACATTATATATCATCATGGCTGATCAAAGGATGGACAAAACCTCATAGTATAGCAGACATTATATATCATCATCGCTGATCAAAGGGTGGACAAAACTCCATAGTATAGCAGACATTATATATCATCATCGCTGATCAAAGGGTGGACAAAACTCCATAGTATAGCAGACATTATATATCATCATCGCTGATCAAAGGGTGGACAAAACTCCATAGTATAGCAGACATTATATATCATCATCGCTGATCAAAGGGTGGACAAAACCTCATAGTATAGCAGACATTATATATCATCATCGCTGATCAAAGGATGGACATAAACCCATAGTATAGCAGACATTATATATCATCATCGCTGATCAAAGGATGGACAAAACTCCATAGTATAGCAGACATTATATATCATCATCGCTGATCAAAGGGTGGACAAAAAAAACTCCATAGTATAACAGACATTATATATCATCGTCGCTGATCAAAGGGTGGACAAAACCTCATAGTATAGCAGACATTATATATCATCATCGCTGATCAAAGGGTGGACAAAACCCCATAGTATAGCAGACATTATATATCATCATCGCTGATCAAAGGGTGGACATAAACTCATAGCATAGCAGACATTATATATCATCATCGCTGATCAAAGGGTGGACAAAACCTCATAGTATAGCAGACATTATATATCATCATCGCTGATCAAAGGGTGGACATAAACCCATAGTATAGCAGACATTATATATCATCATCGCTGATCAAAGGATGGACAAAACCTCATAGTATAGCAGACATTATATATCATCATCGCTGATCAAAGGGTGGACAAAACTCCATAATATAGCAGACATTATATATCATCATCGCTGATCAAAGGGTGGACATAAACCCATAGTATAGCAGACATTATATATCATCATCGCTGATCAAAGGATGGACAAAACTCCATAGTATAGCAGACATTATATATCATCATCGCTGATCAAAGGGTGGACAAAACTCCATAGTATAGCAGACATTATATATCATCATCGCTGATCAAAGGGTGGACAAAACCTCATAGTATAGCAGACATTATATATCATCATCGCTGATCAAAGGGTGGACAAAACCTCATAGTATAGCAGACATTATATATCATCATCGCTGATCAAAGGGTGGACAAAACCCCATAATATAGCAGACATTATATATCATCATCGCTGATCAAAGGGTGGACAAAACTCCATAGTATAGTAGACATTATATATCATCATCGCTGATCAAAGGATGGACAAAACTCCATAGTATAGTAGACATTATATATCATCATCGCTGATCAAAGGGTGGACAAAACTCCATAGTATAGCAGACATTATATATCATCATCGCTGATCAAAGGATGGACAAAACTCCATAGTATAGCAGACATTATATATCATCATCGCTGATCAAAGGATGGACAAAACCTCATAGTATAGCAGACATTATATATCATCATGGCTGATCAAAGGATGGACAAAACTCCATAGTATAGCAGACATTATATATCATCATCGCTGATCAAAGGGTGGACATAAACCCATAGTATAGCAGACATTATATATCATCATCGCTGATCAAAGGATGGACAAAACTCCATAGTATAGCAGACATTATATATCATCATCGCTGATCAAAGGATGGACAAAACCTCATAGTATAGCAGACATTATATATCATCATGGCTGATCAAAGGATGGACAAAACTCCATAGTATAGCAGACATTATATATCATCATCGCTGATCAAAGGGTGGACAAAACTCCATAGTATAGCAGACATTATATATCATCATCGCTGATCAAAGGGTGGACAAAACTCCATAGTATAGCAGACATTATATATCATCATCGCCGATCAAAAGATGGACAAAACTCCATAGTATAGCAGACATTATATATCATCATCGCTGATCAAAGGGTGGACAAAACTCCATAGTATAACAGACATTATATATCATCATCGCTGATCAAAGGGTGGACAAAACTCCATAGTATAGCAGACATTATATATCATCATCGCTGATCAAAGGGTGGACACAACTCCATAGTATAGCAGACATTATATATCATCGCTGATCAAAGGGTGGACAAAACTCCATAGTATAGCAGACATTATATATCATCATCGCTGATCAAAGGGTGGACAGAACCTCATAGTATAGCAGACATTATATATCATCATCGCTGATCAAAGGATGGACATAAACCCATAGTATAGCAGACATTATATATCATCATCGCTGATCAAAGGATGGACAAAACTCCATAGTATAGCATACATTATATATCATCATCGCTGATCAAAGGGTGGACATAAACCCATAGTATAGCAGACATTATATTTCATCATGGCTGATCAAAGGATGGACAAAACCTCATAGTATAGCAGACATTATATATCATCATCGCTGATCAAAGGGTGGACATAAACTCCATAGTATAGCAGACACTATATATCATCATCGCTGATCAAAGGGTGGACAAAACTCCATAGTATAACAGACATTATATATCATCATCGCTGATCAAAGGGTGGACAAAACTCCATAGTATAGCAGACATTATATATCATCATCGCCGATCAAAGGGTGGACAAAACTCCATAGTATAGCAGACATTATATATCATCATCGCTGATCAAAGGGTGGACAAAACTCCATAGTATAGCAGACATTATATATCATCATCGCTGATCAAAGGGTGGACAAAACCTCATAGTATAGCAGACATTATATATCATCATCGCTGATCAAAGGGTGGACAAAACCTCATAGTATAGCAGACATTATATATCATCATCGCCGATCAAAGGGTGGACAAAACTCCATAGTATAGCAGACATTATATATCATCATCGCCGATCAAAAGATGGACAAAACTCCATAGTATAGCAGACACTATATATCATCATCGCTGATCAAAGGGTGGACAAAACTCCATAGTATAGCAGACATTATATATCATCATCGCTGATCAAAGGATGGACATAAACCCATAGTATAGCAGACATTATATATCATCATCGCTGATCAAAGGGTGGACAAAACCTCATAGTATAGCAGACATTATATATCATCATGGCTGATCAAAGGATGGACAAAACTCCATAGTATAGCATACATTATATATCATCATCGCTGATCAAAGGGTGGACATAAACCCATAGTATAGCAGACATTATATTTCATCATGGCTGATCAAAGGATGGACAAAACCTCATAGTATAGCAGACATTATATATCATCATCGCTGATCAAAGGGTGGACATAAACTCCATAGTATAGCAGACACTATATATCATCATCGCTGATCAAAGGGTGGACAAAACTCCATAGTATAACAGACATTATATATCATCATCGCTGATCAAAGGGTGGACAAAACTCCATAGTATAGCAGACATTATATATCATCATCGCTGATCAAAGGGTGGACAAAACTCCATAGTATAGCAGACATTATATATCATCATCGCTGATCAAAGGGTGGACAAAACTCCATAGTATAGCAGACATTATATATCATCATCGCTGATCAAAGGGTGGACAAAACTCCATAGTATAGCAGACATTATATATCATCATCGCTGATCAAAGGGTGGACAAAACTCCATAGTATAGCAGACATTATATATCATCATCGCTGATCAAAGGGTGGACAAAACTCCATAGTATAGCAGACATTATATATCATCATCGCCGATCAAAAGATGGACAAAACTCCATAGTATAGCAGACACTATATATCATCATCGCTGATCAAAGGGTGGACAAAACTCCATAGTATAACAGACATTATATATCATCATCGCTGATCAAAGGGTGGACAAAACTCCATAATATAGCAGACATTATATATCATCATCGCTGATCAAAGGGTGGACAAAACTCCATAGTATAGCAGACATTATATATCATCATCGCTGATCAAAGGATGGACATAAACTCCATAATATAGCAGACATTATATATCATCATCGCTGATCAAAGGGTGGACATAAACCCATAGTATAGCAGACATTATATATCATCATCGCTGATCAAAGGGTGGACAGAACCTCATAGTATAGCAGACATTATATATCATCATCGCTGATCAAAGGATGGACATAAACCCATAGTATAGCAGACATTATATATCATCATCGCTGATCAAAGGATGGACATAAACCCATAGTATAGCAGACATTATATATCATCATCGCTGATCAAAGGATGGACATAAACCCATAGTATAGCAGACATTATATATCATCATGGCTGATCAAAGGGTGGACAAAACTCCATAGTATAGCAGACATTATATATCATCATCGCTGATCAAAGGGTGGACATAAACCCATAGTATAGCAGACATTATATATCATCATCGCTGATCAAAGGATGGACAAAACTCCATAGTATAGCAGACATTATATATCATCATCGCTGATCAAAGGGTGGACATAAACCCATAGTATAGCAGACATTATATATCATCATGGCTGATCAAAGGATGGACAAAACCTCATAGTATAGCAGACATTATATATCATCATCGCTGATCAAAGGGTGGACATAAACTCCATAGTATAGCAGACATTATATATCATCATCGCTGATCAAAGGGTGGACAAAACTCCATAGTATAGCAGACATTATATATCATCATCGCTGATCAAAGGGTGGACAAAACTCCATAGTATAGCAGACATTATATATCATCATCGCTGATCAAAGGGTGGACAGAACCTCATAGTATAGCAGACATTATATATCATCATCGCTGATCAAAGGATGGACAAAACTCCATAGTATAACAGACATTATATATCATCATCGCTGATCAAAGGGTGGACAAAACTCCATAATATAGCAGACATTATATATCATCATCGCTGATCAAAGGGTGGACATAAACCCATAGTATAGCAGACATTATATATCATCATCGCTGATCAAAGGGTGGACAGAACCTCATAGTATAGCAGACATTATATATCATCATCGCTGATCAAAGGATGGACATAAACCCATAGTATAGCAGACATTATATATCATCATCGCTGATCAAAGGATGGACATAAACCCATAGTATAGCAGACATTATATATCATCATCGCTGATCAAAGGATGGACATAAACCCATAGTATAGCAGACATTATATATCATCATGGCTGATCAAAGGGTGGACAAAACTCCATAGTATAGCAGACATTATATATCATCATCGCTGATCAAAGGGTGGACATAAACCCATAGTATAGCAGACATTATATATCATCATCGCTGATCAAAGGATGGACAAAACTCCATAGTATAGCAGACATTATATATCATCATCGCTGATCAAAGGGTGGACATAAACCCATAGTATAGCCGACATTATATATCATCATGGCTGATCAAAGGATGGACAAAACCTCATAGTATAGCAGACATTATATATCATCATCGCTGATCAAAGGGTGGACATAAACTCCATAGTATAGCAGACATTATATATCATCATCGCTGATCAAAGGGTGGACAAAACTCCATAGTATAGCAGACATTATATATCATCATCGCTGATCAAAGGGTGGACAAAACTCCATAGTATAGCAGACATTATATATCATCATCGCTGATCAAAGGGTGGACAGAACCTCATAGTATAGCAGACATTATATATCATCATCGCTGATCAAAGGATGGACATAAACCCATAGTATAGCAGACATTATATATCATCATCGCTGATCAAAGGATGGACAAAACTCCATAGTATAGCATACATTATATATCATCATCGCTGATCAAAGGGTGGACATAAACCCATAGTATAGCAGACATTATATATCATCATGGCTGATCAAAGGATGGACAAAACCTCATAGTATAGCAGACATTATATATCATCATCGCTGATCAAAGGGTGGACATAAACTCCATAGTATAGCAGACATTATATATCATCATGGCTGATCAAAGGATGGACATAAACTCATAGCATAGCAGACATTATATATCATCATCGCTGATCAAAGGGTGGACAAAACTCCATAGTATAGCAGACATTATATATCATCATCGCTGATCAAAGGGTGGACAAAACTCCATAGTATAGCAGACATTATATATCATCATCGCTGATCAAAGGGTGGACAAAACTCCATAGTATAGCAGACATTATATATCATCATCGCTGATCAAAGGGTGGACATAAACCCATAGTATAGCCGACATTATATATCATCATGGCTGATCAAAGGATGGACAAAACCTCATAGTATAGCAGACATTATATATCATCATCGCTGATCAAAGGGTGGACAAAACTCCATAGTATAGCAGACATTATATATCATCATCGCTGATCAAAGGGTGGACAAAACTCCATAGTATAGCAGACATTATATATCATCATGGCTGATCAAAGGGTGGACAAAACTCCATAGTATAGCAGACATTATATATCATCATCGCTGATCAAAGGGTGGACAAAACCTCATAGTATAGCAGACATTATATATCATCATCGCTGATCAAAGGATGGACATAAACCCATAGTATAGCAGACATTATATATCATCATCGCTGATCAAAGGATGGACAAAACTCCATAGTATAGCAGACATTATATATCATCATCGCTGATCAAAGGGTGGACAAAAAAACTCCATAGTATAACAGACATTATATATCATCGTCGCTGATCAAAGGGTGGACAAAACCTCATAGTATAGCAGACATTATATATCATCATGGCTGATCAAAGGGTGGACAAAACTCCATAGTATAGCAGACATTATATATCATCATCGCTGATCAAAGGGTGGACAAAAAAACTCCATAGTATAACAGACATTATATATCATCGTCGCTGATCAAAGGGTGGACAAAACCTCATAGTATAGCAGACATTATATATCATCATGGCTGATCAAAGGATGGACAAAACTCCATAGTATAGCAGACATTATATATCATCATCGCTGATCAAAGGGTGGACAAAACTCCATAGTATAGCAGACATTATATATCATCATCGCCGATCAAAGGGTGGACAAAACTCCATAGTATAGCAGACATTATATATCATCATGGCTGATCAAAGGGTGGACAAAACTCCATAGTATAGCAGACATTATATATCATCATCGCCGATCAAAGGGTGGACAAAACCTCATAGTATAGCAGACATTATATATCATCATCGCCGATCAAAGGGTGGACAAAACTCCATAGTATAGCAGACATTATATATCATCATCGCCGATCAAAGGGTGGACAAAACTCCATAGTATAGCAGACATTATATATCATCATCGCTGATCAAAGGGTGGACAAAACTCCATAGTATAGCAGACATTATATATCATCATCGCCGATCAAAAGATGGACAAAACTCCATAGTATAGCAGACATTATATATCATCATCGCTGATCAAAGGGTGGACAAAACTCCATAGTATAGCAGACATTATATATCATCATCGCTGATCAAAGGGTGGACAAAACTCCATAATATAGCAGACATTATATATCATCATCGCTGATCAAAGGGTGGACATAAACCCATAGTATAGCAGACATTATATATCATCATGGCTGATCAAAGGATGGACAAAACCTCATAGTATAGCAGACATTATATATCATCATCGCCGATCAAAGGGTGGACAAAACTCCATAGTATAGCAGACATTATATATCATCATCGCCGATCAAAGGGTGGACAAAACCTCATAGTATAGCAGACATTATATATCATCATCGCTGATCAAAGGATGGACATAAACCCATAGTATAGCAGACATTATATATCATCATCGCTGATCAAAGGGTGGACAAAACTCCATAGTATAGCAGACATTATATATCATCATCGCTGATCAAAGGGTGGACAAAACTCCATAGTATAGCAGACATTATATATCATCATCGCTGATCAAAGGGTGGACAAAACCTCATAGTATAGCAGACATTATATATCATCATCGCTGATCAAAGGATGGACATAAACCCATAGTATAGCAGACATTATATATCATCATCGCTGATCAAAGGATGGACAAAACTCCATAGTATAGCAGACATTATATATCATCATCGCTGATCAAAGGGTGGACAAAAAAAACTCCATAGTATAACAGACATTATATATCATCGTCGCTGATCAAAGGGTGGACAAAACCTCATAGTATAGCAGACATTATATATCATCATGGCTGATCAAAGGATGGACAAAACTCCATAGTATAGCAGACATTATATATCATCATCGCTGATCAAAGGGTGGACAAAACTCCATAGTATAGCAGACATTATATATCATCATCGCTGATCAAAGGGTGGACAAAACTCCATAGTATAGCAGACATTATATATCATCATGGCTGATCAAAGGGTGGACAAAACTCCATAGTATAGCAGACATTATATATCATCATCGCCGATCAAAGGGTGGACAAAACCTCATAGTATAGCAGACATTATATATCATCATCGCTGATCAAAGGGTGGACAAAACTCCATAATATAGCAGACATTATATATCATCATCGCTGATCAAAGGGTGGACATAAACCCATAGTATAGCCGACATTATATATCATCGCTGATCAAAGGGTGGACAAAACTCCATAGTATAGCAGACATTATATATCATCATGGCTGATCAAAGGGTGGACAAAACTCCATAGTATAGCAGACATTATATATCATCATCGCTGATCAAAGGATGGACATAAACCCATAGTATAGCAGACATTATATATCATCATCGCTGATCAAAGAGTGGACAAAACTCCATAGTATAGCAGACATTATATATCATCATCGCTGATCAAAGGATGGACAAAACCTCATAGTATAGCAGACATTATATATCATCATGGCTGATCAAAGGATGGACAAAACCTCATAGTATAGCAGACATTATATATCATCATCGCCGATCAAAGGGTGGACAAAACTCCATAGTATAGCAGACATTATATATCATCATCGCTGATCAAAGGGTGGACAAAACTCCATAGTATAGCAGACATTATATATCATCATCGCCGATCAAAAGATGGACAAAACCCCATAGTATAGCAGACATTATATATCATCATCGCTGATCAAAGGGTGGACAAAACTCCATAGTATAGCAGACATTATATATCATCATCGCTGATCAAAGGGTGGACAAAACTCCATAATATAGCAGACATTATATATCATCATCGCTGATCAAAGGGTGGACATAAACCCATAGTATAGCAGACATTATATATCATCATGGCTGATCAAAGGATGGACAAAACCTCATAGTATAGCAGACATTATATATCATCATCGCCGATCAAAGGGTGGACAAAACTCCATAGTATAGCAGACATTATATATCATCATCGCTGATCAAAGGGTGGACAAAACTCCATAGTATAGCAGACATTATATATCATCATCGCTGATCAAAGGGTGGACAAAACTCCATAGTATAACAGACATTATATATCATCATCGCTGATCAAAGGGTGGACAAAACTCCATAGTATAGCAGACATTATATATCATCATCGCTGATCAAAGGGTGGACACAACTCCATAGTATAGCAGACATTATATATCATCGCTGATCAAAGGGTGGACAAAACTCCATAGTATAGCAGACATTATATATCATCATCGCTGATCAAAGGGTGGACAGAACCTCATAGTATAGCAGACATTATATATCATCATCGCTGATCAAAGGATGGACATAAACCCATAGTATAGCAGACATTATATATCATCATCGCTGATCAAAGGATGGACAAAACTCCATAGTATAGCATACATTATATATCATCATCGCTGATCAAAGGGTGGACATAAACCCATAGTATAGCAGACATTATATTTCATCATGGCTGATCAAAGGATGGACAAAACCTCATAGTATAGCAGACATTATATATCATCATCGCTGATCAAAGGGTGGACATAAACTCCATAGTATAGCAAACATTATATATCATCATCGCTGATCAAAGGGTGGACAAAACTCCATAGTATAGCAGACATTATATATCATCATCGCTGATCAAAGGGTGGACAAAACTCCATAGTATAGCAGACATTATATATCATCATGGCTGATCAAAGGGTGGACAAAACTCCATAGTATAGCAGACATTATATATCATCATCGCCGATCAAAGGGTGGACAAAACCTCATAGTATAGCAGACATTATATATCATCATCGCTGATCAAAGGGTGGACAAAACTCCATAATATAGCAGACATTATATATCATCATCGCTGATCAAAGGGTGGACATAAACCCATAGTATAGCAGACATTATATATCATCATGGCTGATCAAAGGATGGACAAAACCTCATAGTATAGCAGACATTATATATCATCATCGCCGATCAAAGGGTGGACAAAACCTCATAGTATAGCAGACATTATATATCATCATCGCTGATCAAAGGGTGGACAAAACTCCATAGTATAGCAGACATTATATATCATCATCGCCGATCAAAAGATGGACAAAACTCCATAGTATAGCAGACATTATATATCATCATCGCTGATCAAAGGGTGGACAAAACTCCATAGTATAGCAGACATTATATATCATCATCGCTGATCAAAGGGTGGACAAAACTCCATAATATAGCAGACATTATATATCATCATCGCTGATCAAAGGGTGGACATAAACCCATAGTATAGCAGACATTATATATCATCATGGCTGATCAAAGGATGGACAAAACCTCATAGTATAGCAGACATTATATATCATCATCGCTGATCAAAGGGTGGACAAAACTCCATAGTATAGCAGACATTATATATCATCATCGCTGATCAAAGGGTGGACAAAACTCCATAGTATAGCAGACATTATATATCATCATCGCCGATTAAAAGATGGACAAAACTCCATAGTATAGCAGACATTATATATCATCATCGCTGATCAAAGGGTGGACAAAACTCCATAGTATAACAGACATTATATATCATCATCGCTGATCAAAGGGTGGACAAAACTCCATAGTATAGCAGACATTATATATCATCATCGCTGATCAAAGGGTGGACACAACTCCATAGTATAGCAGACATTATATATCATCGCTGATCAAAGGGTGGACAAAACTCCATAGTATAGCAGACATTATATATCATCATCGCTGATCAAAGGGTGGACAGAACCTCATAGTATAGCAGACATTATATATCATCATCGCTGATCAAAGGATGGACATAAACCCATAGTATAGCAGACATTATATATCATCATCGCTGATCAAAGGATGGACAAAACTCCATAGTATAGCATACATTATATATCATCATCGCTGATCAAAGGGTGGACATAAACCCATAGTATAGCAGACATTATATTTCATCATGGCTGATCAAAGGATGGACAAAACCTCATAGTATAGCAGACATTATATATCATCATCGCTGATCAAAGGGTGGACATAAACTCCATAGTATAGCAAACATTATATATCATCATCGCTGATCAAAGGGTGGACAAAACTCCATAGTATAGCAGACATTATATATCATCATCGCTGATCAAAGGGTGGACAAAACTCCATAGTATAGCAGACATTATATATCATCATCGCCGATCAAAGGGTGGACAAAACTCCATAGTATAGCAGACATTATATATCATCATCGCTGATCAAAGGATGGACAAAACTCCATAGTATAGCAGACATTATATATCATCATGGCTGATCAAAGGGTGGACAAAACTCCATAGTATAGCAGACATTATATATCATCATCGCTGATCAAAGGGTGGACAAAACTCCATAGTATAGCAGACATTATATATCATCATCGCCGATCAAAAGATGGACAAAACTCCATAGTATAGCAGACACTATATATCATCATCGCTGATCAAAGGGTGGACAAAACTCCATAGTATAACAGACATTATATATCATCATCGCTGATCAAAGGGTGGACAAAACCCCATAGTATAGCAGACATTATATATCATCATGGCTGATCAAAGGATGGACATAAACCCATAGTATAGCAGACATTATATATCATCATCGCTGATCAAAGGGTGGACATAAACCCATAGTATAGCAGACATTATATATCATCATCGCTGATCAAAGGATGGACATAAACCCATAGTATAGCAGACATTATATATCATCATCGCTGATCAAAGGGTGGACAAAACTCCATAGTATAGCAGACATTATATATCATCATGGCTGATCAAAGGATGGACAAAACCTCATAGTATAGCAGACATTATATATCATCATCGCTGATCAAAGGGTGGACAAAACTCCATAGTATAGCAGACATTATATATCATCATCGCTGATCAAAGGGTGGACAAAACTCCATAGTATAGCAGACATTATATATCATCATCGCTGATCAAAGGGTGGACAAAACTCCATAGTATAGCAGACATTATATATCATCATGGCTGATCAAAGGGTGGACAAAACTCCATAGTATAGCAGACATTATATATCATCATCGCCGATCAAAGGGTGGACAAAACTCCATAGTATAGCAGACATTATATATCATCATCGCTGATCAAAGGATGGACAAAACTCCATAGTATAGCAGACATTATATATCATCATCGCTGATCAAAAGATGGACAAAACTCCATAGTATAGCAGACATTATATATCATCATCGCTGATCAAAGGGTGGACAAAACTCCATAGTATAGCAGACATTATATATCATCATGGCTGATCAAAGGGTGGACAAAACTCCATAGTATAGCAGACATTATATATCATCATCGCTGATCAAAGGGTGGACAAAACTCCATAGTATAGCAGACATTATATATCATCATCGCCGATCAAAGGATGGACAAAACCTCATAGTATAGCAGACATTATATATCATCATCGCTGATCAAAGGGTGGACATAAACCCATAGTATAGCAGACATTATATATCATCATCGCTGATCAAAGGGTGGACAAAACTCCATAGTATAGCAGACATTATATATCATCATCGCCGATCAAAGGGTGGACATAAACCCATAGTATAGCAGACATTATATATCATCATCGCTGATCAAAGGGTGGACATAAACTCATAGCATAGCAGACATTATATATCATCATCGCTGATCAAAGGGTGGACAAAACCTCATAGTATAGCAGACATTATATATCATCATCGCTGATCAAAGGGTGGACATAAACCCATAGTATAGCAGACATTATATATCATCATCGCTGATCAAAGGATGGACAAAACCTCATAGTATAGCAGACATTATATATCATCATCGCTGATCAAAGGGTGGACAAAACTCCATAGTATAGCAGACATTATATATCATCATCGCTGATCAAAGGGTGGACAAAACTCCATAGTATAGCAGACATTATATATCATCATCGCTGATCAAAGGGTGGACAAAACTCCATAGTATAGCAGACATTATATATCATCATCGCTGATCAAAGGGTGGACAAAACTCCATAGTATAGCAGACATTATATATCATCATCGCTGATCAAAGGGTGGACAAAACTCCATAGTATAGCAGACATTATATATCATCATGGCTGATCAAAGGGTGGACAAAACCTCATAGTATAGCAGACATTATATATCATCATGGCTGATCAAAGGGTGGACAAAACTCCATAGTATAGCAGACATTATATATCATCATCGCTGATCAAAGGGTGGACAAAACCTCATAGTATAGCAGACATTATATATCATCATCGCCGATCAAAGGGTGGACAAAACTCCATAGTATAGCAGACATTATATATCATCATGGCTGATCAAAGGATGGACATAAACCCATAGTATAGCAGACATTATATATCATCATCGCTGATCAAAGGGTGGACAAAACTCCATAGTATAGCAGACATTATATATCATCATGGCTGATCAAAGGATGGACATAAACCCATAGTATAGCAGACATTATATATCATCATCGCTGATCAAAGGGTGGACAAAACTCCATAGTATAGCAGACATTATATATCATCATCGCTGATCAAAGGATGGACAAAACTCCATAGTATAGCAGACATTATATATCATCATCGCTGATCAAAGGGTGGACAAAACTCCATAGTATAGCAGACATTATATATCATCATGGCTGATCAAAGGGTGGACAAAACCTCATAGTATAGCAGACATTATATATCATCATGGCTGATCAAAGGGTGGACATAAACCCATAGTATAGCAGACATTATATATCATCATGGCTGATCAAAGGATGGACAAAACCCCATAGTATAGCAGACATTATATATCATCATCGCTGATTAAAGGGTGGACAAAACTCCATAGTATAGCAGACATTATATATCATCATCGCTGATCAAAGGATGGACAAAACTCCATAGTATAGCAGACATTATATATCATCATCGCTGATCAAAGGGTGGACAAAACTCCATAGTATAGCAGACATTATATATCATCATCGCTGATCAAAGGGTGGACAAAACCTCATAGTATAGCAGACATTATATATCATCATGGCTGATCAAAGGATGGACAAAACCTCATAGTATAGCAGACATTATATATCATCATCGCTGATCAAAGGATGGACAAAACTCCATAGTATAGCAGACATTATATATCATCATCGCTGATCAAAGGGTGGACAAAACTCCATAGTATAGCAGACATTATATATCATCATCGCTGATCAAAGGGTGGACAAAACTCCATAGTATAACAGACATTATATATCATCATCGCTGATCAAAGGGTGGACAAAACCTCATAGTATAGCAGACATTATATATCATCATGGCTGATCAAAGGGTGGACAAAACTCCATAGTATAGCAGACATTATATATCATCATCGCTGATCAAAGGGTGGACAAAACCTCATAGTATAGCAGACATTATATATCATCATGGCTGATCAAAGGGTGGACAAAACTCCATAGTATAGCAGACATTATATATCATCATCGCTGATCAAAGGGTGGACAAAACTCCATAGTATAGCAGACATTATATATCATCATGGCTGATCAAAGGATGGATAAAACTCCATAGTATAGCAGACATTATATATCATCATCGCTGATCAAAGGGTGGACAAAACTCCATAGTATAGCAGACATTATATATCATCATCGCTGATCAAAGGGTGGACAAAACTCCATAGTATAGCAGACATTATATATCATCATCGCTGATCAAAGGGTGGACAAAACTCCATAGTATAGCAGACATTATATATCATCATCGCTGATCAAAGGGTGGACACAACTCCATAGTATAGCAGACATTATATATCATCGCTGATCAAAGGGTGGACAAAACTCCATAGTATAGCAGACATTATATATCATCATCGCCGATCAAAGGGTGGACAAAACCTCATAGTATAGCAGACATTATATATCATCATCGCTGATCAAAGGATGGACATAAACCCATAGTATAGCAGACATTATATATCATCATGGCTGATCAAAGGGTGGACAGAACCTCATAGTATAGCAGACATTATATATCATCATCGCTGATCAAAGGATGGACAAAACTCCATAGTATAGCAAACATTATATATCATCATCGCTGATCAAAGGGTGGACAAAACTCCATAGTATAGCAGACATTATATATCATCATCGCCGATCAAAGGGTGGACATAAACCCATAGTATAGCAGACATTATATATCATCATCGCTGATCAAAGGGTGGACAAAACTCCATAGTATAGCAGACATTATATATCATCATGGCTGATCAAAGGGTGGACAAAACTCCATAGTATAGCAGACATTATATATCATCATCGCCGATCAAAGGGTGGACATAAACCCATAGTATAGCAGACATTATATATCATCATCGCTGATCAAAGGGTGGACAAAACTCCATAGTATAGCAGACATTATATATCATCATCGCCGATCAAAGGGTGGACATAAACCCATAGTATAGCAGACATTATATATCATCATCGCCGATCAAAGGGTGGACATAAACCCATAGTATAGCAGACATTATATATCATCATGGCTGATCAAAGGGTGGACAAAACTCCATAGTATAGCAGACATTATATATCATCATCGCCGATCAAAGGGTGGACAAAACCTCATAGTATAGCAGACATTATATATCATCATCGCTGATCAAAGGGTGGACAAAACTCCATAGTATAGCAGACATTATATATCATCATGGCTGATCAAAGGATGGACATAAACCCATAGTATAGCAGACATTATATATCATCATCGCTGATCAAAGGATGGACAAAACTCCATAGTATAGCAGACATTATATATCATCATCGCTGATCAAAGGATGGACATAAACCCATAGTATAGCAGACATTATATATCATCATGGCTGATCAAAGGGTGGACAGAACCTCATAGTATAGCAGACATTATATATCATCATCGCTGATCAAAGGATGGACAAAACTCCATAGTATAACAGACATTATATATCATCATCGCTGATCAAAGGGTGGACAAAACTCCATAGTATAGCAGACATTATATATCATCATCGCTGATCAAAGGGTGGACAAAACTCCATAGTATAGCAGACATTATATATCATCATCGCTGATCAAAGGGTGGACAAAACTCCATAGTATAGCAGACATTATATATCATCATCGCTGATCAAAGGGTGGACAAAACTCCATAGTATAGCAGACATTATATATAATCATCGCCGATCAAAGGGTGGACAAAACCCCATAGTATAGCAGACATTATATATCATCATCGCTGATCAAAGGGTGGACAAAACTCCATAGTATAGCAGACATTATATATCATCATGGCTGATCAAAGGGTGGACAAAACTCCATAGTATAGCAGACATTATATATCATCATCGCCGATCAAAGGGTGGACATAAACCCATAGTATAGCAGACATTATATATCATCATCGCTGATCAAAGGGTGGACAAAACTCCATAGTATAGCAGACATTATATATCATCATCGCCGATCAAAGGGTGGACATAAACCCATAGTATAGCAGACATTATATATCATCATCGCCGATCAAAGGGTGGACATAAACCCATAGTATAGCAGACATTATATATCATCATGGCTGATCAAAGGGTGGACAAAACTCCATAGTATAGCAGACATTATATATCATCATCGCCGATCAAAGGGTGGACAAAACCTCATAGTATAGCAGACATTATATATCATCATCGCTGATCAAAGGGTGGACAAAACTCCATAGTATAGCAGACATTATATATCATCATCGCTGATCAAAGGATGGACATAAACCCATAGTATAGCAGACATTATATATCATCATCGCTGATCAAAGGATGGACAAAACTCCATAGTATAGCAGACATTATATATCATCATCGCTGATCAAAGGATGGACATAAACCCATAGTATAGCAGACATTATATATCATCATGGCTGATCAAAGGGTGGACAGAACCTCATAGTATAGCAGACATTATATATCATCATCGCTGATCAAAGGATGGACAAAACTCCATAGTATAACAGACATTATATATCATCATCGCTGATCAAAGGGTGGACAAAACTCCATAGTATAGCAGACATTATATATCATCATCGCTGATCAAAGGGTGGACAAAACTCCATAGTATAGCAGACATTATATATCATCATCGCTGATCAAAGGGTGGACAAAACTCCATAGTATAGCAGACATTATATATCATCATCGCTGATCAAAGGGTGGACAAAACTCCATAGTATAGCAGACATTATATATAATCATCGCCGATCAAAGGGTGGACAAAACCCCATATTATAGCAGACATATCATCATGGCTGATCAAAGGGTGGACAAAACTCCATAGTATAGCAGACATTATATATCATCATCGCCGATCAAAGGGTGGACAAAACCCCATAGTATAGCAGACATTATATATCATCATCGCCGATCAAAGGGTGGACAAAACTCCATAATATAGCAGACATTATATATCATCATCGCTGATCAAAGGGTGGACAAAACTCCATAGTATAGCAGACATTATATATCATCATGGCTGATCAAAAGATGGACAAAACTCCATAGTATAGCAGACATTATATATCATCATCGCTGATCAAAGGGTGGACAAAACTCCATAGTATAGCAGACATTATATATCATCATCGCTGATCAAAGGGTGGACAAAACTCCATAGTATAGCAGACATTATATATCATCATCGCTGATCAAAGGGTGGACAAAACTCCATAGTATAGCAGACATTATATATAATCATCGCCGATCAAAGGGTGGACAAAACCCCATAGTATAGCAGACATATCATCATGGCTGATCAAAGGGTGGACAAAACTCCATAGTATAGCAGACATTATATATCATCATCGCCGATCAAAGGGTGGACAAAACTCCATAGTATAGCAGACATTATATATCATCATGGCTGATCAAAGGGTGGACAAAACTCCATAGTATAACAGACATTATATATCATCATGGCTGATCAAAGGGTGGACAAAACTCCATAGTATAGCAGACATTATATATCATCATGGCTGATCAAAGGGTGGACAAAACCTCATAGTATAGCAGACATTATATATCATCATGGCTGATCAAAGGGTGGACAAAACTCCATAGTATAGCAGACATTATATATCATCATGGCTGATCAAAGGGTGGACAAAACTCCATAGTATAGCAGACATTATATATCATCATCGCTGATCAAAGGATGGACATAAACCCATAGTATAGCAGACATTATATATCATCATGGCTGATCAAAGGATGGACAAAACTCCATAGTATAGCATACATTATATATCATCATCGCTGATCAAAGGGTGGACAAAACTCCATAGTATAGCAGACATTATATATCATCATCGCTGATCAAAGGGTGGACAAAACTCCATAGTATAGCAGACATTATATATCATCATCGCTGATCAAAGGGTGGACAAAACTCCATAGTATAGCAGACATTATATATCATCATCGCTGATCAAAGGATGGACATAAACCCATAGTATAGCAGACATTATATATCATCATCGCTGATCAAAGGGTGGACAAAACTCCATAGTATAGCAGACATTATATATCATCATCGCTGATCAAAGGATGGACATAAACCCATAGTATAGCAGACATTATATATCATCATCGCTGATCAAAGGATGGACATAAACCCATAGTATAGCAGACATTATATATCATCATCGCTGATCAAAGGATGGACATAAACCCATAGTATAGCAGACATTATATATCATCATCGCTGATCAAAGGGTGGACAAAACTCCATAGTATAGCAGACATTATATATCATCATCGCTGATCAAAGGGTGGACAAAACTCCATAGTATAGCAGACATTATATATCATCATGGCTGATCAAAGGGTGGACAAAACCTCATAGTATAGCAGACATTATATATCATCATGGCTGATCAAAGGGTGGACAAAACTCCATAGTATAGCAGACATTATATATCATCATGGCTGATCAAAGGGTGGACAAAACTCCATAGTATAGCAGACATTATATATCATCATGGCTGATCAAAGGGTGGACAAAACCTCATAGTATAGCAGACATTATATATCATCATGGCTGATCAAAGGGTGGACAAAACTCCATAGTATAGCAGACATTATATATCATCATGGCTGATCAAAGGGTGGACAAAACCTCATAGTATAGCAGACATTATATATCATCATGGCTGATCAAAGGGTGGACAAAACTCCATAGTATAGCAGACATTATATATCATCATGGCTGATCAAAGGGTGGACAAAACTCCATAGTATAGCAGACATTATATATCATCATCGCTGATCAAAGGGTGGACAAAACTCCATAGTATAGCAGACATTATATATCATCATCGCTGATCAAAGGATGGACATAAACCCATAGTATAGCAGACATTATATATCATCATCGCTGATCAAAGGGTGGACATAAACCCATAGTATAGCAGACATTATATATCATCATCGCTGATCAAAGGGTGGACAAAACTCCATAGTATAGCAGACATTATATATCATCATCGCTGATCAAAGGGTGGACAAAACCTCATAGTATAGCAGACATTATATATCATCATCGCTGATCAAAGGGTGGACAAAACTCCATAGTATAGCAAACATTATATATCATCATCGCTGATCAAAGGATGGACAAAACCTCATAGTATAGCAGACATTATATATCATCATCGCTGATCAAAGGGTGGACAAAACTCCATAGTATAGCAGACATTATATATCATCATCGCTGATCAAAGGGTGGACAAAACTCCATAGTATAGCAGACATTATATATCATCATCGCTGATCAAAGGGTGGACAAAACCCCATAGTATAGCAGACATTATATATCATCATCGCTGATCAAAGGGTGGACAAAACTCCATAGTATAACAGACATTATATATCATCATCGCTGATCAAAGGGTGGACAAAACTCCATAGTATAGCAGACATTATATATCATCATCGCTGATCAAAGGATGGACAAAACTCCATAGTATAGCAGACATTATATATCATCATGGCTGATCAAAGGGTGGACAAAACTCCATAGTATAGCAGACATTATATATCATCATCGCTGATCAAAGGGTGGACAAAACCCCATAGTATAGCAGACATTATATATCATCATCGCTGATCAAAGGATGGACAAAACCTCATAGTATAGCAGACATTATATATCATCATCGCTGATCAAAGGGTGGACAAAACTCCATAGTATAGCAGACATTATATATCATCATCGCTGATCAAAGGATGGACAAAACTCCATAGTATAGCAGACATTATATATCATCATCGCTGATCAAAGGATGGACATAAACCCATAGTATAGCAGACATTATATATCATCATCGCTGATCAAAGGGTGGACAAAACTCCATAGTATAGCAGACATTATATATCATCATCGCTGATCAAAGGATGGACAAAACCCCATAGTATAGCAGACATTATATATCATCATCGCTGATCAAAGGGTGGACAAAACTCCATAGTATAGCAGACATTATATATCATCATCGCTGATCAAAGGGTGGACAAAACTCCATAGTATAGCAGACATTATATATCATCATCGCTGATCAAAGGATGGACATAAACCCATAGTATAGCAGACATTATATATCATCATCGCTGATCAAAGGGTGGACAAAACTCCATAGTATAGCAGACATTATATATCATCATCGCTGATCAAAGGGTGGACATAAACCCATAGTATAGCAGACATTATATATCATCATGGCTGATCAAAGGGTGGACAAAACTCCATAGTATAACAGACATTATATATCATCATCGCTGATCAAAGGATGGACAAAACCCCATAGTATAGCAGACATTATATATCATCATCGCTGATCAAAGGGTGGACAAAACTCCATAGTATAGCAGACATTATATATCATCATCGCTGATCAAAGGATGGACAAAACTCCATAGTATAGCAGACATTATATATCATCATCGCTGATCAAAGGATGGACATAAACCCATAGTATAGCAGACATTATATATCATCATGGCTGATCAAAGGATGGACATAAACCCATAGTATAGCAGACATTATATATCATCATCGCTGATCAAAGGGTGGACAAAACTCCATAGTATAGCAGACATTATATATCATCATCGCTGATCAAAGGGTGGACATAAACCCATAGTATAGCCGACATTATATATCATCATGGCTGATCAAAGGGTGGACATAAACCCATAGTATAGCAGACATTATATATCATCATGGCTGATCAAAGGGTGGACATAAACCCATAGTATAGCAGACATTATATATCATCATGGCTGATCAAAGGGTGGACATAAACCCATAGTATAGCAGACATTATATATCATCATCGCTGATCAAAGGATGGACAAAACTCCATAGTATAGCAGACATTATATATCATCATCGCTGATCAAAGGGTGGACAAAACTCCATAGTATAGCAGACATTATATATCATCATGGCTGATCAAAGGATGGACATAAACCCATAGTATAGCAGACATTATATATCATCATCGCTGATCAAAGGGTGGACAAAACTCCATAGTATAGCAGACATTATATATCATCATCGCTGATCAAAGGGTGGACAAAACTCCATAGTATAGCAGACATTATATATCATCATCGCTGATCAAAGGGTGGACAAAACCTCATAGTATAGCAGACATTATATATCATCATCGCTGATCAAAGAGTGGACAAAACTCCATAGTATAACAGACATTATATATCATCATCGCTGATCAAAGGGTGGAAAAAACCCCATAGTATAGCATACATTATATATCATCATCGCTGATCAAAGGGTGGACATAAACCCATAGTATAGCAGACATTATATATCATCATGGCTGATCAAAGGATGGACAAAACCTCATAGTATAGCAGACATTATATATCATCATCGCTGATCAAAGGGTGGACATAAACTCCATAGTATAGCAGACATTATATATCATCATCGCTGATCAAAGGGTGGACAAAACTCCATAGTATAGCAGACATTATATATCATCATCGCTGATCAAAGGGTGGACAAAACCTCATAGTATAGCAGACATTATATATCATCATCGCTGATCAAAGGGTGGACATAAACCCATAGTATAGCAGACATTATATATCATCATCGCTGATCAAAGGGTGGACATAAACTCCATAGTATAGCAGACATTATATATCATCATCGCTGATCAAAGGATGGACAAAACTCCATAGTATAGCAGACATTATATATCATCATCGCTGATCAAAGGGTGGACAAAACTCCATAGTATAGCAGACATTATATATCATCATCGCTGATCAAAGGGTGGACAAAACTCCATAGTATAGCAGACATTATATATCATCATCGCCGATCAAAAGATGGACAAAACTCCATAGTATAGCAGACATTATATATCATCATCGCTGATCAAAGGGTGGACATAAACCCATAGTATAGCCGACATTATATATCATCATGGCTGATCAAAGGATGGACAAAACCTCATAGTATAGCAGACATTATATATCATCATCGCTGATCAAAGGGTGGACAAAACTCCATAGTATAGCAGACATTATATATCATCATCGCTGATCAAAGGGTGGACAAAACTCCATAGTATAGCAGACATTATATATCATCATCGCTGATCAAAGGGTGGACAAAACTCCATAGTATAGCAGACATTATATATCATCATCGCTGATCAAAGGGTGGACAAAACCTCATAGTATAGCAGACATTATATATCATCATCGCTGATCAAAGGATGGACATAAACCCATAGTATAGCAGACATTATATATCATCATCGCTGATCAAAGGATGGACAAAACTCCATAGTATAGCAGACATTATATATCATCATCGCTGATCAAAGGGTGGACAAAAAAAACTCCATAGTATAACAGACATTATATATCATCGTCGCTGATCAAAGGGTGGACAAAACCTCATAGTATAGCAGACATTATATATCATCATCGCTGATCAAAGGGTGGACAAAACCCCATAGTATAGCAGACATTATATATCATCATCGCTGATCAAAGGGTGGACAAAACTCCATAGTATAGCAGACATTATATATCATCATCGCTGATCAAAGGGTGGACATAAACCCATAGTATAGCAGACATTATATATCATCATCGCTGATCAAAGGGTGGACAAAACTCCATAGCATAGCAGACATTATATATCATCATCGCTGATCAAAGGGTGGACAAAACCTCATAGTATAGCAGACATTATATATCATCATCGCTGATCAAAGGGTGGACATAAACCCATAGTATAGCAGACATTATATATCATCATCGCTGATCAAAGGATGGACAAAACCTCATAGTATAGCAGACATTATATATCATCATCGCTGATCAAAGGGTGGACAAAACTCCATAATATAGCAGACATTATATATCATCATCGCTGATCAAAGGGTGGACATAAACCCATAGTATAGCAGACATTATATATCATCATCGCTGATCAAAGGATGGACAAAACTCCATAGTATAGCAGACATTATATATCATCATCGCTGATCAAAGGGTGGACAAAACTCCATAGTATAGCAGACATTATATATCATCATCGCTGATCAAAGGGTGGACAAAACCTCATAGTATAGCAGACATTATATATCATCATCGCTGATCAAAGGGTGGACAAAACCTCATAGTATAGCAGACATTATATATCATCATCGCTGATCAAAGGGTGGACAAAACCCCATAATATAGCAGACATTATATATCATCATCGCTGATCAAAGGGTGGACAAAACTCCATAGTATAGCAGACATTATATATCATCATCGCTGATCAAAGGATGGACAAAACTCCATAGTATAGCAGACATTATATATCATCATCGCTGATCAAAGGATGGACAAAACCTCATAGTATAGCAGACATTATATATCATCATGGCTGATCAAAGGATGGACAAAACTCCATAGTATAGCAGACATTATATATCATCATCGCTGATCAAAGGGTGGACAAAACTCCATAGTATAGCAGACATTATATATCATCATCGCTGATCAAAGGGTGGACAAAACTCCATAGTATAGCAGACATTATATATCATCATCGCCGATCAAAAGATGGACAAAACTCCATAGTATAGCAGACATTATATATCATCATCGCTGATCAAAGGGTGGACAAAACTCCATAGTATAACAGACATTATATATCATCATCGCTGATCAAAGGGTGGACAAAACTCCATAGTATAGCAGACATTATATATCATCATCGCTGATCAAAGGGTGGACACAACTCCATAGTATAGCAGACATTATATATCATCGCTGATCAAAGGGTGGACAAAACTCCATAGTATAGCAGACATTATATATCATCATCGCTGATCAAAGGGTGGACAGAACCTCATAGTATAGCAGACATTATATATCATCATCGCTGATCAAAGGATGGACATAAACCCATAGTATAGCAGACATTATATATCATCATCGCTGATCAAAGGATGGACAAAACTCCATAGTATAGCATACATTATATATCATCATCGCTGATCAAAGGGTGGACATAAACCCATAGTATAGCAGACATTATATTTCATCATGGCTGATCAAAGGATGGACAAAACCTCATAGTATAGCAGACATTATATATCATCATCGCTGATCAAAGGGTGGACATAAACTCCATAGTATAGCAGACACTATATATCATCATCGCTGATCAAAGGGTGGACAAAACTCCATAGTATAACAGACATTATATATCATCATCGCTGATCAAAGGGTGGACAAAACTCCATAGTATAGCAGACATTATATATCATCATCGCTGATCAAAGGGTGGACAAAACTCCATAGTATAGCAGACATTATATATCATCATCGCTGATCAAAGGGTGGACAAAACTCCATAGTATAGCAGACATTATATATCATCATCGCTGATCAAAGGGTGGACAAAACTCCATAGTATAGCAGACATTATATATCATCATCGCCGATCAAAAGATGGACAAAACTCCATAGTATAGCAGACACTATATATCATCATCGCTGATCAAAGGGTGGACAAAACTCCATAGTATAGCAGACATTATATATCATCATCGCTGATCAAAGGATGGACATAAACCCATAGTATAGCAGACATTATATATCATCATCGCTGATCAAAGGGTGGACAAAACCTCATAGTATAGCAGACATTATATATCATCATGGCTGATCAAAGGATGGACAAAACTCCATAGTATAGCATACATTATATATCATCATCGCTGATCAAAGGGTGGACATAAACCCATAGTATAGCAGACATTATATTTCATCATGGCTGATCAAAGGATGGACAAAACCTCATAGTATAGCAGACATTATATATCATCATCGCTGATCAAAGGGTGGACATAAACTCCATAGTATAGCAGACACTATATATCATCATCGCTGATCAAAGGGTGGACAAAACTCCATAGTATAACAGACATTATATATCATCATCGCTGATCAAAGGGTGGACAAAACTCCATAGTATAGCAGACATTATATATCATCATCGCTGATCAAAGGGTGGACAAAACTCCATAGTATAGCAGACATTATATATCATCATCGCTGATCAAAGGGTGGACAAAACTCCATAGTATAGCAGACATTATATATCATCATCGCTGATCAAAGGGTGGACAAAACTCCATAGTATAGCAGACATTATATATCATCATCGCTGATCAAAGGGTGGACAAAACTCCATAGTATAACAGACATTATATATCATCATCGCTGATCAAAGGGTGGACAAAACTCCATAGTATAGCAGACATTATATATCATCATCGCCGATCAAAAGATGGACAAAACTCCATAGTATAGCAGACACTATATATCATCATCGCTGATCAAAGGGTGGACAAAACTCCATAGTATAACAGACATTATATATCATCATCGCTGATCAAAGGGTGGACAAAACTCCATAGTATAGCAGACATTATATATCATCATCGCTGATCAAAGGATGGACAAAACTCCATAGTATAGCAGACATTATATATCATCATCGCTGATCAAAGGGTGGACAAAACTCCATAGTATAGCAGACATTATATATCATCATCGCTGATCAAAGGGTGGACAGAACCTCATAGTATAGCAGACATTATATATCATCATCGCTGATCAAAGGATGGACATAAACCCATAGTATAGCAGACATTATATATCATCATCGCTGATCAAAGGATGGACATAAACCCATAGTATAGCAGACATTATATATCATCATCGCTGATCAAAGGATGGACATAAACCCATAGTATAGCAGACATTATATATCATCATGGCTGATCAAAGGGTGGACAAAACTCCATAGTATAGCAGACATTATATATCATCATCGCTGATCAAAGGGTGGACATAAACCCATAGTATAGCAGACATTATATATCATCATCGCTGATCAAAGGATGGACAAAACTCCATAGTATAGCAGACATTATATATCATCATCGCTGATCAAAGGGTGGACATAAACCCATAGTATAGCCGACATTATATATCATCATGGCTGATCAAAGGATGGACAAAACCTCATAGTATAGCAGACATTATATATCATCATCGCTGATCAAAGGGTGGACATAAACTCCATAGTATAGCAGACATTATATATCATCATCGCTGATCAAAGGGTGGACAAAACTCCATAGTATAGCAGACATTATATATCATCATCGCTGATCAAAGGGTGGACAAAACTCCATAGTATAGCAGACATTATATATCATCATCGCTGATCAAAGGGTGGACAGAACCTCATAGTATAGCAGACATTATATATCATCATCGCTGATCAAAGGATGGACATAAACCCATAGTATAGCAGACATTATATATCATCATCGCTGATCAAAGGATGGACAAAACTCCATAGTATAGCATACATTATATATCATCATCGCTGATCAAAGGGTGGACATAAACCCATAGTATAGCAGACATTATATATCATCATGGCTGATCAAAGGATGGACAAAACCTCATAGTATAGCAGACATTATATATCATCATCGCTGATCAAAGGGTGGACATAAACTCCATAGTATAGCAGACATTATATATCATCATGGCTGATCAAAGGATGGACATAAACTCATAGCATAGCAGACATTATATATCATCATCGCTGATCAAAGGGTGGACAAAACTCCATAGTATAGCAGACATTATATATCATCATCGCTGATCAAAGGGTGGACAAAACTCCATAGTATAGCAGACATTATATATCATCATCGCTGATCAAAGGGTGGACAAAACTCCATAGTATAGCAGACATTATATATCATCATCGCTGATCAAAGGGTGGACATAAACCCATAGTATAGCCGACATTATATATCATCATGGCTGATCAAAGGATGGACAAAACCTCATAGTATAGCAGACATTATATATCATCATCGCTGATCAAAGGGTGGACAAAACTCCATAGTATAGCAGACATTATATATCATCATCGCTGATCAAAGGGTGGACAAAACTCCATAGTATAGCAGACATTATATATCATCATCGCTGATCAAAGGGTGGACAAAACTCCATAGTATAGCAGACATTATATATCATCATCGCTGATCAAAGGGTGGACAAAACCTCATAGTATAGCAGACATTATATATCATCATCGCTGATCAAAGGATGGACATAAACCCATAGTATAGCAGACATTATATATCATCATCGCTGATCAAAGGATGGACAAAACTCCATAGTATAGCAGACATTATATATCATCATCGCTGATCAAAGGGTGGACAAAAAAACTCCATAGTATAACAGACATTATATATCATCGTCGCTGATCAAAGGGTGGACAAAACCTCATAGTATAGCAGACATTATATATCATCATGGCTGATCAAAGGGTGGACAAAACTCCATAGTATAGCAGACATTATATATCATCATCGCTGATCAAAGGGTGGACAAAAAAACTCCATAGTATAACAGACATTATATATCATCGTCGCTGATCAAAGGGTGGACAAAACCTCATAGTATAGCAGACATTATATATCATCATGGCTGATCAAAGGATGGACAAAACTCCATAGTATAGCAGACATTATATATCATCATCGCTGATCAAAGGGTGGACAAAACTCCATAGTATAGCAGACATTATATATCATCATCGCTGATCAAAGGGTGGACAAAACTCCATAGTATAGCAGACATTATATATCATCATGGCTGATCAAAGGGTGGACAAAACTCCATAGTATAGCAGACATTATATATCATCATCGCCGATCAAAGGGTGGACAAAACCTCATAGTATAGCAGACATTATATATCATCATCGCCGATCAAAGGGTGGACAAAACTCCATAGTATAGCAGACATTATATATCATCATCGCCGATCAAAGGGTGGACAAAACTCCATAGTATAGCAGACATTATATATCATCATCGCTGATCAAAGGGTGGACAAAACTCCATAGTATAGCAGACATTATATATCATCATCGCCGATCAAAAGATGGACAAAACTCCATAGTATAGCAGACATTATATATCATCATCGCTGATCAAAGGGTGGACAAAACTCCATAGTATAGCAGACATTATATATCATCATCGCTGATCAAAGGGTGGACAAAACTCCATAGTATAGCAGACATTATATATCATCATCGCTGATCAAAGGGTGGACATAAACCCATAGTATAGCAGACATTATATATCATCATGGCTGATCAAAGGATGGACAAAACCTCATAGTATAGCAGACATTATATATCATCATCGCCGATCAAAGGGTGGACAAAACTCCATAGTATAGCAGACATTATATATCATCATCGCCGATCAAAGGGTGGACAAAACCTCATAGTATAGCAGACATTATATATCATCATCGCTGATCAAAGGATGGACATAAACCCATAGTATAGCAGACATTATATATCATCATCGCTGATCAAAGGGTGGACAAAACTCCATAGTATAGCAGACATTATATATCATCATCGCTGATCAAAGGGTGGACAAAACTCCATAGTATAGCAGACATTATATATCATCATCGCTGATCAAAGGGTGGACAAAACCTCATAGTATAGCAGACATTATATATCATCATCGCTGATCAAAGGATGGACATAAACCCATAGTATAGCAGACATTATATATCATCATCGCTGATCAAAGGATGGACAAAACTCCATAGTATAGCAGACATTATATATCATCATCGCTGATCAAAGGGTGGACAAAAAAAACTCCATAGTATAACAGACATTATATATCATCGTCGCTGATCAAAGGGTGGACAAAACCTCATAGTATAGCAGACATTATATATCATCATGGCTGATCAAAGGATGGACAAAACTCCATAGTATAGCAGACATTATATATCATCATCGCTGATCAAAGGGTGGACAAAACTCCATAGTATAGCAGACATTATATATCATCATCGCCGATCAAAGGGTGGACAAAACTCCATAGTATAGCAGACATTATATATCATCATGGCTGATCAAAGGGTGGACAAAACTCCATAGTATAGCAGACATTATATATCATCATCGCCGATCAAAGGGTGGACAAAACCTCATAGTATAGCAGACATTATATATCATCATCGCTGATCAAAGGGTGGACAAAACTCCATAATATAGCAGACATTATATATCATCATCGCTGATCAAAGGGTGGACATAAACCCATAGTATAGCCGACATTATATATCATCGCTGATCAAAGGGTGGACAAAACTCCATAGTATAGCAGACATTATATATCATCATGGCTGATCAAAGGGTGGACAAAACTCCATAGTATAGCAGACATTATATATCATCATCGCTGATCAAAGGATGGACATAAACCCATAGTATAGCAGACATTATATATCATCATCGCTGATCAAAGAGTGGACAAAACTCCATAGTATAGCAGACATTATATATCATCATCGCTGATCAAAGGATGGACAAAACCTCATAGTATAGCAGACATTATATATCATCATGGCTGATCAAAGGATGGACAAAACCTCATAGTATAGCAGACATTATATATCATCATCGCTGATCAAAGGGTGGACAAAACTCCATAGTATAGCAGACATTATATATCATCATCGCTGATCAAAGGGTGGACAAAACTCCATAGTATAGCAGACATTATATATCATCATCGCCGATCAAAAGATGGACAAAACTCCATAGTATAGCAGACATTATATATCATCATCGCTGATCAAAGGGTGGACAAAACTCCATAGTATAGCAGACATTATATATCATCATCGCTGATCAAAGGGTGGACAAAACTCCATAATATAGCAGACATTATATATCATCATCGCTGATCAAAGGGTGGACATAAACCCATAGTATAGCAGACATTATATATCATCATGGCTGATCAAAGGATGGACAAAACCTCATAGTATAGCAGACATTATATATCATCATCGCCGATCAAAGGGTGGACAAAACTCCATAGTATAGCAGACATTATATATCATCATCGCTGATCAAAGGGTGGACAAAACTCCATAGTATAGCAGACATTATATATCATCATCGCTGATCAAAGAGTGGACAAAACTCCATAGTATAACAGACATTATATATCATCATCGCTGATCAAAGGGTGGACAAAACTCCATAGTATAGCAGACATTATATATCATCATCGCTGATCAAAGGGTGGACACAACTCCATAGTATAGCAGACATTATATATCATCGCTGATCAAAGGGTGGACAAAACTCCATAGTATAGCAGACATTATATATCATCATCGCTGATCAAAGGGTGGACAGAACCTCATAGTATAGCAGACATTATATATCATCATCGCTGATCAAAGGATGGACATAAACCCATAGTATAGCAGACATTATATATCATCATCGCTGATCAAAGGATGGACAAAACTCCATAGTATAGCATACATTATATATCATCATCGCTGATCAAAGGGTGGACATAAACCCATAGTATAGCAGACATTATATTTCATCATGGCTGATCAAAGGATGGACAAAACCTCATAGTATAGCAGACATTATATATCATCATCGCTGATCAAAGGGTGGACATAAACTCCATAGTATAGCAAACATTATATATCATCATCGCTGATCAAAGGGTGGACAAAACTCCATAGTATAGCAGACATTATATATCATCATCGCTGATCAAAGGGTGGACAAAACTCCATAGTATAGCAGACATTATATATCATCATGGCTGATCAAAGGGTGGACAAAACTCCATAGTATAGCAGACATTATATATCATCATCGCCGATCAAAGGGTGGACAAAACCTCATAGTATAGCAGACATTATATATCATCATCGCTGATCAAAGGGTGGACAAAACTCCATAATATAGCAGACATTATATATCATCATCGCTGATCAAAGGGTGGACATAAACCCATAGTATAGCAGACATTATATATCATCATGGCTGATCAAAGGATGGACAAAACCTCATAGTATAGCAGACATTATATATCATCATCGCCGATCAAAGGGTGGACAAAACTCCATAGTATAGCAGACATTATATATCATCATCGCTGATCAAAGGGTGGACAAAACTCCATAGTATAGCAGACATTATATATCATCATCGCCGATCAAAAGATGGACAAAACTCCATAGTATAGCAGACATTATATATCATCATCGCTGATCAAAGGGTGGACAAAACTCCATAGTATAGCAGACATTATATATCATCATCGCTGATCAAAGGGTGGACAAAACTCCATAATATAGCAGACATTATATATCATCATCGCTGATCAAAGGGTGGACATAAACCCATAGTATAGCAGACATTATATATCATCATGGCTGATCAAAGGATGGACAAAACCTCATAGTATAGCAGACATTATATATCATCATCGCCGATCAAAGGGTGGACAAAACTCCATAGTATAGCAGACATTATATATCATCATCGCTGATCAAAGGGTGGACAAAACTCCATAGTATAGCAGACATTATATATCATCATCGCCGATCAAAAGATGGACAAAACTCCATAGTATAGCAGACATTATATATCATCATCGCTGATCAAAGGGTGGACAAAACTCCATAGTATAACAGACATTATATATCATCATCGCTGATCAAAGGGTGGACAAAACTCCATAGTATAGCAGACATTATATATCATCATCGCTGATCAAAGGGTGGACACAACTCCATAGTATAGCAGACATTATATATCATCGCTGATCAAAGGGTGGACAAAACTCCATAGTATAGCAGACATTATATATCATCATCGCTGATCAAAGGGTGGACAGAACCTCATAGTATAGCAGACATTATATATCATCATCGCTGATCAAAGGATGGACATAAACCCATAGTATAGCAGACATTATATATCATCATCGCTGATCAAAGGATGGACAAAACTCCATAGTATAGCATACATTATATATCATCATCGCTGATCAAAGGGTGGACATAAACCCATAGTATAGCAGACATTATATTTCATCATGGCTGATCAAAGGATGGACAAAACCTCATAGTATAGCAGACATTATATATCATCATCGCTGATCAAAGGGTGGACATAAACTCCATAGTATAGCAAACATTATATATCATCATCGCTGATCAAAGGGTGGACAAAACTCCATAGTATAGCAGACATTATATATCATCATCGCTGATCAAAGGGTGGACAAAACTCCATAGTATAGCAGACATTATATATCATCATCGCCGATCAAAGGGTGGACAAAACTCCATAGTATAGCAGACATTATATATCATCATCGCTGATCAAAGGATGGACAAAACTCCATAGTATAGCAGACATTATATATCATCATGGCTGATCAAAGGGTGGACAAAACTCCATAGTATAGCAGACATTATATATCATCATCGCTGATCAAAGGGTGGACAAAACTCCATAGTATAGCAGACATTATATATCATCATCGCCGATCAAAAGATGGACAAAACTCCATAGTATAGCAGACACTATATATCATCATCGCTGATCAAAGGGTGGACAAAACTCCATAGTATAACAGACATTATATATCATCATCGCTGATCAAAGGGTGGACAAAACCCCATAGTATAGCAGACATTATATATCATCATGGCTGATCAAAGGATGGACATAAACCCATAGTATAGCAGACATTATATATCATCATCGCTGATCAAAGGGTGGACATAAACCCATAGTATAGCAGACATTATATATCATCATCGCTGATCAAAGGATGGACATAAACCCATAGTATAGCAGACATTATATATCATCATCGCTGATCAAAGGGTGGACAAAACTCCATAGTATAGCAGACATTATATATCATCATGGCTGATCAAAGGATGGACAAAACCTCATAGTATAGCAGACATTATATATCATCATCGCTGATCAAAGGGTGGACAAAACTCCATAGTATAGCAGACATTATATATCATCATCGCTGATCAAAGAGTGGACAAAACCCCATAGTATAGCAGACATTATATATCATCATCGCTGATCAAAGGGTGGACAAAACTCCATAGTATAGCAGACATTATATATCATCATGGCTGATCAAAGGGTGGACAAAACTCCATAGTATAGCAGACATTATATATCATCATCGCCGATCAAAGGGTGGACAAAACTCCATAGTATAGCAGACATTATATATCATCATGGCTGATCAAAGGGTGGACAAAACTCCATAGTATAGCAGACATTATATATCATCATCGCTGATCAAAGGGTGGACAAAACTCCATAGTATAGCAGACATTATATATCATCATCGCCGATCAAAGGATGGACAAAACCTCATAGTATAGCAGACATTATATATCATCATCGCTGATCAAAGGGTGGACATAAACCCATAGTATAGCAGACATTATATATCATCATCGCTGATCAAAGGGTGGACAAAACTCCATAGTATAGCAGACATTATATATCATCATCGCTGATCAAAGGGTGGACAAAACTCCATAGTATAGCAGACATTATATATCATCATCGCTGATCAAAGGGTGGACAAAACTCCATAGTATAGCAGACATTATATATCATCATCGCTGATCAAAGGGTGGACAAAACTCCATAGTATAGCAGACATTATATATCATCATCGCTGATCAAAGGGTGGACAAAACTCCATAGTATAGCAGACATTATATATCATCATCGCTGATCAAAGGGTGGACAAAACTCCATAGTATAGCAGACATTATATATCATCATGGCTGATCAAAGGGTGGACAAAACCTCATAGTATAGCAGACATTATATATCATCATGGCTGATCAAAGGGTGGACAAAACTCCATAGTATAGCAGACATTATATATCATCATCGCTGATCAAAGGGTGGACAAAACCTCATAGTATAGCAGACATTATATATCATCATCGCCGATCAAAGGGTGGACAAAACTCCATAGTATAGCAGACATTATATATCATCATGGCTGATCAAAGGATGGACATAAACCCATAGTATAGCAGACATTATATATCATCATCGCTGATCAAAGGGTGGACAAAACTCCATAGTATAGCAGACATTATATATCATCATGGCTGATCAAAGGATGGACATAAACCCATAGTATAGCAGACATTATATATCATCATCGCTGATCAAAGGGTGGACAAAACTCCATAGTATAGCAGACATTATATATCATCATCGCTGATCAAAGGATGGACAAAACTCCATAGTATAGCAGACATTATATATCATCATCGCTGATCAAAGGGTGGACAAAACTCCATAGTATAGCAGACATTATATATCATCATGGCTGATCAAAGGGTGGACAAAACCTCATAGTATAGCAGACATTATATATCATCATGGCTGATCAAAGGGTGGACATAAACCCATAGTATAGCAGACATTATATATCATCATGGCTGATCAAAGGATGGACAAAACCCCATAGTATAGCAGACATTATATATCATCATCGCTGATTAAAGGGTGGACAAAACTCCATAGTATAGCAGACATTATATATCATCATCGCTGATCAAAGGATGGACAAAACTCCATAGTATAGCAGACATTATATATCATCATCGCTGATCAAAGGGTGGACAAAACTCCATAGTATAGCAGACATTATATATCATCATCGCTGATCAAAGGGTGGACAAAACCTCATAGTATAGCAGACATTATATATCATCATGGCTGATCAAAGGATGGACAAAACCTCATAGTATAGCAGACATTATATATCATCATCGCTGATCAAAGGATGGACAAAACTCCATAGTATAGCAGACATTATATATCATCATCGCTGATCAAAGGGTGGACAAAACTCCATAGTATAGCAGACATTATATATCATCATCGCTGATCAAAGGGTGGACAAAACTCCATAGTATAACAGACATTATATATCATCATCGCTGATCAAAGGGTGGACAAAACCTCATAGTATAGCAGACATTATATATCATCATGGCTGATCAAAGGGTGGACAAAACTCCATAGTATAGCAGACATTATATATCATCATCGCTGATCAAAGGGTGGACAAAACCTCATAGTATAGCAGACATTATATATCATCATGGCTGATCAAAGGGTGGACAAAACTCCATAGTATAGCAGACATTATATATCATCATCGCTGATCAAAGGGTGGACAAAACCCCATAGTATAGCAGACATTATATATCATCATGGCTGATCAAAGGATGGATAAAACTCCATAGTATAGCAGACATTATATATCATCATCGCTGATCAAAGGGTGGACAAAACTCCATAGTATAGCAGACATTATATATCATCATCGCTGATCAAAGGGTGGACAAAACTCCATAGTATAGCAGACATTATATATCATCATCGCTGATCAAAGGGTGGACAAAACTCCATAGTATAGCAGACATTATATATCATCATCGCTGATCAAAGGATGGACATAAACCCATAGTATAGCAGACATTTTATATCATCATGGCTGATCAAAGGGTAGACAAAACTCCATAGTATAGCAGACATTATATATCATCATCGCCGATCAAAGGGTGGACAAAACTCCATAGTATAGCAGACATTATATATCATCATCGCTGATCAAAGGGTGGACAAAACCTCATAGTATAGCAGACATTATATATCATCATGGCTGATCAAAGGGTGGACAAAACTCCATAGTATAGCAGACATTATATATCATCATCGCTGATCAAAGGGTGGACAAAACCCCATAGTATAGCAGACATTATATATCATCATGGCTGATCAAAGGATGGATAAAACTCCATAGTATAGCAGACATTATATATCATCATCGCTGATCAAAGGGTGGACAAAACTCCATAGTATAGCAGACATTATATATCATCATCGCTGATCAAAGGGTGGACAAAACCCCATAGTATAGCAGACATTATATATCATCATCGCTGATCAAAGGATGGACAAAACTCCATAGTATAGCAGACATTATATATCATCATCGCTGATCAAAGGGTGGACAAAACTCCATAGTATAACAGACATTATATATCATCATCGCTGATCAAAGGGTGGACAAAACTCCATAGTATAGCAGACATTATATATCATCATCGCTGATCAAAGGGTGGACAAAACCTCATAGTATAGCAGACATTATATATCATCATCGCTGATCAAAGGGTGGACATAAACCCATAGTATAGCAGACATTATATATCATCATCGCCGATCAAAGGGTGGACAAAACTCCATAGTATAGCAGACATTATATATCATCATCGCCGATCAAAGGGTGGACAAAACTCCATAGTATAGCAGACATTATATATCATCATCGCTGATCAAAGGATGGACATAAACCCATAGTATAGCAGACATTATATATCATCATCGCTGATCAAAGGATGGACAAAACTCCATAGTATAGCAGACATTATATATCATCATCGCTGATCAAAGGATGGACATAAACCCATAGTATAGCAGACATTATATATCATCATGGCTGATCAAAGGATGGACATAAACCCATAGTATAGCAGACATTATATATCATCATCGCTGATCAAAGGATGGACAAAACTCCATAGTATAGCAGACATTATATATCATCATCGCTGATCAAAGGGTGGACAAAACTCCATAGTATAGCAGACATTATATATCATCATCGCTGATCAAAGGGTGGACAAAACTCCATAGTATAGCATACATTATATATCATCATCGCTGATCAAAGGGTGGACAAAACTCCATAGTATAGCAGACATTATATATCATCATCGCTGATCAAAGGATGGACAAAACTCCATAGTATAGCAGACATTATATATCATCATCGCTGATCAAAGGGTGGACAAAACCTCATAGTATAGCAGACATTATATATCATCATCGCTGATCAAAGAGTGGACAAAACTCCATAGTATAACAGACATTATATATCATCATCGCTGATCAAAGGGTGGAAAAAACCCCATAGTATAGCATACATTATATATCATCATCGCTGATCAAAGGGTGGACAAAACTCCATAGTATAGCAGACATTATATATCATCATCGCTGATCAAAGGGTGGACAAAACTCCATAGTATAGCAGACATTATATATCATCATCGCTGATCTAAGGGTGGACAAAACCCCATAGTATAGCAGACATTATATATCATCATCGCTGATCAAAGAGTGGACAAAACTCCATAGTATAGCAGACATTATATATCATCATCGCTGATCAAAGGGTGGACAAAACTCCATAGTATAGCAGACATTATATATCATCATCGCTGATCAAAGGATGGACAAAACCCCATAGTATAGCAGACATTATATATCATCATCGCTGATCAAAGAGTGGACAAAACTCCATAGTATAGCAGACATTATATATCATCATCGCTGATCAAAGGGTGGACAAAACCTCATAGTATAGCAGACATTATATATCATCATCGCTGATCAAAGGGTGGACAAAACTCCATAGTATAGCAGACATTATATATCATCATCGCCGATCAAAGGGTGGACCAAACTCCATAGTATAGCAGACATTATATATCATCATCGCCGATCAAAGGGTGGACATAAACTCATAGCATAGCAGACATTATATATCATCATCGCTGATCAAAGGGTGGACAAAACTCCATAGTATAGTAGACATTATATATCATCATCGCTGATCAAAGGGTGGACAAAACTCCATAGTATAGCAGACATTATATATCATCATCGCTGATCAAAGGGTGGACAAAACCTCATAGTATAGCAGACATTATATATCATCATCGCCGATCAAAGGGTGGACAAAACTCCATAGTATAGCAGACATTATATATCATCATCGCTGATCAAAGGGTGGACAAAACTCCATAGTATAGCAGACATTATATATCATCATCGCTGATCAAAGAGTGGACAAAACCCCATAGTATAGCAGACATTATATATCATCATCGCTGATCAAAGGGTGGACAAAACTCCATAGTATAGCAGACATTATATATCATCATCGCTGATCAAAGGGTGGACAAAACTCCATAGTATAGCAGACATTATATATCATCATCGCTGATCAAAGGATGGACAAAACCCCATAGTATAGCAGACATTATATATCATCATCGCTGATCAAAGGGTGGACAAAACTCCATAGTATAGCAGACATTATATATCATCATCGCTGATCAAAGGGTGGACAAAACCCCATAGTATAGCAGACATTATATATCATCATCGCTGATCAAAGGGTGGACAAAACTCCATAGTATAGCAGACATTATATATCATCATCGCTGATCAAAGGGTGGACAAAACTCCATAGTATAACAGACATTATATATCATCATCGCTGATCAAAGGGTGGACAAAACTCCATAGTATAGCAGACATTATATATCATCATCGCTGATTAAAGGGTGGACAAAACTCCATAGTATAGCAGACATTATATATCATCATCGCTGATCAAAGGGTGGACAAAACTCCATAGTATAGCAGACATTATATATCATCATCGCTGATCAAAGAGTGGACAAAACTCCATAGTATAACAGACATTATATATCATCATCGCTGATCAAAGGGTGGACAAAACTCCATAGTATAGCAGACATTATATATCATCATCGCTGATCAAAGGGTGGACATAAACTCCATAGTATAGCAGACATTATATATCATCATGGCTGATCAAAGGGTGGACAAAACTCCATAGTATAACAGACATTATATATCATCATCGCTGATCAAAGGGTGGACAAAACTCCATAGTATAGCAGACATTATATATCATCATCGCTGATCAAAGGGTGGACATAAACTCCATAGTATAGCAGACATTATATATCATCATCGCTGATCAAAGGGTGGACAAAACTCCATAGTATAACAGACATTATATATCATCATCGCTGATCAAAGGGTGGACAAAACTCCATAGTATAGCAGACATTATATATCATCATCGCTGATCAAAGGGTGGACAAAACTCCATAGTATAACAGACATTATATATCATCATCGCTGATCAAAGGGTGGACAAAACTCCATAGTATAGCAGACATTATATATCATCATCGCTGATCAAAGGATGGACATAAACTCCATAGTATAGCAGACATTATATATCATCATCGCTGATCAAAGGGTGGACAAAACTCCATAGTATAGCAGACATTATATATCATCATCGCCGATCAAAGGGTGGACAAAACTCCATAGTATAGCAGACATTATATATCATCATCGCTGATCAAAGGGTGGACAAAACTCCATAGTATAGCAGACATTATATATCATCATCGCCGATCAAAGGGTGGACAAAACTCCATAGTATAGCAGACATTATATATCATCATCGCTGATCAAAGGGTGGACAAAACCTCATAGTATAGCAGACATTATATATCATCATCGCTGATCAAAGAGTGGACAAAACTCCATAGTATAGCAGACATTATATATCATCATCGCTGATCAAAGGGTGGACAAAACTCCATAGTATAGCAGACATTATATATCATCATCGCTGATCAAAGAGTGGACAAAACTCCATAGTATAGCAGACATTATATATCATCATCGCTGATCAAAGGGTGGACAAAACCTCATAGTATAGCAGACATTATATATCATCATCGCTGATCAAAGAGTGGACAAAACTCCATAGTATAGCAGACATTATATATCATCATCGCTGATCAAAGGGTGGACAAAACCTCATAGTATAGCAGACATTATATATCATCATCGCTGATCAAAGAGTGGACAAAACTCCATAGTATAGCAGACATTATATATCATCATCGCTGATCAAAGGGTGGACAAAACTCCATAGTATAGCAGACATTATATATCATCATCGCTGATCAAAGGGTGGACAAAACTCCATAGTATAGCAGACATTATATATCATCATCGCCGATCAAAGGGTGGACAAAACCTCATAGTATAGCATACATTATATATCATCATCGCTGATCAAAGGGTGGACAAAACTCCATAGTATAGCAGACATTATATATCATCATCGCTGATCAAAGGGTGGACAAAACCTCATAGTATAGCAGACATTATATATCATCATCGCCGATCAAAGGGTGGACAAAACTCCATAGTATAGCAGACATTATATATCATCATCGCCGATCAAAGGGTGGACAAAACTCCATAGTATAGCAGACATCATATATCATCATCGCTGATCAAAGGGTGGACAAAACTCCATAGTATAGCAGACATTATATATCATCATCCCTGATCAAAGAGTGGACAAAACCCCATAGTATAGCAGACATTATATATCATCATCGCTGATCAAAGGGTGGACATAAACCCATAGTATAGCAGACATTATATATCATCATGGCTGATCAAAGGGTGGACAAAACTCCATAGTATAGCAGACATTATATATCATCATCGCCGATCAAAGGGTGGACAAAACTCCATAGTATAGCAGACATTATATATCATCATCGCTGATCAAAGGGTGGACAAAACTCCATAGTATAGCAGACATTATATATCATCATCGCCGATCAAAGGATGGACAAAACTCCATAGTATAGCAGACATTATATATCATCATCGCTGATCAAAGGGTGGACAAAACTCCATAGTATAACAGACATTATATATCATCATCGCTGATCAAAGGGTGGACAAAACTCCATAGTATAGCAGACATTATATATCATCATCGCTGATCAAAGGGTGGACAAAACTCCATAGTATAGCAGACATTATATATCATCATCGCTGATCAAAGGGTGGACAAAACTCCATAGTATAGCAGACATTATATATCATCATCGCTGATCAAAGGATGGACAAAACTCCATAGTATAGCAGACATTATATATCATCATGGCTGATCAAAGGGTGGACAAAACTCCATAGTATAACAGACATTATATATCATCATCGCTGATCAAAGGGTGGACAAAACTCCATAGTATAGCAGACATTATATATCATCATCGCTGATCAAAGGGTGGACAAAACCTCATAGTATAGCAGACATTATATATCATCATCGCTGATCAAAGGATGGACATAAACCCATAGTATAGCAGACATTATATATCATCATCGCTGATCAAAGGGTGGACAAAACTCCATAGTATAGCAGACATTATATATAATCATCGCCGATCAAAGGGTGGACAAAACTCCATAGTATAGCAGACATTATATATCATCATCGCTGATCAAAGGATGGACAAAACTCCATAGTATAGCAGACATTATATATAATCATCGCTGATCAAAGGGTGGACAAAACCTCATAGTATAGCAGACATTATATATCATCATGGCTGATCAAAGGGTGGACAAAACTCCATAGTATAGCAGACATTATATATCATCATCGCTGATCAAAGGATGGACATAAACTCCATAGTATAGCAGACATTATATATCATCATCGCTGATCAAAGGGTGGACAAAACCTCATAGTATAGCAGACATTATATATCATCATGGCTGATCAAAGGGTGGACAAAACTCCATAGTATAGCAGACATTATATATCATCATCGCTGATCAAAGGGTGGACAAAACTCCATAGTATAGCAGACATTATATATCATCATCGCTGATCAAAGGGTGGACAAAACCTCATAGTATAGCATACATTATATATCATCATCGCTGATCAAAGGGTGGACAAAACTCCATAGTATAGCAGACATTATATATCATCATCGCCGATCAAAGGGTGGACAAAACTCCATAGTATAGCAGACATTATATATCATCATCGCTGATCAAAGGATGGACAAAACTCCATAGTATAGCAGACATTATATATCATCATCGCTGATCAAAGGGTGGACAAAACCTCATAGTATAGCAGACATTATATATCATCATCGCCGATCAAAGGGTGGACAAAACTCCATAGTATAGCAGACATTATATATCATCATCGCTGATCAAAGGGTGGACATAAACTCCATAGTATAGCAGACATTATATATCATCATCGCCGATCAAAGGGTGGACAAAACTCCATAGTATAGCAGACATTATATATCATCATCGCCGATCAAAGGGTGGACAAAACTCCATGGTATAGCAGACATTATATATAATCATCGCTGATCAAAGGATGGACAAAACTCCATAGTATAGCAGACATTATATATCATCATGGCTGATCAAAGGATGGACAAAACTCCATAGTATAGCAGACATTATATATCATCATCGCTGATCAAAGGGTGGACAAAACCCCATAGTATAGCAGACATTATATATCATCATGGCTGATCAAAGGATGGATAAAACTCCATAGTATAGCAGACATTATATATCATCATGGCTGATCAAAGTATGGATAAAACTCCATAGTATAGCAGACATTATATATCATCATCGCCGATCAAAGGGTAGACAAAACTCCATAGTATAGCAGACATTTTATATCATCATGGCTGATCAAAGGGTAGACAAAACTCCATAGTATAGCAGACATTATATATCATCATCGCCGATCAAAGGGTGGACAAAACTCCATAGTATAGCAGACATTATATATCATCATGGCTGATCAAAGGGTGGACAAAACTCCATAGTATAGCAGACATTATATATCATCATCGCCGATCAAAGGGTGCACAAAACTCCATAGTATAGCAGACATTATATATCATCATCGCTGATCAAAGAGTGGACAAAACTCCATAGTATAGCAGACATTATATATCATCATCGCTGATCAAAGGGTGGACAAAACTCCATAGTATAGCAGACATTATATATCATCATCGCTGATCAAATGATGGACAAAACTCCATAGTATAGCAGACATTATATATCATCATGGCTGATCAAAGGATGGACAAAACTCCATAGTATAGCAGACATTATATATCATCATCGCCGATCAAAGGGTGGACAAAACTCCATAGTATAGCAGACATTATATATCATCATCGCTGATCAAAGGGTGGACAAAACTCCATAGTATAGCAGACATTATATATCATCATCGCTGATCAAAGGGTGGACAAAACTCCATAGTATAGCAGACATTATATATCATCATGGCTGATCAAAGGATGGACAAAACTCCATAGTATAGCATACATTATATATCATCATCGCTGATCAAAGGGTGGACAAAACTCCATAGTATAGCAGACATTATATATCATCATGGCTGATCAAAGGGTGGACAAAACTCCATAGTATAGCAGACATTATATATCATCATCGCCGATCAAAGGGTGGACAAAACTCCATAGTATAGCAGACATTATATATCATCATCGCTGATCAAAGGGTGGACAAAACTCCATAGTATAGCAGACATTATATATCATCATCGCCGATCAAAAGATGGACAAAACTCCATAGTATAGCAGACATTATATATCATCATCGCTGATCAAAGGGTGGACAAAACTCCATAGTATAACAGACATTATATATCATCATCGCTGATCAAAGGGTGGACATAAACCCATAGTATAGCAGACATTATATATCATCATGGCTGATCAAAGGGTGGACAAAACTCCATAGTATAGCAGACATTATATATCATCATCGCCGATCAAAGGGTGGACAAAACTCCATAGTATAGCAGACATTATATATCATCATCGCTGATCAAAGGGTGGACAAAACTCCATAGTATAGCAGACATTATATATCATCATCGCTGATCAAAGGGTGGACAAAACTCCATAGTATAGCAGACATTATATATCATCATCGCTGATCAAAGGGTGGACAAAACTCCATAGTATAGCAGACATTATATATCATCATCGCTGATCAAAGGGTGGACAAAACCTCATAGTATAGCAGACATTATATATCATCATCGCTGATCAAAGGATGGACATAAACCCATAGTATAGCAGACATTATATATCATCATCGCTGATCAAAGGATGGACAAAACTCCATAGTATAGCATACATTATATATCATCATCGCTGATCAAAGGGTGGACATAAACCCATAGTATAGCAGACATTATATATCATCATGGCTGATCAAAGGATGGACAAAACCTCATAGTATAGCAGACATTATATATCATCATCGCTGATCAAAGGGTGGACAAAACTCCATAGTATAGCAGACATTATATATCATCATGGCTGATCAAAGGGTGGACAAAACCTCATAGTATAGCAGACATTATATATCATCATCGCTGATCAAAGGATGGACAAAACTCCATAGTATAGCATACATTATATATCATCATCGCTGATCAAAGGGTGGACATAAACCCATAGTATAGCAGACATTATATATCATCATGGCTGATCAAAGGATGGACAAAACCTCATAGTATAGCAGACATTATATATCATCATCGCTGATCAAAGGGTGGACATAAACCCATAGTATAGCAGACATTATATATCATCATGGCTGATCAAAGGATGGACAAAACTCCATAGTATAGCAGACATTATATATCATCATCGCTGATCAAAGGGTGGACAAAACTCCATAGTATAGCAGACATTATATATCATCATCGCCGATCAAAGGGTGGACAAAACTCCATAGTATAGCAGACATTATATATCATCATGGCTGATCAAAGGGTGGACAAAACTCCATAGTATAGCAGACATTATATATCATCATCGCCGATCAAAGGGTGGACAAAACTCCATAATATAGCAGACATTATATATCATCATCGCTGATCAAAGGGTGGACAAAACTCCATAGTATAGCAGACATTATATATCATCATGGCTGATCAAAGGATGGACAAAACCTCATAGTATAGCAGACATTATATATCATCATCGCTGATCAAAGGATGGACAAAACTCCATAGTATAGCAGACATTATATATCATCATCGCTGATCAAAGGGTGGACAAAACCTCATAGTATAGCAGACATTATATATCATCATCGCTGATCAAAGGGTGGACAAAACCCCATAGTATAGCAGACATTATATAGCATCATCGCTGATCAAAGGGTGGACAAAACCCCATAGTATAGCAGACATTATATATCATCATCGCTGATCAAAGGGTGGACAAAACTCCATAGTATAGCAGACATTATATATCATCATCGCTGATCAAAGGGTGGACAAAACTCCATAGTATAGCAGACATTATATATCATCATCGCTGATCAAAGGGTGGACAACACTCCATAGTATAACAGACATTATATATCATCATCGCTGATCAAAGGGTGGACAAAACCTCATAGTATAGCAGACATTATATATCATCATCGCTGATCAAAGGGTGGACAAAACCTCATAGTATAGCAGACATTATATATCATCATCGCTGATCAAAGGGTGGACAAAACCTCATAGTATAGCAGACATTATATAGCATCATCGCTGATCAAAGGGTGGACAAAACCCCATAGTATAGCAGACATTATATATCATCATCGCTGATCAAAGGGTGGACAAAACTCCATAGTATAGCAGACATTATATATCATCATCGCTGATCAAAGGGTGGACAAAACTCCATAGTATAGCAGACATTATATATCATCATCGCTGATCAAAGGGTGGACAACACTCCATAGTATAACAGACATTATATATCATCATCGCTGATCAAAGGGTGGACAAAACCTCATAGTATAGCAGACATTATATATCATCATCGCTGATCAAAGGATGGACATAAACCCATAGTATAGCAGACATTATATATCATCATGGCTGATCAAAGGGTGGACATAAACCCATAGTATAGCAGACATTATATATCATCATCGCTGATCAAAGGGTGGACATAAACCCATAGTATAGCAGACATTATATATCATCATGGCTGATCAAAGGATGGACAAAACTCCATAGTATAGCATACATTATATATCATAATCGCTGATCAAAGGGTGGACATAAACCCATAGTATAGCAGACATTATATATCATCATGGCTGATCAAAGGATGGACAAAACCTCATAGTATAGCAGACATTATATATCATCATCGCTGATCAAAGGGTGGACAAAACCTCATAGTATAGCAGACATTATATATCATCATCGCTGATCAAAGGGTGGACATAAACCCATAGTATAGCAGACATTATATATCATCATCGCTGATGAAAGGATGGACATAAACCCATAGTATAGCAGACATTATATATCATCATGGCTGATCAAAGGATGGACAAAACTCCATAGTATAGCAGACATTATATATCATCATCGCCGATCAAAGGGTGGACAAAACTCCATAATATAGCAGACATTATATATCATCATCGCCGATCAAAGGGTGGACAAAACTCCATAATATAACAGACATTATATATCATCATCGCCGATCAAAGGGTGGACAAAACTCCATAATATAGCAGACATTATATATCATCATCGCCGATCAAAGGGTGGACAAAACTCCATAATATAGCAGACATTATATATCATCATGGCTGATCAAAGGGTGGACAAAACTCCATAGTATAGCAGACATTATATATCATCATCGCTGATCAAAGGATGGACATAAACCCATAGTATAGCAGACATTATATATCATCATCGCTGATCAAAGGGTGGACAAAACTCCATAGTATAGCAGACATTATATATCATCATCGCCGATCAAAAGATGGACAAAACTCCATAGTATAGCAGACATTATATATCATCATGGCTGATCAAAGGATGGACAAAACTCCATAGTATAGCAGACATTATATATCATCATCGCCGATCAAAGGGTGGACAAAACTCCATAGTATAGCAGACATTATATATCATCATGGCTGATCAAAGGGTGGACAAAACTCCATAGTATAGCAGACATTATATATCATCATGGCTGATCAAAGGGTGGACAAAACTCCATAGTATAGCAGACATTATATATCATCATGGCTGATCAAAGGGTGGACAAAACTCCATAGTATAGCAGACATTATATATCATCATCGCTGATCAAAGGGTGGACAAAACTCCATAGTATAGCAGACATTATATATCATCATCGCTGATCAAAGGGTGGACAAAACTCCATAGTATAGCAGACATTATATATCATCATGGCTGATCAAAGGGTGGACAAAACTCCATAGTATAGCAGACATTATATATCATCATCGCTGATCAAAGGGTGGACAAAACTCCATAGTATAGCAGACATTATATATCATCATGGCTGATCAAAGGGTGGACAAAACTCCATAGTATAGCAGACATTATATATCATCATGGCTGATCAAAGGGTGGACAAAACTCCATAGTATAGCAGACATTATATATCATCATCGCTGATCAAAGGGTGGACAAAACTCCATAGTATAGCAGACATTATATATCATCATCGCTGATCAAAGGGTGGACAAAACTCCATAGTATAGCAGACATTATATATCATCATCGCTGATCAAAGGGTGGACAAAACTCCATAGTATAGCAGACATTATATATCATCATCGCTGATCAAAGGGTGGACAAAACTCCATAGTATAGCAGACATTATATATCATCATCGCTGATCAAAGGGTGGACAAAACTCCATAGTATAGCAGACATTATATATCATCATCGCTGATCAAAGGGTGGACAGAACCTCATAGTATAGCAGACATTATATATCATCATCGCTGATCAAAGGATGGACATAAACCCATAGTATAGCAGACATTATATATCATCATCGCTGATCAAAGGATGGACAAAACTCCATAGTATAGCAGACATTATATATCATCATCGCTGATCAAAGGGTGGACATAAACCCATAGTATAGCAGACATTATATATCATCATGGCTGATCAAAGGATGGACAAAACCTCATAGTATAGCAGACATTATATATCATCATCGCTGATCAAAGGATGGACATAAACTCCATAGTATAGCAGACATTATATATCATCATCGCTGATCAAAGGGTGGACAAAACTCCATAGTATAGCAGACATTATATATCATCATCGCTGATCAAAGGGTGGACAAAACTCCATAGTATAGCAGACATTATATATCATCATCGCTGATCAAAGGGTGGACAAAACTCCATAGTATAGCAGACATTATATATCATCATCGCTGATCAAAGGGTGGACAAAACTCCATAGTATAGCAGACATTATATATCATCATCGCCGATGAAAAGATGGACAAAACTCCATAGTATAGCAGACATTATATATCATCATCGCTGATCAAAGGGTGGACAAAACTCCATAGTATAACAGACATTATATATCATCATCGCTGATCAAAGGGTGGACAAAACTCCATAGTATAGCAGACATTATATATCATCATCGCTGATCAAAGGGTGGACAAAACTCCATAGTATAGCAGACATTATATATCATCATCGCTGATCAAAGGGTGGACAAAACTCCATAGTATAGCAGACATTATATATCATCATCGCTGATCAAAGGGTGGACAGAACCTCAAAGTATAGCAGACATTATATATCATCATCGCTGATCAAAGGATGGACATAAACCCATAGTATAGCAGACATTATATATCATCATCGCTGATCAAAGGATGGACAAAACTCCATAGTATAGCATACATTATATATCATCATCGCTGATCAAAGGGTGGACCTAAACCCATAGTATAGCAGACATTATATATCATCATGGCTGATCAAAGGATGGACAAAACCTCATAGTATAGCAGACATTATATATCATCATCGCTGATCAAAGGATGGACATAAACTCCATAGTATAGCAGACATTATATATCATCATGGCTGATCAAAGGATGGACATAAACCCATAGTATAGCAGACATTATATATCATCATCGCTGATCAAAGGATGGACAAAACTCCATAGTATAGCAGACATTATATATCATCATCGCTGATCAAAGGGTGGACATAAACCCATAGTATAGCCGACATTATATATCATCATGGCTGATCAAAGGATGGACAAAACCTCATAGTATAGCAGACATTATATATCATCATCGCTGATCAAAGGGTGGACATAAACTCCATAGTATAGCAGACATTATATATCATCATCGCTGATCAAAGGGTGGACAAAACTCCATAGTATAGCAGACATTATATATCATCATCGCTGATCAAAGGGTGGACAAAACCTCATAGTATAGCAGACATTATATATCATCATCGCTGATCAAAGGGTGGACAAAACCTCATAGTATAGCAGACATTATATATCATCATCGCTGATCAAAGGGTGGACAAAACTCCATAGTATAGCAGACATTATATATCATCATCGCTGATCAAAGGGTGGACATAAACCCATAGTATAGCAGACATTATATATCATCATCGCTGATCAAAGGATGGACAAAACTCCATAGTATAGCAGACATTATATATCATCATCGCTGATCAAAGGGTGGACAAAAAAAACTCCATAGTATAACAGACATTATATATCATCGTCGCTGATCAAAGGGTGGACAAAACCTCATAGTATAGCAGACATTATATATCATCATGGCTGATCAAAGGATGGACAAAACTCCATAGTATAGCAGACATTATATATCATCATCGCTGATCAAAGGGTGGACAAAACTCCATAGTATAGCAGACATTATATATCATCATCGCCGATCAAAGGGTGGACAAAACTCCATAGTATAGCAGACATTATATATCATCATGGCTGATCAAAGGGTGGACAAAACTCCATAGTATAGCAGACATTATATATCATCATCGCCGATCAAAGGGTGGACAAAACTCCATAATATAGCAGACATTATATATCATCATCGCTGATCAAAGGGTGGACAAAACTCCATAGTATAGCAGACATTATATATCACCATCGCCGATCAAAAGATGGACAAAACTCCATAGTATAGCAGACATTATATATCATCATGGCTGATCAAAGGGTGGACAAAACTCCATAGTATAGCAGACATTATATATCATCATCGCCGATCAAAGGGTGGACAAAACTCCATAGTATAGCAGACATTATATATCATCATCGCTGATCAAAGGGTGGACAAAACTCCATAGTATAGCAGACATTATATATCATCATCGCCGATCAAAAGATGGACAAAACTCCATAGTATAGCAGACATTATATATCATCATCGCTGATCAAAGGGTGGACAAAACTCCATAGTATAACAGACATTATATATCATCATCGCTGATCAAAGGGTGGACAAAACTCCATAGTATAGCAGACATTATATATCATCATCGCTGATCAAAGGGTGGACACAACTCCATAGTATAGCAGACATTATATATCATCGCTGATCAAAGGGTGGACAAAACTCCATAGTATAGCAGACATTATATATCATCATCGCTGATCAAAGGATGGACAAAACCTCATAGTATAGCAGACATTATATATCATCATCGCCGATCAAAGGATGGACATAAACCCATAGTATAGCAGACATTATATATCATCATGGCTGATCAAAGGATGGACAAAACTCCATAGTATAGCAGACATTATATATCATCATCGCTGATCAAAGGGTGGACAAAACTCCATAGTATAGCAGACATTATATATCATCATCGCTGATCAAAGGGTGGACAAAACTCCATAGTATAGCAGACATTATATATCATCATCGCTGATCAAAGGGTGGACAAAACTCCATTGTATAGCAGACATTATATATCATCATCGCCGATCAAAAGATGGACAAAACTCCATAGTATAGCAGACATTATATATCATCATCGCTGATCAAAGGGTGGACAAAACTCCATAGTATAACAGACATTATATATCATCATCGCTGATCAAAGGGTGGACAAAACTCCATAGTATAGCAGACATTATATATCATCATCGCTGATCAAAGGGTGGACAAAACTCCATAGTATAGCAGACATTATATATCATCATTGCTGATCAAAGGGTGGACAAAACTCCATAGTATAGCAGACATTATATATCATCATCGCTGATCAAAGGGTGGACAGAACCTCATAGTATAGCAGACATTATATATCATCATCGCTGATCAAAGGATGGACATAAACCCATAGTATAGCAGACATTATATATCATCATCGCTGATCAAAGGATGGACAAAACTCCATAGTATAGCAGACATTATATATCATCATCGCTGATCAAAGGGTGGACATAAACCCATAGTATAGCCGACATTATATATCATCATGGCTGATCAAAGGATGGACAAAACCTCATAGTATAGCAGACATTATATATCATCATCGCTGATCAAAGGGTGGACATAAACTCCATAGTATAGCAGACATTATATATCATCATCGCTGATCAAAGGGTGGACAAAACTCCATAGTATAGCAGACATTATATATCATCATCGCTGATCAAAGGGTGGACAAAACTCCATAGTATAGCAGACATTATATATCATCATGGCTGATCAAAGGGTGGACAAAACCTCATAGTATAGCAGACATTATATATCATCATCGCCGATCAAAGGGTGGACAAAACTCCATAGTATAGCAGACATTATATATCATCATCGCTGATCAAAGGGTGGACAAAACTCCATAGTATAGCAGACATTATATATCATCATCGCTGATCAAAGGATGGACAAAACTCCATAGTATAGCAGACATTATATATCATCATCGCTGATCAAAGGGTGGACATAAACCCATAGTATAGCCGACATTATATATCATCATGGCTGATCAAAGGATGGACAAAACCTCATAGTATAGCAGACATTATATATCATCATCGCTGATCAAAGGGTGGACATAAACTCCATAGTATAGCAGACATTATATATCATCATCGCTGATCAAAGGGTGGACAAAACTCCATAGTATAGCAGACATTATATATCATCATCGCTGATCAAAGGGTGGACAAAACTCCATAGTATAGCAGACATTATATATCATCATGGCTGATCAAAGGGTGGACAAAACCTCATAGTATAGCAGACATTATATATCATCATCGCCGATCAAAGGGTGGACAAAACTCCATAGTATAGCAGACATTATATATCATCATCGCTGATCAAAGGGTGGACAAAACTCCATAGTATAGCAGACATTATATATCATCATCGCTGATCAAAGGGTGGACAAAACTCCATAGTATAGCAGACATTATATATCATCATGGCTGATCAAAGGATGGACATAAACCCATAGTATAGCAGACATTATATATCATCATCGCTGATCAAAGGATGGACATAAACCCATAGTATAGCAGACATTATATATCATCATCGCTGATCAAAGGATGGACAAAACTCCATAGTATAGCATACATTATATATCATCATCGCTGATCAAAGGGTGGACAAAACCTCATAGTATAGCAGACATTATATATCATCATCGCTGATCAAAGGGTGGACAAAACCTCATAGTATAGCAGACATTATATATCATCATGGCTGATCAAAGGATGGACATAAACCCATAGTATAGCAGACATTATATATCATCATGGCTGATCAAAGGATGGACAAAACTCCATAGTATAGTAGACATTATATATCATCATCGCTGATCAAAGGGTGGACAAAACTCCATAGTATAGCAGACATTATATATCATCATCGCTGATCAAAGGATGGACATAAACCCATAGTATAGCAGACATTATATATCATCATCGCTGATCAAAGGGTGGACAAAACTCCATAGTATAGCAGACATTATATATCATCATGGCTGATCAAAGGATGGACAAAACCTCATAGTATAGCAGACATTATATATCATCATCGCCGATCAAAGGGTGGACAAAACTCCATAGTATAGCAGACATTATATATCATCATGGCTGATCAAAGGATGGACAAAACTCCATAGTATAGCAGACATTATATATCATCATCGCTGATCAAAGGGTGGACAAAACTCCATAGTATAACAGACATTATATATCATCATCGCTGATCAAAGGGTGGACAAAACTCCATAGTATAGCAGACATTATATATCATCATCGCTGATCAAAGGATGGACAAAACTCCATAGTATAGCATACATTATATATCATCATGGCTGATCAAAGGGTGGACATAAACCCATAGTATAGCAGACATTATATATCATCATCGCTGATCAAAGGATGGACATAAACCCATAGTATAGCAGACATTATATATCATCATCGCTGATCAAAGGGTGGACAAAACCTCATAGTATAGCAGACATTATATATCATCATCGCTGATCAAAGGGTGGACAAAACCTCATAGTATAGCAGACATTATATATCATCATCGCTGATCAAAGGGTGGACATAAACCCATAGTATAGTAGACATTATATATCATCATCGCCGATCAAAGGGTGGACAAAACTCCATAGTATAGCAGACATTATATATCATCATCGCTGATCAAAGGATGGACATAAACCCATAGTATAGCATACATTATATATCATCATCGCTGATCAAAGGGTGGACAAAACCTCATAGTATAGCAGACATTATATATCATCATCGCTGATCAAAGGGTGGACATAAACCCATAGTATAGTAGACATTATATATCATCATCGCCGATCAAAGGGTGGACAAAACTCCATAGTATAGCAGACATTATATATCATCATCGCTGATCAAAGGATGGACATAAACCCATAGTATAGCAGACATTATATATCATCATCGCTGATCAAAGGATGGACAAAACTCCATAGTATAGTAGACATTATATATCATCATCGCTGATCAAAGGGTGGACAAAACTCCATAGTATAGCAGACATTATATATCATCATCGCTGATCAAAGGATGGACATAAACCCATAGTATAGCAGACATTATATATCATCATCGCTGATCAAAGGGTGGACAAAACTCCATAGTATAGCAGACATTATATATCATCATGGCTGATCAAAGGGTGGACAAAACTCCATAGTATAGCAGACATTATATATCATCATCGCTGATCAAAGGGTGGACAAAACTCCATAGTATAGCAGACATTATATATCATCATCGCTGATCAAAGGATGGACATAAACCCATAGTATAGCAGACATTATATATCATCATCGCTGATCAAAGGGTGGACATAAACCCATAGTATAGCAGACATTATATATCATCATCGCTGATCAAAGGGTGGACAAAACTCCATAGTATAGCAGACATTATATATCATCATCGCTGATCAAAGGGTGGACATAAACTCATAGCATAGCAGACATATCATCACCGCTGATCAAAGGATGGACAAAAACTCGTAGTATAGCAGACATATCATCATGGCAGACCAAAGGATGGACATAAACTCATAGCATAATTTTTATGATTATATAAAAATGAAACAGAAAACATGCATATTAAATCATTGGTAGACATCAACATGATTTCTATGCTTATAATAAGTCATAACAAATAAAACATCATTAATGATACAGATACCTAATGCATAATAGTCTGCAGATATGCAATGGGAATTGTATGTTAACTTTTCCTGTCCTCAATACAAATCTTCATAAATAAATGTCGATTTTGTAAATACTTCTCAACCGATACACACTACAGTATATAAAAGTAATACAACATAATTATCTTGAACATGTATAAGGATGAATCAAACTAGAGGCTCCCAGGAGCCTGTATCGCTCACCTGAACCTGAAACCAAACAACCCTTTTTTATCCAGCTTTTCTTTCCTATAAGGAATTGCCCAACACTTCTGCAAAAGTCATTAATTTTGACCTTTTAAGGGAAATAACTCCTATAAGGAGGAGCTTTTGATGCTAAGAGGGAGAAGGGAGGTTCACTTCAAATTTGCTGTACCTGTTATATACTTTTTTAACTATCAGGTCGAAAACTCTCTTGACCCCTCCCCTCCCCCCCCCCCCATTTTCTGTTTTAATGGAGCAGAACAATTAAGCAATGCTAACTTTTTCTCTAGTTCTAAAAAATTTTCAAGATTTTGAGGCAAAAATGTCAAAAATAATCAATTTTGACAATTAAAGGGCAATAACTCCTATAAGGAGTCCTCATACAGCTTCAACCCAATGGAGTGTTTCGTAGAGCTTTTGATGCCAATGAAGGCATGTCTCTTCAGTTTTCCTGTATCTGTTATACCTTTTGAACTATAAGCCAAAAATTGTATTTTGACCCCCCCGTTCTTTTTTTAGCCATGGTGGCCATGTTGGTTATTCTGCAGCCATGGTTGGTGCAATCTTGGTTGAGGACATTTGACAGATGATGTGTACAAAATTTCAATGCAGTACTTTCAGTGGTTTCAGAGGAAATCAATTAAAACCGATTAAAATAAAAAGTTCAAGGGGAATAACTCTTCAACGGTTAATCAGACAATCTTGACTCTAAAGCCAATTGTGTAGCCCTCATAGAGCAGAACAATTAAGCAATACTTACTTTTTCTCTAGTTCTAATAATTTTCAAGATTTTGAGGCAAAAATGTCAAAAATAATCAATTTTGACAATTAAAGGGCAATAACTCCTATAAGGAGTCCTCATACAGCTTCAACCCAATGGAGTGTTTCGTAGAGCTTTTGATGCCAATGAAGGCATGTCTCTTCGGTTTTCCTGTATCTGTTATACCTTTTGAACTATAAGCCAAAAATTGTATTTTGACCCCCCCGTTCTTTTTTTAGCCATGGCGGCCATGTTGGTTAATCTGCAGCCATGGTTGGTGCAATCTTGGTTGAGGACATTTGACAGATGATGTGTACAAAATTTCAAAGCAGTACTTTCAGTGGTTTCAGAGGAAATCAATTAAAACCGATTAAAATAAAAAGTTCAAGGGGAATAACTCTTCAACGGTTAATCAGACAATCTTCACTCTAAAGCCAATTTTGTAGCCTTAATAGAGCAGAACAATTAAGCAATACTTACTTTTTCTCTAGTTCTAATAATTTTCAAGATTTTGAGGCAAAAATGGCAAAAATCATCAATTTCAACAATTAAAGGGCAATAACTCCTACAAGGAGTCGTCATACAACTTTGACCCAATGAAGCGTTTTGTAGAGCTTTTGATGCTTTAGAAGGAAGGTCTCTTTGGTTTTCCTGTATCTGTTATACTTTTTGAACTAGTCAAAAACTATATTTTGACCCCCTGTTCTATTTTTAGCCATGGCGGCCATGTTGGTTGGTCTGAGGCTATGATTTGTGCAAACTTGGTAGAGGACATTTTACTGATGATGTGTGCAAAGTTTCAAAGCAATCCCTTCAGTGGTTTTGGAGGAGAAGATTTTTAAAGAAAAGTTAACGACGACGACGACGGACGCCAAGTGATGGCAATAGCTCACATGACCCTTCGGGTCAGGTGAGCTAACAAAAAATGAACTATAAAGCACCAAAGAAATGTACTATAAAGCAGGAATTATTAAAATATTACACATCAGATATGCAACACTCGGAGCAGTTATTACATGTTTATAATGGACATATTTTGTGTATGTTATAGCCTATGTTCCAAAGGGGACTCCCATGCAACCAGTTGGTTCAATATTCTTAAATTCATTCAAAACCATTTCTAATGATCCATAAATAATCAATAATATCTGCCATATTTAGTCCTTGACATAAATATTAATAATCAATGGTCTTAGGACTGTGATGTTAGTCCTTGAAAACAGCATTAATATTCAATGGTCTTTGGTCTGTAATGAAGAATGAGTGGACCATCCTGAAACAAAACAAATAATATTAGAAGCTTTCTAGAATTCAACTAAATATGAAAAAATAACTAAAACACATCAATACTTCTAACAAGCGTTATTAATGCTTAAAACTTGATCAAGCCAGAACTTTGTATCCTTAGGTTGAAGAAAGTTATATGTTTAATGACAGCATATACTGTAAATTCGAAAATTATTGTGTGCATTTATTATTGCGATTCGGGGACCCCCTCAAAAAATGTGAGTTCATATTTTTGCGATTGGCTGAGGTAGCAAAAAATGCAATGACAAATGAATGAATTGTTACTCGGTAATTATCAGTTTGTCGTTAAAATGTTTGTTGTCTGTAAAAAAATGCTCTGCACCAAACGGAAAACACATTTGATTTTCTAAAAGTGATTTACCTCTGTTGAAGATAAGAACTGAGATGATTTGTGTGTGTACTGAGGTTATCTGTTTACTTCAAAGAGAAATCAATTGTGTTGTAATTATCGTGTTCAAATTAAATGGCTATGGTAGGGCTTTACAGATGGTTTATGTATGCACGATAAGTTTTGTGATTCTGTCCATGGATGCACTAAAGTATAGGCCGAATTTGACTGCAGTTATAATCCGAAGTTAGTTTTGTGATTTGTCGGATTAACTGCAGAATTCAGTCCTATTGCTCACAACATGGCAAATAACAAATTCTAACTTCTGTCTATTTATACAAAATTCAAACATAATATTCATCTTCTTTACGTTATTAAAGCTTAAGACAATGCGAAACTAACGGGAAACGATCTTGAAGAAATTTCTTTTTTAGTCTTTGAAGATGCACATGGAAAATGCTATGTTGATCATTTTTCTGTATATGGATAATGTGACCTAATTTTATTATAAATGTGCTAATATGCATACTATAAGAACCATTCCGTAGTAAGAATCGGGAAATTTACATATGTGTTACACAAGATGCAACACGTCATTCAGTTTCGGGTTTCTCGATGTTTTTCATGTAGTAAACATAATTAAAAAGAGACATGAATGTCAATTAATACACAACTCGCAGCGGGTTATTAAAAACGACAATAACGATCATCACGTATCAAAAATGATAGATTTTAAACACGAAACCAATAAATAAATGGTGACATTGTGGAAAGACATCAAGATAGACCATGTCTGATTGTATATGCAACTTTTTTTGGACATCAAAGTGCTGAGTAATTCACTCCTGCTCTGCTACATTGCGAGTAATGGGACTAAATTCGTACCCTCGCCAAAAAAACAAAAAAAACATGAGGGTACCATTATTCGTTCTAACTAAAGTAGAATTGTGATGTTTAATTTTTGTGATCACAGAATGATTGCATTATTCGCAATAATATAAACATCGCAAAATTTTCTGAATTTACAGTACTTCAAGATGTTACATTCTCACAACTTGTCCCAAAACTATGAGGTTTTAGGGACAGACCATTTAACTTGAAGAGGGGGGGGGGGGGGCCTTGGTTTTTTGTTTTGGTCAGAATATTTATTTTTTTAAGGCGTCGCGACATAATATAATTTTTTTTCATTATAAGCATTATTTTATATAGCAAAAATCCTTCTTCAGAATTTTTCTTTATTATCCTCTGCTTCTAAAATATTTTTTTCATCAAAAATCATTTTCAAAATATTTTTTTAGGAAAAAACCAAGGCCCCCCCCCCATCCCTGCAAGTTAAATGGTCGGCCCCTTATGCCATATTAGTATATTTTTCCGCTATATCATCGCATCAAGTTATAATTGGGGTGGAACCTGGAGTACCTGCTATGGACCCAACCTTTCAAAGGAACCTGGAGTACCTGCTATGGACCCAACCTTTCAAAGGAACCTGGAGTACCTGCTATGGACCCAACCTTTCAAAGGAACCTGGAGTACCTGCTATGGACCCAACCTTTCAAAGGAACCTGGAGTACCTGCTGTGGACCCAACCTTCCAAAGGAACCTGGAGTACCTGCTGTGGACCCAACCTTTCAAAGGAACCTGGAGTACCTGCTGTGGACCCAACCTTCCAAAGAAACCTGGATTACCTGCTGTGGACCCAATCTTCCACAGGAACCCAGATTACCTGCTGGTGACCCAACCTTTCAAAGGAACCTGGAGTACCTGCTTTGACCCAAACTTTCACAGGAACCCAGATTACCTGCTGGTGACCCAACCTTCAAAAAGAACCTGGAATACCTGCTGTGGACCCAACCTTCCAAAGGAACCTGGAGTACCTGCTGTGGCCCCAACCTTCAACAGGAACCTGGAGTACATGCTGTGGACCCAACCTTCCACAAGAACCTGGAGTACCTTCTGTGAACCTGGAGTACATGCTGTGTACCCAACGTTCCACATGAACTCGGAGTACTTACTGAGGACCTAACCTTCCACAGGAACCCAGATTACATGCTGTGGCCCCAACCTTCCACAGGAACCTGGAGGACATACTGTGGGCCCAACCTTCCACAAGAACCTGGAGTACATGCTGTGAACCTGGAGTACTTTCTGTAAACCTGGAGTACCTTCTGTGAACCTGGAGTAAATGCTGTGGACCCAACCTACCACAGGAAACCGGAGTACATGCTGTGGACCCAACCTTCCACAAGAACATGGAGTACATGCTGTGGATCCAACCTTCCACAGGAACCCAGATTATATGCTGTGGACCCAACATTCCACAGGAACCCAGATTATATGCTGTGGACCCAACCTTCCACAAGAACCTGAAGTACATGCTGTGGACCCAACCTTCCACAGGAAAACTAGCAATCCATGTCAATGTAGAGTTAAGTTTAAGTTGCCAAAGACAGGCTCGAACTTACAACCTATTGCTGACACATCAGTAATCAATATTAGATAGCTCACTACACCCCAGGTCCACAAATCAGAAAATGCATATATTTCACTCCTGTTAGTATCTGTGTATTGGATTGGCTGATAGACATCACCTGGTGACATATATTTTCTATACATAGTCAGTAGATTGTATACAATCAGTTGATAAGAGTGTTCTTGTAGACATTGAAACAGATTTAAAATAATTTTGCCTGAATTCCGATGTTTTAGGACAGTCAGCAGGATATATTCCTTACAGAGGCAGTTTTATATAAAATTTATTTAACTTAGGCCAGCAACTGCCTCTGTAACAAATTATGTGGAGACAAAAATATTATGTTCAAGACAATGTACAGAGACAATGTACAGTATCAACTGCCTCTGTAACAAATTATGTGGTGTATAAATATTATGTTCCAAGTAATCAAAGACAATGTACAGTATCAGATAAGGATTAATAATAACCTTTTGTCTCTTCCTAGTAACAGCAACAAATTTTAATGTATGATATTTTCCTAGAAGTTCATCATTACATAATATCTCTATCTGCAAAAGAAAAACAAACAATCACATCACAACACTGAAATTTGTGTGACTTCTACAGTAAAAGAATTTGTTTACATTTAAACAATGATTGACAAATAAAAAGAGAAACCAAAAAACAAGCCTAAGATAGTTGATGCTATCAGGAGTATACAAGACACTGTAACCAACAGCAACAGTGATATAATTCATGGTATCAGGAATGTACAAGATACTGTAACTAACAGCAACAGTGATATAATTCATGGTATCAGGAAAGTACAAGATACTGTAACCAATAACAACAGCGATATAGTCATTAGTATTAGGAATGAACAAGATACTGTAACTTATAGCATCAGATCAATGGACCGCCCAAGGTCGTTAGGTTGTCGGCGTAGGACGTTAAAAACTCCCCCAAGTCAGGTATCAGGAGTGTACAAGATAATGTAACCAATGGCAACAGTGAGATAGTCAATAGTATCAGGAATGTACAAACAAACAAAACATATTTATAACATATTAAATATGTATATTTCACAAAAGAAAATCTATTTATTCATATTTCTTGCTCAAATATTCTATAAAATAGAAAGGTATGAAGGAGTTCCTATCAAAAATATTCATTTGGTCCACACTTAGATTATTGTTGCAAGTTAACTGATATGTCTGTAGTGTTTACTTACATCTGTAAATCTAGTCATATCATTGTACAATTTTAGTGCAATAAATTTCTTCAGATGACTAACGGTAGCTTGCGATGACAAACGTAAAAATTTTCTGCGTAGACTTTTCATTTCTGAGTCTTGTCCTTCAAGGCAAATATTTATTTGTTCATCGTTTCGATGATAATCACAGTTTTCTTCTTTTTCTACTGGTTCTTTTTTAATGTCAGCTTCATTGAGCAAAGGCTCATCTGAAATTAAAATATTGGTGTAACATGTTACATTTATTTGAAGTCCATTTTATGCTCATATGTCCATTAGGATCTAGTTAATGGTCTCCAATAAATGGTCTTTGACTCGCAATATTTTGGTCCTATGCAAAGTAAGTTACATTTTTGATAATGTTAATATCTCTTGTAATTATGTGACCATCAGGGTTATATAGAAGTAGTCTGGAGTCAATAAAAATGTTCTACAATACCGATTTAATACTAAATCACAGATTTCTTTCAACAGTGAGATTTGTCTATGTACAAATCACCAAACTTCTAGTGTAATATGATTTATTGGTCAACATCCTAGTGTAATATGATTTATTGGTCAAACTCATAGTGTAATATGATTTATTGTCAAACTCCTAGTGTAATATGATTTATTGGTCAACATCCTAGTGTAATATGATTTATTGGTCAACATCCTGTAATATGATTTATTGGTCAACATCCTAGTGTAATATGATTTATTGGTCAACATCCTAGTGTAATATGATTTATTGGTCAAACTCCTAGTGTAATATGATTTATTGGTCAACATCCTAGTGTAATATGATTTATTGGTCAACATCCTAGTGTAATATGATTTATTGGTCAAACTCCTAGTGTAATATGATTTATTGGTCAACATTCTAGTGTAATATGATTTATTGGTCAAACTCATAGTGTAATATGATTTATTGTCAAACTCCTAGTGTAATATGATTTATTGGTCAACATCCTAGTGTAATATGATTTATTGGTCAAACTCATAGTGTAATATGATTTATTGTCAAACTCCTAGTGTAATATGATTTATTGGTCAACATCCTAGTGTAATATGATTTATTGGTCAACATCCTGTAATATGATTTATTGGTCAAAATCCTAGTGTAATATGATTTATTGGTCAACATCCTAGTGTAATATGATTTATTGGTCAACATCCTGTAATATGATTTATTGGTCAACATCCTAGTGTAATATGATTTATTGGTCAACATCCTAGTGTAATATGATTTATTGGTCAACATCCTGTAATATGATTTATTGGTCAACATCCTGTAATATGATTTATTGGTCAAACTCATAGTGTAATATGATTTATTGGTCAACATCCTAGTGTAATATGATTTATTGGTCAACATCCTAGTGTAATATGATTTATTGGTCAACATCCAAGTGTAATATGATTTATTGTCAAACTCCTAGTGTAATATGATTTATTGGTCAACATCCTAGTGTAATATGATTTATTGGTCAACATCCTGTAATATGATTTATTGGTCAAAATCCTAGTGTAATATGATTTATTGGTCAACATCCTAGTGTAATATGATTTATTGGTCAACATCCTGTAATATGGTTTATTGGTCAAACTCCTAGTGTAATATGATTTATTGGTCAAATTCATAGTGTAATATGATTTATTGGTCAAACTCCTAGTGTAATATGATTTATTGGTCAACATCCTAGTGTAATATGATTTATTGGTCAAACTCATAGTGTAATATGATTTATTGGTCAACATCCTAGTGTAATATGATTTATTGGTCAACATCCTAGTGTAATATGATTTATTGGTCAACATCCAAGTGTAATATGATTTATTGGTCAAACTCATAGTGTAATATGATTTATTGGTCAAACTCATAGTGTAATATGATTTATTGGTCAACATCCTAGTGTAATATGATTTATTGGTCAAACTCCTAGTGTAATATGATTTATTGGTCAACATCCTAGTGTAATATGATTTATTGGTCAAACTCATAGTGTAATATGATTTATTGTCAAACTCCTAGTGTAATATGATTTATTGTCAAACTCCTAGTGTAATATGATTTATTGGTCAACATCCTAGTGTAATATGATTTATTGGTCAACATCCTGTAATATGATTTATTGGTCAACATCCTAGTGTAATATGATTTATTGGTCAACATCCTAGTGTAATATGATTTATTGGTCAAACTCCTAGTGTAATATGATTTATTGGTCAACATCCTAGTGTAATATGATTTATTGGTCAAACTCATAGTGTAATATGATTTATTGTCAAACTCCTAGTGTAATATGATTTATTGGTCAACATCCTAGTGTAATATGATTTATTGGTCAACATCCTGTAATATGATTTATTGGTCAAAATCCTAGTGTAATATGATTTATTGGTCAACATCCTAGTGTAATATGATTTATTGGTCAACATCCTGTAATATGATTTATTGGTCAACATCCTAGTGTAATATGATTTATTGACAAACTCATAGTGTAATATGATTTATTGGTCAACATCCTAGTGTAATATGATTTATTGGTCAACATCCTAGTGTGATATGATTTATTGGTCAACATCCTAGTGTAATATGATTTATTGGTCAAACTCCTAGTGTAATATGATTAATTGGTCAAACTCCTAGTGTAATATGATTTATTGGTCAACATCCTAGTGTAATATGATTCATTGGTCAACATCCTAGTGTGATATGATTTATTGGTCAACATCCTAGTGTTATATGATTAATTGGTCATACTCCTAGTGTAATATGATTAATTTGTCAAACTCCTAGTGTAATATAATTTATTGATCAACATCCTAGTGTAATATGATTTATTGGTCAAACTCCTAGTGTAATATGATTTATTGGTCAACATCCTAGTGTAATATGATTTATTGGTCAACATCCTAGTGTAATATGATTTATTGGTCAAACTCCTAGTGTAATATGATTTATTGGTCAACATCCTAGTGTAATATGATTTATTGGTCAAACTCATAGTGTAATATGATTTATTGTCAAACTCCTAGTGTAATATGATTTATTGGTCAACATCCTAGTGTAATATGATTTATTGGTCAACATCCTGTAATATGATTTATTGGTCAAAATCCTAGTGTAATATGATTTATTGGTCAACATCCTAGTGTAATATGATTTATTGGTCAACATCCTGTAATATGATTTATTGGTCAACATCCTAGTGTAATATGATTTTTTGACAAACTCATAGTGTAATATGATTTATTGGTCAACATCCTGGTGTAATATGATTTATTGGTCAACATCCTAGTGTGATATGATTTATTGGTCAACATCCTAGTGTAATATGATTTATTGGTCAAACTCCTAGTGTAATATGATTAATTGGTCAAACTCCTAGTGTAATATGATTTATTGGTCAACATCCTAGTGTAATATGATTTATTGGTCAACATCCTAGTGTGATATGATTTATTGGTCAACATCCTAGTGTAATACGATTAATTGGTCATACTCCTAGTGTAATATGATTAATTGGTCAAACTCCTAGTGTAATATAATTTATTGATCAACATCCTAGTGTAATATGATTTATTGGTCAAAATCCTAGTGTAATATGATTTATTGGTCAACATCCTAGTGTAATATGATTTATTGGTCAACATCCTAGTGTAATATGATTAATTGGTCAAACTCCTAGTGTAATATGATTTATTGGTCAACATCCTAGTGTAATATGATTTATTGGTCAACATCCTAGTGTGATATGATTTATTGGTCAACATCCTAGTGTTATATGATTAATTGGTCATACTCCTAGTGTAATATGATTAATTGGTCAAACTCCTAGTGTAATATAATTTATTGATCAACATCCTAGTGTAATATGATTTATTGGTCAAACTCCTAGTGTAATATGATTTATTGGTCAACATCCTAGTGTAATATGATTTATTGGTCAACATCCTAGTGTAATATGATTTATTGGTCAAACTCCTAGTGTAATATGATTTATTGGTCAACATCCTAGTGTAATATGATTTATTGGTCAAACTCATAGTGTAATATGATTTATTGTCAAACTCCTAGTGTAATATGATTTATTGGTCAACATCCTAGTGTAATATGATTTATTGGTCAACATCCTGTAATATGATTTATTGGTCAAAATCCTAGTGTAATATGATTTATTGGTCAACATCCTAGTGTAATATGATTTATTGGTCAACATCCTGTAATATGATTTATTGGTCAACATCCTAGTGTAATATGATTCATTGACAAACTCATAGTGTAATATGATTTATTGGTCAACATCCTAGTGTAATATGATTTATTGGTCAACATCCTAGTGTGATATGATTTATTGGTCAACATCCTAGTGTAATATGATTTATTGGTCAAACTCCTAGTGTAATATGATTAATTGGTCAAACTCCTAGTGTAATATGATTTATTGGTCAACATCCTAGTGTAATATGATTTATTGGTCAATATCCTAGTGTGATATGATTTATTGGTCAACATCCTAGTGTAATACGATTAATTGGTCATACTCCTAGTGTAATATGATTAATTGGTCAAACTCCTAGTGTAATATAACTTATTGATCAACATCCTAGTGTAATATGATTTATTGGTCAAACTCCTAGTGTAATATGATTTATTGGTCAACATCCTAGTGTAATATGATTTATTGGTCAACATCCTAGTGTAATATGATTTATTGGTCAACATCCTAGTGTGATATGATTTATTGGTCAACATCCTAGTGTAAATATGATTAATTGGTCAAACTCCTAGTGTAATATGATTAATTGGTCAAACTCCTAGTGTAATATAATTTATTGATCAACATCCTAGTGTAATATGATTTATTGGTCAAACTCCTAGTGTAATATGATTTATTGGTCAACATCCTAGTGTAATATGATTTATTGGTCAACATCCTAGTGTAATATCATTTATTGGTCAACATCCTAGTGTGATATGATTTATTGGTCAACATTCTAGTGTAATATGATTAATTGGTCAAACTCCTAGTGTAATATGATTAATTGGTCAATATCCTAGTGTAATATGATTTATTGGTCAAACTCCTAGTGTAATATAATTTATTGATCAACATCCTAGTGTAATATGATTTATTGGTCAAACTCCTAGTGTAATATGATTTATTGGTCAACATCCTAGTGTAATATGATTTATTGGTCAACATCCTAGTGTAATATGATTTATTGGTCAACATCCTAGTGTGATATGATTTATTGGTCAACATCCTAGTGTAATATGATTAATTGGTCAAACTCCTAGTGTAATATGATTAATTGGTCAAACTCCTAGTGTAATATAATTTATTGATCAACATCCTAGTGTAATATGATTTATTGGTCAACATCCTAGTGTAATATGATTTATTGGTCAACATCCTAGTGTAATATGATTTATTGGTCAACATCCTAGTGTGATATGATTTATTGGTCAACATCCTAGTGTAATATGATTAATTGGTCAAACTCCTAGTGTAATATGATTAATTGGTCAAACTCCTAGTGTAATATAATTTATTGATCAACATCCTAGTGTAATATGATTTATTGGTCAAACTCCTTGTGTAATATGATTTATTGGTCAACATCCTAGTGTAATATGATTTATTGGTCAACATCCTAGTGTGATATGATTTATTGGTCAACATCCTAGTGTAATATGATTAATTGGTCAAACTCCTAGTGTAATATGATTAATTGGTCAATATCCTAGTGTAATATGATTTATTGGTCAAACTCCTAGTGTAATATAATTTATTGATCAACATCCTAGTGTAATATGATTTATTGGTCAAACTCCTAGTGTAATATGATTTATTGGTCAACATCCTAGTGTAATATGATTTATTGGTCAACATCCTAGTGTAATATGATTTATTGGTCAACATCCTAGTGTGATATGATTTATTGGTCAACATCCTAGTGTAATATGATTAATTGGTCAAACTCCTAGTGTAATATGATTAATTGGTCAAACTCCTAGTGTAATATAATTTATTGATCAACATCCTAGTGTAATATGATTTATTGTCAAACTCCTAGAGTAATATGATTTATTGGTCAACATCCTAGTGTAATATGATTTATTGGTCAACATCCTAGTGTATTATGATTTATTGGTCAAACTCCTAGTGTAATATGATTTATTGGTCAAACTCCTAGTGTAATATAATTTATTGATCAACATCCTAGTGTAATATGATTTATTGGTCAACATCCTAGTGTAATATGATTCATTGTCATTCAAAATTAATATTGGACACTTAAATACTGTAACATGATAACCATGGTAACTGCTGACCAATACACTCATGACCAAGAACATGTATTAGATGACCAGGTACATTTATTAGATGACCAGGTACACATATTAGATGCCAGGTACACATATTAGATGACCAGGTACATGTATTAGATGACCAGGTACATGTATTAGATGACCAGGCACATGTATTAGACGACCAGGTACATGTATTAGATGACCAGGTACACATATTAGATGACCAGGTACATGTAAAAGATGACCAGGTACATGTATTAGATGACCAGGTACACATATTAGATGACCAGGTACATGTATTAGATGACCAGCATTGTTTTTGAAATTTTTCAAATCTGAGGGTCATGATGACCCTCTGCAGCTGAGTTTAGGGAGTCAAATACAATTTTCAAGGGTCATATGTATTATTCAGTTTTGGAATAAACTTATCAATTTTATCATCGCCGGTTGACTGTTTATTTGTTTAAGTGTTGCCTTAATCAAATAAAATGTAATCAAAGTTAGGAAGCGTATCGTTCCACGTGTATACAAAACTGTCAGAGTTGAAGTTTAAGTCCGAGGACTTCTGGAAGTAACGAACTGGTTACCATCGAAAATAATCGTTTTCCTGATACGGCAACACAAAGGATACCAGCTTTTACATTTTCCAAAAAGTATGCATAAGATAAATAACATACGCTGCCGGATCAGACGAGTATTAAAACATTTTTGGTTCATAATTTGCTGCGTCATGATGACCCTCTGGGTAATATTTTTGGGGGTCAAAAATGTTTTTTATGCGTAAAATATGCACAAATTTGCGTTAACAGAAACGCTGCCAGGTATGCATGTTAGATGACCAGGTACATGTATTAGATGACTTGGTACTTTCACCCAAATATGTATCTTACCAGTTGGCTCTGGTTTTATTCCTCTCTGTTTGTAGAATTTTTCTTGTCTTTTTGCTTCCTCTGCAATTAAAATAATTTACATACATGTTTGTTCATAAATCTACAACCTTTACAAAATTACGAAAGGAAAGAAGCTTTTAATATAGATGGAAACTATGTGTAGTAAAAATTCACTTTAACAATTCTACAAAAAAGTTTGCTTTTGGCTGAAAAAAATTAATTCACTCACTCCCCACCCCTACAAGTTTTATAAAATTCTGTTTAGTAGCTTCTGACAAACAATTCTACAAAATGAAAGTTTGCTTTTGGCTGAAAAAATGAATTCCCTCCCTCCCCACCCCTACCTTGTAATATAAATTGGTAAAGTAAATGTTCAATCTGGAACACCTTTCAATATAAAAATTTCTCAATTTTTTCTTGATTTTCACGATTTTTAGGAAGTTCCTGGACTTTTCTGACCGTGAAAAGGAAAAACAAAATTCCTGGTATTTTTCCATTTAAATCTAACCATAAACGTGCAGTATCCATTTTAAGTAAGTATAAAGATATCATAAAAACAAATGTCATTGATTTAGTTTAAAATATATAACTTGTTTTCAACTTACTTTCTTGTAATTTAGGGACCAACTTGTATACAATATCCTGCATAGTTCGATCATGGCTGAAAAGTACAAAAATGATAATTTCCTTAACTTGATTTGAGCCAAGTTCATTTGAACATTAATCCAGATATCCTACATTTTTACTTGCAATCCAGTGCAACATAAACAATTTGAAAGGTATGTCACTGCTTATGATACATTATTTGGTGGATCAGTATTCCACATTACCTGATATAATTTAATGAATGGTTTTGGTGGATCAGTATTCCACATTACCTGATATAATTTAATGAATGATTTTGGTGGATCAGTATTCCACATTACCTGACTTAATTTAATGAATGATTTTGGTGGATCAGTATTCCACTTTACCCGATTTAATTTAATGAATGATTTTGGTGGATCAGTATTCCAGATTACCCGATAGAATTTAATGAATGTCTGGTGGATCAGTACTCCACATTACCTGATATAATTTTAATGGATGACTTTGGTGGATCAGTATTCCACATTACCTGATTTAATTTAATGAATGATTTTGATGGATCAGTATTCCACATTACCTGACTTAATTTAATGAATGGTTTTGGTGGATCAGTATTCCACATTACCCGATTTAATTTAATGAATGATTTTGGTGGATCAGTATTCCAGATTACCCGATAGAATTTAAGAATGTCTGGTGGATCAGTACTCTACATTACCTGATATAATTTTAATGGATGACTTTGGTGGATCAGTATTCCACATTACCTGATATAATTTTAATGGATGACTTTGGTGGATCAGTATTCCACATTTCCTGATATAATTCAATGGATGACTTTGGTGGATCAGTATTCCACATTACCTGATATAATTTTAATGGAAGACTTTGGTGGATCAGTATTCCACATTACCTGATATAATTTTAATGGATGTCTGGTGGATCAGTATTCCACATTATCTGATATAATTTAATGAATGTCTGGTGGATCAGTATTCCACATTATCTGATATAATTTAATGGATGACTTTGGTGGATCAGTATTCCACATTACCTGATATAATTCAATGGATGACTTTGGTGGATCAGTATTCCACATTACCTGATATAATTTTAATGGATGACTTTGGTGGATCAGTATTCCACATTACCTGATATAATTTTAATGGATGACTTTGGTGGATCAGTATTCCACATTACCTGATATAATTCAATGGATGACTTTGGTGGATCAGTATTCCACATTACCTGATATAATTCAATGGATGACTTTGGTGGATCAGTACTCCACATTACCTGATATAATTTTAATGGAAGACTTTGGTGGATCAGTATTCCACATTACCTGATATAATTTTAATGGATGTCTGGTGGATCAGTATTCCACATTATCTGATATAATTTAATGAATGTCTGGTGGATCAGTATTCCACATTATCTGATATAATTTAATGGATGACTTTGGTGGATCAGTATTCCACATTACCTGATATAATTCAATGGATGACTTTGGTGGATCAGTATTCCAGATTACCCAATAGAATTTAATGAATGTATGGTGGATCAGTATTCCACATTATCTGATATAATTTAATGAATGTCTGGTGGATCAGTATTCCACATTATCTGATGTAATTTTAATGGATGACTTTGGTGGATCAGTATTCCACATTACCTGATTTAATTTAATGAATGGTTTTGGTGGATCAGTATTCCACATTACCTGATATAATTCAATAGATGACTTTGGTGGATCAGTATTCCACATTACCCGATATAATTTAATGAATGTCTGGTGGATCAGTATTCCACATTACCTGATATAATTCAATGGATTACTTTGGTGGATCAGTATTCCACATTACCTGATATAATTCAATAGATGACTTTGGTGGATCAGTATTCCACATTACCCGATATAATTTAATGAATGTCTGGTGGATCAGTATTCCACATTACCTGATATAATTCAATGGATTACTTTGGTGGATCAGTATTCCACATTACCTGATATAATTTAATGGATGACTTTGGTGGATCAGTCTTCCACATTACCTGATATAATTCAATGGATGACTTTGGTGGATCAGTATTCCACATTACCTGATATCATTCAATGGATGACTTTGGTGGATCAGTATTACACATTACCTGATATAATTTAATGGATGACTTTGGTGGATCAGTATTCCACATTACCTGATATAATTTAATGGATGACTTTGGTGGATCAGTATTCCATATTACCTGATATAATTTAATGGATGACTTTGGTGGATCAGTATTCCACATTTAGGACATTTGTTGTGTTCATGTAGATATTTCACCAGACATGTTTTACAAACTGAAATTAGACAATACATAAAACACATTAGGTAATGGTTCAGGTTCCCATAAGTCAAGGTTTTCTGTGTTCACATGTTTACATGAAACCCTTACAGATTTATTTAAATTTCTGGGATTAACGACATCATAACTTAAAAAAATATCAATCACATTACTGGAACGAAACCAGTGTTTGGGGTGGAAGAATAGATAAAACATCACAGTGGATATACTAAACCAAATTCGTGTAAAACAAGAGGCTCCAAAGAGCCTGTATCACTCACCCGATAGGCAATAAAGATGGCATTTCCCTAATGTTAAATGTTACTCAAGTCCTATAATTTTCAATTTTCTACCAGCATAAATAATGTTATCTTTGTTGAGACATCCATTTCAACTGGTTTAATAGTTTCAGATAGGAAGCTATTTTTATGTTGAATTTATTCCTACAACTGCAGCCATCATGATTTTTTATCAAGTAAGAAAACGAAAGATATCAGTGAGATGGTACCTATCTCTCTGGACATAGCTTCAATAGGTTATAATAAGAAAATTGTAAGAACATATGTCCAAACAAGAATTTTGTAATTCAAAAAATTATAATGGGACCATGAGGTCACAGTTCAAGGTCACCAATCATAGTACATGACATGTCCCCTTGAAATAGTCTACCCACATGCCAAATATCACAAGTGTGGACACAGAAATGTCTCGCCTGAATTCCGCATCAGTTAACGAAAATAAATTTCATCATAAGCATTACGTAAGTAGCATTAATTATGAGCAGCGGCTTGTATACCAAATATTGTCACCATACTATGCATAGTTACAGAGGACCTGTCCTAATACAAAAACTTTAACGTAGTCGCTGAACCGTGAAATTGAGGTCAAGGTCAGGTGACACCTACCAGACAATCATGTACTATTCATCAGCAACCTATATACCAAATATCGTCATCCTACCATGCTTGGTAACAGGGGAACAGCAGTAACCTAAAAACTTTAACGTAGTCACTGGACCGTGAAATTGAGGTCAAGGTCACGTGGCACCTACCAGACAGTCATGTACTATTCATCAGCAACCTATATACCAAATATTGTCATCCTACCATTCATAGTTACAGAGAAACTGCAGTAAAACAAAGACTTTAACATAGTCGCTGGACCGTGAAATTGAGGTCAAGGTCAGGTGACACCTACCAGACAGTCATGTACTAGTCATCAGCAACCTATATACCAAATATTGTCATCCTACCATGCGTGGTTACAGAGGAACTGTCGTAACCCAAAAACTTTAATGTAGTCGCTGGACCGTGAAATTGAGGTCAAGGTCAGGTGACACCTACCAGACAGTCATGTACTAGTCATCAGCAACCTATATACCAAATATTGTCATCCTACCATGCGTGGTTACAGAGGAACTGTCGTAACCCAAAAACTTTAACGTAGTCGCTGGACCGTGAAATTGAGGTCAAGGTCAGGTGACACCTACCAGACAGTCATGTACTAGTCATCAGCAACCTATACACCAAATATTGTCATCCTACTATGCGTAGTTACAGAGGAACTGCCGTAACCCAAAAACTTTAACGTAGTCGCTGGACCATGAAATTGAGGTCAAGGTCAAGTGACAGGTGACTGACTGGCAAGTACTCATCATAAGCTACCTCTGTACCAAATTTGGTGGACCTAGGGCTTGGGCTTACAAATATATGAAGCAAGATGTCAAGTGTTTACGCCGCCGCCGCCGCCTGATTCCCATACATATGTCTCGCTTCCAGGGACTTTCGTCGCAGGCAAGACAAAAAACCTACCTCAAAGGAGAAAAGAGTCAAAGACCAGACAGAAATTGGTCCTTCAGAAAGTAATGCTACCTAAAGTTGAGGTCAAAGTTCACCAACCATGATTTGTGACATGTTGCCTTGACATGATCTATCAACATGCCAAATATTAAAAGCCTACCTCAAAGAAGAAAAGTGACAGCCTGGATACTTTTTGCTCATTCAGAAAGCAATAATGCAACCTTAAGGTCGAAGTTCACAGAACATGGTACTCCATACATGGTGTTAAAATATCATCTAGTACCAACCCTGTTGGTTGCCAAATAACAAATGCCTACCTCAAAGGTTAGAGCTCTGACACAAATTTGTCATTCAAAAAGCAATAATGTTACCTTGAGGTCAAAGTTCAAAGTTTTAACCCTTACACAATACTTACATGTATGTAAACATTCAGTGATAGTTGTGGCTTCTATAAGATAACCCCTACAGAGAGTACAGGTAATGTGAGTATTTACAGACTTCAGTTTCACTCTCTTTTCCATCATTTTGATTTCATGATTTAGGTCCTCATATTAACTGAAATGGAGCGATATATATATTTTTAGTTAAGTATAATATATATATATATATATATATATATATATATATATATATATATATATATATATATATATATATATATATATATATATACGTCTACAAATTAAGCCCAACACTGTTTGAATTAGATGTTTAACACTGTCAAATTTTTGCTTTCCCTCAGCAGGATTCGAACTCACACCGTTGTGACACTATGGCACCAATTCGCATATATACATCTAAAATTATGACAACCATGTAATATATCTATCAGATTTCTGAAGCATCAGAAATACAGGGTATATAACATATATGTCTAAAAATTAAGCCCAACACTGTTAAAATTAAAAGAATTTTATACTTCCAATTTTGTGCTTAAACTCTGCGGGATTTGAACTCGCAGTGTTGTGACACTGTGCATGTGGCACCCATTTGCCTGCATTATGCATATTAGTTACACAGGCATTAGCTGACCCAATACAAATATACACAGTAAAATTTACCATCGAGAAACACGAGTCCCATATAAAATTTACTAACTGTGTATATATGGTACTAGTATAAGTAAATAGGTCAGACACTGCATGTGCAACAAAAATTAGTATATCCTATCAGCAAATTAATTTTTATTATGTGTTTTAATGATGCCAAGAATGCTGACTCTTACCGACTGACTGTATAAAATCTAATAACCATGTATGAAAAACAAGGGGTCACCATGTGACATCAATCAGACAGTCCAGAACACTTGCAGGATGTAGGATATTATTAGTCACTGAAAATCATGTGATCGGCAACCGAAAACAGGGTGATAATACCATTCCTCGACCTGGACAATCCTAATTCATTAAACTGGTGTAATTGATAATTGGAAACAGTTTGGATATCAACGAAGTTTTGAAAACAAATAATTATGAGAAATAATACCTTTTTGAGTCTATAAAGTTGATGTATCTTAATTTGTTCACTTTTATAAAACAAATGTGGCTTCTAAAGCCCTTGAAAGACAACCGGGGCAAGTTGATTATTCTGGACGTCTACCTTTAAACTAGAGGCTCCCAGGATCCTGTATCGCTCACCTGAAACTGAAACCAAACAACCCTTTTTTATCCAGCTTTTTGTTGCTATATGGAATTGCCCAACATTTCTGCAAAAATCATTAATTTTGACCTTTAAAGGGAAATAACTCCCCCCCCTCTTTTTTTCATTTTTTTCTATTTTAAGCCAACGTAGCTATGTAGGTAGTCAGGTGTCATGATTTGCAAAATTTTGGTAGAGGACGTCCTAAAGATGATGTGTGCAATTTTTAAAAGCAGTCCTTTCATTGGTGAAAGAGGAGAAGATTTTTTAAAATCAAGTAAAGTTGATTAAAAAAATGTTCAAGGAGAATAATTCCTAAATGGTTCATCAGACAATCTTGACCCTAAAGTCATTTTTGTAGCCCTCATAGAGCAGAACAATTAAGCAACGCTAACTTTTTCTCTAGTTCTAATAATTTTTAAGATTTTGAGGAAAAAATGTCAAAAATAATCAATTTCTACAATTAAAGGGCAATAACTAATATAAGGAGTCATCATACATACAACTTCAACCCAATGGAGTGTTTCATAGAGCTTTTGATGCAGATGAAGGCATGTCTCTTCGGTTTTCCTGTATCTGTTACACTTTTTTAAATATAAGCCAATAACTGTATTTTACCCCCCCCCCCCTCCCTCCGTCCTATTTTTAGCCATGGTGGCCATGTTGGTTAATCTGCAGCCATGGTTGGTGCAAACTTGGTTGAGGACATTTGACAGATGATGTGTACAAATTTTCAAAGCAGTACTTTCAGTTGTTTCAGAGGAGAAGATTTTAAAAAATCAATTAAAACCGATTAAAGAAAACAGTTCAAGGGGAATAACTCTTAAACGGTTAATCAGACAATCTTGACCCTTAGTCATTTTTGTAGCCCTCATAGAGCAGAACAATTAAGCAATGCTAACTTTTCCTTTGGTTCTTATAATTTTCAAGATTTTGAGGCAAAAATGGCAAAAATCATCAATTTTGACAATTAAAGGGCAATAACTCCTACAAGGAGTCATCATACAACTTTGACCCCAAAGGAGTGTTTTGTAGAGCTTTTGATGCTGAAGAAGGAAAGTCTGTTGGGTTTTCCTGTATCTGTTATACTTTTTGAACTATAAGCAAAAAACTGTATTTCCCCCCCCCCCCAGTTCTATTTTTAGCCATGGTGGCCATGTTGGTTGGTCTGATGAATTGATTTGAGCAAACTTGGTAGAGGACATTTTACTGATGATGTGTGCAAAGTTTCAAAGCAATCCCTTCAGTGGTTTTGGAGAAGATTTTTGATGATAAGTTAATTATAACGACGTCGACGACGACAAACGACGACGACGGACGCCAAGTGATGGCATGTGAGCTTAAAAGACCATAATTGCATACTGTAAGTCACTAATCAAGCAACTCATGACAGGAATGTGCTTTTACCAGCATAAATGAGCCTCAATTTCATGACAACAGTAGAATACTCATTTGTGCTAAAATAATGGCAGTGGTTCAAAATAGCAGTCGTCAGTGACTTTCCAGATTTTGCAATTGGACATGAAGGGGGTTATTAGCTGAACAGTAGAACCATCATTCTTTACAAGACAGATTTTTTTTAGTTCAGACTAATTAAAAACAAAATTTCTGCTTTGAATAGATATTTGTATCTACATTCTTTTTTATGTTAATCACAGCCAGAAGCAAAAGAAAATTAAATAGATACAAGTCAAATCATCCCCCACTTTTTGCAAAATTGCCCTCTGTATAAAATGCCACCACCTAAAACAAAATCGCCCAACTTTCAAAAATCGTTATATAGTATGAAATTATTTCTTTCTATTCTTTGTTTGTTGTATGTTATGACCCCAGTTGAGATAAAATCATTTATTTGTTTGTTTGTTTAGTGCTTAATGCCACTTTCAGTAATTTTTCAACTATATCGCCCATGGCATCCTGTTTTTATTGGGGGAGGAAGCCGGAGTACCCTGGGTAAAACCCATGACCTGCGGTATAAGATAAATCATAAACCTGGTTTTACTTCGGTTCTTAGTTTTTCACAATCGTTGAAATGGATGGCCTCTTGTCTTGTTCGGACGGTCTGCGAACACTCTTGAAGTTCTAGCCATTATTTATACTGACAGTTCAAGAAAAAACATGTTTATATACCATCATTACTGATATAGTTCATAATGAATATTATAAGAGTAATTAGTAATAAGGCAAAAATAAAGACGTAATAAGTCAATCTTAATAAAAGATTTATCAATTTTAATCCGGACACCACACTAATACAGACGTGACAACGTGTTTTTTATATTGCCCACTATATACCGTGGTCGTGGTTTTTTCATTAAGAAATATCACCACCATACGCCACGGTGGTATTCTGCGGTACATCGTGTTATGTCCACTACATATCGTGATCCACCGTGTTGACCACGGTGGATTTTCAATTTCCTTTCATGCTTACAAAGTGAAAAAATTAAAATGTTGCGATTTAATTTAGATATTTGTTTTAAATATGCCGTTTTAATACGTTTGTTTGACAACAAAATTAATCTGCGTTCTGTTTATCTATTCATTATACAGAATACCTTAAAGTTTATTGTCACTGATTTGATTGACAATTATTCCCTTAACGTGTTCTAAAAGGTTAGAACACCGCATTTTGCCCTTAAAATTGTCAAAATCTTTGCTATTCTATCGTCAAAATTTCCCTGTCAGCGCCTCTGATTAATGTTCCAACCGTTTGAACTTTTACCGGATGTAAATTGTGTCACACCTTAAATCGATCGATTATCTAAGTATTGTCCAGTCATCATTTTTTCAAGCACGTGCTCTCAAACTTGTGTATTGTATAATTTTATAATTAACAGGTGAACACGCGGCTTCACATTTTTAACGGTAAAGAAATAAGCACATTACACAATAAATACGAGACTTGTAAAGAAATACACAATAAATGCGAGATTTGTAAAGAAATTCGTTTTAAAAACGTCAAAATCAATATACGACTTAAAATGCTACATTTTCAAATTTTCTGAATTATTACTTAATATAAATACTCGATTCGTCGGTGTTGAACCACGTGTGTTAAAAAAATACAATCCAGTGATACAATCCTGATATAGAATCAACCATAATAGTCGTTTCCGTCCGACTAAGGGCATTAAGTTGTCGGTGTAGGACGTAAAAAACTCCCCAAGTCAAAAGCCTGACACATCATCAACTTTTGTTGTAGAAAAGACTTAAGTAGCATCCTTATAATTTCTATTATGTTACAACAAGACCCTATGTCCGCAAACAGACATTCGTATCGGCGCGCAAAAAAAACCCAACAACAACAAAAAACAAAAAAGAACAAAAGAAAACAAACTTACATACTGTTGAGTAAATTTGGGCAATTATTTTATATTGATATGAGTGTGGACAAATCAGTTCTTTCGTCTTCAAAAATAATTTTATTCCGATTTGTATTGTTCATGTTATAACAGACGTAAGTAACTATGCATATTTTATTGTTTGATCAATGTACCACAATACAACAAAATATTAAGAATAAGTATTTGTATTTAGAGAACTAAGGCATGTCTAAAAGGGGTCTGATCTCGAGAATATCTATCCCAATAAATACTATGTCATGCAAAAACACCGAAACTGCGAGTTAATTTTAACGGGAACTTTATACAAATAACACGTCTGCCTCCATTTGAAAAATTGTCAGTTTTGTATATTTAGCTCAGAAGCACATCACTACTTTTTTTATATAAACCTGTTATATTAATTGTTATAGTTTAAAACGCCATTGTCCAAAGTAAATGTGTATTTAGAATTGTGCGTACGTAAGACTTCATTCAACCTTGTGAAACAGGCGCCTGTGCCATATCGTAGTTAAACTATATTTTATGTGGCGATTCTCGTTTATAAACCTTTCACATATTTATTATTCTTGCTGCATGTTGGCTTCAATTTAGTAATTTATTTGTTGTATCCCATCCTGTTAACGAATTTTATATAACTATACGTGATGTAAACTTTTGTCCGCGTTTGTTAAAACAACTCTGGTTTTAAATACCAAATAAAGAAAAAGATCGCCGCTCAACTGCCCGTTTTCTGTCGAAAAGGATTTATAATTGATTAAAGAGAGTTCGCGTACAACTTCAGGACAATTCGTTATGCGTTGTAATACACAAAAACGTAATGTGACAATTCAAATCCGGATAATTTACCGAACTTGTTCAGGGTAATATTTAATGCATAACACATGCATCCGGTTGAACAAATATTCGATCTTCAAGTCTACCGGCACATTAAATCATTATTGATTATCAACAAATAAAATGCATGTACAAATTATTCTTAAGCACTGTTTTAAAATGTTCTCTTTTCATTCGGGTAACGATGTTTAAACCCGCAATCAATTAAATGACAACGTTTATGTTGTCATGTACCACCGCGGAGATATCGTGGCCGGACCCCTGTGGCGACATGCCATGGTAGACTGAACTCCCTCATATGCATCCACCGTGGTAAGATTACCTGAGAAGATTCTTAACCACGATAGTAGGCGTGGATATACCATGGTGGGTGATAGAGAAAAGGATTAACTTCCATGGTGGGTTAGTGTTTTTTATAAAAAACATGTTGTCCCCTCTGTATGTATTCATATAATATGAAACAATAAACTCCTAAAAAGTAGAAAATACCTGTTCAACTAAACAATTTTATACTTCAGATTTGAATGCATTTTTTTAAGGTTCATTGATGTATGAAAGATTTGAACGAAGCACATTAAATGAAGTGCAGTAGTGCTTCATGATGAAAATGTGCTTCCGTCAAGGCTTTCATACTTCAATGAAACTTCAGAATAATGCATTCAATTCTTATATTTACATTTTATTTCATTACAAATATGCTTTGGTCCTAATTTTAATCGTGTACAAGGTATTGTTATTGATTTAAGTTACTCCATGTTGTTTACTGTGAATGTCAACAAGGAAGCGTGTGCTATTCATGTCTACCGGTTTCATTGAGAAATGCAAAGAATTAATCAACTTCAACTGTAACGGTTTGAACCAACAGAAATCTAGGATACTGATATAAGACATAATGTAAATATTATAAAAATGCAAGCAAAAAACCTGAGTACACGGGAGGGGTGGGGCTTTTACTTTAGTATGAATGTCTTTTTCTCTCAATTTTAACTACCTTGGTTTTACTGGGGACGGTACGACTAGGTAATGAATCGTTCAAGGGACGGATAGACTAGGGGGCGGATTCGTAAGACCATAGGGGAAACAATAGGTTAAATCTTTTCTGACACATGCCAAGCCGTGATCAGGCGATTTTAACCAACCAACATAAGAGATTCTCATTTTTTTTTATCAAAACGAAACATTCGAGTTGCCTTTGTTAATGTCGAATTCGTATCTGGTATCCGTGTGATTTTAAGTAAAAGTAGTAACCACCTGTTATCAATATATGCAGAAAACTATTAATAAGTCTTTGTTTGGGTTCAGCTGTTTTCTGGTTTAATTATAGCCTATATGTATATGCAAAGTGTTCGATAAGCACATTAGGTAACCAGTCTTGCGAACTTCTTGTTATAACAGTTTTGATTGGTCCCTAGATATGGTTGACAAACAAATGAAAAAATCTCTTGGCAATTTCCGTCAACCGCCGGGAGATAACCGAGGTAACCCGATTGAGTTAACCGCTAGGTACCGTCTTTGTTCTAAAATATTTTTTTTTATTATATACGAATACGAATACGAAAACTTTATTTTGATTCGGTACATTTTACAACAATAAACATAAGCTCTATTGAGCTTTTAAGACAGTAAGATTCAAAATAAGTACATACTTAAAAGAAAAACACATTAAGACAATTAAAACAATTTTAAGATAAAGACATACTAGTATTAAGACAAAATTAAGACATTTTAAAAACAATTTAGGACAATAAGAGCATGAGGCATACAGTTACATTAATGATGAGGACATACTTTGAATAAAATATATATTGTGTATTAAAAATATAAAAAGCAATTCCATAAATTAATATAGCACTATAGTTATAAGAATATAATAATTCCATCATAAGCAGGGTTACTATTGAGCAGCAATTTAAAAGTTACTTAAAATAGACACAGTCAAATTTTAAAATATTAAAAGAGAAGTCACATGCATATATTCTATATATTCTACGGGAACGGTCAATATTTATTAGTGTGTTGGGACCGGTGCAAAATGCAATATGACACATACTTTTTTTGCTGGAATATACATGGGACTCCCAAGTTTTGTTATTTTCAGCACTAGGGCAAGTTTTTTTTTCATAAACAGCATATCCTTGGACGATATATGAAAAAAATAAAGGGGTTTTGACGTTTTAATTCTTCTTCTTCTTTTGGTATCCAGTTATCTATCACTAATGATGATTACTAACTGTTGCGCATGCGTGGTAATCCAAAACTTATGTATAGAAATAAAAGCAACAAAAAGAAAATCAAACCGGTGTTGACAAACTTTGAACAATGTGATTAAAAAAATATATATATTATGTTTGTTTTGACTAAATGTAACTAATTGTAGAAATAACGGATGAGGTCAATTGTGCTTTGAAAGCATCTATTGTGGGTGCTTGCAAGATACGAGTTAGTAAGATTCCACTGTGGTATTGTTCTGGGGAAGAATGAGTATTTGTAGCAATCTTTTCAGGCAAAAATATGTTTGTATATATATGGTTGTGTTCTACTGGTTCTGGGGTCTGACGGTATTAATGCTGTGGTTGGGATGACAACTAGATTGTGTACTACTTTATAAAATAAAATTAATCTTGTTTTTAATCTTCTATGTTGAAGTGTGGGCCAATTTAATGTATTCATCATGTCGGTAACGATGCTGGTGTTGTGAAACCTGTTACATGCATACCTGGCTGCTCGACGCTGGACCATCTCCAGGTTATAGAATTGGTCAGCTGTATGTGGGTCCCATATAGAACTAGCATATTCTAGCTTTGGTCGGAAAAGCGCTGTATGCCCGGGACTTACTGGCTGTATTGTTTGTTTTTAAATTTATTTTGATGAAGCCTAGTGTTTGCGAGGCATTTGAGGCTATATTTTTAGTATGCTGAAATAGGAAAGCAACTGTTTTTTTTATTTTAAGGAGATATGAATTTTTTATCATAATTTGAAACGCACCGGTACAAAAATGTTTTATTCGTGAAAGCACAATCTACCGACTTGAAATCGTCATAATTTGTATGTTATATAATCGGATTTCAAATAGAGGAGTTGAACCCTTCCCGCTTATAATAGAAAATCAAAGCGAACAAACATACACAGAATCTAACTAGAGCAGAAGTGGCTACAATAATGTTCCCCGTTTTGTTTTATCTCAGCAAGATTGCGGGTTCAAGTCTCACTGCGGGCAAGGTGTACTCGACTCCAATCTTAATTGATAAAGACTACCAGTTTTCCTACCGCGCCAAAGTCGGCTTTCCCCCGGTACTCCATCTTCCTCCTCCAATAAAAACTGGACGTCATGATAGAGCTGAAAATTTGCTTAAGTGGCGTTAAACATTATTCAAACAAACAATGAATAAAACAGAAGCTAAGCACATAGTCAAAATACAGAGACTCAAACCTTTCCATTATTGCAAAAACTACATCAAAGTGACTATTAACAAACCAAGACTTATAAACATAGTAAAAAAATAAGTGAAGGAAATAAACTGGAAATAATATTCATGTACTAGAAATAAAAATGTGTTGGCATGACAACACAAATGTCTCACAAACGAACAGTACTTGAAAATCTACATAAAAGAAAACAACGACATTCATCTTCTGAGTTGCCGTACTATCATTTCTGCCACCAAATAGTGTTGAAGTTTTATGGAAGAAATAGACGACGCCGATACAAAATTCATGAATAACCTCACTAGTTATGTGACCAGCTACTGGTCGGAGACCAACTGCGATCTTCGGAACCATTACGCCACAGAAAGTCTTTGAATTACAAATCATCTTGAAGGCAATGCCTACTCCATATAACTTAAAATGTTGGAATCGCCAGAATAAACCGCCGCCTTTACAAAATAGCCGCGTTCACTTAGTATATACTGTTTTGCGTCAAATTTAAAGTATTCATTTGATAAAGGAAAAGCTTATAATTTCATATTATTACGTAATAATGTCCCAGTTCTCCTTGAATGATTAAAGCTACATGACTGTCTACTTTGACAATAAACACTGGGTATATCTAGTTTAGTCTTGCTTTGTAGTATTTAATATACCAATTGATTTTTCATTTACTTTCAGATCGGAAGATTCAAGTTTCATGAACATCTGCAGTCAGGTAGTAATTTTAAAGTCACCTCTTAAATTTCACGAATAAATTGAAATTTTTGAACTTATATATATTTCTCTTTTTAAAATTTCTAGCTTTAATAATAATAATAAAACTTTGATTTGTAATCTGTAAGTTCGCATCTCCTCTGCACAGTGTTTTTAACTGCCACGAGTAGAATACAGCTGGATAAGACGTAAATATAAAAATGCAGAAAGATAAAAATACAATATATATAACTAATAAATGTAGAACGGATATGTATGTTTTAAATTGCTGATTCAAGTGTAATGAACATTTTAATGAAATTTGTTCTGTCGTTTTACTTTGATTAACGTTGGTTAATACCTGACACCAAAGTGTTCAGCAATCTGTAAATAGTTGACCGTTATACTTCTGATCACTTAAACCTGGTCATCTTAAAAAAATTACATAAGATATGATTACATAGCTGTTAACTTGAACAGATAAATAATTTCACTGACCATTAAGTTCATTTTTGATTTAAACTTGAAATATACAACCTTTACTCCAACTAATTCTAGTATCACACATGACTGAGAAGTTCTAGTATCACACAAGACTGAGAAGTTCTAGTATTTTACATGAGAAATTCTAGTATCACACATGAGAAGTTCTCGTATCACACATGAGAAGTTCTAGTATCACACATGAGAAGTTCTAGTATCACACATCACACATGAGAAGTTCTAATATCACACATCACACATGAGAAGTTCTAGTATTTTACATGAGAAGTTCTCGTATCACACATGAGAAGTTCTAGTATCACACATCACACATGAGAAGTTCTAGTATCACACATGAGAAGTTCTAGTATCACACATCACACATGAGAAGTTCTAGTATCACACATGAGAAGTTCTATTGAAGTCTGTGTTGGCAAGTTTTGTCTGTGAGATTATTTTTTTTCAAGTATTTGCTTGACTGTTTTGTTTTGCGACCATCTAGGTTTTCATCTGTCGGTGCCATTTGCGTTGTTGTAACATGCAGTTTTCAAGGCTCAAGGTGTGCTTGTATTTGTTGATAAAACAACTATAGCGGCTATCCTTCATCCTCACAAGTCAGGGTTTCTGTGTCCACATGTGTTCGTGGTCTCATGAGGACACAGAAACCCTGACTTGTGAGGATGCTATCCTTGAAATTATTAAATTAGTTGCATGGTAAAACTGATACGTTTGTCACCAACCTGAATTCGGTTTAAAAACTTGAGAACTCTATTTGCTTAACTGAAAACATTTTCCGTCGCTTAGTGAATTGCATATGCGGGTGCGGGACAACTCGTCTCGAAGAAAACTCGGCCCGTCTACTTTTGAGACAACTCGCGGCCCGTCTACTAAGACAATGGGGCCCGTCTACTAAGACAACGGGGCCCGACTATCGGGACAACTCAGACCTTCTACGGCATATATTAAATATTCTATTTTAAAGTTTATATACTGTCAAATCAACGGTATTACACAGTAAATACAAATATGTAACAACATTTCTTATACAATTCACATGTTTACAAAGGGACTTGTAAAGTCTGCAGTGTCTTAAAATAAGGCCAGAAAACAAAACAAATAGTACACAAGTAGATAGTATAAGAAATGTTGGAAATAAAGATGTTTCTCTAATCGCAAAAAAATTCAAATGGACTTGTGGCACGTATAGTAGCGAAGATGTCATTTTATATGACTTTTAGATCCGTTAACTGCTTATCTAATTAAACAAGACGAATTAAGGCTAATCTTCTATATTCACTAAATCTGTATCTAAATTCTACATAAAAAAGCAAAGCCATCATCAAAATTCTCTCCTTTCCCAAGACTACACGTGCATTTAAAAGATAAGCATTTAATGAATATTCATATCTGACCAAACTGACCGAGGCGTGTCATTTACCAATGAATCAATTAATTACATGTCAATATACAGCTGCTATGATTTCACTAACTAGTATCAATTAATATCATAATTATAACAGTACACACATAGATAGAGAGTTGTGGCTCCAATTGTTAAATGTACTTTGCTTATTCAGTAAATTTAAAATTATATAAATTTTATTACAAAATTTCAACAAATATTCATTTTGTTTACATCATTGTATATTGCTGTATTGCTCGCAGAAAAACTGCATTTCTATATCCAAGGCAATGGGTTTCAATACAATACAAAATTTCTTGAATACATGTATATATAAAAAAATGTGCATGTAGTGTAGCTGGAACTGTTGATTTATAGGTTCCTGGTTGTATGTAAATGATAAATGTTACGTTAACTGTATTTTTGGTAAATGTGTTAATATCGAAAACACCGAAATAAAATAATGTGTTAATATAAAAACACACATGTATAAATTAATAATTTCAAACTCATTTCACCTGGGACTAGCGGTCCTACTTCAATACGCCTGCATACGCATGCCGAAATAAACGTACGCCTGCAGTAAAAAAGTGTACGCCTGCCACTATTTGTGACATACATATCACCAAAAAATAGCTTTAAATAGTAAAACAAATCATTTTAAGTACTACCCGGGACTAGTGTTAATTTAAAAGTTCCTGATTTCACTTAGTAATGATTATAAAGTTTGTCAGTCCCTACTTCCCCAAATTTGTCTGGGCTTTTGAAAAAGGGAATTTGTATGACAATTGGGGCCATTTGTAAATAAATGCATAAATTAATTTATATTTTTTCTGCGTCGATTATCTTTAAAGATAGTAACTAATATTAACTTGTCAGTAATATTCTTGTTACTTTATCCCTTGTTCTATTAATAAGTGTATGTTTCATGTTAATGGTGTTGTATTGTGACTGGTAATATTACTTTTATTTTCGAATTTATACCAATAAACAATTTGAATTCGGGCAGTCTATTACAAATAGACCCCCCCCCCACTTTCCGAAAAGTTCCTAGTAAAATTTTCAACAAACCTTGTTGGAATTGTAACGGGACTATGACACTTCCCGCTCTCTTTCCGAGTTCTTGTAATGTTATTATAAATAAACACGATTTTCAAAGTACAACATTTAAAGGGAAACTTCGCGAAAAAATGAAAATTTGATATGTTATTCTTCAACTAAAAAGAAACACATTTGCCTCTTGATGTTTTATTATATTTTCAGTGGTTAAGTTTCTGCATGGAATTTACCGTGTAAAAAATGCACTTATGGAGGTCCGCCATCTTGTCACCATATCGTCACTAGATGGCGATACCAGACATCCAAGTACCTTAAAAGTCGTCGTATGATAATAACGCGAAACGGTCAATAACAGAAGGTTGTATTATAAAACAAGGTTGTGGAAAGATTACGTTTCGTATTCTTGATCTATATATAAGCAAGAAAACCGACTTTCATATGTAACAAGTAGTTAACTAATTTAAAGACTTCGACCTAAGACTATTTCCACAGCAGCAATAACGGTAAACGGAAAGAAAGTCACAGTTTTGATAGGAAAACAAGTCCATAAATGTTATTAAATTCAAAATTATTCGTATTATATTTTCAACTTAATCAGATTAAGCAAATTATTGAACGAAACTTTTTTATACAAAATATTTGCCAAGTTGACTATTTAAGAAATAACGATCGTTAAATGAAATATTTTTTAAATACTCCGGTTTTCGCGCATCAAAATTTCACTTCACGTTTAGTACATTTATAATTATTATTATTGTTATTATTATAATTATTATTACTGGTAACATTTATTGTGCCTGTGCGTAACACAGTTTCCAAACTTTTACATGTTGTGTATATTTGAGTTAACGTGTACGTTTTACGTTTCCTCAGCCTTGGCATCTTTATAAGGTATTCGAAATCTTATATACATCCTGTGTTCTGATACTTCGGTGTATTCAAATCATACCTGTCTTGGCAGGAGGGGACCCGGGTGTGCCTTTCTAATTTCGAATTACATGATTAAACTTTAATCTGGTTAGCGTTTGAAAAGGCCGAATATTCATACTTCAAAGTCGGCATCAAATGATCTAATAATTGCAATAAACATCCTGTTTGTTTACCTGCTAATTCTGTTAATTACCCTTCATAAACGAGTAATGATTTACCTGTAACATTTTCACGTCCAGGTACAACTGCCGTTTCAAGACGTGCAAAATTATCCACGGAATTTTATTTTATATATAAAAATAATCATATAAATATATCTTTTATTACAATTATTATTTAGGTAAATTATATCTGAGTTATATAAAGACAGGTTAAAATTTTGTTCATAAATACTTTTATTAAAACAAAGAGCATTAAAACATTAAGACGTATTTGGTAATTTTATGTTGTCAGCCGGTCATTAGTCATCGCCACAGTTTATATATTCTTCAAAGAGCTAAGGCAGAAAAACATATTTTTAAACTGGATTATTTATCATATTTACTGGATAATTACAATTATCACGTCACAAACGCAGTCACATGATAAAATACTGTCAATATGGCGGCCCCCATACACAAATTTTACCACCTTTAAACCACTCTAGACGTGTAACGGTAAAGAATACAATAAAACATCAAAAAGCAATTATATTTCTTTTTATTTGAAGAATAACATCTCAAATTTGCATTTTTTCGCGAAGTTTCCCTTTAATAAGTCTCTATATCAATTCACATAGATTCAAGTTGGTACAATATATATTAACAATTGTGAAATGTATATTGGTCAGCACTTTAAAAGAATAAATTTCATGTCTTACCTAAGTTGTAAGTTATTCTACAGTAAAGATTTAGGACGAACGAATATTGTCGTTTTCTCAATAGTGAATCCCCGTCTGACTGAGCGTCTAGTCCCCGATAACGTCATGTACCCGACAACGTAACCCGACGGGACAACGGTAATCGGGCCTAGGCACCGATTCCAACTGGACTTGAACGGAAATCCGGGATTACGCAAAATTTACATTCAAAGAGCGAATTATAAATATGAATAGATATAAATATATTAATTAACCTGTCCCCCCAAATAGGCTTACCATTAGAGGATAAAACCTTTATCCACCCTTGTCTATTTCCTTTTTACATTACAATGTAAAAAAAAATATTCTATTAATATATAAAAAATGCAGGTTGAAAGGTATTTTTGTCTCATTCATCAGAAACCTATTTAAGTCAAGTTTTATATAGGTAGTCCCATATTTCACGAATGAACACGCGTATATCGTTATTAATTAGACTAACTACGGTAGAAGAGCGCCCTCTGGCAACAGTATGTTTATAACACTTTCTTTTTAGCGCCATGTCGGATAGCGGATCGGATTGTGGGGATGAACCGTGGATTGCTTACAGAGAACGGGAGGAATGGAAAGACATTTGTCCTGTCCCACAAGATGATGGTCCACACCCTGTTGTACAGATAGCATATTCTGAAAAATGTAAGACTGACAACATGTTTCACTACTAATTTATTCAAAAAGAATTTACTATTGTGCGAGGTGGAAAAAGTGGGGGGGGGGGGGGGGGAGGGGAAGCGGTTGTTAGGTTTCATTCAGTTAATGGACACTCAGAAAGGTATACTTTTAAAAGAAAACGTGGGGATTCCAGCTAATAAAACCTGTGCTGTATTTAGAACTTATATATGATTCATGTCTTGTAGCATTTAGTAAAGTCAAAGAGAAAATTATTATTGACAATATTGTTTGTCCTAACTTCTATTTTCTAAGGGCAATATTTTGCAATGAGATTGTGTCACTGTGTTACGCATAATATATCAGGCTGGATGTACAGTGACATGCAAAAAGTATTCGGTCACAATGGCAGTCTTGTTAACATTGCAAAGTGAAAGTGGATAAACGTCCTTGTCCTCAGATGTAAAACACATGTGACATATGTAAGGTATTTTAAGAACTTCCATGTCAGTGGATAAAGCATAAAAATAACAAAATTTCTGTTGTCTACTAATTGAAAGGTTGGAAAAAATAAAAACAAAAGATGGGGCAGAAGAAATATTGGTTCTGGCGATTTTTTTGGCGCCAAGGTTTTATAGTGTTAAACGATGCATGCATGTTTTAAATTTATCGGTAAGCGGCGATTGCATCATTAAAGATCCTTTGTCGGCTTCTATGGTCGTAAATACACATTTATTGTGTAGTATCCATTGACATGCGTGTTATATGGAGTTATTAAACAGAAATCGGCAATAAATGAATCAACAAAGTTGTCTGATGAAAAGCAAATTTACCTTGCATCACATTTGAGTAGACGTATAATAAAACAATTGATGCTGCTAATTAATTTATTAAAATAACAAAACAAACATATTTTTGTAGTAATATTTTTTTTTAATGTAATTAATAAAATACAGGTATGAAAACTAACGTCGTTGTTGAGTGATTTCCGGACCGGATGTCCGTCTTAATTTCGTAATTAGAAACTCTTTCACATGAGTAGTTCTATTTTCAGTATTTCTGGTTTTATGTTTATTCACATAGATGTTTCAAATAAATAACTGTTAAATTTTGGTTTTCTGCCAACAAGAAATCACTCGCATATCTTTTCATGATTAAAATACAATTAGTGTACGTGCCTTGAGACCAAACTTTTGAAAAATTGAATTAAGAGTCCGGCAAACTTGGATTTTGTCCGACATTACAGAATATGTCATACATAATGTTAAACAATTTCGCCATGTCATATAGTGATTTCTAATATGGCGACACTTTTACAAAACTGGCGATGGAAAATTTCAGTTGGCGATTTTTTTGGCACCAGCTTTTTAGAAGCCAGAGCAGCCCCTGCCAGGGATTTACACTAACAGTCGCCCAAGGCGACTAAATAATTGCATGGGCAAGTAAAGTTTGCTTTTTGATCATCCAGTTGGCGATCTTTGATTATTTGGTTGATATCCGTTTCCACTAATTTTACCCTGTCATTCCGAACAGTAGCGGTATGTCTCCTTTCAATTTTATTTCCATATTGGTAAGAAATCTGAAATATTTTTGTTTTTGCGTCATGTTTATCCTGTTTACGCACCACACAGTGTTAGCTGGTCGCGTTTGGCTTTTACCATGTTTACTTTGTACATAAGGCTTTGTAAAAATGATACCGGAAACAAGTTCAAAGCGAAAAAATACGAAAATTTCCAGAGCGGATATTAACTCGGTGCCGGATATTGCAAATACGATGCGGCTTGTGATAAGTATTGCATGAATGATTTAAACTTAATACAAATTAATACTTTGGCAGTAACTTTCAAAAAAGTAAATTAAGATCTTTAAATACTTTTAATAGTGCATTTTAATTATGGAAGTGTATTCTTTTTCATTATAAAAAAATATGAAATGAGTGGGGGCCAAACTTTTTCACTGGGCGCCAAAAATTTTTAAGTTAGGAGACCAGGTGGCAACCATGATACAAAAGTTCGTGAATATCCCTGGACACTGTAAGTTTTTGACCAGCTTTTCTGTAGAAATTAAACCTTGAAGTGGCAGTTTTGGTGAAAGAACGGGTGTATTGGAAGTTTGAAAGAACGGGTGTATTGGAAGTTTGAAAGAAGAGTAAAAACATATTGTAGTGCTTCTCTTGGTGACATTACCTTGAAATACAAAGAACAAATGATGCATTCAACTTTATTTACACAAGCACTGAAACAATAGATGTTTATGCAAGTAGAAAGTTGTAGTCCAAGAGGTGAACAGACAGAAACGGTTGTCTTGATGCAAGGAAAAGCGGCATTGGACAGTTCCAGGGCTCGCTATTACTATTTTTACCATGTTTCTATCATTGCAATACTCATTTCAACACTATCAGCATTGTATAGTTGCAATCTCCGGCACCAAATTCATATCCCTTCAGGAAATTTTCACATTTGCTCTGAACTGGTTTCTCGGGTACTCCGGCTTAATCCCCAAAATAAAAACTGGACACCATGATATAGCTGAAAAATTGCTGAAATTGGTGTTGAAAACTAACAAACAAACTGAACTGGTTTCTGGCCGTATTTTAAACCTACACTTTATATACCAAATCAAAGTTAAACTGGAACCAATAGCCTGGTGCCAGCCCAAGTGTGTTGTTGGAAACAGGAATGAAAGTAATAGTATCCTGGTATTGTTTTTGCAATAAAAGTTTTATTCATATACTATACATGTAGTAATTTGTATGTATCTCAACTAATCATCAGCATTCATAATCAATTGTTTGTTCAAAATTGATTTATGGTGCTAAAAATAGATCATCTTATTGTATGAAAAGAATACTGTAATAAAATTGAAAATTGATTTGTTTGTTGTCTGTATTATGTGTATTTTTTATGTTTACAATCACTGAAAGTGAATAATATTCTTTTATGGATCAACAATAACTTACTAATACAGAAAATAAATCTAGGATTGTACGTGTCAGTACGGTTGTTTGGTGGCCACTTGTATAATCATTAATTACAGATAACTGATTCTAGCCCACGCTAATTAGAACCATATAATTTATAATTCACAATAGATTAATTATATTCTGACCTAATAGTCCTGACAGAAAAATCTGAATATTTAAACAATCCTTCTATTTTGGTCTTTATTTCATTACATGTTATATGATTATTACTTCTACCACATTTCAAACACTGATGATCAACTTCACACAATCTGACTTCTTTTATACACGTACTATGCAGGGTTCCCGTTGAGATGCGTATATGCATCCTGGATGTGTCAAAGTTGTGTAGGACGCGCCATTACTAGATTCCATGCGTCCTTGGGACGCATCACAGTCAAATCATTTGCGTCCCTAAAATCAACAGCATGTCATTTACCTAAACCATACAGAATGACACTTTTACAACCGGATGTAATTCTATTTTTAGCTGTGCACAGCAGGTGAAATATATTTGATCTCTGACAGTGACCGATGACTGATAATAAGTGGCTGAATTAACAAAAATCAAAACAATCTTAACATGATTTAAATAAATTTTTAAGAAATTTATGACGTTTTTAAAAAAAAACAAGTTTTTATATACCATAATAATAATATCTTTCTCGTACATCACGCCGCAAGTAAACAAACACATTTTCGATGTTAATGGTAATTAAGTGAAACACCTGGCTTGCAACTTGATTTAAAGTTTTCTATTTGAAAAATAAATTAATTATTTCCATTAATTATCAGCAACTAGCTAGAGCTTGGAATCTTTGCAGGTTTACATAACCAATAATGTCAACCAAGTCAAAGGTTACAGGGTTCTCACTAGGATTTTTTTATGGTGAGTCCTGGGCTTATCACTTTTTGGAATGATGTCCCAATCTGTCTTGGTGAGTCCAAGTTGACTTGAACCAAACTACCGTTACTGCATGACGTTACCATGATTAATACATTAAGTTTTGGTTTGTAACATTATGAACATCTTCATGTTTTATTATACCCCCTGCTAATTAGCGGGGGGTATATAGTGTTCATGGTGTCCGTCCGTCTGTCCGTCCGTTACACTTTCTCTTATGTGCAACTCCTCCTACACCACTGAATGGAATTTGATGAAACTTACACAGAATCTTTGTCACATAGTGCCATTGTGCAGGAAATATTTAACATTTTGATCGGAATGATATTTGGGGTTTCCCATAGAAAAACATGGACTTTGTCATTGACCTAAGGGGGTCCCTATCTCTTATGTGCAACTCCTCCTACACCACTGAATGGAATTTAATGAAACTTACACAGAATCCTTGTCACATAGTGCCATTGTGCAGGAGATATTAAACATTTTGATCGGAATGATATTTGGGGTTTCCCATAGAAAAACATGGACATTGTCATTGACCAAAGGGGGTCCTCATCTCTTATGTGCCACTCCTCCTACACCACTGAATGGAATTTGTTGAAGCTTACACAGAATCCTTGTCACATAGTGCCATTGTGCAGGAGATATGTATTATTTTGATCAGAATGATATTTGGGGTTTCCCATAGAAAAACATGGACTGTCATTGACATAAGGGGATACCCATTTCTTATGTGCGACTCCTGCAAAACCACTAAATGGAATTTGATGAAACTTACACAGAATATTGTCACATATTGCCATTGTGCACTAGATATTAAACATTTTGATTGGAATGATATTTGGGGTTTCCCATAGAAAAACATGGACTTAGTCATGGACATGAGGGGATACCCATCTTTTATTTGCAACTCCTCCTACACCACTGAATGGAATTTGTTGAGACTTACACAGAATCTTGGTCACATATTGCCATTGTGCACTGGATATTAAACATTTTGATCAGAATATTATTGGAGGTTTCCTATAGAAAAACATCGACTTTGTCATTGACATAGGGGATGCCATTCTTTGGGGGATTGGGGAGGGTTACATGTTTTATCTGCAACTTCGCCTTCACGTTTAACTAGATAAAGTTTCAGTTTCATAATTAAGAACACCTGAATTTTCAAAGAAATTGTGAAGCGGGGGGTATCAATGGTGAGCATTGCTCACAGGTTTTTTTACTCTAGTTTGATACTAAAATCCCTGTTGAAACCCATGCATTACTACATGACAGCTTAATCTACATGTTTCCAGAATGAAAACTTATTAAAAATATTTGTTTTGGTAGTTTTGCTTTGTGTCGACCTAATATTGTATGATACATTTCCGTTCACTCTCTGGGTGCACTAAAAAGTAAGAAGCTGGTCAGGGTTGAGGCATTTTCAATTCACTAATGAAATTTGCTGTGAAATTTATTTAAACTATGGTTATTTAAGCTGTGCTTAAGTGTTATATAATTATTACTTTCACCACATTTCAAACACTGTTGATTATACCATCTGACTTCCTTTATACTGCATGTCGTACTAGAAGATAGAAGTCACTGCCAATTTTACTGGCAGGAACCTTCAGGATTTTGCCTCAAGTCTAAGAATAGTAACTTTTGATTCAAATCTTGTCATTGAACTATAATTTTTGTCTCGCCTGCGACGAAAGTCGATGGAGGCGAGACATATGTATGGGAATCTGGCGGCGGCAGCGTAAACACTTGACATCTTGCTTCATATATTTGTAAGCCCAAGCCCAAGGTCCATCAAATTTGGTACAGAGATAGCTAATGATGAGTACTTGCCAGTAAGTCACCTGTAACCTGACCTTGACCTAAATTTCCCGGTCCAGTGACTATGTTAAAGTTTTTGGGTTACAGTAGTTCCTCTGTTACCACGCATGGTTGGATGACAATATTTGGTATATAGGTTGCTGATGACTAGTGCATGACTGTCTGGTAGGTGTCACCTGACCTTGACCTCAATTTCACGGTCCAGTGACTACTTAAAAGTTTTTGGGTTACGACAGTTCCTGTTACCACGCATGGTTGGATGACAATATTTGATATATAGGTTGCTGATGACTAGTACATGACTGTCTGGTAGGTGTCACCTGACCTTGACCTCAATTTCACGGTCCAGTGACTACGTTAAAGTTTTTGGGTTACGGCAGTTCCTCTGTAAACACGCATGGTTGGATGACAATATTTGGTATATAGGTTGCTGATGACTAGTACACGACTGTCTGGAAGGTGTCACCTGACCTTGACCTCAATTTCACGGTCCAGCGACTACCTTAAAGTTTTTGGGTTACGACAGTTCCTCTGTAACCACGCATGGTTGGATGACAATATTTGGTATATAAATTGCTGATGACTAGTACATGACTGTCTGGTAGGTGTCACCTGACAACATCAATTTCACGGTCCAGCGACTACATTAAAGTTTTTGTGTTACTGCAGTTTCTCTGTAACTATGCATGGTAGGATGACAATATTTAGTATATAGGTTGCTGATGACTAGTACATGACTGTCTGGTAGGTGCCACCTGACCTTGACCTCAATTTCACGGTCCAGTGACTACATTAAAGTTTTTGGGTTACTGCTGTTCCCCTGTAACCAAGCATGGTAGGATGACAATATTTGGTATATAGGTTGCTGATGAATAGTACATGACTGTCTGGTAGGTGTCACCTGACCTTAACCTCAATTTCACGGTCCAGCGACTACGTTAAAGTTTTTGTATTAGGACCGTTCCTCTGTAACTATGCATGGTATGGTGACAATATTTGGTATACAGGCCGCTGCTGATATTTAATGCTATTTACGTAATGCTTATGACGAAATTTATTTTCATTACTGATGCTGAATGCAGGCGAGACGTTTTTCTGTGTCCACACTTGTTATATGAATATTTTATACTGCTGTAATTGTGTGTTTCTTTTGTCTGTTGTAACCCATAACAAATAGTTAGTTATGTTAAATATTAGATTGACAATTCTTGTAACCATATTGTTCTTCTTGTTATAATTATACCCCCCGCAAACTTGTTTGGGGGATATATAGGAATCACCCTATCTGTCTGTCCGTCTGTACACATTCCTTGTAAGCCATTCTCTAAACTGTTTGACAGATTTTGATGAAACTTTAGATGAAGGAAGTACATTATATGTAGATGTGCATGAAGAATTTTCATCGCTGTCTGATATTATTCAGGAGAGATAATTGGACTTGAAGCGATGCAGGGGTATCCCTTTGTGAGCGTGCTCACAGTCCACACTTGTTTAGATTTATTATTGGGGTTGCATTCATTTTTTTGTCTACTTTTGAAACTTTACAGAGGGGATTTTGCCCATGTAAATTTTGCAGATGGTATTTCGTCCTTTTAAATTTATTGGGGAGATTTTAATCTGGTAACAATCTGGAAGATTTTGTCCTCCTTGTTAATTTATCAGAGATTTTGTTGCCTATGCTAAGTTACATGGTAGAGATTTTGTCCTACACTGTTATTTTCACAGAATATGCTATTTTTGAAAAAAAATCATTTTGTTTCAAGTTTATATAAAACATTCATTTTTTAAATTTCAGTCCGAGATGTTTATGATTATTTCCGTGCTGTTGTTGCCAAAAATGAAATAAGTGACAGAGCATTAAATTTAACCAAAGATGCAGCTGAATTAAATTCTGCCAACTACACAGTTTGGTAAGTTCTTGTTTTATTTTGTTGTGAGGTATATAAAGTCTTCCATTACCATGATTACAGAGGTCAAGTTTTTAACCTTACATATGATATGTTTTCACACTATTCATCCTTGTGGCAAATTGCTGACCTCATGTATTGATCACAGGAAGAATTGGTACCATATGATCATATAATTGTATAGTTGCAATAATGTAGCTCCTGTTTAGCTCACCAACCCAAAGGGTCATGTGAGCTCTTGTTATCACCCCGTCGGCGTAGTTGTTGTCGTCGTTGGCGTGTGTTAACTTTTTACATTTTAATATTCTTCTCTGAAACCACTTGTCCAAATTAAACCAAACTCGGTCATAATGTTCTTTGGATGGACCTTTACAAAGTTTGTGTTTTTTATTTGGATTGGAAAACCAATATGGCTGCCACCACACGACTAAGTTTAACATAGGACCCTATGGGAACAAATTTTAAAAGGGCTTCTTCTCTGAAACTGTTTAACCAATCAAAATAAAACTTACTAGCAGTATTGTTTGGATAGTCGTTTATAAAGTTTTAATGTTTTCTATTCCTACTGGAAATTCAAAATGGCCGCCACCGCAGGACTTAGTTTAACCTGTCCCATAGGGTCTATGGGAAAAAGTTTAAAAGACTTCTTCTCTGAAACTGGTTAACCAATGGAAACAAAAACTTACTAGCAATATTGTTTGGATGGTCCTCTAGAAAGTCTGTGTTTTTTTATCCCAATAGGAAGTTCAAAATGGCCACAACCGCAAGACTTGCTTTAACATTGGACCCTATGGGAAAAAAGTTTAAAAGATGAATTCTTCTCTGAAACCGATTAACCAATGGAAACAAAAATTAAAAAATTAATGCCTATATTATTTTGGATGGTCCTTTATAAAGTTTGTGTTTTTTATGCCAATTGGAAAATCAAAATGACCACAGGACTTTGTTTAACATAGGACCATTTGGTAAAAAGTGTTAAAAGGCTTCTTCTCTAAAACTGGTTAACCAATGGAAACAAACTTACTAGCAATATTTTTTGGATTGTCCTCTTTGAAGTTTTTGTTTTTCATGCCAATAGGAAAATCAAAATGGCCACCACAGCATTACATACAGTTTTATAAAGAACACTAACCACCATGGAAGTTAATCCTTCCCACTATTACACACCGTGTTATATCCACGCCTATTATCGTGGATAAGACATCTGCTCAGGTAATCTTACCACGGTGGATGCAAAGAGGGAGTACATGGGCATGTTGCCACAGGGGTCCAGCCACGATAGAATTTCAATCTCCTTGGTGGTACATATGACACCATAAACGTTGTCATTTAATTGATTGCGGGTCTAAACATCGTTACCCGAAACAAAAGAAAACTTGTAAGCAGTGCTAATGAATAGTTTTGCACATGTATTTTATTTGTTGATGATCATAATGATTAAATGTGCCGGTAGACTTGAAGATCGATTATTTGTTCAACCGGATGCATGTGTTATGCATTATAAATCACCCTGAACAAGTTCGGTAAATTATCCGGATTTGAATTGTCACATTACGTTTTAAGTGTATTTCAACGAGTTGTCCTGATGTTGAAGGCGAACTCGCTTTAATCAATTATAAAGCCTTTTCGACAGAAAACATGCAGTTGAGCGGCGATCTTTTTCATTATTTCGTATTTAAAAACAGAGTTATTTTAACAAACGCAGACAAAAGTTTACATCACATATCGTTATATAAAATTCGTTAACAGGCGGAGATCCAACAGTAAATTACTAAAATAAAGCCAACATGTTGCAAGAATAATAACTATGTGAAAAGTTTATTAACGATTCTCTGCATACATTTAGTTTAACTACGAAATTGTACAGGCGCCCTTGCCACTAGGTTGAATGAAGTCTTTCATCCCACAATTCTAAATACACATTTAACTTGGACAATGGTGTTTTATACTATAACAATTAACCCTTGTGGTGCTATATATAATATATAAAGTCCAGATGCTGTGGCTGAGCATTTTTTTGGTTATCTGCTTAAAAATGGTATAGATTGTTGTAATCAATATTGCAACTTGAATTTTAATGTAATATGGTGGTGTCATATATCATCGGAAAGCTGAGCACCTGTACTTTATAATGCCCATGTAATTTTGTATATATGAACAATTTTCACCTGTATTTTTACCTGTCAAAGTTAATTAAGGTAAGAAAAAAAAAATTATGAGTGTTTTGTGTCTTTTCATTTATAATCACTGAAGTTCCCTGTGGTAATGTGTAAGTCATGAAATGATATAAATGCAAAAATTGACCAATTAAGCTCATAGAAATTCAAGGTACAGATAGGTAAATGAAAAGGTCATTTTTAATTCAGGTAAGAAAATAAATAAAAATAATTATTTATGTGTGTTTTGTGTCCTATTTGTTTATGTTTATAATCATAGACGTTCTCTGTGGTAGTGTGTAAGTCATGAAATGATAGATATTCAAAGATTGATAAATTAAGCTCATATTAATCAAGGTAAGGCCAGGTAACTGAAATGAAAAGGTAAATTGAAAAAAAATATTTTATTTTTTTCTGAAGCAAAATAAAATAATTTCATCACAAAAACAACACCTCATCCGTTGTCCAGTACTCTGATGTATCAAGTCGAGTAATAATTCCCATAGCTATTGTTATCGCGATAAAAAGTTTCATCTCATCAGGTGTGGTTTCCTTCCATTTTTTACATCGTGAATTCAGACGTAAATTGACAGCATCGTTAGCAAGATATTCTGCTGCATATCTATTAGTTTCGGTAGCCATAACTAAGAATATTTCATCATCAACGAACAGAGAAAAATAATCATAACAAGTTGGAGCATTCGGAATGTTTACGTTTTCATTTAGACCGGCTGCACCTGTAAAGTCAAGGTTTTCTGGGTCACGATCCCCAGGTAGCCAATTTTCCATCAAGAAATCGTCGTTGGCGTTATTATTATTGTCATCGCTATTAGTCATCATCGTCCGACAGATCGAAACCCTCAAAATCACCCTCACTATCCGAATCATGTAGTAGTTCCCGAAAAAAAGTCATCGTGTTGAGGCAAAAATGTCGCCATTTTTCTTTTGATACGCAAATTTTGAAACACAGGTATTCTCGTTTAAACTACGCGAGATAACCGATGAACCAATCAAATTAACCGTGAGAAACGTAAATAGAGATATTTCCATAACAACAAAATAACTTTTTATAAGCCTACAACCGATTGGTTTAGAGATAAATATCTTTAGAAAGGGCGAAATCCCAATCCCGATTTAGTCCGGGCGCAGCCACAGCGACTCGACTGTCAATCCCGGACTGGTCCGGGACCCGCACGATAAGGGTTAACAAAACAGGTTTATATAAAAAAGAAGTGATGTGCTTCTGAGCTAGTTTTATCTTACGCAAAACTAAATACAAATACTAATTATTCATATTTTGGTGTATTGTGTTACATTGACCAAACAATAAAATATGCATAGTTATACTTACGTCTGTTCTAACATTAACTAAACGAATCGGAATAAAATTATATTTGAAGACGAAAGAACTGATTTGTCCACATACAATTTTATTTACAAAATAAGTGCCCGAATTTACACAACTGCGTGTTTGTTGTTTTTTGTTTTTGTTTTTGTTTTTTTTTTTTTTTTTTTTTTTTTTTGCTCGCGCCAATACGAATGTCTGTTTGCGGACATCAGGTCGTGTCGAAATATAATAGAAATTATCAGGATACCACTAAAGTCTTTTCTACAAAAAAAGTTGATGTGACAGGCTTTCAACACCGAAACGGCTATTTTGGTTGAATCTATATATCACGATTGGTTTTTTTTTCAACACACCTGGTTCAACATCGAATACGAATCTGGTATAAAGTAATTCATGGAATGATATAGATCTGCTACATTAACATAAAGTGATAATTTCGAAAATTTGAAAAATAAAAATGTAGCTTTGTAAATTGTATTGATTTTAAAGTTTTGAAACGAATTTCTTTGCAAGTCTCGCATTTATTGTGTTTATTTCTTAACAAGTCTCGTATTTATTGTGTAATGTGCTATTTTACCTTTAAAAATCTGTGTAGCGCGTGTTCACCTGTTAATTTTAATTTATACAATACACAAGTTTATTGAAATGTTTGAGAGCACATGCTTGATTAAATGATGACCGGACAATACTTAGGTAATGGATCGATTTAAGGTGTGACACAATTAATATCCGGTAAAAGTTCACACGGTTGCAACATTAATCAGAGGCGCTGACAGGGAAATTTTGACAATAGAATAGCATACAGACGTAAATACTTTGACAATTTTAAGGGCAAAATTCAATGTTCTAACCTTTTAGAACACTTTAAGGGAATTATTGTCAACCTAAATCAGAGACAATAAACTAACTTAAAAGTATTCTCGTATTCTGAATCGATAAGCAACAACGCAGATTAATTTCATTTTCAAACAAACGTATTAAAACAGCATATTTTAAAACAAATCTCTACATTAAATCTCAACATTTTAATTTTTTCATTGTGTAAGCATGAAAGGAAATTGAAAATACACTGGTCAACACGGTGGGTCACAGTATGTAGTGGACAGAACCCGATATACCGCAGAATACCACCGTGGCGTATGGTGGTGAATTTCTCAAGGAAAAAAACCACGACCACGGTATATAGTGGGGCAATATAAAAAACACATCACGTCTGTAGATTAACAGTGGACCCTATAGGAAAAAGTTTTTAAAGGCTTCTTCTCTGAAACTGATTAACCAATTGAAACAAGAAACAAAACTTACTGACAATATTGTTTGCATGGTCTTATTTAAAGTTTGTTTTTTATTGCCAATTGGAAATTCAAAATGGGAATCACCGCAGGACTTAGTTTAACATAGGACCTTATGGTCAAATTAGAAAAAAATCTTCTCTATAAAACAAATGGAAACAAAACTTTCTAGAAATATTGTTACGATGGTCCTCTTTAAAGGTTTATTGAAAATTACAGGACTTAGTTAAACATCAGGGAAATGCCATCTTCATTGCCTATTTAATCAGGTGAGCAATACAGGCTCTTAAAGAGCCTCTGGTTTTTTTTATTTACAGAGCTACAAAGAGGTCCCAATACTGGTAATGGAGCAAAAACTCTCTTAAGATTTATACATATTTTCCGCTACTAAACTGATGTTTTTGTTTAATAAATACTTTTTCCTATCTCTGCCATTCAGCTGACATTTCTACAATGTCTAATTAAATTATTTTAACATTGTTCGTATTTGTGGCATCGTTGACAAAATTGAAGTTGTGGTGTGTAGAATTGTAGAATCGTATCTGTAAAAATTTGATCCCAAACCAGGGGTCACCACACTCTAAAAAAGTAGGGAGAAGTGACTTCTCCCTGGCAGCCAAACAGGGAGAAGTCAGGCCCTGATAGGGAGACTTCAAGAGACAATAGGGAGAAGTCATGGGGACCGTACAAATAATAAATTTCGCGGTAGTTAACATATATATTTTTCATTATTTACAGCAATTTCCAGGATTATTTTTCTTGTGTTTTAAAACCATAACACACATAAATTCAGTTTTTTTCTTTCTTTTTCATTCTTATTCATGGTATGCACTATCAAACAGTACATAACCTTTATCATTAATCAATGAAAAAAACACCAGATATAGGGACTATTTTTCTATCTACTTCAGTACTTGTAGCCATAAAAGGTATTGTTAAAGTACAATACTCTTTGAAAGAACTGAAGTTTGATACCAATTAAAAGTGTTTGTTCATAAATAAAAATTACGATTTTTCATTATGGGCCGTTGTACATAACTTTTCTTCGTTGTTCACTTCCGGTAATTAGTCACATCCCGTAAATAAACAAATGGCGCGTAATACATTGAGAGACGAAAATTGTTTGAAAATATGTTAAATACCCATATTGTTTGCCGTTTTTTATTGGAATTACACATTAACTGATAAATTGGTAGTCCGGGTGAAGTATTCGGACCAGATTAACAAGTATCTTATGTGAACCATTGGGCGACTTGAGGGAAATGACAGGGCGACTTCGACTTCGCTTTTGAGGCACCTTAGGGCGACTTCAGGTACTAGTAGGGCGACTTTTTCGCCCACTTCGCCCAGTGTGGTGAGCCCTGCCAAACAATACAATGAATCTGAAAAAACTGATCCGGGTGAACATTTTTTATCAATTTGATTTAAAAATTATGCACTTCCCGAACTCACATTTTGTAAACAATACCATTGATTACATGATTAAAAATAAAGTGTAAAACTAACTAATAAAGTGTTGTAGAAATATCAGTTAAACTTCAAAGACATTAAAAAGTATGTAGCAATTCATGGAAACAGTTTAATAGCTGGTTATATGCATAAAACCCCAAGTTGTGAGTCACTCCTGACTGCTCCAAGTAATGGGACCTCTTGGTAGCTCCTTCCAAATAAAAAAACTTAAAAAATGGAGCTACATTTTGTAGCTAACGATCGTAGTTGACCACACTTACTAAGATAAACATCATTACTACATGTTGTACTTTTCTTTTTGTTGTTGTCCCTTTTCTTGTTTATATTAACAAACTGTATGTTCATACCGTTAATGGAACTGTAATTGTTAAATTAAGTATCTTATCTTATAAACAGTAGTGTATAATGCCTACGTTTACTAAGTCCCTGTTTAATTATATATATAATTACTTCAATCTAAACTTGATTTGTTTGCCAAGGCAGCCAGTTTACATGTTATTGGAAAGGCTGCCAATTTACATGTTATTGGAAAGGCAGCAAATTTACATGTTATTGGAAAGGCTGCCAATTTACATGTTATTTGAATGGCAACCAATTTACATGTTATTGGAAAGGCTGCCAATTTACATGTTATTGGAATGGCAGCCAATTTACATGTTATTCGAATGACAGCCAATTTACATGTTATTGGAATGGCAGCCAATTTATGTTTTATTGAAAAGGCAGCCAATTTACATGTTATTCGAATGGCAGCCAATTTACATGTTATTCGAATGGCAGCCAATTTACATGTTATTGGAAAGGCTGCCAATTTACATGTTATTGTTACACATCACCAATCAGCTGGATTGATAAATTTGAAATTGAAGTATCCAGTGCAATTAACTTAAATTCTGATGTTATACTTACTGGTGATTTTAATATGGACCTTTTACCACCAAGCAAACCACCCCAAAAATGGTTAATTTTTTTAGAAACATACCACCTTTATCAATTAATTAATGAACCCAGTAGAATTACAAAAGATTCTAAAACTCTTATAGATCATATGTATGTTACAAATGTAAATATGATCCAAGAATCACATGTTGTCCAATATTCCCTAAGTGATCATTATCCGGTATGTTTAACAAGACAAGAGAAAATCCTTAATAGAAAACACACTCATACTACAATCTCCTATAGAAATTTTAAGAATTTCAGTGAAGATGAATTTCTTTATGACTTGTCAAATGCCCCTTTTCATTTTGTTGAACAACAAGATGACCCATCATTAGCTATGGAAATCTGGTACAATATTTTTAATGCAGTAATAGATAAACATGCCCCAATTTTATCTAAGCGTGTCAAGGTAGAAAGACAACCTGACTGGTACAACAGTGACATAATGCATGCAAGACAAATGAGAGACAAATGCAACAGATTAGGGTTATGGGATGAATATAAATTTTGGAGAAATAAAACAAAACAAATACTGGATGATTCTAAGAAACAATATTACAGTAAAATCATTAAAGATTCTAAAGACCCTAAAATTTTATGGAAATGTCTTCACAGTCTTAATCCATCAAACCCTTTAAAACCAAATGAACTTCTGAACGACAATGACCAAAAAATAACAGATCCAAAAGAAATAGCAGATACTTTTAATAATTTTTTTACTTCCTGTGTTCAAAACCTTAAAAATGAAACAAATACTTTAAATAAAGGTATGTGTACTAACTTCCATCAATTAAGCAACTTTATAAAAATGAGACTCCCAATTAGCAAAACATTCTCAATTCCTCCAGTTGAAGTAAATACAATTTACAATGAAATAACAAAATTAGATGCTAACAAGTCCCCTGGAACTGATAACATTGGACCAAGAATACTTAAAATAAGTGCCCAAATAATTGCCACATCCTTAACATATATTTTTAATAGAATAATAGATACGGGTACTTATCCTAAAATTTTAAAGAATGCCAAAGTAACACCAGTTTTTAAAACTGGTGAGAGATTTTTAGCCTCAAACTATAGACCTATCTCAGTGTTGCCTACATTGACTAAGCTGATAGAAAAGCATTTATCACAGCATTTATATAAATTTTTAATAAAATTCAATCTCTTACACCCTGCCCAATCTGGTTTCAGACCAAATCATTCGTGTCAAACTGCCCTTATAAACATTATTGACAAATGGCTTCAAGAAATCAATAATGGAAACATAAATCTGGCTGTTCTTTTAGATTTTCAAAAAGCATTTGATGTTGTTGATCATGAAATTTTATGTAGTAAATTGAAAATATATGGGTTTGATAAAAATAGTATTGCACTTTTCAAATCATATCTTCATGGCAGAACACAGCAAGTCCAAATTGGAAATACCAAATCAGATCAACTTCCAATAAATTTTGGTGTACCTCAGGGTTCCATACTAGGCCCTCTTTTATTCATAATATATATAAATGATCTCCCTTTATATATTAAAAATTGTCAAACTGACATGTATGCTGATGATTCCACTATACACACATCAGGTTCAAATATCAAAGAGCTACAGGTTAAAATACAACAAGATTTAAATTGTGTAGAACAATGGTGTCATGAAAATAACATGTTCATAAATTCAAATAAAACAAAATGTATGATAATTGGAACTAGACAAAAACTTTCCTCACAAGAGAATGAACTTTGCCTTACAATTTCTTCCAATAAACTACAAAATTCGACATGTGAAAAATTATTAGGAATCAAAGTAGACCAACAACTAAATTGGTCCAGTCAGGTAGACGTAGTCTGTTCCACAATTTCATCTAGAATTTATCTTCTTTCAAAAATCAAACAATATTTAAATCTTGAATTAAGAAAATTATTTTACAATGGATATATTCTACCCGTAATAGATTACTGTTGTATAATATGGGGCAGCTGTAATAATGAAGGACTAAACAGAATTTTAAAACTGCAAAAAAGAGCAGCACGACTTATTATGGATGCTGATCCATTAACACCTTCAGAACCTTTATTTAAATATCTTGGCTGGATGAAAATTGAAGAAAGAATTAAATATCACAAATGTCTACTTACTTTCAAATGCTTAAAAAATGAGGCTCCAGATTACCTCAATAAAAAATTTTCATATATTTCTGAAACGAACCCATATGCTCTTAGAAATGCCTTAAAAGGTAATCTCAATGTCCCTAAACCAAAAACTGAACAATTCAAAAAATCTTTTGTATATTCAGCCCCTTTGCTATGGAATAACTTACCACCTTCAGTGCGTGAATCTATTAGCACCAATGTATTCAAGACAAATATTAAAAACTACTTATTATATTCTTCAGACCATCAGGACAGTGTATAACTTTTCACCAATTTGTATGTTACTTTCTGTACACTTGTATATTTTCTGTATATGTAATGTTTATAATTGTCTCACAATTTGATCAATGTATGCTGTACTACATTATTTTCTTTGGTTTAATATGAGGGCCTCAGGGAAGATTAGTGTAGCTAACTGAGTTTACCCTCATAAAATAAAGTATTATTATTATTATTATTATTATTATTATTATTATTGGAATGGCAGCCAATTTACATGTTATTCGAATGGCAGCCAATTTACATGTTATTGGAATGGCAGCCAATTTACATGTTATTGGAAAGGCAGCCAATTTACATGTTATTGGAATGGCAGCCAATTTACATGTTGTTGGAAAGGCAGCAAATTTACATGTTATTGGAAAGGCAACCAATTTACATGTTATTGGAATGGCAGCCAATTTACATGTTATTGGAATGGCAGCCAATTTACATGTTATTCGAATGGCAGCCAATTTACATGTTATTGGAAAGGCAACCAATTTACATGTTATTGGAATGGCAGCCAATTTACATGTTATTGGAATGGCAGCCAATTTACATGTTATTGGAAAGGCAGCCAATTTACATTATTGGAAAGGCAGCCAATTTACATGTTATTGGAATGGCAGCCAATTTACATGTTATTGGAATGGCAGCCAATTTACATGTTATTGGAAAGGCAGCCAATTTACATGTTATTGGAATGGAAGCCAATTTACATGTTATTGGAAAGGCAACCAATTTACATGTTATTGGAAAGGCTGCCAATTTACATGTTATTGGAAAGGCTGCCAATTTACATGTTATTGGAATGGCACCCAATTTACATGTTATTGGAAAGGCAGCCAATTTACATGTTATTGGAATGGCAGCCAATTTACCTGTTATTGGAAAGGCTGCCAATTTACATGTTATTGGAATGGCAGCCAATTTACATGTTATTGGAAAGGTTGCCAATTTACATGTTAGGGGTCGGCCATAATTGTCAACCATTTTCATAAGTGTGCAAACTGCACACTTGAGGGAGGGGGTTAAAAATTTCGACATTTTTGCGTACACTTTTTGATGGGGGTGAGGGGTCTCAAAACGTGTGCTTTTTGCACACTTGTGAAAATGGTTGACAATTATTGACGACCCGTTATTGGAAAGGCAGCCAGTTTACATGTTATTGGAAAGGCAGCCAATTTATAATCATTAACACCTAGTCATTGGAATGACATGTAGTATTTACAGATATTGGTCAGTTAATTATAGTTTAAAATGTATGTACATATATAGAACAAAAGTATTTGTGTACAAACTAGTACTAGAACAATGGGAAATATATAGTATAATGTCAACCATTACACAAATAGATATTTGTGATGTATATAATATCATGTTGTTTGACAAGTCATCTGTCTATCTGAATTCGGAACTTGGAATTCATTTTGTATAATGGAATATATGATATTTTAAAGTGTGTTGATACAGTGTGTATTACATAGTCCAACCGTTACTAGAAATTAGGACAAAATGTTTGTTTTTTGTTACCAGTCATTTTAGGAAGTAAAAATACTATTCAGATTTATTGCAGAATATGTACAGAATGTTAGACATAAGTTTGTCGAAGTACTGATAATTCATTACAGAATACATGTGCAGAATGTTAGACATAAGTTTGTTGAAGTACTGATAATTCATTACAGAATACATGTGCAGAATGTTAGACATAAGTTTGTTGAAGTACTGATAATTCATTACAGAATACATGTGCAGAATGTTAGACATAAGTTTGTTGAAGTACTGATAATTCATTACAGAATACTTGTACTGAATGTTAGACATAAGTTTGTTGAAGTACTGATAATTCATTACAGAATACTTGTACTGAATGTTAGACATAAGTTTGTTAAAGTACTGATAATTCATTACAGAATACATGTGCAGAATGTTAGACATAAGTTTGTTGAAGTACTGATAATTCATTACAGAATACTTGTACTGAATGTTAGACATAAGTTTGTTGAAGTACTGATAATTCATTACAGAATACATGTGCAGAATGTTAGACAAAAGTTTGTTGAAGTACTGATAATTCATTACAGAATACTTGTACTGAATGTTAGACATAAGTTTGTTGAAGTACTGATAATTCATTACAGAATACTTGTACTGAATGTTAGACATAAGTTTGTTGAAGTACTGATAATTCATTACAGAATACTTGTGCAGAATGTTAGACATAAGTTTGTCGAAGTTCTGATAATTCATTACAGAATACTTGTACAGAATGTTAGACATAAGTTTGTTGAAGTACTGATAATTCATTACAGAATACTTGTACAGAATGTTAGACATAAGTTTGTTGAAGTACTGATAATTCATTACAGAATACTTGTACTGAATGTTAGACATAAGTTTGTTGAAGTACTGATAATTCATTACAGAATACTTGTACTGAATGTTAGACATAAGTTTGTTGAAGTACTGATAATTCATTACAGAATACTTGTACTGAATGTTAGACATAAGTTTGTTGAAGTACTGATAATTCATTACAGAATACTTGTACTGAATGTTAGACATAAGTTTGTTGAAGTACTGATAATTCATTACAGAAACACAGTTTGCCATATACTGTAGTTACCAGCCTTACTTTGTGATTACTGAAGGTTTTCTGTAATGGCCATGGGTTTGATTATTAAAGTGCCATACCAATGTAAAAATAGTAATTTTAAAAAATATTTATTCATATAGAAAATCAAATTTAGAAACACATTTCTAAAAACCGTTTTTAAAAATTTTTCCTATTAACAGAGATATACTGACAGGTGTACTTCAAACAGATCAGTTATCTATCGATTGGTAATTTCCGCCAAAGATCGAAAGTCTATGTCACAAGATGAACTTCTGATCTCCGGTAAACAAACAACAAACGCAAGTGGTTGAATATTTAATTCATTTTTATAACATTAAGATGCCTCTATGAGATCGCGGTGGTACTAGCAGATGAAGTTGGGTGAGATGTGTTGCAGCAAACTATGGTAACATAAATTTAGATGGAGTTTCCATGCATTCCTTTCCAAAGGACACAAAACACCCGTGATTAAGGACAGATTTCATAGAGTAAAAATAGAAGATTGTAACGGTCCAACAGTAATTTTCGGCTCTATGTTCGTTTCATTTCACACTTGAAAGCTTCCATTTCAGAGACAGTTTAGAGGGGAAAAAAACAATATGTAAAATTTGTATAATAAGTATAATAAGATAGTTTTAATGACCCCCCCCCTCTTTTCCCCCCCAAAAATCAAATCCACGTTTTTTTTTTTCATATTAAAATAGGTAAAGTGTATAGTAAGCCATTTAAAATAATAAAATGGCAATGGCCACGTTTGTTTCTGCCGAAACATTTGTCATTAAATAAAATACTGTTCAAACATATTCTATTATTTCTCTTAAAAGATCCCCTATCTATTACCCCGTGGACTATTTATATTCGATATAGAAATAAATAAAAAAAGTTATTCAGTAGTCTGTCTGCTGTTTCGATATTTTCATCTTCATCAAAATCGTCGGAGTTGGAGTGGTATGGTTCAAACGGGTAAGGAGACATACGAGTGATTGCCATCGATTCAGCTGCACCATCGACAGTATTTGCCACCCCGAATGATCTGAATGTGAGCTTCCACACGACAAAAATGGTTCTTTCTTTGTTTAATTTCACACTTGAACGCTTCCTTTTCAGACACAGGTTCGAAAAAAACCCAATATGTACAATATGTATATAAATTGTATATAATATAAATTCCCCCCCCCCCCCATCCGTATTATAGAAAAAGAACGACTTAATCCCTTATTTTAGCATTTGTTTAAATATAAAAATAGGTAAATGTTTAGTAAGAAATATAAAAAAAATGGCAATGTCCCGTTTGTTTTCTAAGAAACATTTTGTCATTAAAATTCTTTCGATCGCCATTGTCCAATACCCCGCGTACTGTTTATATTCGAAAAAAAAAAATTAAAAAACAAAAGTTATACAATAGTCTGTCTGGTGTTTCGATATTTTTATCTTCATCAAAATCATCGGAGTTCTAATGGTATAGTTGATACGGGTAAGGAGTTCTGATTTTTTTTTTTTTTTTTTTTTGTCGTAAAGTTTTATCGTTTGTACATTGTAAATGGTGCTATGGCATTTAACAGTTCAAACTGTGACGTCACACATGGTTTAGATAAAATACTGGAAGTGACCAGCACGTGTTCGGGAATATCCGTCAACAGGTGCAAATCGTATGTTTGACAGTTTACTACTCTCTTATTATAGAATATATTTTTATTGGACTTTTTGCATTCTTTTTTAAACAGTATATTCTGTTTTTCCTTTAAAAAAAAAAAAAAAATTTTAGACTGGTATGGCACTTTAATGAGATTTTCCATTTTATTGACTTGTCCCACATCTGGATACATATAAGTACTGACTGGTTTACTTGCTGTATCAAGTCACGACATATTTAGAAAGTTGGCACTCAAATACAGAATTCTATGTAGTGTGCCAAATGTCTCTCCACACACTAGCGTATATAATGGTGTTAGGAAGTAGCAATACTAATTAACTGCTGTGAATCCTTGTACCAAATTACAAAGCTATGACAGAATTGAATGAATGCCTGTATTGTAATGTATTACCAATAAATTTGTGTACTGTATTCTGGTAAATGTTCCCCCACCCCCTTGACAAGTGTTGGGCACAAGGATTTTGACAGATTTCACTGTTGTCTTTCTGTATTTATGGCCCCTTATAACGCTGAAAATTGCCAAGTTTATGGCCCCTTATAACGCTCCCTTAATAAAAACCGGACGCTATGATACAGCTGAAAAATTGCTGAAAATGGCGTTAAAACACCATTCAAACAAACAAACAAACTTATACATTACTATTAAACACAATAGATTTTGCTTTTTTTCTTCCTGACACTATCTTTATTTTGTCCACAATGTCGCCATAAGTATAAATGATGATGAAGGAAAAGGTTCCATATTTATGTTGTGAATGTTTTTTTGTTTATTCCAATGATTTGTTTAGAAGCCAGTTAATCAATATCAGTTGATCCCTCTACTCATGTTTACAGTAAGTTTTCTCATTCACACAACTTGGCACCAACTCAAACCTGACAATAATCACAGCTGTAATACATTTATTATTTTTTGCATTATGAAAGATATAAAAGAAGTGACGTGATTGAAGGCCTTCGAGATCAATATTTATGTACTGACTGTACACTGTGTAAAAGTTGTTTGGATCAGAACAGTAGCCAAGAATAACAAGGTTTTATTAATAGCATTGATCCTTTAGAGAAAAATCCTACATCATTCAAATAAGGCCCAATTTGTTAAGAAGGTCTATAGTATACATATATACTTAAATTAAGTGTTTATTTGGCTGAGGTCAGCCATATTTGGTAGGTCCAGTTTTTTTTACTTGACAGTTTGACTATATCAGTACAATACACATTTTCAAGCATTATCATGAGTGACCTTAAGTGGTACCAGTGTTTATGTCAACAACTATACTTTTGAAGGTCAAAGTGATGGTCTTGTCCTTCAAGGCTGTTTTCTATTCAAATTGTGCAAGAGACATTCTATAAGAGTTATAGAATAAATTTTATTCAACCATTACATTTAATAAAGATTTATGTGTTAAAGTGAAATAATAATAATAATAATCTTTATTTTAAGAAGGTAATACAGTTAGTCTACAAACTAATCTTCCCTGAGGCCCTCAGACAGTGCATAGAAAAATTATAAAAAATACAGAAATAAACATAAAACTACAATACAGAAAATACAGAAATAAACATAAAACACATAAATACCAATGTCTATTATTAGTTTTTGTTGATCATGACATTAATTCTGAACTCGGAAGATATTTTTTAACATTGATTTTAAATATATTGGTTGTCCTAGCACTTCGAATGGAAATTGGTAGTTTGTTCCACAAAATAGAACCAGAATATAAAAATGCATTTCTAAACAGTTCAGTTTTAATTTTAGAAATAATCAAATCTCCATGCGTTGCATTTCTTAGTGAATATGGTTTATTTTCTGCTACATAGTTAAATTTTTCTGTTAAATAATCTGGTGCTTCTCCATTGAGTGATTTATAAGCTAACAGGTATCTCTGATATTCTATTCTTGTACCAACTTTCATTATTCCTAACTGTTAAAAAGTGTTTAAACAATGGATTTGATGGACATGTAGGTTCCTTATCTAGAATCAGCCGAACAGCCCTTTTCTGAAGTTTTAAAATTCTTTCTAGCCCATCAACCCCACAACCACTCCAAATTATACAACAATAATCAATTAGTGGGAGAATATAGCCATTATAAAAAGTTTTCCTTGTCTCTATATTTAAATGTTTCTTAATCTTTGTCAGGAGATATAATCTAGATGATATGACAGAGCATACATGATCGATTTGGGCTTTCCAACTCAATTTACAAAACCCAAGTAACTTTTCACAGGATGAAAATTCTAAGACTGCATCAGTAACATATAATGTGGGATGTTGAACTGTTGTTCGTCTCTGTTTTGTCCCATTTAACACACATTTACTGTTAGCAGTATTTATGAACATATAGTTATTGTAGCACAAATTTTCAATTCTTCTTAGATCATCTTGTATCTCTAATTGTAAACTCTTGATATTCCTCACAGATAATATAGATGTAAAGTATATTTGTTGTTATGAAATAATAAATTTGACAATAACTGGATTATTAATGTTCAAACAGAACTATACTAAAATGTTATTTGTCCGACAAAACAAAAGTGCTTATCGCATTTGGTTGAGCTTATGCTCCGTTTGTAGATCAAAAATGGTGCAAATCAAAATCAACTATTATTTTGCACATCTAATCAGCGTTTTGAAATACTGCAGCTTTTTTCATTTTGATAGGGCGATTTTCTATAGTAAATTTTGAACAGAAGTGTGATTTTGGAATAGTTCATTAGGTAATTCGTCTGCAGTTTAGCATGGATAAGTCTTGCTATTTGTCCAAATACATTTGAACGTCATTAAAGCAGACAACTTTTGTAAGCAAGTGTTAGGTCCCTTTAGAAACAAAAATAGATGAGTCTGGAAGCTAAAGTCAAGGACGATTTGTGATATGTAAACAACTGAGGGATAGAACAAGATATGGACAGGTTATCATGGGAAATTTTTTTCTATTGGACTTTTGCAATACAAAGGTAGGGGGTTGGGGATATAAGTAAACTCATTTCTACCTCAATGGCTGCTCTCCCCACAATGCAGATTCATGAAACTTTAACCAGAGAGAGGAAACCCATTGTAATTATCAGTAGCAAATGACTTAAGGGACATAATTCTCTTGACTTGACAAGTAGCCTTAATTAAAGGGACATAATTCTCTTAACTTGACAAGTAGCCTTATTTGTATTAAATAATGTAATGTACAAGTACTGGAGCCTATCTGTAAATGTTACTTTTTTAATTTGACTAGATTTCCAGTATGTATAAATTTTAAAGATAATTACTCACTACAGACAATTACAACACATTACAATTGATTTTTTACATTTAAAAGAATTTATATGTTCATGCATTATTTATTTGTTTTTATACAAAAATGTGTTATTTCAGACTGTAACTTCTTTGCTTTTGTTTAAGGTACCATTTTCACGCATTATAACTGCAAGTTTTCATAAACTTGGGGTGAAATAGACATCAAATTACTTACTTATGGGGGTTTTTAACGTCCTTGACTACTGTAAAACAGTCTCGCACAGACTTAAACATCAAATATGGGCACAACTCCTTATTATACTATAGTAAATGTGCATAGTTAGCCAATCAAATTAGTACTTGTACATAGTTAGCCAATCAAATTATAGCATGTACATAGTTAGCCAATCAAATTATTACATCAGCGTTTCCGTTAACGCAAATTTGTGCTTATTTTACGCATAAAAAACGTTTGACCCCCAAAAATATTACCCAGAGGGTCATCATGACGCAGCAAATTATGTACCAAAAATGTTTTAATACTCGTTTGATCCGGCAGCGTATGTTATTTACCGTAGGCATACTTTTTGGAAAATGTAAAAGCTGGTATCCTTTGTGTTGCCGTTATAAGGAAAACAGTTATTTTCAACTTTAACCAGTTCGTTACTTCCGGAAGTCCTCAGAGTTTATCTTCAACTCTGACAGTTTTGTATACACGTGGAACGATACGCTTCCTAACTTTGATTACATTTTATTTTATTAAGGCAACACTTTAAATAAATAAACTGTCAACCGGCGATGATAAAGTTTATAAGTTTATTCCAAAATGAGAATGACGAAAACGATTGTTTTTGAAGTAGGATCGAATTAGCGCACCACGTGATCAAACACTACGAAGTGCAAACTTTTGCAATCGTCTGTTCCAATATCTTTCAGAAATCAATTTTAGAACGTACCTGGTTTACTGATGATCATATACTTGACAAAAATATATTATCCTTTTTGCATTCAGATTTCTATTAAAGTTGCAACAGTTTTAGTTATTTTCAGCTGTACAATACCTCTACCCTCTACACTACAGACGTTGTCTAGTTTTCTTAAAGAAACTAAACAGATAAAAATAAATAAGCTTTCATCTTATCTTTGTTGTGTTTCTAGAGAAGTCACACTGAATAATAGCCTTCTTTTAAATTTTGGTTAGATACACATGTATGATATGCTATCAAATTCTTTTTTCATAAACAATTATTGAAATCAATTGTATTAGGATATTGACATGAAACAAAACATTTGTTTCATACACCAGATAATATTTGTGTATTCTTTCAGAGGTATAAATAATTCATGCAGAAATTATATTACAATCTTTCTAAATGTAATTTTAGGCTGTGGTATATATTGTTTACTCTTATTTGCAACATTATTGGATACAAGTTTTTGTCTCGCCTGCGACGAAAGTCGCTGGAGGCGAGACATATGTATGGGAATCCGGCGGCGGCGGCGGCGGCGTAAACACTTGACATCTTGCTTCATATCTTTGTAAGCTCAAGCCCTAGGTGCATCAAATTTGGTCCAGAGGTAGCTTATGATGAGTACTTGCCAGTCAGTCACCTGTCACCTGACCTTGACCTCAATTTCACGGTCCAGCGACTACGTTAAAGTTTTTGGGTTACGACAGTTCCTCTGTAACTACGCATGGTAGGATGACAATATTTGGTGTATAGGTTGCTGATGACTAGTACATGACTGTCTGGTAGGTGTCACCTGACCTTGACCTCAATTTCACGGTCCAGCGACTACGTTAAAGTTTTTGGGTTACGACAGTTCCTCTGTAACTACGCATGGTAGGATGACAATATTTGGTGTATAGGTTGCTGATGACTAGTACATGACTGTCTGGTAGGTGTCACCTGACCTTGACCTCAATTTCACGGTCCAGCGACTACGTTAAAGTTTTTGGGTTACGACAGTTTCTCTGTAACTACGCATGGTAGGATGACAATATTTGGTGTATAGGTTGCTGATGACTTGTACATGACTGTCTGGTAGGTGTCACCTGACCTTGACCTCAATTTCACGGTCCAGCGACTATGTTAAAGTTTTTGGGTTACGACAGTTCCTCTGTAACTATGCATGGTAGGATGACAATATTTGGTGTATAGGTTGCTGATGACTTGTACATGACTGTCTGGTAGGTGTCACCTGACCTTGACCTCAATTTCACGGTCCATCGACTACGTTAAAGTTTTTGGGTTACGACAGTTCCTCTGTAACTACGCATGGTAGGATGACAATATTTGGTGTATAGGTTGCTGATGACTAGTACATGACTGTCTCGTAGGTGTCACCTGACCTTGACCTCAATTTCACGGTCCAGCGACTACGTTAAAGTTTTTGGGTTACGACAGTTCCTCTGTAATTACGCATGGTAGGATGACAATATTTGGTGTATAGGTTGCTGATGACTGTCTGGTAGGTGTCACCTGACCTTGACCTCAATTTCACGGTCCATTGACTACGTTAAAGTTTTTGGGTTACGGCTGTTCCCCTGCAACTATGCAGTGTATGGTGACAATATTTTGTATACAGGCCGCTGCTGATATTTAATGCTATTTACGTAATGCTTATGACGAAATTTATTTTCGTTACTGATGCGGAATACAGGCGAGACGTTTTTCTGTGTCCACACTTGTTTATCATCAAAACTGAATAATAAATATGACCCTTGAAAATTGTATTTGACTCCCTAAACTCAGCTGCAGAGGGTCATCATGACCCCCAGATTTGAAAAGTTTCAAAAACACTGTACATGTACATAGTTAGCCAATCAAATTAAAATTTAATCTTTCAATCCTTTTCACATTTTGTATTGAAGCATTTAAGAATTGTGTCCATCTCAGAGTTTTTCCTTGCTTGGTGAATAGAAAAAGTGAGAAGCAGGTAAAAGATTGTATTTAATACATTGGCAGTTTGTAGATCTATTATAATGGCAGTCACCATTTGTGAGATTGAATCAAATGATAGTCCTCTACATGTAGAACAAAATAACACGCTTCATTACACATGGAAGATTGTTTTAGTATTGAACTTAAGTAGAATTAAGATGATTTCTAAGGGAAATGATTTACCAACAGTTATTGATTAAAATATGATTTGTTTTGTGTGCACCAATTACCACTACAAACACCAAAACCTTAATTTCCTAGCCAAAACCTTAATTTCCCAGTCAAAACCTTTATTTCCTATCCAAAACCTTAATTTCCCAGTCAAAACCTTAATTTTTTAAGAGTTGACTGTAAAATTAAGTGTTCTTTTCTTAAATTAAGGGTGTGACGGGGAAATTAAGGTTTTGGCGCGGAGATTAAGGTTTTTAGTGGATTGGACCCCTGGGTCAATTTCAATGACCTCGGGCAATGTTGTTGATAACAATCATGTACTTTACTGTAGATCACTATCAATTTGTCTGTGGCTATAACTTTATCATTGTATACAATTATTTTTTGTCCAAATAAATACAGATCGTGTGCAAAAAAATAAAAAATATTACAATACACGAACGTGAATGCATTTCCTATCAACTTCTCATAACGAAAGGTATTATTAATTGCAAAATTATTTAATAAAAGTTATGTATTTCGTAAGGTACTGTGATTGTTTTATAAATATTGCAATATAACATTTACATGAAGATCAGAAGGTAATTTAATTTACAAGAAACTTCGCCGATCGGAGATTCAATACACATCCGCCATATTGTTTACCTGTAACAAATATGAAAAGAATAAAGGACAGATGTTACTAAAGTATTTGTTTTGAACGTTTGTTTTTTTTTTTGTTTCCCCAACAGGTTTCTGAACGAAATGGTGTAAATCCTGCATTCTGACGATTTCCTGACACCTAAAACATGTCCGTTAAAATGTCATTTTGTTATGCTAAAACAAAAAAAAGAAGGCTTTTTTCAAAACTTTTCATGCTTGTCAAAACGAAAGAGGGGGTCCGGACCCCCTGGACCCCCCTCTGGATCCGCCACTGTTTTTACTTTGGTTTAAATGTCGTTAATTTTATAAATTTAATTTGTTTAACTGCCGTCAGCGGTGGCTTTAAAATGAAACTGTTTTATTAATGAATACTCAAATAATAAATAATTAAAATAAATAATTTCTGTGTTGTTGGGGGAATTCTTTTTAGTTAAATCGTTTTTGCAATTGTTATTTGCGATGACTTTTAAATGGTTTATTTATGACCATTTCAACGCTTATTTAGTTTACCAACATTGTGTTTAAGATTTACATAATAAATTGCAGCGTTAATATGTAGTTAATTTATTTTCTCAACCTCTCAATTCTCAAATTTTGTCAGTGACAGTTGACAGTTTCGTACCTATGGTCAACAAAACGAAATAAGAGGATTACAAGTTTTTTCTTACAAGACTGCATTTTACTATAACAAAGCATTATTTTTACAGCAGAGACGTGATTACGTGTATACTGATTACATCTTTAATGTTGTATGATAGTGTGTACTTTAAGATAAATTATGTTGCACGATAATTATATTTGTCTCTTGTTACAATTGTTTTCGAATAAAGTATCTATTTTCTTAAAATGTATTTCAGCTGTAGCATATATATGCACTTGTACGTTTTTTACCGATCCGGGATACGCGTTAGAATCTGTCAAATTGTTTGCCATTATTTATAGTCCACTCATAAAGTACTCATCTAATAAAAAATGTGTGTAATTTTAGTGAAGAAAATGAGTACTGACGATTAACAAATATTTTTGGACAATGATAGGACATACAAATAAATCGACTGATATGATATTCTGATACGATATGGAATTTTCCGGCAAAATCACGTATATTATTACCTCATGAGGTCTTTCTAGACGGGTCCATAGAAATAAACAAGAATACCCAAGAACACACAAGAATACCTTATAAAACTACAAAATTGACAAGAAAACAATATTTTGGGGGCTTCGGTGGCCGAGATGTTAAAGTAGTTCGTCCGTCTACTATTGATCACCTGGTCTATCCACACTGAGGTTGCGGGTTCGAGTCACACTGCGGGCAGAGTGTACTTGACTCAAATCTTAATTAACAAGGATTTCCAGTTTTCCTACCGCAGGTCGGTAGTTTTCTCCTGGTACTCCGGCTTCCTCTCCCAATAAAAACTGGACGCCATGATATAGCTGAAACTTGCTGAAAGTGGCGTTGAACACCTATTAAACAAAACAATATTTTTGTGCAAAAAATACATATTGCAAGATGTGAAATAGTTTTTATGAGCATTATCTGACAGAGCCTCGCATTTCAACCCGTTTCAAAGGCTGCTGCAAACAAATTGAATATATTTTTTTGACATTGTAAGAATATTTCGTCCGACCAGGGGCATACGGTTGTCGGTGCAGGACGTTAAAAACTTCCCCAAGACAAGTGTACGAATATTGTATATTTACAATGTATGTACTAATTGTACATGTTTCACCACACAGTCATTTTCACCCCGACGCCATCTGTAAGTACATACGTCGCGTGTTTGTCTATGTTGATCTATAAATTGTAAAATCAGTAAATAAAATAGATAACTTCCAGCCTTTTGAAATCCTCTGATGTTGAATCCTTGTTGGATGTTCAATATTTTTTAGCACAGTTTAGTCGTAGCGCGGAAAGAAAATCCGTTCGTTACAAATGCGTTTAATTATAGACAACAAAGCTAAAAGAGTCTTTAACCTTGTCCAATTTGAAAAATGACACGACTCAAATGTCAATGTTAAAGTGATTTTAATACCCATTCTAAATAAAGTATAAACACTTCTGTTCTAGATGCGCGCGCGATGTAAAACACGCTTGTAGTATTTCAAAGCAAAATCTCGCATTCAAAAAAAAGGCAGTCTTTGTTTCGCTCATACGATTTAGTCAATACTATAGCCATTTCGGATTTTAAAGTATTAATTATATGCTTCAAGTAAGAAGATGCTTAACATTTTTAAAACAGTTTGGAATTCTCGCAACTACGAATACATTATCTCACACTGGGTACAAGAGGAAAATATGTTTACTTTTTCATAAAAAAAGAAATATCATTTATATAAGCTCAATTAGGGTTCAACTGATAATTTACCTATGTTTTCCTTCACAACATCATTGATACTTTCTACCTTCAGAAAATGAAAAATAACTTCTATAAATAATTATAGTTATAATTGTCTGATTAGATGGACACCTGCCGATATTATAACGTAACTATATCCAACAGATTGATGACGAAGCAATAGCCAAGGAGTATATTCATTACAAATGATTTTACGGTTTTAAAAAATAATAAAATGACCAAACGTTAAGTGTACTTGATAAAATTTCATAAATAATGTCTATTGGTGATATTTGGGTTTTTTCGTGCAACGTAATCGGGTTTTTTTTCAGCCGGTGTGCACAGCTTTGGCTCTGGTAATCTTTATTGCTTAATTTGCGTGCATTTTTTCCGACCAGAACTACCAAAAATTCAAAATTACATTTTTTATGTTGTTTCCAGTTCAAATTAAATTCGGAGCTTCTAAAGGTAATAAGAAAGAACAAGTCACAAAAAAAAAGATTTTTTAAAATTTGCTTACGTGCAATTTAGTTCGCAATAAAATGCATTTTACATTTTCTGCTTTACGTCCGTGCACGTGCCCCTTTACCACACATCGATTTTACAATACACCAACAATTAATATTTAAACCTGTAAAATAATTATATATATAATAGAATTAAACTTTTTACAGTACCTTGACGTAGCATTGAACTTATTGCGTATTGAGGAACAACAAAGAAATTATTTAATTTAATTATTTAATATTTAAGTAATCATTAATAAACAAATTTTCATTTTAAAGCCACCGCTGACAGTAGAACAGTTACGCAAATAAAATGGTAAAAAATAAAACGACATTAAGCACCAACGTAATAATAAGGCAAAAATAAACAGCAACAGATTTAAAAAAAACACACAGTAAAACGAACAAAACATGAAACAGGTAACAAGATTTAAATTTAAATAACACAAACTTACCATGAAACCTGTTGGGGAAACAAAAAGAAAACAAAGTAATTAAAAACAACGTTCAAAACAAATACTTTAGTAACATCCGTCCTTTATTCTTTTCATATTTGTTACAGGTAAACAATATGGCGGATGTGTATTGAATCTCCGATCGGCAAAGTTTCTTGTAAATTAAATTACCTTCTGATCTTCAAATGTAAATGTTATATTGCAATATTTATAAAACAATCACAGTACCTTACGAAATACATAACTTTTATTAAATAATTTTGCAATTAATAATACCTTTCGTTATGAAAAGTTTTTTATTTTTTTGCACATGATCTGTATTTATTTGGACAAAAAATAATTGTATACAATGATAAAGTTATAGCCACAGACAAATTGATAGTGATCTACAGTATAGTACATGATTGTTATCAACAACATTGCCAGAGGTCATTGAAATCGACCCAGGGGTCCAATCCACTAAAAACCTTAATCTCCGAGTAAAAACCTTAATCTCCGCGTCAAAACCTTAATTTCCCCGTCACATCCTTAATTTAAGAAAAAAACACTTAATTTTACAGTCAACTCTTAAAAAATTAAGGTTTTGACTGGGAAATTAAGGTTTTGGCTAGGAAATTAAGGTTTTGGTGTTTGTAGTGTACAGTGACAGGTAATTAGATCACTTGACCTACAAAAGGTCAAGTAACTTTGAACTTCAAATTATTCTGTACATGTATTGTTACCTATGTACTGTATTTAGTGATTTTTTAGGCACTACAGACGAACACTGATGAAAGAATTAAAGAAAGATTTAAAAGAAGAATTGAATTATATATCAAAAATCATCATAGATCACCCCAAAAACTATCAAGTTTGGTAGGTATACTTATTTTTGTTATCCTTGGAAATTATTATCTGAACATATTTTATGATTTGTATAGGGATATTTTTAGAAGTTCTTAAAAAACAAGGGTTCAATATAAATTTAATTAAACACAGGATTACCTGGTTTTCCATGGAATTTTTTTGAGTTAACTGATTATCAATTTAGATCATATACCTCTATTAAATGACGAGCTGTTTAAGTGAATTATACCAGTTGTACTTTTTGGTACATGATTACTACCAGTGAGCCTCTGGTTGTTTTACACTGTAACTGACATTTACATGACTCCTGGGAGCCTCTGGTTGTTTTACACATTAACTGACATATACATGATTACTCCTGGGAGCCTCTGGTTGTTTTACACATTAACTGACATATACATGATTACTCCTGGGAGCCTCTGGTTGTTCTACACATTAACTGACATTAACATGATTACTCCTGTGAGCCTCTGGTTATTTTACACAGTAACTGAATCGCCTGAATATAGCTGAAATATTGCTGCTCGGGCGCTAAACACCATTAATCAATCAATCAATCAATCATTACTCCTGGGAGCCTCGGGTTGTTCTCCACAGTAACTGACATTTACATGATTACTCCTGGGAGTCTCTGGTTATTTTACACAGTAACTGACATTTACATTACTCCTGGGAGCCTCTGGTTGTTCTACACAGTAACTGACATTTACATGATTACTCCTGGGAGCCTCTGGTTTTTTTACACATTAACTGACATATACATGATTACTCCTGGGAGCCTCTGGTTATTTTACACATAAAATGACATTTACTTTACTCCTGGGAGCCTCTATTTATTCTACACATGAACTGACATTTAAATGTATTATCTAATGCAAGAGATTGTTTACATTATAAAACACTTAATAACAAAAGTCTCAATATTAAGATGTATTTATTAGTTAATCAATAACACAAGTGACCTAAATGTAAGACAATATCTCTAGAAACCTAATATCTGTGTAAAAACAATGTAAACAGGTTCTTGGCAGTTATAATGAGGTAATCGTGAATACTTTTTCTGATATGTCATTATGTAGGAGTACATGTATCACTAGTGACACCTAGCATATCAGCATATGTAGGAGTACATATCACTAGTGACACCTAGCATATCAGCATATGTAGGAGTACATATCACTAGTGACACCTAGCATATCAGCATTATGTAGGAGTACATGTCACTAGTGACACCTAGCATATCAGCATATGTAGGAGTACATATCACTAGTGACACCTAGCATATCAGCATATGTAGGAGTACATATCACTAGTGACACCTAGCATATCAGCATATGTAGGAGTACATATCACTAGTGACACCTAGCATATCGGCGTAAGTAGGAGTACATGTATCACTAGTGACACCTAGCATATCAGCATAAGCATTCTACAGGAAAAGTTAAATATATGTTGGAAAGCCATTGTAATGCTAATTTCTAATTTCCCAATTATTTCTCCTTAATTTAGTAGTATTAATTAGATAACATTCATGTCCAGTATCAGTTAGATAACTGTGGCTTTAGTACAAGTATCAATTTATGGACTGTATTTCAGTACCTGTAAAAGTTTGTCACTGTACTGTTTTGTAGGCACCACAGGCGAGTCATTGTAGAGTGGTTAGGTGATCCTAAAGACGAATTAGAATTTACTGCCAGAATTCTCAAAGGAGATGCAAAAAACTACCATGCATGGCAACATCGGTACGCCATAATGTTAATGTCGTATGATTATGTGCCTTCTGTATCTCTAATGAGGTTACAGAGGGCAGTTAACAGAACTGTCAAGGTACATATTTGTTCAATTTCTCCGTAGAAGTTAGGCGATTAATTACATTTAACATTCTGTATTCCATTTGAAATTTTAACGTGTATTGTTTGTTACTGATATGTTTTTCAGGTACTGTACAGGGGACCAGTCTGAACCGACTGCCATGGGGGACGAACAGTTTGTCAGTATTACAAACAATAAGTTTTATAATAAAGCTTTGTACATATATGTTTATTTTTTATTGTGTTTAACAAGATTAACTGCATATTGAATCTTTGTTTTCTACTTGTTATTTGTTTGTGTTTATTTTAAACGTAAACTGAATGTAGATTACACTCTTGACTTCAGACAATGGGTGATACGTGAATATGGTTTCTGGGATAATGAGTTGGATTATGTCAACAAACTACTGGTAGAGGACCTTAGAAATAACTCGGCATGGAATCAACGATACTTTGTCATAAACAACACAACAGGGTTCACAGATGATGTCACTGAAAGGGAAGTCAGGTACTTGTTTAACTTTAATAATGAAGATATTGTTATATAATACAAGAACTGAAGAATATATTTGATTGTCAGATTAAACATGACATTAGATAAAATGTAATGGAAGGCTGGGTTATAAAGTTTAGACGGAACAAACAATAACTGGTTATTGTTGTTTGAAAGGGAATATATTGTTTTTAACATCAATAATTTTGATAACTATATGGTGATGCTGTTTAAAATGTTGATCTTTATTTATTGGAGTGATTTTTTACTATCTTTTTCAAACTGTACATGTTATTACCACTGGCTATTTGTGTGATTTTATATTATCCTTATTAAACTTTACATGTCCTTACTGCCTGCTATTCATAAAATGTTAAAATAATTTTTTTTAATTTGAAAACATTTTTAAAAAATATAAATATCATTGGGTATACATTATAGATTTGTTTGCTATACATCTGGGATTCCAATTAAATATTTAGATTTTTATCAATATTGTTTATTTTAAAGTTATTTTACTTCTTGGCTTGGCCATTTTTTCACTGGTCAGACTGTGTTAGCACTACCTCAAAATTTCCATTAGCCAATGTGGCTAATACATCCAAATTTTACTTAGCCACATTTGAAATTTGTTAGCCACAACATTTCAGCAAAATTTGTGTGTGCAAAATATGGAAGCTGTAAATTTAAATGACTTGTATAGAAAAGGGGGAATATGTGATGAGCAACACTAAAATTTGGGATTAATTCCATTCATAGGTCACAACCAGGTCTTTTACAACTGTTCTTCATTTGAAGAATTTAGATTTAGTGCTGAGGTTCAACTTTTAAATGAAAACATTTAACCAGATGATAATAGAGTAACCGTAAGAACGAAAGCATTGAAAGCTGGCGTTTCGCCATGCTTGACAAAATTAAACTGGAATTAAGGTCAATTACTGCAATGGGAACCAGTTCGGTATTGAGTAAAATCGAAAACAAATTCGGACAAGGGTAATGTTTTTACGGAATAGACAATTACGCATTGAAATTTCCCGGATATATATCGTTACCGCTCCGAACTTTATCTCAAAGATTTATTTTAGATTTCGACAGTCAACATTTTACTTTCGCTTTCACTTCGCCAACGTGGCGAACGAGAATGAATAACACTTCGCCACATTAAAGTTTAATTCTCATTGGCGACTGTGGCGACCTATTAGCGCTAACACAGTCAGAAAATTTTAATTCATCTCTAATGCCTAGATATTTTCATTAAAATTCAATACAAAATTATTAATCATAGGTTATTCTGTTTTTTAGCTGAACCGTGTGACACATTCTCATCACATCTGTTGTTTTCAGCCTTACACTTTTCACATTTCAATCATCTTTTCCAAACCACTTGGCAAATTGGAACTTAACTTGCCCAGAATGTTCATTAGGTGCTTCTTAACAATAAGTTTTCGGCGCTGATCAAATAATTAACATAGCTGCCATTTCTATTAATGCATTCTGATTGGCTGAAATGTCATGTTCTTCTTACAGACTGATTTGCAGATTGATTTGTGATATTGTAATGTACCTTAGATAGTTCGCTACAAAGTTTCGGGTTTTTGAGTTTATAAATCCATGATGGCCACCACCTTGGAACATAGTTTAACAAGGGACCCTATGGGAAATGTACTGACAGCTTCTCACAAACTGTCGTACACATTAATTAAGGCACGACAGAATGACATTGTCCAGTAAATTTAGGCTCGGTCTAGTATACATGCTCAGTAGCTGGTCCATTTGGTTGTGCTGATAATGTCTCAGCCATTATTTTTGACCGAAGAATTTTTTTCATCAAGAAAAGAAATCAGAAATCATTTTCAAGTTCTTCGATCAATTACTACGGAACAGTATGATGTTGTATTTATTATTCTTTTCTCACGTTTCTTAAGTTAAAATGTTGGTTTGTTTTTTTCATTTAATTGAAAATTGTTTGTTTACTGTAACAAAACTTAATTATCTCTCTGAATTTGATATATCCAAAAACCAGAAACAGACAAAAGCAAATAAATGTATAAATATTAATTTTCTTATCAATTAATGTTAAAGCAAGGTTTTAAAATAGATGATACTTAAAAATAGAACAGCAAGGAGTAGGGTTTTTTAAACTCAAATTATAATTCATAAAAAACAAATGTAATGTGCAAAAGTTAATTTATGTTCATTGTCGATGTTTAGTTGTATCAAGACATCACCGGATGTATGTTAATTGTCGGTGTTTAGTTGTATCATGACATCACCAGATGTATGTTCATTGTCGATGTTTAGTTGTATCAAGACATCACCGGATGTATGTTAATTGTCGGTGTTTAGTTGTATCATGACATCACCAGATGTATGTTCATTGTCGGTGTTTAGTTGTATCATGACATCACCGGATGTATGTTCATTGTCGGTGTTTAGTTGTATCATGACATCACCAGATGTATGTTCATTGTCGGTGTTTAGTTGTATCAAGACATCACCGGATGTATGTTCATTGTCGGTGTTTAGTTGTATCAAGACATCACCGGATGTATGTTCATTGTCGGTGTTTAGTTGTATCAAGACATCACCGGATGTATGTTCATTGTCGGTGTTTAGTTGTATCAAGACATCACCGGATGTATGTTCATTGTCGGTGTTTAGTTGTATCATGACATCACCGGATGTATGTTCATTGTTGGTGTTCAGCTGTATCATGACATCACCGGATGTATGTTCATTGTCTGTGTTTAGTTGTATCATGACATCACCGGATGTATGTTCATTGTCTGTGTTTAGTTGTATCATGACATCACCGGATGTATGTTCATTGTCGGTGTTCAGCTGTATCAAGACATCACCAGATGTATGTTCATTGTTGGTGTTCAGCTGTATCATGACATCACCGGATGTATGTTCATTGTCGGTGTTTAGTTGTATCAAGACATCACCAGATGTATGTTCATTGTCAGTGTTTAGTTGTATCAAGACATCACCGGATGTATGTTCATTGTCGGTGTTCAGTTGTATCATGACATCATCGGATGTAGGGTCATTGTCAGTGTTCAGTTGTATCATGACATCACCGGATGTATGTTCATTGTCGGTGTTTAGTTGTATCAAGACATCACCGGATGTACGTTAATTGTCGGTGTTTAGTTGTATCATGACATCACCGGATGTATGTTAATTGTCGGTGTTTAGTTGTATCAAGACATCACCGGATGTATGTTCATTGTCGGTGTTTAGTTGTATCAAGACATCACCGGATGTATGTTCATTGTCGGTGTTTAGTTGTATCATGACATCACCGGATGTATGTTCATTGTCGGTGTTTAGTTGTATCAAGACATCACCGGATGTATGTTCATTGTCGGTGTTCAGTTGTATCAAGACATCACCGGATGTATGTTAATTGTCGGTGTTTAGTTGTATCATGACATCACCGGATGTATGTTCATTGTCGGTGTTTAGTTGTATCATGACATCACCGGATATTTGTTCATTGTTGGTGTTCAGCTGTATCATGACATCACCGGATGTATGTTCATTGTCGGTGTTCAGTTGTATCATGACATCACCGGATGTAGGGTCATTGTCAGTGTTCAGTTGTATCATGACATCACCGGATGTATGTTCATTGTTGGTGTTCAGCTGTATCATGACATCACCGGATGTATGTTCATTGTCTGTGTTTAGTTGTATCATGACATCACCGGATGTATGTTCATTGTTGGTGTTCAGCTGTATCATGACATCACCGGATGTATGTTCATTGTCGGTGTTCAGCTGTATCATGACATCACCGGATGTATGTTCATTGTCGGTGTTTAGTTGTATCATGACATCACCGGATGTATGTTCATTGTCGGTGTTCAGTTGTATCATGACATCACCGGATGTATGTTCATTGTCGGTGTTCAGTTGTATCATGACATCACCGGATGCATGGTCATTGTCGGTGTTCAGCTGTATCATGACATCACCGGATGTATGTTCATTGTCGGTGTTCAGCTGTATCATGACATCACCAGATGTATGATGTAATTATGTAAACAGTGGAAAATATGACTGCAAACATGTCAATAAACTGGATAAAATAAATACTGCACAAATAAAAAATCTTCTTATTGAAATAAGCCTGATTTAGTAAAGTTAAGCAGGGATTTGTCTGTTAACTACTTTCTAGTTTGATGTTCAACTTTCATCTTCACACTTCAGCAAAATTCTTTCCTCTCTTCAGTCATTGATGATTTCCTGATAAAGTCAGACCCGTTCCCTAAAACCAAATCTTAACTCCCAATTTCTTAATTATGTTTGGCCTCTTCATAGGAGGTCTAGTTTACAATATTTCCAGTCGGGTAAATTATAATGTTACTGCTGGTCAAGCAGTAAAAAAAGTAAGTGTCTAACCATGCATTAAAACAAATCTATAAGTCCAGATATTTCTCTTATAATTTTGAGTTTTTGCTGTCAATTGGAGATTCAACATGGCTGCCAGAGTTGGGACTGCATTCTGATTGGCTGTAATTTCAAAACTTTGTTTGACAGAATGAATTGATATATTATAAAAATGTACATCAGATGGTTCTTTACTAATTTTGAGTTTTTTGCTTATCCTAAATTCAAAATTGCAACTACCATGAAAAATAGGTTAGCATAGGACCATATGGGAAATACCTAGAAACAGCTTCTTCAAAAAAATCCCCATCTGACATAAGCATTTAAAAAAAGTTTTTTAGATAAGTCAGATAAGCATTACAGGCTCTTGAGAGCCTCTGATTTTGTGTCTTGACAGGGTTTTTTTTTTTTTAGTTAATAAAACCGTATTTGTTTGTTTGTCTTAACATGTTATTCCGTTTTTTCAACTGCACCATAATAGCCTATGTTGTTTGTTGGTGAGAGACTCGTAACAGTTTGCTCTGTTGTTTATTAATTAGACTCAACCTAAACAGCTTTTAATGTTTATTCTTGTGTGTGTGTGTGTCAGTTTGTTGTTTATTAGAATCACAATTAACAGCTTATTTATGTTTGTTTCAGCTATACTCAAGATTTCATTAAGAAAGCACCAAACAACGAAAGTGCTTGGAACTATTTGAAAGGGTATGTGAAGGAATAATCCTTAGTGTTAAGTCGTGTAGTTAGAAAGGGTATGTGAAGGAATAATCCTTAGTGTTAAGTCGTGTAGTTAGAAAGGGTATGTGAAGGAATAATCCTTGGTGTTAAGTCGTGTAGTTAGAAAGGGTATGTGAAGGAATAATCCTTAGTGTTAAGTCGTGTAGTTAGAAAGGGTATGTGAAGGAATAATCCTTAGTGTTAAGTTGTGTAGTTAGAAAGGGTATGTGAAGGAATAATCCTTAGTGTTACGTCGTGTAGTTAGAAAGGGTATGTGAAGGAATAATCCTTAGTGTTACGTCGTGTAGTTAGAAAGGGGTATGTGAAGGAATAATCCTTAGTGTTAAGTCGTGTAATTAGAAAGGGTATGTGAAGGAATAATCCTTAGTGTTAAGTCGTGTAATTATAAAGGGTATGTGAAGGAATAATCCTTAGTGTTAAGTCGTGTAGCTAGAAAGGGTATGTGAAGGAATAATCCTTAGTGTTACGTCGTGTAGTTACAAAGGGGTATGTGAAGGAATAATCCTTAGTGTTAAGTCGTGTAGTTAGAAAGGGTATGTGAAGGAATAATCCTTAGTGTTAAGTCGTGTAGTTAGAAAGGGTATGTGAAGGAATAATCCTTAGTGTTAAGTCGTGTAGTTAGAAAGGGTATGTGAAGGAATAATCCTTAGTGTTAAGTCGTGTAATTAGAAAGGGTATGTGAAGGAATAATCCTTAGTGTTAAGTCGTGTAGTTAGAAAGGGTATGTGAAGGAATAATCCTTAGTGTTACGTCATGTAGTTAGAAAGGGTATGTGAAGGAATAATCCTTAGTGTTAAGTCGTGTAGTTAGAAAGGGTATGTGAAGGAATAATCCTTAGTGTTAAGTCGTGTAATTAGAAAGGGTATGTGAAGGAATAATCCTTAGTGTTAAGTCGTGTAGTTAGAAAGGGTATGTGAAGGAATAATCCTTAGTGTTAAGTCGTGTAGTTAGAAAGGGTAAGTGAAGGAATAATCCTTAGTGTTAAGTCGTGTAGTTAGAAAGGGTATGTGATGGAATAATCCTTAGTGTTAAGTCGTGTAGTTAGAAAGGGTATGTGAAGGAATAATCCTTAGTGTTAAGTCGTGTAGTTTGAAAGGGTATGTGAAGGAATAATCCTTAGTGTTAAGTCGTGTAGTTAGAAAGGGTATGTGAATTAATAATCCTTAGTGTTAAGTCGTGTAGTTAGAAAGCGTTTGTGAAGGAATAATCCTTAGTGTTACGTCGTGTAGTTAGAAAGGGTATGTGAAGGAATAATCCTTAGTGTTAAGTCGTGTAGTTAGAAAGGGTATGTGAAGGAATAATCCTTAGTGTTACATCATGTAGTTAGAAAGGGTATGTGAAGGAATAATCCTTAGTGTTAAGTCGTGTAATTAGAAAGGGTATGTGAAGGAATAATCCTTAGTGTTAAGTCGTGTAGTTAGAAAGGGTATGTGAAGGAATAATCCTTAGTGTTAAGTTGTGTAGTTAGAAAGCGTATGTGAAGGAATAATCCTTAGTGTTAAGTCGTGTAGTTAGAAAGGGTATGTGAAGGAATAATCCTTAGTGTTAAGTCGTGTAGTTAGAAAGGGTATGTGAAGGAATAATCCTTAGTGTTACGTCGTGTAGTTAGAAAGGGTATGTGTAGGAATAATCCTTAGTGTTAAGTCGTGTAGTTAGAAAGGTATGTGAAGGAATAATCCTTAGTGTTAAGTTGTGTAGTTAGAAAGGTATGTGAAGGAATAATCCTTAGTGTTAAGTCGTGTAGTTAGAAAGCGTATGTGAAGGAATAATCCTTAGTGTTACGTCGTGTAGTTAGAAAGGGTATGTGAAGGAATAATCCTTAGTGTTAAGTCGTGTAGTTAGAAAGGGTATGTGAAGGAATAATCCTTAGTGTTAAGTCGTGTAGTTAGAAAGGGTATGTGAAGGAATAATCCTTAGTGTTAAGTCGTGTAGTTAGAAAGGGTATGTGAAGGAATAATCCTTAGTGTTAAGTCGTGTAGTTAGAAAGGTTATGTGAAGGAATAATCCTTAGTGTTAAGTCGTGTAGTTAGAAAGGGTATGTGAAGGAATAATCCTCGGTGTTAAGTCGTGTAGTTAGAAAGGGTATGTGAAGGAATAATCCTTAGTGTTAAGTCGTGTAGTTAGAAAGGGTATGTGAAGGAATAATCCTTAGTGTTAAGTCGTGTAGTTAGAAAGGGTATGTGAAGGAATAATCCTTAGTGTTAAGTCGTGTAGTTAGAAAGGGTATGTGAAGGAATAATCCTCAGTGTTAAGTCGTGTAATTAGAAAGGGTATGTGAAGGAATAATCCTTAGTGTTAAGTTGTGTAGTTAGAAGGGGTATGTGAAGGAATAATCCTTAGTGTTAAGTCGTGTAATTAGAAAGGGTATGTGAAGGAATAATCCTTAGTGTTAAGTCGTGTAGTTAGAAAGGTATGTGAAGGAATAATCCTTAGTGTTAAGTCGTGTAGTTAGAAAGGGTATGTGAAGGAATAATCCTTAGTGTTAAGTCGTGTAATTAGAAAGGGTATGTGAAGGAATAATCCTTAGTGTTAAGTCGTGTAGTTAGAAAGGTATGTGAAGGAATAATCCTTAGTGTTACGTCGTGTAGTTAGAAAGGGTATGTGAAGGAATAATCCTTAGTGTTAAGTCGTGTAGTTAGAAAGGGTATGTGAAGGAATAATCCTTAGTGTTAAGTCGTGTAGTTAGAAAGGGTATGTGAAGGAATAATCCTTAGTGTTAAGTCGTGTACTTAGAAAGGGTATGTGAAGGAATAATACTTAGTGTTAAGTCGTGTAGTTAGAAAGGGTATGTGAAGGAATAATACTTAGTGTTACGTCGTGTAGTTAGAAAGGGTATGTGATGGAATAATCCTTAGTGTTAAGTCGTGTAGTTAGAAAGGGTATGTGAAGGAATAATACTTAGTGTTAAGTCGTGTAATTAGAAAGGGTATGTGAAGGAATAATCCTTAGTGTTAAGTCGTGTAGTTAGGAAGGGTATGTGAAGGAATAATCCTTAGTGTTACGTCGTGTAGTTAGAAAGGGTATGTGAAGGAATAATACTTAGTGTTAAGTCGTGTAGTTAGAAAGGGTATGTGAAGGAATAATCCTTAGTGTTAAGTCGTGTACTTAGAAAGGGTATGTGAAGGAATAATACTTAGTGTTAAGTCGTGTAGTTAGAAAGGGTATGTGAAGGAATAATACTTAGTGTTAAGTCGTGTAGTTAGGAAGGGTATGTGAAGGAATAATCCTTAGTGTTACGTCGTGTAGTTAGAAAGGGTATGTGAAGGAATAATACTTAGTGTTAAGTCGTGTAGTTAGAAAGGGTATGTGAAGGAATAATCCTTAGTGTTAAGTCGTGTAGTTAGAAAGCGTATGTGAAGGAATAATCCTTAGTGTTAAGTCGTGTAGTTAGAAAGGGTATGTGAAGGAATAATCCTTAGTGTTACGTCGTGTAGTTAGAAAGGGTATGTGAAGGAATAATACTTAGTGTTAAGTCGTGTAGTTAGAAAGGGTATGTGAAGGAATAATCCTTAGTGTTAAGTCGTGTAGTTAGAAAGGGTATGTGAAGGAATAATCCTTAGTGTTACGTCGTGTAGTTAGAAAGGGTATGTGAAGGAATAATCCTTAGTGTTACGTCGTGTAGTTAGAAAGGGTATGGGAAGGAATAATCCTTAGTGTTACGTCGTGTAGTTAGAAAGGGTATGTGAAGGAATAATCCTTAGTGTTACGTCGTGTAGTTAGAAAGGGTATGTGAAGGAATAATACTTAGTGTTAAGTCGTGTAATTAGAAAGGGTATGTGAAGGAATAATCCTTAGTGTTAAGTCGTGTAGTTAGAAAGGGTATGTGAAGGAATAATCCTTAGTGTTACGTCATGTAGTTAGAAAGGGTATGTGAAGGAATAATCCTTAGTGTTAAGTCGTGTAGTTAGAAAGGGTATGTGAAGGAATAATCCTTAGTGTTACGTCATGTAGTTGGAAAGGGTATGTGAAGGAATAATCCTTAGTGTTAAGTCGTGTAGTTAGAAAGGGTATGTGAAGGAATAATCCTTAGTGTTACGTCGTGTAGTTAGAAAGGGTATGTGAAGGAATAATCCTTAGTGTTACGTCGTGTAGTTAGAAAGGGTATGTGAAGGAATAATCCTTAGTGTTAAGTCATGTAGTTAGAAAGGGTATGTGAAGGAATAATCCTTAGTGTTAAGTCGTGTAGTTAGAAAGGGTATGTGAAGGAATAATCCTTAGTGTTACGTCATGTAGTTGGAAAGGGTATGTGAAGGAATAATCCTTAGTGTTAAGTCGTGTAGTTAGAAAGGGTATGTGAAGGAATAATCCTTAGTGTTAAGTCGTGTAGTTAGAAAGGGTATGTGAAGGAATAATCCTTAGTGTTAAGTCATGTAGTTAGAAAGGGTATGTGAAGGAATAATCCTTAGTGTTACGTCATGTAGTTGGAAAGGGTATGTGAAGGAATAATCCTTAGTGTTAAGTCGTGTAGTTAGAAAGGGTATGTGAAGGAATAATCCTTAGTGTTAAGTCGTGTAGTTAGAAAGGGTATGTGAAGGAATAATCCTTAGTGTTAAGTCGTATAGTTAGAAAGGGTATGTGAAGGAATAATCCTTAGTGTTACGTCATGTAGTTAGAAAGGGTATGTGAAGGAATAATCCTTAGTGTTACGTCATGTAGTTAGAAAGGGTATGTGAAGGAATAATCCTTAGTGTTAAGTCGTGTAGTTAGAAAGGGTATGTGAAGGAATAATCCTTAGTGTTAAGTCGTGTAGTTAGAAAGCGTATGTGAAGGAATAATCCTTAGTGTTAAGTCGTGTAATTAGAAAGGGTATGTGAAGGAATAATCCTTAGTGTTACGTCGTGTAGTTAGAAAGGGTATGTGATGGAATAATCCTTAGTGTTAAGTCGTGTAGTTAGAAAGGGTATGTGAAGGAATAATCCTTAGTGTTAAGTCGTGTAGTTAGAAAGGGTATGTGATGGAATAATCCTTAGTGTTAAGTCGTGTAGTTAGAAAGGGTATGTGAAGGAATAATACTTAGTGTTAAGTTGTGTAGTTAGAAAGGGTATGTGAAGGAATAATCCTTAGTGTTAAGTCGTGTAGTTAGAAAGGGTATGTGAAGGAATAATCCTTAGTGTTAAGTCGTGTAGTTAGAAAGGGTATGTGAAGGAATAATCCTTAGTGTTAAGTCGTGTAGTTAGAAAGGGTATGTGAAGGAATAATACTTAGTGTTAAGTTGTGTAGTTAGAAAGGGTATGTGTAGGAATAATCCTTAGTGTTAAGTCGTGTAGTTAGAAAGGGTATGTGAAGGAATAATCCTTAGTGTTACGTCATGTAGTTGGAAAGGGTATGTGAAGGAATAATCCTTAGTGTTAAGTTGTGTAGTTAGAAAGGGTATGTGATGGAATAATCCTTAGTGTTAAGTCGTGTAGTTAGAAAGGGTATGTGAAGGAATAATACTTAGTGTTAAGTTGTGTAGTTAGAAAGGGTATGTGAAGGAATAATCCTTAGTGTTAAGTCGTGTAGTTAGAAAGGGTATGTGAAGGAATAATCCTTAGTGTTAAGTCGTGTAGTTAGAAAGGGTATGTGAAGGAATAATCCTTAGTGTTAAGTCGTGTAGTTAGAAAGGGTATGTGAAGGAATAATACTTAGTGTTAAGTTGTGTAGTTAGAAAGGGTATGTGAAGGAATAATCCTTAGTGTTAAGTCGTGTAGTTAGAAAGGGTATGTGAAGGAATAATCCTTAGTGTTACGTCATGTAGTTGGAAAGGGTATGTGAAGGAATAATCCTTAGTGTTAAGTCGTGTAGTTAGAAAGGGTATGTGAAGGAATAATCCTTAGTGTTAAGTCGTGTAGTTAGAAAGGGTATGTGAAGGAATAATCCTTAGTGTTATGTCGTGTAGTTAGAAAGGGTATGTGAAGGAATAATCCTTAGTGTTAAGTCGTGTAGTTAGAAAGGGTATGTGAAGGAATAATCCTTAGTGTTAAGTCGTGTAATTAGAAAGGGTATGTGAAGGAATAATCCTTAGTGTTAAGTTGTGTAGTTAGAAAGGGTATGTGAAGGAATAATCCTTAGTGTTAAGTCGTGTAGTTAGAAAGGGTATGTGAAGGAATAATCCTTAGTGTTAAGTCGTGTAGTTAGAAAGGGTATGTGAAGGAATAATCCTTAGTGTTAAGTCGTGTAGTTAGAAAGGGTATGTGAAGGAATAATCCTTAGTGTTAAGTCGTGTTATTAGAAAGGGTATGTGAAGGAATAATCCTTAGTGTTACGTCATGTAGTTAGAAAGGGTATGTGAAGGAATAATCCTTAGTGTTAAGTCGTGTAGTTAGAAAGGGTATGTGAAGGAATAATCCTTAGTGTTAAGTCGTGTAATTAGAAATGGTATGTGAAGGAATAATCCTTATAGTCAATTTTACCGTGTCATTCCGACGGGATTTTGCTTCACAAAATGCAAAACTGCTACCGCGTTTGGTCGAGTTTATGGTCCTTTAGTAGATCTTTTATTCCACTTTTTGAAAGTAACAATTATTTTCCACAGTTAATCGGCTTTTTGAAATGCTGCCGTTTTTTCATTTTGCCAGATCGATTTTCCATACTAAATTTCGACCTTGTTTTGAACGGAAGTGTACGTTAGGAAAATTCCATTGTTGTCTATTCGAAATCCTTCGGGTAATGTCGTCTGCAGTTGAGGCGGGAAAAGTCTCGCGGTTTGTCCGAATACCATTATACGTTACGAAAACAGACGAACGTTTGTAAAGAAGATTAGACCCCTTAAGATACAAAAATGGCTGACTTCCTATGGAAAATCGATCTGGCAAAATGAAAAAAACAGCCGAATTTCAAAAAGCCGATTAACTGTGGAAAATAATTGTTACTTTCAAAAAGTGGAAAAAAAGATCTACTAAAGGACCCTAAACTCGACCAAACGCGGTAGCAGTTTTCCATTTTGTGAAGCAAAATCCCGTCGGAATGACACGGTAAAATTGACTATAGTGTTAAGTCGTGTAGTTAGAAAGGGTATGTGAAGGAATAATACTTAGTGTTAAGTCGTGTAGTTAGAAAGGGTATGTGAAGGAATAATCCTTAGTGTTAAGTCGTGTAGTTAGAAAGGGTATGTGAAGGAATAATCCTTAGTGTTAAGTCGTGTAGTTAGAAAGGGTATGTGAAGGAATAATCCTTAGTGTTACGTCGTGTAGTTAGAAAGGGTATGTGAAGGAATAATCCTTAGTGTTACGTCATGTAGTTAGAAAGGGTATGTGAAGGAATAATCCTTAGTGTTACGTCGTGTAGTTAGAAAGGGTATGTGAAGGAATAATCCTTAGTGTTACGTCGTGTAGTTAGAAAGGGTATTGAAGGAATAATCCTTAGTGTTAAGTCATGTAGTTAGAAAGGGTATGTGAAGGAATAATCCTTAGTGTTACGTCGTGTAGTTAGAAAGGGTATGTGAAGGAATAATCCTTAGTGTTACGTCATGTAGTTAGAAAGGGTATGTGAAGGAATAATCCTTAGTGTTACGTCGTGTAGTTAGAAAGGGTATGTGAAGGAATAATCCTTAGTGTTACGTCATGTAGTTAGAAAGGGTATGTGAAGGAATAATCCTTAGTGTTACGTCGTGTAGTTAGAAAGGGTATGTGAAGGAATAATCCTTAGTGTTACGTCATGTAGTTAGAAAGGGTATGTGAAGGAATAATCCTTAGTGTTAAGTCGTGTAGTTAGAAAGGGTATGTGAAGGAATAATCCTTAGTGTTACGTCGTGTAGTTAGAAAGGGTATGTGAAGAAATAATCCTTAGTGTTACGTTGTGTAGTTAGAAAGGGTATGTGAAGGAATAATCCTTAGTGTTAAGTCGTGTAGTTAGAAAGGGTATGTGAAGGAATAATCCTTAGTGTTAAGTCGTGTAGTTAGAAAGGGTATGTGAAGGAATAATCCTTAGTGTTACGTCGTGTAGTTAGAAAGGGTATGTGAAGGAATAATCCTTAGTGTTAAGTTGTGTAGTTAGAAAGGGTATGTGAAGGAATAATCCTTAGTGTTACGTCGTGTAGTTAGAAAGGGTATGTGAAGGAATAATCCTTAGTGTTACGTCGTGTAGTTAGAAAGGGTATGTGATGGAATAATCCTTAGTGTTAAGTCGTGTAGTTAGAAAGGGTATGTGAAGGAATAATCCTTAGTGTTACGTCGTGTAGTTAGAAAGGGTATGTGAAGGAATAATCCTTAGTGTTAAGTCGTGTAGTTAGAAAGGGTATGTGAAGGAATAATCCTTAGTGTTACGTCGTGTAGTTAGAAAGGGTATGTGAAGGAATAATCCTTAGTGTTACGTCGTGTAGTTAGAAAGGGTATGGGAAGGAATAATCCTTAGTGTTAAGTCGTGTAGTTAGAAAGGGTATGTGAAGGAATAATCCTTAGTGTTACGTCGTGTAGTTAGAAAGGGTATGTGAAGGAATAATCCTTAGTGTTACGTCGTGTAGTTAGAAAGGGTATGTGAAGGAATAATCCTTAGTGTTATGTCGTGTAGTTAGAAAGGGTATGTGAAGGAATAATCCTTAGTGTTACGTCATGTAGTTAGAAAGGGTATGTGAAGGAATAATCCTTAGTGTTACGTCGTGTAGTTAGAAAGGGTATGTGAAGGAATAATCCTTAGTGTTAAGTTGTGTAGTTAGAAAGCGTATGTGAAGGAATAATCCTTAGTGTTAAGTCGTGTAGTTAGAAAGGGTATGTGAAGGAATAATCCTTAGTGTTAAGTCGTGTAGTTAGAAAGGGTATGTGAAGGAATAATCCTTAGTGTTACGTCGTGTAGTTAGAAAGGGGTATGTGAAGGAATAATCCTTAGTATCAGTGCTTGAAATTAGGATTTGCAACTCACTTGCCCGAATCTTGAACTTTTGGATTTTCTCCTATATATTCAATATAAATTTTATCAAAATTTCACTTGCCCGAAAGGATTTTTACTGGCCAGGGGCCAGCGGACTTGTGCTAATTTCGCAGACTGTTAGTATTAAGTCGTGTAGTTAGAAAGGGTAAGTGAAGGAATAATCCTTAGTGTTAAGTCGTGTAGTTAGAAAGGGTATGTGATGGAATAATCCTTAGTGTTAAGTCGTGTAATTAGAAAGCGTATGTGAAGGAAATTATTACTATATATTACTTGGCACATCAGTTAAGTCCCATTTTATTGTTAGAGTTATGCCAATTCAAAATTAATTTTATAGGTCCAAGGTCTAGTTCAAAATTGTTGTCTGATATATACTGTTTTCATTAGCAACTGTTTCTCTAGACTGATTCAGTAAAATGTTTTCATGAATATATAAAAACTGTCCTATTAGATGCCCTATTTTTCAGTTAAATCATGGCGTCTAGTTTTTAATGGAGAAGTAAACCTGAGAAAACTCCAGACCTGCCATAGGAAAACTGGCAATCCTGGTCATGGAGATTATATTTTGCCCACAGTGAGTTTCTAAACCACAACCTCAGTGTTGACTGACCACAACCTCAGTGTTGACTGACCACAACATCAGTGTTGACTGACCACAACCTCAGTTGATCCTCAGTGTTGACTGACCACCTTGTTAATAGTGGTTTACTAAACACCTTAATCATTTGGCCACTGAGGCCCCTCGCAGGGAATTGATCCTCAGTGTTGACTGACCACCTTGTTAATAGTGGTTTACTAAACACCTTAATCATTTGGCCACTGAGGCCCCTCGCAGGGAATTGATCATCAGTGTTGACTGACCACCTTGTTAATAGTGGTTTACTAAACACCTTAATCATTCGGCCAACTGGAAGCCATGATATAGCTGAAAAATTGCTGAAAGTGGCGTTAAACACCATCAAACAAACAAACAAACAAACATTTTGTCTCTGGACTGAGGGAAACTGAAGGTGAATTTTTTGGACTGATATTTTCAAAAACAAATTGTAAAGTTGGTAGTTTGGGTCAGCTTTAAACATTATTGATTTATTTACAGATGTCTGTTAGATCGGGAATTAAGTACATATCCAGGATTAATGGACTTTTGTCAGCAGTTGTATGATGACAGATATCGCTCACCATATTTAATAGCATGTATGGTTGATGCTCATGAAGAAATGTTAGAAAATAATAACTGTGATAGGGAAGAAACTCTGAAGAAAGCAGTGCAGGTATTATGTTCATTCTCGGGTGGCCAGGGGGTGGGGAGAAGAAATGGTAGAAAATTATAACTGATAGTGAAGAAAGCAGTGCAGGAATAATGTTCACCCTCGGGCGGCTGGGGGGTGGGGAGAAGAAATGTTAGAAAATAATAACTGTGATAGGGAAGAAACTGGGATGTAAGCAGTGCAGGTATGATGTTTACTCTCGTTTTAGTTACAAGGATTTTTGTTTGAATGGCTTGTATCCAAATAACTTGTACAATTCTCCTCAGGTCCACACTTTTCTCATTAATATTGAATATATTTGTATGTCCATAATTTTACACCCCACATTCCACTTGAAAGGCTGCTTTATTCAATCAAGACACATATTGTTTTAATGGTGCAGAATTTACACAGGATTCATACTTTGTCCAATTATATAATACAGTTTAATTCTACTGTACTCACTGTGGCATGAACAGAACCTCACATTTCAAGATTTGTACAAGTTAACTTTGTATTTTCCGACATTGACAATGTAGTGAAAATGTATACAATAAAAATACTAACTGATACAGGTAATTCATACATACAGGTGAACAGTCGTTCTATAGGCCTTAATTAAACAAATGCTAGGATTATCATCAAACTTTTCTAAAAATTTTGGGATGGGGGTGCATTTTTATACCCCCGCTCGACAGAGTCGGGGGTATATAGTGGTCCTCATGTCTGTCCGTCCGTCCGTTCGTCCGTCCACATTTCGTGTCCGGATGATAATTCAAAAAGTTTACATCCGATTTGAATGAAACTTTGGGATATTGTTATATATCAGGTTGGTAAGAAGCCTATCGATTTTGGGGGAAATCCGTCAAATTTCCAGGTCACAGTCCACGAAAAACTTTAGAAATTTTAACAAAAAAGTTGTTTCCGGACAATAACTCAAAAAGTTTACATCCGATTTGAATGAAACTTTGGGATATTGTCATATATCAGGTTGGTAAGAAGCCTATCGATTTTGGGGGAAATCCGTCAAATTTCAAGGTCACAGTCCACGAAAAACATTAAAAATTTTAACATAAAAGTTGTTTCCGGACAATAACTCAGAAAGTTTGCATCCGATTTGAATGAAACTTTGGGATATTGTTATATATCAGGTTGGTAAGAAGCCTATTGATTTTGGGGGAAATCCGTCAAATTTCAAGGTCACAGTCCACGAAAAACGTTGGAAATTTTAACAAAAAAGTTGTTTCCGGACAATAACTCGAAAAGTTTACATCCGATTTGAATGAAACTTTGGAATATTGTCATATATCAGGTTGGTAAGAAGCCTATCGATTTTGGGGGAAATCCGTCAAGTTTCAAGGTCACAGTCCACGAAAAACGTTAGAAATTTTAACATAAAAGTTGTTTCCGGACAATAACTCAAAAAGTTTGCATCCGATTTGAATGAAACTTTGGGATATTGTTATATATCAGGTTGGTAAAAAGCCTTTTGATTTTGGGGGAAATCCATCAAATTTCAAGGTCGCAGTCCACGAAAAACGTTAGAAATTTTCACAAAAGCGGGGGTATCAGCGATCGCTAGATCGACTTTGTCTAGTTATTTTTTAATTTTGAAGAAATTAAATGTCTAAGACCATGTTTTCTTTATATTAAAAAAAAACGACTGAAACCAAAAGTTAACTGAAAATCGAATATCACAGAACCGAAATCGGAAATAAAATGAGATATTTCCAGAATTTACGTTGGCAATATTTTTTCAGAAATTAAAAAAAATCAGGGCAGGTTGGTATAAGAATCTGGGATTTATTTATTAAGACCTTATCACTTTAAACCTCATTATAGAGCATCAGACATCAGACTATATATATACATTTTAAATATCATTATTTTTAGCCGAGTTGCAACGAAGTTGAACTCGGCTATTGTTATGATAATGGCGGGCGGGCGTCAGCAATTGGTTTCTGGACCATAACTCAGAAAGTTGTGAACAGATTTTAATGAAACTTTAGGATATTGTTACATACCATAAGAGGAGTAACCCTATTGATTTTGGGGTAAATCTGTTCAAGGTCAAGGTCACAGCAACAGAAAAACGTTAGAAAATTTCTTGAATTAGTGGTTTCTGGACCATAACTCAAAAAGTTCTTAACCAATTTTATTGAAACTTTGGGATATTGTTACATACCATAAGAGGAGGAACCCTATTGATTTTGTGGTAAATCCGCTCAAGGTCAAGGTCACATTGACAGAAAAACGTTGGAAAATTTCTTGAATTAGTGGTTTCTGGACCATAGCTCAAAAAGTTCTCAACCGATTTTAATGAAAGTTTTGGTTAATAAAATATGGCAACTCGGCTTTTGCACCCCTGTGCATATCGATTTTATTATATTTATTTATGTTTATACACATCTATTTTTTGTCGAATATCAGTTTCACTTAAGTTCTCCCAACTTCTGTGTCTTTAAAATATTGATATTTTAAAGGTTTTTTTTGTTTTTATTTAGATGTGCACATCATTAGCAGACGAATTTGACACAATACGGAGGGAATACTGGAACTATGTCGCTCGTGTTTTATCAAATAAATTTGGACAAAGTGCATTAAGCAGAGGATCCTCATAGCATTGGTGTAAACCTCGATCTTCGTTAGCATTCCCATGTTTACATGTGGATGTACTGATTTAACAATCCTGCACTTATTGACCTCGTGCATTCTTTAGCTGAACTAGCTTCATGTAAATACTGTATAAAGTTTGATTTTGTGAGTGTTGCCATAGTTGCCATCTGTCTATCATGTGAGATTATTTTTGCTACTCGGGAATTCTTGTCTTCAACTCAATGTATCAGAGGATAATGTTAAAAACTCTTGACCTGAAATAAGCATATTAATTTGTTGATATAGATATGTAGAGGTTTTTATACTTGTTTAATTTATTGTTGTTATATATTTAAAGAGACTTTGCAAGCAGTCACAGTTTTCCATTCACAAAATAATCATTCATACAAATATGACCCACTTATGTGATCCTGCCTAAATTTTGGGGCAATGCTTTAGTACAGCAAAAATTCAAGTAAAGATGTTCTGTTGTAAGTCAACAGTTCAATTTTGTTAATAATGTATCTGCCCAGTTTCAATAAATAAATACAAATATTGAATATTTTATGTTGTAATTTCTGCTTTTTTGTGTCTATACATAGAATTGGTATGGTTGCCTCATGTAATTCAGCTCAGCCTGTGTCTGGACATAGAATTGGTATGGTTGTCTTGTGTAATCCAATTCAGCCTGTGTCTGTTGACATAGAATTGGTATGGTTGCCTTATGTAATCCAGTTCAGCCTGTGTCTGGACATAGAATTGGTATGGTTGCCTTATGTAATCCTGTTCAGCCTGTGTCTGGACATAGAATTGGTATGGTTGCCTTGTGTAATCCTATTCAGCCTGTGTCTGTTGACATAGAATTGGTATGGTTGCCTTATGTAATCCTGTTCAGCCTGTGTCTGTTGACATAGAATTGGTATGGTTGCCTTATGTAATCCTGTTCAGCCTGTGTCTGGACATAGAATTGGTATGGTTGCCTTGTGTAATCCTATTCAGCCTGTGTCTGTTGACATAGAATTGGTATGGTTGCCTTATGTAATCCAGTTCAGCCTGTGTCTGTTGAAATAGAATTGGTATGGTTGCCTTATGTAATCCAGTTCAGCCTGTGTCTGGACATAGAATTGGTATAGTTGCCTTATGTAATCCAGTTCAGCCTGTCTGTTGACATAGAATTGGTATGGTTGCCTTATGTAATCCAGTTCAGCCTGTGTCTGGACATAGAATTGGTATGGTTCAGCCTGTGTCCGTTGACATAGAATTGGTATGGTTGCCTTATGTAATCCAGTTCAGCCTGTGTCTGGACATAGAATTGGTATGGTTGCCTTATGTAATCCAGTTCAGCCTGTGTCTGAACATATAATTGGTATGGTTGTCTTATGTAATCCAGATCAGCCTGTGTCTGGACATAGAATTGGTATGGTTGTCTTATGTAATCCAGTTCAGCCTGTGTCTGTTGACATAGAATTGGTATGGTTGCCTTATGTAATCCAGTTCAGCCTGTGTCTGTTGACATAGAATTGGTATGGTTGCCTTATGTAATCCAGTTCAGCCTGTGTCTGTTGACATAGAATTGGTATGGTTGCCTTATGTAATCCAGTTCAGCCTGTGTCTGTTGACATAGAATTGGTATGGTTGCCTTATGTAATCCAGTTCAGCCTGTGTCTGTTGACATATAATTGGTATGGTTGCCTTATGTAATCCAGTTCAGCCTGTGTCTGGACATAGAATTGGTATGGTTGTCTTATGTAATCCAGTTCAGCCTGTGTCTGTTGACATAGAATTGGTATGGTTGCCTTATGTAATCCAGTTCAGCCTGTGTCTGTTGACATAGAATTGGTATGGTTGCCTTATGTAATCCTGTTCAGCCTGTGTCTGTTGACATAGAATTGGTATGGTTGCCTTATGTAATCCAGTTCAGCCTGTGTCTGTTGACATAGAATTGGTATGGTTGCCTTATGTAATCCAGTTCAGCCTGTGTCTCTTGACATAGAATTGGTATGGTTGCCTTATGTAATCCAGTTCAGCCTGTGTCTGAACATATAATTGGTATGGTTGACATATAATTGGTATGGTTGCCTTATGTAATCCAGTTCAGCCTGTGTCTGCTGACATAGAATTGGTATGGTTGCCTTATGTAATCCAGTTCAGCCTGTGTCTGTTGACATAGAATTGGTATGGTTGCCTTATGTAATCCAGTTCAGCCTGTGTCTCTTGACATAGAATTGGTATGGTTGCCTTATGTAATCCAGTTCAGCCTGTGTCTGGACATAGAATTGGTATGGTTCAGCCTGTGTCTGTTGACATAGAATTGGTATGATTGCCTTATGTAATCCAGTTCAGCCTGTCTGTTGACATAGAATTGGTATGGTTGCCTTATGTAATCCAGTTCAGCCTGTGTCTGGACATAGAATTGGTATGGTTCAGCCTGAGTCCGTTGACATAGAATTGGTATGGTTGCCTTATGTAATCCAGTTCAGCCTGTGTCTGGACATAGAATTGGTATGGTTGACTTATGTAATCCAGTTCAGCCTGTGTCTGAACATATAATTGGTATGGTTGTCTTATGTAATCCTGTTCAGCCTGTGTCTGTTGACATAGAATTGGTATGGTTGCCTTATGTAATCCAGTTCAGCCTGTGTCTGTTGACATAGAATTGGTATGGTTGCCTTATGTAATCCAGTTCAGCCTGTGTCTCTTGACATAGAATTGGTATGGTTGCCTTATGTAATCCAGTTCAGCCTGTGTCTGAACATATAATTGGTATGGTTGACATATAATTGGTATGGTTGCCTTATGTAATCCAGTTCAGCCTGTGTCTGCTGACATAGAATTGGTATGGTTGCCTTATGTAATCCAGTTCAGCCTGTGTCTGTTGACATAGAATTGGTATGGTTGCCTTATGTAATCCAGTTCAGCCTGTGTCTCTTGACATAGAATTGGTATGGTTGCCTTATGTAATCCAGTTCAGCCTGTGTCTGAACATATAATTGGTATGGTTGACATATAATTGGTATGGTTGCCTTATGTAATCCAGTTCAGCCTGTGTCTGTTGACATAGAATTGGTATGGTTGTCTTATGTAATCCTGTTCAGCCTGTGTCTGTTGACATAGAATTGGTATGGTTGCCTTATGTAATCCAGTTCAGCCTGTGTCTGTTGACATAGAATTGGTATGGTTGCCTTATGTAATCCAGTTCAGCCTGTGTCTCTTGACATAGAATTGGTATGGTTGTCTTATGTAATCCAGTTCAGCCTGTGTCTGCTGACATAGAATTGGTATGGTTGCCTTATGTAATCCATTTCAGCCTGTCTGTTGACATATAATTGGTATGGTTGCCTTATGTAATCCTGTTCAGCCTGTGTCTGTTGACATAGAATTGGTATGGTTGCCTTATGTAATCCAGTTCAGCCTGTGTCTGGACATAGAATTGGTATGGTTGCCTTATGTAATCCAGTTCAGCCTGTCTGTTGACATAGAATTGGTATGGTTGTCTTATGTAATCCTGTTCAGCCTGTGTCTGTTGACATAGAATTGGTATGGTTGCCTTATGTAATCCAGTTCAGCCTGTGTCTGTTGACATAGAATTGGTATGGTTGTCTTATGTAATCCTGTTCAGCCTGTGTCTGTTGACATAGAATTGGTATGGTTGCCTTATGTAATCCAGTTCAGCCTGTGTCTGGACATAGAATTTGTATCGTTGCCTTATGTAATCCAGTTCAGCCTGTGTCTGTTGACATAGAATTTGTATGGTTGCCTTATGTAATCCTGTTCAGCCTGTGTCTGTTGACATAGAATTTGTATGGTTGCCTTATGTAATCCTGTTCAGCCTGTCTGTTGACATAGAATTGGTATGGTTGCCTTATGTAATCCAATTCAGCCTGTGTCTGGACATAGAATTGGTATGGTTGCCTTATGTAATCCTGTTCAGCCTGTCTGTTGACATAGAATTGGTATGGTTGCCTTATGTAATCCTGTTCAACCTGTCTGTTGACATAGAATTGGTATGGTTGCCTTATGTAATCCAGTTCAGCCTGTGTCTGGACATAGAATTGGTATGGTTGCCTTATGTAATCCAGTTCAGCCTGTGTCTGGACATAGAATTGGTATGGTTGCCTTATGTTATCCAGTTCATCCTGTGTCTGGACATAGAATTGGTATGGTTGCCTTATGTAATCCATTTCAGCCTGTGTCTCTTGACATAGAATTGGTATGGTTGTCTTGTGTAATCCTGTTCAGCCTGTGTCTGGACATAGAATTGGTATGGTTGCCTTATGTAATCCAGTTCATCCTGTGTCTGGACATAGAATTGGTATGGTTGCCTTATGTAATCCAGTTCAGCCTGTCTGTTGACATAGAATTGGTATGGTTGCCTTGTGTAATCCTGTTCAGCCTGTATCTGTTGACATAGAATTGGTATGGTTGCCTTATGTAATCCTGTTCAGCCTGTCTGTTGACATAGAATTGGTATGGTTGCCTTATGTAATCCTGTTCAGCCTGTGTCTGTTGACATAGAATTGGTATGGTTGACATATAATTGGTATGGTTGCCTTATGTAATCCTGTTCAACCATTCTGTTGACATAGAATTGGTATGCTTGCCTTATGTAATCCAGTTCAACCTGTCTGTTGACATAGAATTGGTATGGTTGCCTTATGTAATCCAGTTCAGCCTGTGTCTGGACATAGAATTGGTATGGTTGCCTTATGTAATCCAGTTCAGCCTGTCTGTTGACATAGAATTGGTATGGTTGACATATAATTGGTATGGTTGCCTTATGTAATCCTGTTCAACCATTCTGTTGACATAGAATTGGTATGGTTGCCTTATGTAATCCTGTTCAACCTGTCTGTTGACATAGAATTGGTATGGTTGCCTTATGTAATTCAGCTCAGCCTGTGTCTGGACATAGAATTGGTATGGTTGCCTTATGTAATCCAGTTCAGCCTGTGTCTGAACATATAATTGGTATGGTTGTCTTATGTAATCCTGTTCAGCCTGTGTCTGTTGACATAGAATTGGTATGGTTGCCTTATGTAATCCAGTTCAGCCTGTGTCTGTTGACATAGAATTGGTATGGTTGCCTTATGTAATCCAGTTCAGCCTGTGTCTCTTGACATAGAATTGGTATGGTTGCCTTATGTAATCCAGTTCAGCCTGTGTCTGAACATATAATTGGTATGGTTGACATATAATTGGTATGGTTGTCTTATGTAATCCAGTTCAGCCTGTGTCTGCTGACATAGAATTGGTATGGTTGCCTTATGTAATCCATTTCAGCCTGTCTGTTGACATATAATTGGTATGGTTGCCTTATGTAATCCTGTTCAGCCTGTGTCTGTTGACATAGAATTGGTATGGTTGCCTTATGTAATCCAGTTCAGCCTGTGTCTGGACATAGAATTGGTATGGTTGCCTTATGTAATCCAGTTCAGCCTGTCTGTTGACATAGAATTGGTATGGTTGTCTTATGTAATCCTGTTCAGCCTGTGTCTGTTGACATAGAATTGGTATGGTTGCCTTATGTAATCCAGTTCAGCCTGTGTCTGTTGACATAGAATTGGTATGGTTGTCTTATGTAATCCTGTTCAGCCTGTGTCTGTTGACATAGAATTGGTATGGTTGCCTTATGTAATCCAGTTCAGCCTGTGTCTGGACATAGAATTTGTATGGTTGCCTTATGTAATCCAGTTCAGCCTGTGTCTGTTGACATAGAATTTGTATCGTTGCCTTATGTAATCCAGTTCAGCCTGTGTCTGTTGACATAGAATTTGTATGGTTGCCTTATGTAATCCTGTTCAGCCTGTGTCTGTTGACATAGAATTTGTATGGTTGCCTTATGTAATCCTGTTCAGCCTGTCTGTTGACATAGAATTGGTATGGTTGCCTTATGTAATCCAATTCAGCCTGTGTCTGGACATAGAATTGGTATGGTTGCCTTATGTAATCCTGTTCAGCCTGTCTGTTGACATAGAATTGGTATGGTTGCCTTATGTAATCCTGTTCAACCTGTCTGTTGACATAGAATTGGTATGGTTGCCTTATGTAATCCAGTTCAGCCTGTGTCTGGACATAGAATTGGTATGGTTGCCTTATGTAATCCAGTTCAGCCTTTGTCTGGACATAGAATTGGTATGGTTGCCTTATGTTATCCAGTTCATCCTGTGTCTGGACATAGAATTGGTATGGTTGCCTTATGTAATCCATTTCAGCCTGTCTGTTGACATAGAATTGGTATGGTTGTCTTGTGTAATCCTGTTCAGCCTGTGTCTGGACATAGAATTGGTATGGTTGCCTTATGTAATCCAGTTCATCCTGTGTCTGGACATAGAATTGGTATGGTTGCCTTATGTAATCCAGTTCAGCCTGTCTGTTGACATAGAATTGGTATGGTTGCCTTGTGTAATCCTGTTCAGCCTGTATCTGTTGACATAGAATTGGTATGGTTGCCTTATGTAATCCTGTTCAGCCTGTGTCTGTTGACATAGAATTGGCATGGTTGCCTTGTGTAATCCAGTTCAGCCTGTCTGTTGACATATAATTGGTATGGTTGACATATAATTGGTATGGTTGCCTTATGTAATCCTGTTCAACCATTCTGTTGACATAGAATTGGTATGCTTGCCTTATGTAATCCAGTTCAACCTGTCTGTTGACATAGAATTGGTATGGTTGCCTTATGTAATCCAGTTCAGCCTGTGTCTGGACATAGAATTGGTATGGTTGCCTTATGTAATCCAGTTCAGCCTGTCTGTTGACATAGAATTGGTATGGTTGACATATAATTGGTATGGTTGCCTTATGTAATCCTGTTCAACCATTCTGTTGACATAGAATTGGTATGGTTGCCTTATGTAATCCTGTTCAACCTGTCTGTTGACATAGAATTGGTATGGTTGCCTTATGTAATTCAGCTCAGCCTGTGTCTGGACATAGAATTGGTATGGTTGTCTTATGTAATCCTGTTCAGCCTGTGTCTGTTGACATAGAATTGGTATGGTTGCCTTATGCAATCCAGTTCAGCCTGTGAATGTTGACATAGAATTGGTATGGTTGCCTTATGTAATCCAGTTCAGCCTGTCTGTTGACATAGAATTGGTATGGTTGCCTTATGTAATCCAGTTCAGCCTGTGTCTGGACATAGAATTGGTATGGTTGCCTTATGTAATCCAGTTCAGCCTGTGTCTGGACATAGAATTGGTATGGTTGCCTTATGTAATCCAGTTCAGCCTGTGTCTGTTGACATATAATTGGTATGGTTGCCTTATGTAATCCAGTTCAGCCTGTGTCTGTTGACATAGAATTGGTATGGTTGCCTTATGTAATCCAGTTCAGCCTGTATCTGTTGACATAGAATTGGTATGGTTGCCTTATGTAATCCAGTTCATCCTGTGTCTGTTGACATATAATAGGTATGGTTTCCTTATGTAATCCAGTTCAGCCTGTGTCTGTTGACATAGAATTGGTATGGTTGCCTTATGTAATCCAGTTCAGCCTGTGTCTGGACATAGAATTGGTATGGTTGCCTTATGTAATCCAGGTCAGCCTGTGTCTGTTGACATAGAATTGGTATGGTTGCCTTATGTAATCCAGTTCATCCTGTGTCTGTTGAAATATAATTGGTATGGTTGCCTTATGTAATCCAGTTCTACCTGTCTGTTGACATAGAATTGGTATGGTTGCCTTATGTAATCCAGTTCAGCTTGTGTCTGGACATAGAATTGGTATGGTTGCCTTATGTAATCCAATTCAGCCTGTGTCTGTTGACATAGAATTGGTATGGTTGCCTTATGTAATCCAGATCATCCTGTATCTGTTGACATAGAATTGGTATGGTTGCCTTATGTAATCCAGTTCAGCCTGTGTCTGTTGACTTAGAATTGGTATGGTTGCCTTATGTAATCCAGTTCAGCCTGTGTCTGAACATATAATTGGTATGGTTGCCTTATGCATTCCAGTTCAGCCTCTGTCTGAACATATAATTGGTATGGTTGCCTTATGTAATACAGTTCAGCCTGTCTGTTGACATATAATTGGTATGGTTGCCTTATGTAATCCAGTTCAGCCTGTGTCTGGACATAGAATTGGTATGGTTGCCTTGTGTAATCCAGTTCAGCCTGTCTGTTGACATAGAATTTGTATGGTTGCCTTATGTAATCCAGTTCAGCCTGTGTCTGTTGACATAGAATTTGTATGGTTGCCTTATGTAATCCTGTTCAGCCTGTGTCTGAACATATAATTGGTATGGTTGCCTTATGTAATCCAGTTCAGCCTGTGAATGTTGACATAGAATTGGTATGGTTGCCTTATGTAATCCAGTTCAACCTGTCTGTTGACATAGAATTGGTATGGTTGCCTTATGTAATCCAGTTCAGCCTGTGTCTGGACATAGAATTGGTATGGTTGCCTTATGTAATCCAGTTCAGCCTGTGTCTGGACATAGAATTGGTATGGTTGCCTTATGTAATCCAGATCAGCCTGTATCTGTTGACATATAATTGGTATGGTTGCCTTATGTAATCCAGTTCAGCCTGTATCTGTTGACATAGAATTTGTATGGTTGCCTTATGTAATCCAGTTCAGCCTGTGTCTGGACATAGAATTGGTATGGTTGCCTTGTGTAATCCAGTTCAGCCTGTCTGTTGACATAGAATTTGTATGGTTGCCTTATGTAATCCAGTTCAGCCTGTGTCTGTTGACATAGAATTTGTATGGTTGCCTTATGTAATCCTGTTCAGCCTGTGTCTGAACATATAATTGGTATGGTTGCCTTATGTAATCCAGTTCAGCCTGTGAATGTTGACATAGAATTGGTATGGTTGCCTTATGTAATCCAGTTCAACCTGTCTGTTGACATAGAATTGGTATGGTTGCCTTATGTAATCCAGTTCAGCCTGTGTCTGGACATAGAATTGGTATGGTTGCCTTATGTAATCCAGTTCAGCCTGTGTCTGGACATAGAATTGGTATGGTTGCCTTATGTAATCCAGATCAGCCTGTATCTGTTGACATATAATTGGTATGGTTGCCTTATGTAATCCAGTTCAGCCTGTATCTGTTGACATAGAATTTGTATGGTTGCCTTATGTAATCCAGTTCAGCCTGTGTCTGGACATAGAATTGGTATGGTTGCCTTATGTAATCCAGTTCAGCCTGTGTCTGGACATAGAATTGGTATGGTTGCCTTATGTAATCCAGTTCAGCCTGTCTGTTGACATAGAATTGGTATGGTTGCCTTATGAAATCCAGTTCAGCCTGTGTCTGGACATAGAATTGGTATGGTTGCCTTATGTAATCCTGTTCAGCCTGTCTGTTGACATATAATTGGTATGGTTGCCTTATGTAATCCAGTTCAGCCTGTGTCTGGACATAGAATTGGTATGGTTCAGCCTGTGTCTGTTGACATAGAATTGGTATGATTGCCTTATGTAATCCAGTTCAGCCTGTATCTGTTGACATAGAATTGGTATGGTTGCCTTATGTAATCCAGTTCAGCCTGTCTGTTGACATAGAATTGGTATGGTTGCCTTATGTAATCCTGTTCAGCCTGTGTCTGTTGACATAGAATTGGTATGGTTGCCTTATGTAATCCAGTTCAGCTTGTGTCTGGACATAGAATTGGTATGGTTGCCTTATGTAATCCAGTTCAGCCTGTCTGTTGACATAGAATTGGTATGGTTGCCTTATGTAATCCTGTTCAGCCTGTCTGTTGACATATAATTGGTATTGTTGCCTTATGTAATCCTGTTCAGCCTGTCTGTTGACATGTAATTGGTATGGTTGCCTTATGTAATCCAGTTCAGCCTGTGAATGTTGATATAGAATTGGTATGGTTGTCTTATGTAATCCAGTTCAACCTGTCTGTTGACATAGAATTGGTATGGTTGCCTTATGTAATCCAGTTCAGCCTGTGTCTGGACATAGAATTGGTATGGTTGCCTTATGTAATCCAGTTCAGCCTGTCTATTGACATAGAATTGGTATGGTTGCCTTATGTAATCCAGTTCAGCCTGTGTCTGTTGACATATAATTGGTATGGTTGCCTTATGTAATCCTGTTCAACCATTCTGTTGACATAGAATTGGTATGGTTGCCTTATGTAATTCAGCTCAGCCTGTGTCTGGACATAGAATTGGTATGGTTGTCTTATGTAATCCTGTTCAGCCTGTGTCTGTTGACATAGAATTGGTATGGTTGCCTTATGTAATCCAGTTCAGCCTGTCTGTTGACATAGAATTGGTATGGTTGCCTTATGTAATCCTGTTCAACCTGTCTGTTGACATAGAATTGGTATGGTTGCCTTATGTAATCCAGTTCAGCCTGTGTCTGGACATATAATTGGTATGGTTGCCTTATGTAATCCAGTTCAGCCTGTCTGTTGACATAGAATTGGTATGGTTGCCTTATGTAATCCAGTTCAGCCTGTCTGTTGACATAGAATTGGTATGGTTGCCTTATGTAATCCAATTCAGCCTGTGTCTGTTGACATAGAATTGGTATGGTTGCCTTATGTAATCCAGTTCAGCCTGTGTCTGGACATAGAATTGGTATGGTTGCCTTATGTAATCCATTTCAGCCTGTGTCTGGACATAGAATTGGTATGGTTGCCTTATGTAATCCATTTCAGCCTGTCTGTTGACATAGAATTGGTATGGTTGCCTTATGTAATCCTGTTCATCCTGTCTGTTGACATAGAATTGGTATGGTTGCCTTATGTAATCCTGTTCAGCCTGTCTGTTGACATAGAATTGGTATGGTTGCCTTATGTAATCCAGTTCAGCCTGTGTCTGTTGACATAGAATTGGTATGGTTGCCTTATGTAATCCAGTTCAGCCTGTGTCTGTTGACATAGAATTGGTATGGTTGCCTTATGTAATCCAGTTCAGCCTGTGTCTGTTGACATAGAATTGGTATGGTTGCCTTATGTAATCCAGTTCAGCCTGTATCTGTTGACATAGAATTGGTATGGTTGCCTTATGTAATCCAGTTCATCCTGTGGCTGTTGACATATAATTGGTATGGTTGCCTTATGTAATCCAGTTCAGCCTGTGTCTGTTGACATAGAATTGGTATGGTTGCCTTATGTAATCCAGTTCAGCCTGTATCTGTTGACATAGAATTGGTATGGTTGCTTCATGTAATCCAGTTCATCCTGTGTCTGTTGACATATAATTGGTATGGTTGCCTTATGTAATCCAGTTCAGCTTGTGTCTGGACATAGAATTGGTATGGTTGCCTTATGTAATCCAGTTCAGCCTGTGAATGTTGACATAGAATTGGTATGGTTGCCTTATGTAATCCAGTTCAACCTGTCTGTTCACATAGAATTGGTATGGTTGCCTTATGTAATCCAGTTCAGCCTGTGTCTGGGCATAGAATTGGTATGGTTGCCTTATGTAATCCAGTTCAGCCTGTGTCTGGACATAGAATTGGTATGGTTGCCTTATGTAATCCAGATCAGCCTGTATCTGTTGACATAAAATTCATATGGTTGCCTTATGTAATCCAGTTCAGCCTGTATCTGTTGACATAGAATTGGTATGGTTGCCTTATGTTATCCAGTTCAGCCTGTGTCTGTTGACATAGAATTGGTATGGTTGCCTTATGTAATCCAGATCAGCCTGTATCTGTTGACATAGAATTTGTATGGTTGCCTTATGTAATCCAGATCAGCCTGTATCTGTTGACATAGAATTGGTATGGTTGCCTTATGTAATCCTGTTCAGCCTGTCTGTTGACATATAATTGGTATGGTTGCCTTATGTAATCCAGTTCAGCCTGTGTCTGTTGACATAGAATTGGTATGGTTGCCTTATGTAATCCTGTTCAGCCTGTCTGTTGACATAGAATTGGTATGGTTGCCTTATGTAATCCTGTTCAGCCTGTCTGTTGACATAGAATTGGTATGGTTGCCTTGTGTAATCCAGTTCAGCCTGTGTCTGGACATAGAATTGGTATGGTTGCCTTATGTAATCCAGATCAGCCTGTATCTGTTGACATAGAATTGGTATGGTTGCCTTATGTAATCCTGTTCAGCCTGTCTGTTGACATATAATTGGTATGGTTGCCTTATGTAATCCAGTTCAGCCTGTGTCTGTTGACATAGAATTGGTATGGTTGCCTTATGTAATCCAGTTCAGCCTGTCTGTTGACATAGAATTGGTATGGTTGCCTTGTGTAATCCAGTTCAGCCTGTGAATGTTCACATAGAATTGGTATGGTTGCCTTATGTAATCCAGTTCAGCCTGTGTCTGGACATAGAATTGGTATGGTTGCCTTATGTAATCCAGTTCAGCCTGTGTCTGGACATAGAATTGGTATGGTTGCCTTATGTAATCCAGATCAGCCTGTATCTGTTGACATAAAATTCATATGGTTGCCTTATGTAATCCAGTTCAGCCTGTATCTGTTGACATAGAATTTGTATGGTTGACTTATGTAATCCAGTTCAGCCTGTGTCTGGACATAGAATTGGTATGGTTGCCTTGTGTAATCCAGTTCAGCCTGTGTCTGTTGACATAGAATTTGTATGGTTGCCTTATGTAATCCTGTTCAGCCTGTGTCTGAACATATAATTGGTATGGTTGCCTTATGTAATCCAGTTCAGCCTGTGAATGTTGACATAGAATTGGTATGGTTGCCTTATGTAATCCAGTTCAACCTGTCTGTTGACATTCAATTGGTATGGTTGCCTTATGAAATCCAGTTCAGCCTGTGTCTGGACATAGAATTGGTATGGTTGCCTTATGTAATCCAGTTCAGCCTGTGTCTGGACATAGAATTGGTATGGTTGCCTTATGTAATCCAGATCAGCCTGTATCTGTTGACATAGAATTGGTATGGTTGCCTTATGTAATCCAGTTCAGCCTGTATCTGTTGACATAGAATTGGTATGGTTGCCTTATGTTATCCAGTTCAGCCTGTGTCTGTTGACATAGAATTGGTATGGTTGCCTTATGTAATCCAGATCAGCCTGTATCTGTTGACATAGAATTGGTATGGTTGCCTTATGTAATCCAGATCAGCCTGTATCTGTTGACATAGAATTGGTATGGTTGCCTTATGTAATCCTGTTCAGCCTGTCTGTTGACATATAATTGGTATGGTTGCCTTATGTAATCCAGTTCAGCCTGTGTCTGTTGACATAGAATTGGTATGGTTGCCTTATGTAATCCTGTTCAGCCTGTCTGTTGACATAGAATTGGTATGGTTGCCTTATGTAATCCTGTTCAGCCTGTCTGTTGACATAGAATTGGTATGGTTACCTTGTGTAATCCAGTTCAGCCTGTGTCTGGACATAGAATTGGTATGGTTGCCTTATGTAATCCAGATCAGCCTGTATCTGTTGACATAGAATTGGTATGGTTGCCTTATGTAATCCTGTTCAGCCTGTCTGTTGACATATAATTTGTATGGTTGCCTTATGTAATCCAGTTCAGCCTGTGTCTGTTGACATAGAATTGGTATGGTTGCCTTATGTAATCCAGTTCAGCCTGTCTGTTGACATAGAATTGGTATGGTTGCCTTGTGTAATCCAGTTCAGCCTGTGAATGTTGACATATAATTGGTATGGTTACCTTATGTAATCCAGTTCAGCCTGTGTCTGGACATAGAATTGGTATGGTTGCCTTATGTAATACAGTTCAGCCTGTGAATGTTGACATAGAATTGGTATGGTTGCCTTATTTAATCCAGTTCAGCCTGTGTCTGAACATATAATTGGTATGGTTGCCTTATGTAATCCAGTTCCGCCTGTGAATGTTGACATAGAATTTGTATGGTTGCCTTATGTAATCCTGTTCAGCCTGTCTGTTGACATATAATTGGTATGGTTGCCTTATGTAATCCAGTTCAGCCTGTGTCTGTTGACATAGAATTGGTATGGTTGCCTTATGTAATCCAGTTCAGCCTGTCTGTTGACATAGAATTGGTATGGTTGCCTTATGTAATCCAGATCAGCCTGTATCTGTTGACATAGAATTGGTATGGTTGCCTTATGTAATCCTGTTCAGCCTGTCTGTTGACATATAATTGGTATGGTTGCCTTATGTAATCCAGTTCAGCCTGTGTCTGTTGACATAGAATTGGTATGGTTGCCTTATGTAATCCAGTTCAGCCTGTCTGTTGACATAGAATTGGTATGGTTGCCTTGTGTAATCCAGTTCAGCCTGTGAATGTTGACATATAATTGGTATGGTTGCCTTATGTAATCCAGTTCAGCCTGTGTCTGGACATAGAATTGGTATGGTTGCCTTATGTAATCCAGTTCAGCCTGTGTCTGGACATAGAATTGGTATGGTTGCCTTATGTAATCCAGATCAGCCTGTATCTGTTGACATAAAATTCATATGGTTGCCTTATGTAATCCAGTTCAGCCTGTATCTGTTGACATAGAATTTGTATGGTTGCCTTATGTAATCCAGTTCAGCCTGTGTCTGGACATAGAATTGGTATGGTTGCCTTGTGTAATCCAGTTCAGCCTGTGTCTGTTGACATAGAATTTGTATGGTTGCCTTATGTAATCCAGTTCAGCCTGTGAATGTTGACATAGAATTGGTATGGTTGCCTTATGTAATCCAGTTCAACCTGTCTGTTGACATTCAATTGGTATGGTTGCCTTATGAAATCCAGTTCAGCCTGTGTCTGGACATAGAATTGGTATGGTTGCCTTATGTAATCCAGTTCAGCCTGTGTCTGGACATAGAATTGGTATGGTTGCCTTATGTAATCCAGATCAGCCTGTATCTGTTGACATAGAATTGGTATGGTTGCCTTATGTAATCCAGTTCAGCCTGTATCTGTTGACATAGAATTGGTATGGTTGCCTTATGTAATCCAGTTCAGCCTGTGTCTGTTGACATAGAATTGGTATGGTTGCCTTATGTAATCCAGATCAGCCTGTATCTGTTGACATAGAATTGGTATGGTTGCCTTATGTAATCCAGATCAGCCTGTATCTGTTGACATAGAATTGGTATGGTTGCCTTATGTAATCCTGTTCAGCCTGTCTGTTGACATATAATTGGTATGGTTGCCTTATGTAATCCAGTTCAGCCTGTGTCTGTTGACATAGAATTGGTATGGTTGCCTTATGTAATCCTGTTCAGCCTGTCTGTTGACATAGAATTGGTATGGTTGCCTTATGTAATCCTGTTCAGCCTGTCTGTTGATATAGAATTGGTATGGTTGCCTTGTGTAATCCAGTTCAGCCTGTGTCTGGACATAGAATTGGTATGGTTGCCTTATGTAATCCAGATCAGCCTGTATCTGTTGACATAGAATTGGTATGGTTGCCTTATGTAATCCTGTTCAGCCTGTCTGTTGACATATAATTTGTATGGTTGCCTTATGTAATCCTGTTCAGCCTGTGTCTGTTGACATAGAATTGGTATGGTTGCCTTATGTAATCCAGTTCAGCCTGTCTGTTGACATAGAATTGGTATGGTTGCCTTGTGTAATCCAGTTCAGCCTGTGAATGTTGACATATAATTGGTATGGTTGCCTTATGTAATCCAGTTCAGCCTGTGTCTGGACATAGAATTGGTATGGTTGCCTTATGTAATACAGTTCAGCCTGTGAATGTTGACATAGAATTGGTATGGTTGCCTTATGTAATCCAGTTCAGCCTGTGTCTGAACATATAATTGGTATGGTTGCCTTATGTAATCCAGTTCTGCCTGTGAATGTTGACATAGAATTTGTATGGTTGCCTTATGTAATCCTGTTCAGCCTGTCTGTTGACATATAATTGGTATGGTTGCCTTATGTTATCCAGTTCAGCCTGTGTCTGTTGACATAGAATTGGTATGGTTGCCTTATGTAATCCAGATCAGCCTGTATCTGTTGACATAGAATTGGTATGGTTGCCTTATGTAATCCAGATCAGCCTGTATCTGTTGACATAGAATTGGTATGGTTGCCTTATGTAATCCTGTTCAGCCTGTCTGTTGACATATAATTGGTATGGTTGCCTTATGTAATCCAGTTCAGCCTGTGTCTGTTGACATAGAATTGGTATGGTTGCCTTATGTAATCCTGTTCAGCCTGTATCTGTTGACATAGAATTGGTATGGTTGCCTTATGTAATCCTGTTCAGCCTGTCTGTTGACATAGAATTGGTATGGTTACCTTGTGTAATCCAGTTCAGCCTGTGTCTGGACATAGAATTGGTATGGTTGCCTTATGTAATCCAGATCAGCCTGTATCTGTTGACATAGAATTGGTATGGTTGCCTTATGTAATCCTGTTCAGCCTGTCTGTTGACATATAATTTGTATGGTTGCCTTATGTAATCCAGTTCAGCCTGTGTCTGTTGACATAGAATTGGTATGGTTGCCTTATGTAATCCAGTTCAGCCTGTCTGTTGACATAGAATTGGTATGGTTGCCTTGTGTAATCCAGTTCAGCCTGTGAATGTTGACATATAATTGGTATGGTTACCTTATGTAATCCAGTTCAGCCTGTGTCTGGACATAGAATTGGTATGGTTGCCTTATGTAATACAGTTCAGCCTGTGAATGTTGACATAGAATTGGTATGGTTGCCTTATTTAATCCAGTTCAGCCTGTGTCTGAACATATAATTGGTATGGTTGCCTTATGTAATCCAGTTCCGCCTGTGAATGTTGACATAGAATTTGTATGGTTGCCTTATGTAATCCTGTTCAGCCTGTCTGTTGACATATAATTGGTATGGTTGCCTTATGTAATCCAGTTCAGCCTGTGTCTGTTGACATAGAATTGGTATGGTTGCCTTATGTAATCCAGTTCAGCCTGTCTGTTGACATAGAATTGGTATGGTTGCCTTATGTAATCCAGATCAGCCTGTATCTGTTGACATAGAATTGGTATGGTTGCCTTATGTAATCCTGTTCAGCCTGTCTGTTGACATATAATTGGTATGGTTGCCTTATGTAATCCAGTTCAGCCTGTGTCTGTTGACATAGAATTGGTATGGTTGCCTTATGTAATCCAGTTCAGCCTGTCTGTTGACATAGAATTGGTATGGTTGCCTTGTGTAATCCAGTTCAGCCTGTGAATGTTGACATATAATTGGTATGGTTGCCTTATGTAATCCAGTTCAGCCTGTGTCTGGACATAGAATTGGTATGGTTGCCTTATGTAATCCAGTTCAGCCTGTGTCTGGACATAGAATTGGTATGGTTGCCTTATGTAATCCAGATCAGCCTGTATCTGTTGACATAAAATTCATATGGTTGCCTTATGTAATCCAGTTCAGACTGTATCTGTTGACATAGAATTTGTATGGTTGCCTTATGTAATCCAGTTCAGCCTGTGTCTGGACATAGAATTGGTATGGTTGCCTTGTGTAATCCAGTTCAGCCTGTGTCTGTTGACATAGAATTTGTATGGTTGCCTTATGTAATCCTGTTCAGCCTGTGTCTGAACATATAATTGGTATGGTTGCCTTATGTAATCCAGTTCAGCCTGTGAATGTTGACATAGAATTGGTATGGTTGCCTTATGTAATCCAGTTCAACCTGTCTGTTGACATTCAATTGGTATGGTTGCCTTATGAAATCCAGTTCAGCCTGTGTCTGGACATAGAATTGGTATGGTTGCCTTATGTAATCCAGTTCAGCCTGTGTCTGGACATAGAATTGGTATGGTTGCCTTATGTAATCCAGATCAGCCTGTATCTGTTGACATAGAATTGGTATAGTTGCCTTATGTAATCCAGTTCAGCCTGTATCTGTTGACATAGAATTGGTATGGTTGCCTTATGTTATCCAGTTCAGCCTGTGTCTGTTGACATAGAATTGGTATGGTTGCCTTATGTAATCCAGATCAGCCTGTATCTGTTGACATAGAATTGGTATGGTTGCCTTATGTAATCCAGATCAGCCTGTATCTGTTGACATAGAATTGGTATGGTTGCCTTATGTAATCCTGTTCAGCCTGTCTGTTGACATATAATTGGTATGGTTGCCTTATGTAATCCAGTTCAGCCTGTGTCTGTTGACATAGAATTGGTATGGTTGCCTTATGTAATCCTGTTCAGCCTGTCTGTTGACATAGAATTGGTATGGTTGCCTTATGTAATCCTGTTCAGCCTGTCTGTTGATATAGAATTGGTATGGTTGCCTTGTGTAATCCAGTTCAGCCTGTGTCTGGACATAGAATTGGTATGGTTGCCTTATGTAATCCAGATCAGCCTGTATCTGTTGACATAGAATTGGTATGGTTGCCTTATGTAATCCTGTTCAGCCTGTCTGTTGACATATAATTTGTATGGTTGCCTTATGTAATCCAGTTCAGCCTGTGTCTGTTGACATAGAATTGGTATGGTTGCCTTATGTAATCCAGTTCAGCCTGTCTGTTGACATAGAATTGGTATGGTTGCCTTGTGTAATCCAGTTCAGCCTGTGAATGTTGACATATAATTGGTATGGTTGCCTTATGTAATCCAGTTCAGCCTGTGTCTGGACATAGAATTGGTATGGTTGCCTTATGTAATACAGTTCAGCCTGTGAATGTTGACATAGAATTGGTATGGTTGCCTTATGTAATCCAGTTCAGCCTGTGTCTGAACATATAATTGGTATGGTTGCCTTATGTAATCCAGTTCTGCCTGTGAATGTTGACATAGAATTTGTATGGTTGCCTTATGTAATCCTGTTCAGCCTGTCTGTTGACATATAATTGGTATGGTTGCCTTATGTCATCCAGTTCAGCCTGTGTCTGTTGACATAGAATTGGTATGGTTGCCTTATGTAATCCAGTTCAGCCTGTCTGTTGACATAGAATTGGTATGGTTGCCTTATGTTATCCAGTTCAGCCTGTGTCTGTTGACATAGAATTGGTATGGTTGCCTTATGTAATCCAGATCAGCCTGTATCTGTTGACATAGAATTGGTATGGTTGCCTTATGTAATCCTGCTCAGCCTGTCTGTTGACATAGAATTGGTATGGTTGCCTTGTGTAATCCAGTTCAGCCTGTGTCTGGACATAGAATTGGTATGGTTGCCTTATGTAATCCAGATCAGCCTGTATCTGTTGACATAGAATTGGTATGGTTGCCTTATGTAATCCTGTTCAGCCTGTCTGTTGACATATAATTGGTATGGTTGCCTTATGTAATCCAGTTCAGCCTGTTTCTGTTGACATAGAATTGGTATGGTTGCCTTATGTAATCCAGTTCAGCCTGTCTGTTGACATAGAATTGGTATGGTTGCCTTGTGTAATCCAGTTCAGCCTGTGAATGTTGACATATAATTGGTATGGTTGCCTTATTTAATCCAGTTCAGCCTGTGTCTGGACATAGAATTGGTATGGTTGCCTTATGTAATACAGTTCAGCCTGTGAATGTTGACATAGAATTGGTATGGTTGCCTTGTGTAATCCAGTTCAGCCTGTGTCTGTTGACATAGAATTGGTATGGTTGCCTTATGTAATACAGTACAGCCTGTATCTGTTGACATAGAATTGGTATGGTTGCCTTATGTAATCCAGTTCAGCTTGTGTCTGTTGACATAGAATTGGTATGGTTGCCTTATGGAATCCAGTTCAGCCTGTGTCTGGACATAGAATTGGTATGGTTGCCTTATGTAATCCAGTTCAGCCTGTGTCTGTTGACATAGAATTGGTATGGTTGCCTTATGTAATACAGTTCAGCCTGTATCTGTTGACATAGAATTGGTATGGTTGCCTTATGTAATCCAGTTCAGCCTGTATCTGTTGACATAGAATTGGTATGGTTGCCTTATGAGGTCCAGTTCAGCCTGTGTCTGGACATAGAATTGGTATGGTTGCCTTATGTAATACAGTTCAGCCTGTATCTGTTGACATAGAATTGGTATGGTTGCCTTATGTAATCATATTCAGCCTGTGTCTGTTGACATAGAATTGGTATGGTTGCCTTATGTAATCCTGTTCAGCCTGTGTCTGTTGACATAGAATTGGTATGGTTGCCTTATGTAATCCAGTTCAGCCTGTGTCTGGACATAGAATTGGTATGGTTGCCTTATGTAATCCAGTTCAGCCTGTGTCTGAACATATAATTGGTATGGTTGCCTTATGTAATCCAGTTCAGCCTGTGTCTGTTGACATAGAATTGGTATGGTTGCCTTATGTAATCATATTCAGCCTGTGTCTGGACATAGAATTGGTATGTTTGCCTTATGTAATCCAGTTCAGCCTGTGTCTGAACATATAATTGGTATGGTTGCCTTATGTAATCCAGTTCAGCCTGTGTCTGTTGACATAGAATTGGTATGGTTGCCTTATGTAATCATATTCAGCCTGTGTCTGGACATAGAATTGGTATGGTTGCCTTATGTAATCCTGTTCAGCCTGTGTCTGTTGACATAGAATTGGTATGGTTGCCTTATGTAATACAGTTCAGCCTGTATCTGTTGACATAGAATTGGTATGGTTGCCTTATGTAATCCAGTTCAGCCTGTGTCTGGACATAGAATTGGTATGGTTGCCTTATGTAATCCAGTTCAGCCTGTGTCTGGACATAGAATTGGTATGGTTGCCTTATGTAATACAGTTCAGCATGTCTGTTGACATAGAATTGGTATGGTTGCCTTATGTAATCCAGTTCAGCCTGTGTCTGTTGACATAGAATTGGTATGGTTGCCTTATGTAATACAGTTCAGCCTGTATCTGTTGACATAGAATTGGTATGGTTGCCTTATGTAATCCAGTTCAGCCTGTGTCTGGACATAGAATTGGTATGGTTGCCTTATGTAATCCAGTTCAGCCTGTGTCTGGACATAGAATTGGTATGGTTGCCTTATGTAATCCAGTTCAGCCTGTGTCTGAACATATAATTGGTATGGCTGCCTTATGTAATCCAGTTCAGCCTGTGTCTGTTGACATAGAATTGGTATGGTTGCCTTATGTAATCCAGTTCAGCCTGTGTCTGGACATAGAATTGGTATGGTTGCCTTATGTAATCCAGTTCAGCCTGTGTCTGTTGACATAGAATTGGTATGGTTGCCTTATGTAATCATATTCAGCCTGTGTCTGGACATAGAATTGGTATGGTTGCCTTATGTAATCCAGTTCAGCCTGTGTCTGAACATATAATTGGTATGGTTGCCTTATGTAATCCAGTTCAGCCTGTATCTGTTGACATAGAATTGGTATGGTTGCCTTATGTAATCATATTCAGCCTGTGTCTGGACATAGAATTGGTATGGTTGCCTTATGTAATCCAGTTCAGCCTGTGTCTGAACATATAATTGGTATGGTTGCCTTATGTAATCCAGTTCAGCCTGTGTCTGTTGACATAGAATTGGTATGGTTGCCTTATGTAATCCAGTTCAGCCTGTCTGTTGACATAGAATTGGTATGGTTGCCTTTTGTAATCCTGTTCAGCCTGTGTCTGGACATAGAATTGGTATGGTTGCCTTATGTAATCCAGTTCAGCCTGTGTCTGAACATATAATTGGTATGGTTGCCTTATGTAATCCAGTTCAGCCTGTGTCTGGACATAGAATTGGTATGGTTGCCTTATGTAATCCAGTTCAGGCTGTGTCTGAACATATAATTGGTATGGTTGCCTTATGTAATCCAGTTCAGCCTGTGAATGTTGACATAGAATTTGTATGGTTGCCTTATGTAATCCTGTTCAGCCTGTCTGTTGACATATAATTGGTATGGTTGCCTTATGTAATCCAGTTCAGCCTGTGTCTGTTGACATAGAATTGGTATGGTTGCCTTATGTAATCCAGTTCAGCCTGTCTGTTGACATAGAATTGGTATGGTTGCCTTGTGTAATCCAGTTCAGCCTGTGTCTGTTGACATAGAATTGGTATGGTTGCCTTGTGTAATCCAGTTCAGCCTGTGAATGTTCACATAGAATTGGTATGGTTGCCTTATGTAATCATATTCAGCCTGTGTCTGGACATAGAATTGGTATGGTTGCCTTATGTAATCCTGTTCAGCCTGTGTCTGTTGACATATAATTGGTATGGTTGCCTTATGTAATCCAGTTCAGCCTGTCTGTTGACATAGAATTGGTATGGTTGCCTTATGTAATCCAGTTCAGCCTGTGTCTGAACATATAATTGGTATGGTTGCCTTATGTAATCCAGTTCAGCCTGTCTGTTGACATAGAATTGGTATGGTTGCCTTATGTAATCCAGTTCAACCTGTCTGTTGACATAGAATTGGTATGGTTGCCTTATGTAATCCAGTTCAGCCAGTGTCTGGACATAGAATTGGTATGGTTGCCTTATGTAATCCAGTTCAGCCTGTCTGTTGACATATAATTGGTATGGTTGCCTTATGTAATCCAGTTCAGCCTGTATCTGGACATAGAATTGGTATGGTTGCCTTATGTAATCCAGTTCAGCCTGTCTGTTGACATAGAATTGGTATGGTTGCCTTATGTAATCCAGTTCAGCCTGTCTGTTGACATAGAATTGGTATGGTTGCCTTATGTAATCCTGTTCAGCCTGTGTCTGTTGACATAGAATTGGTATGGTTGCCTTATGTAATCCAGTTCAGCCTGTGTCTGTTGACATATAATTGGTATGGTTGCCTTATGTAATCCAGTTCAGCCTGTGTCTGTTGACATAGAATTGGTATGGTTGCCTTATGTAATCCAGTTCAGCCTGTATCTGTTGACATAGAATTGGTATGGTTGCCTTATGTAATCCAGTTCATCCTGTGTCTGTTGACATATAATTGGTATGGTTGCCTTATGTAATCCAGTTCAGCCTGTGTCTGTTGACATAGAATTGGTATGGTTGCCTTATGTAATCCAGTTCAGCCTGTATCTGTTGACATAGAATTGGTATGGTTGCCTTATGTAATCCAGTTCATCCTGTGTCTGTTGACATATAATTGGTATGGTTGCCTTATGTAATCCAGTTCAGCCTGTGTCTGTTGACATAGAATTGGTATGGATGCCTTATGTAATCCAGTTCAGCCTGTGTCTGGACATAGAATTGGTATGGTTGCCTTATGTAATCCGGGTCAGCCTGTGTCTGTTGACATAGAATTGGTATGGTTGCCTTATGTAATCCAGTTCATCCTGTGTCTGTTGACATATAATTGGTATGGATGCCTTATGTAATCCAGTTCAGCCTGTGTCTGTTGACATAGAATTGGTATGGTTGCCTTATGTAATCCAGTTCAGCCTGTGTCTGGACATAGAATTGGTATGATTGCCTTATGTAATCCAGTTCAGCCTGTGTCTGTTGACATAGAATTGGTATGGTTGCCTTATGTAATACAGTTCAGCCTGTGTCTGTTGACATAGAATTGGTATGGTTGCCTTATGTAATCCAGTTCAGCCTGTATCTGTTGACATAGAATTGGTATGGTTACCTTATGTAATCCAGTTCATCCTGTGTCTGTTGACATATAATTGGTATGGTTGCCTTATGTAATCCAGTTCAGCCTGTCTGTTGACATAGAATTGGTATGGTTGCCTTATGTAATCCAGTTCAGCCTGTGTCTGTTGACATAGAATTGGTATGGTTGCCTTATGTAATCCAGTTCAGCCTGTGTCTGTTGACATAGAATTGGTATGGTTGCCTTATGTAATCCAGTTCAGCCTGTATCTGTTGACATAAAATTGGTATGGTTGCCTTATGTCATCCAGTTCAGCCTGTGTCTGTTGACATATAATTGGTATAGTTGCCTGATGTAATCCAGTTCAGCCTGTCTGTTGACATAGAATTGGTATGGTTGCCTTATGTAATCCAGTTCAGCCTGTGTCTGTTGACATAGAATTGGTATGGTTGCCTTATGTAATCCAGTTCAGCCTGTATCTGTTGACATATAATTGGTATAGTTGCCTGATGTAATCCAGTTCAGCCTGTCTGTTGACATAGAATTGGTATGGTTGCCTTATGTAATCCAGTTCAGCCTGTATCTGTTGACATAGAATTGGTATGGTTACCTTATGTAATCCTGTTCAGCCTGTGTCTGGACATAGAATTGGTATGGTTGCCTTATGTAATCCAGTTCAGCCTGTCTGTTGACATATAATTGGTATGGTTGCCTTATGTAATCCAGTTCATCCTGTGTCTGTTGACATATAATTGGTATGGTTGCCTTATGTAATCCAGTTCAGCCTGTATCTGTTGACATAGAATTGGTATGGTTGCCTTATGTAATCCGGTTCAGCCTGTCTGTTGCCATAGAATTGGTATGGTTGCCTTATGTAATCCAGTTCAGCCTGTGTCTGTTGACATAGAATTGGTATGGTTGCCTAATGTAATCCAGTTCATCCTGTGTCTGTTGACATAGAATTGGTATGGTTGCCTTATGTAATCCAGTTCAGCCTGTCTGTTGACATAAAATTGGTATGGTTGCCTTATGTAATCCAGTTCAGCCTGTGTCTGTTGACATAGAATTGGTATGGTTGCCTTATGTAATCCAGTTCAGCCTGTGTCTGTTGACATAGAATTGGTATGGTTGCCTTATGTAATCCAGTTCAGCCTGTGTCTGTTGACATAGAATTGGTATGGTTGCCTTATGTAATCCTGTTCAGCCTGTGTCCGTTGACATAGAATTGGTATGGTTGCCTTATGTAATCCAGTTCAGCCTCTGTCTGTTGACATAGAATTGGTATGGTTGCCTCGTGTAATCCAGTTCAACCTGTGTCTGGACATAGAATTGGTATGGTTGCCTTATGTAATCCTGTTCAGCCTGTGTCTGTTGACATAGAATTGGTATGGTTGCCTTATGTAATCCTGTTCAGCCTGTGTCTGGACATAGAATTGGTATGGTTGCCTTATGTAATCCAGTTCAGCCTGTCTGTTGACATAGAATTGGTATGGTTGCCTTATGTAATCCAGTTCAGCCTGTGTCTGGACATAGAATTGGTATAGCTGCCTTATGTAATCCAGTTCAGCCTGTCTGTTGACATATAATTGGTATGGTTGCCTTATGTAATCCAGTTCAGCCTGTGTCTGGACATAGAATTGGTATGGTTGCGTTATGTAATCCAGTTCAGCCTGTGTCTGTTGACATAGAATTGGTATAGTTGCCTTATGTAATCCTGTTCAGCCTGTGTCTGTTGACATAGAATTGGTATGGTTGCCTAATGTAATCCAGTTCAGCCTGTCTGTTGACATAGAATTGGTATGGTTGCCTTATGTAATACAGTTCAGCCAGTGTCTGTTGACATAGAATTGGTATGGTTGCCTTATGTAATCCAGTTCATCCTGTGTCTGGACATAGAATTGGTATGGTTGCCTAATGTAATCCAGTTCAGCCTGTCTGTTGACATAGAATTGGTATGGTTGCCTTATGTAATCCAGTTCAGCCTGTGTCTGGCCATAGAATTGGTATGGTTGCCTTATGTAATCGAGTTCAGCCTGTGTCTGGACATAGAATTGGTATGGTGGCCTTATGTTCTCCAGTTCAGCCTGTCTGTTGACATATAATTGGTATGGTTGCCTTATGTAATCCTCTTCAGCCTGTCTGTTGACATATAATTGGTATGATTGCCTTGTGTAATCCTGTTCAGCCTGTCTGCTGACATAGAATGGGTATAGTTGCCTTATGTAATCCTGTTCAGCCTGTCTGTTGACATAGAATTGGTATGGTTGCCTTATGTAATCCAGTTCAGCCTGTGTCTGGACATAGAATTGGTATGGTTGCCTTATGTAATCCAGTTCAGCCTGTCTGTTGACATATAATTGGTATGGTTGCCTTATGTAATCCAGTTCAGCCTGTGTCTGGACATAGAATTGGTATGGTTGCCTTATGTAATCCAGTTCAGCCTGTCTGTTGACATATAATTGGTATGGTTGCCTTATGTAATCCTGTTCAGCCTGTGTCTGTTGACATAGAATTGGTATGGTTGCCTTATGTAATCCTGTTCAGCCTGTGTCTGTTGACATAGAATTGGTATGGTTGCCTTATGTAATCCTGTTCAGCCTGTCTATTGACATAGAATTGGTATGGTTGCCTTATGTAATACAGTTCAGCCTGTGTCTGTTGACATAGAATTGGTATCGTTGCCTTATGTAATACAGTTCAGCATGTCTGTTGACATAGAATTGGTATGGTTGCCTTATGTAATCCTGTTCAGCCTGTCTGTTGACATAGAATTGGTATGGTTGCCTTATGTAATCCAGTTCAGCCTGTGTCTGGACATAGAATTGGTATGGTTGCCTTATGTAATCCAGTTCAGCCTGTGTCTGTTGACATAGAATTGGTATAGTTGCCTTATGTAATCCTGTTCAGCCTGTCTGTTGACATAGAATTGGTATGGTTGCCTTATGTAATCCTGTTCAGCCTGTGTCTGGACATAGAATTGGTATGGTTGCCTTATGTAATCCTGTTCAGCCTGTCTGTTGACATAGAATTGGTATGGTTGCCTTATGTAATCCAGTTCAGCCTGTGTCTGGACATATAATTGGTATGGTTGCCTTATGTAATCCTGTTCAGCCTGTCTCTTGACATAGAATTGGTATGGTTGCCTTATGTAATCCTGTTCAGCCTGTGTCTGGACATAGAATTGGTATGGTTGCCTTTTGTAATCCTGTTCAGCCTGTGTCTGGACATAGAATTGGTATGGTTGCCTTATGTAATCCTGTTCAGCCTGTGTCTGGACATAGAATTGGTATGGTTGCCTTATGTAATCCTGTTCAGATTGTGTGTTGACATAGAATTGGTATGGTTGCCTTATGTAATCCAGTTCAGGCTGTGTCTGTTGACATAGAATTGGTATGGTTGCCTTATGTAATCCAGTTCAGCCTGTGTCTGTTGACATAGAATTGGTATGGTTGCCTTATGTAATCCTGTTCAGCCTGTGTCCGTTGACATAGAATTGGTATGGTTGCCTTATGTAATCCAGTTCAGCCTGTGTCTGTTGACATAGAATTGGTATGGTTGCCTCGTGTAATCCAGTTCAACCTGTGTCTGGACATAGAATTGGTATGGTTGCCTTATGTAATCCTGTTCAGCCTGTGTCTGTTGAAATAGAATTGGTATGGTTGCCTCATGTAATCCTGTTCAGCCTGTGTCTGGACATAGAATTGGTATGGTTGCCTTATGTAATCCTGTTCAGCCTGTCTGTTGACATAGAATTGGTATGGTTGCCTTATGTAATCCAGTTCAGCCTGTGTCTGGACATATAATTGGTATGGTTGCCTTATGTAATCCTGTTCAGCCTGTCTCTTGACATAGAATTGGTATGGTTGCCTTATGCAATCCTGTTCAGCCTGTGTCTGGACATAGAATTGGTATGGTTGCCTTTTGTAATCCTGTTCAGCCTGTGTCTGGACATAGAATTGGTATGGTTGCCTTATGTAATCCTGTTCAGCCTGTGTCTGGACATAGAATTGGTATGGTTGCCTTATGTAATCCTGTTCAGCCTGTCTGTTGTCATATAATTGGTATTGTTGCCTTATGTAATCCTGTTCAGCCTGTCTGTTGACATATAATTGGTATGATTGCCTTATGTAATCCTGTTCAGCCTGTCTGCTGACATAGAATGGGTATAGTTGCCTTATGTAATCCTGTTCAGCCTGTCTGTTGACATAGAATTGGTATGGTTGCCTTATGTAATCCAGTTCAGCCTGTGTCTGGACATAGAATTGGTATGGTTGCCTTATGTAATCCAGTTCAGCCTGTCTGTTGACATATAATTGGTATGGTTGCCTTATGTAATCCTGTTCAGCCTATGTCTGTTGACATAGAATTGGTATGGTTGCCTTATGTAATACAGTTCAGCATGTCTGTTGACATAGAATTGGTATGGTTGCCTTATGTAATCCTGTTCAGCCTGTCTGTTGACATAGAATTGGTATGGTTGCCTTATGTAATCCAGTTCAGCTTGTGTCTGTTGACATAGAATTGGTATGGTTGCCTTATGTAATCCTGTTCAGCCTGTCTGTTGACATAGAATTGGTATGGTTGCCTTATGTAATCCAGTTCAGCCTGTGTCTGGACATAGAATTGGTATGGTTGCCTTATGTAATCCAGTTCATCCTGTGTCTGTTGACATAGAATTGGTATGGTTGCCTTATGTAATCCAGTTCAGCCTGTCTGTTGACATAGAATTGGTATGGTTGCCTTATGTAATCCAGTTCAGCCTGTGTCTGGACATAGAATTGGTATGGTTGCCTTATGTAATCCAGTTCAGCCTGTGTCTGTTGACATAGAATTGGTATGGTTGCCTTATGTAATCCTGTTCAGCCTGTCTGTTGACATAGAATTGGTATGGTTGCCTTATGTAATCCAGTTCAGCCTGTGTCTGGACATATAATTGGTATGGTTGCCTTATGTAATCCTGTTCAGCCTGTCTCTTGACATAGAATTGGTATGGTTGCCTTTTGTAATCCTGTTCAGCCTCTGTCTGGACATAGAATTGGTATGGTTTCCTTGTGTAATCCAGTTCAGCCTGTGTCTGTTGACATAGAATTGGTATGGTTGCCTTGTGTAATCCAGTTCAGCCTGTGAATGTTCACATAGAATTGGTATGGTTGCCTTATGTAATCATATTCAGCCTGGGTCTGTTGACATAGAATTGGTATGGTTGCCTTATGTAATCCAGTTCAGCCTGTGTCTGAACATATAATTGGTATGGTTGCCTTATGTAATCCAGTTCAGCCTGTGAATGTTGACATAGAATTGGTATGGTTGCCTTATGTAATCCAGTTCAACCTGTCTGTTGACATAGAATTGGTATGGTTGCCTTAAGTAATCCAGTTCAGCCAGTGTCTGGACATAGAATTGGTATGGTTGCCTTATGTAATCCAGTTCAGCCTGTCTGTTGACATAGAATTGGTATGGTTGTCTTATGTAATCCAGTTCAGCCTGTGTCTGTTGACATATAATTGGTATGGTTGCCTTATGTAATCCAGTTCAGCCTGTCTGTTGACATAGAATTGGTATGGTTGCCTTATGTAATCCAGTTCAGCCTGTGTCTGGACATAGAATTGGTATGGTTGCCTTATGTAATCCAGTTCAGCCTGTGTCTGTTGACATAGAATTGGTATGGTTGCCTTATGTAATCCTGTTCAGCCTGTCTGTTGACATAGAATTGGTATGGTTGCCTTATGTAATCCAGTTCAGCCTGTGTCTGGACATATAATTGGTATGGTTGCCTTATGTAATCGTGTTCAGCCTGTCTCTTGACATAGAATTGGTATGGTTGCCTTTTGTAATCCTGTTCAGCCTCTGTCTGGACATAGAATTGGTATGGTTGCCTTGTGTAATCCAGTTCAGCCTGTGTCTGTTGACATAGAATTGGTATGGTTGCCTTGTGTAATCCAGTTCAGCCTGTGAATGTTCACATAGAATTGGTATGGTTGCCTTATGTAATCATATTCAGCCTGGGTCTGTTGACATAGAATTGGTATGGTTGCCTTATGTAATCCAGTTCAGCCTGTGAATGTTGACACAGAATTGGTATGGTTGCCTTATGTAATCCAGTTCAACCTGTCTGTTGACATAGAATTGGTATGGTTGCCTTAAGTAATCCAGTTCAGCCAGTGTCTGGACATAGAATTGGTATGGTTGCCTTATGTAATCCAGTTCAGCCTGTCTGTTGACATAGAATTGGTATGGTTGCCATATGTAATCCAGTTCAGCCTGTGTCTGTTGACATATAATTGGTATGGTTGCCTTATGTAATCCTGTTCAACTTGTCTGTCGACATAGAATTGGTATGGTTGCCTTATGTTATCCAGTTCAGCCTGTCTGTTGACATAGAATTGGTATGGTTGCCTTATGTAATCCAGTTCAGCCTGTGTCTGTTGACATATAATTGGCATGATTGCCTTATATAATCCAGTTCAGCCTGTATCTGTTGACATAGAACTGGTATGGTTGCCTTATGTAATCCAGTTCATCCTGTGTCTGTTGACATATAATAGGTATGGTTGCCTTATGTAATCCAGTTCAGCCTGTTTCTGTTGACATAGAATTGGTATGGTTGCCTTATGTAATCCAGTTCAGCCTGTATCTGTTGACATAGAATTGGTATGGTTGCCTTATGTAATCCAGTTCATCCTGTGTCTGTAGACATATAATTGGTATGGTTGCCTTATGTAATCCAGTTCAGCCTGTCTGTTGACATAGAATTGGTATGGTTGCCTTATGTAATCCTGTTCAGCCTGTGTCTGTTGACATAGAATTGGTATGGTTGCCTTATGTAATCCAGTTCAGCCTGTGTCTGGACATAGAATTGGTATGGTTGCCTTATGTAATCCAGGTCAGCCTGTGTCTGTTGACATAGAATTGGTATGGTTGCCTTATGTAATCCAGTTCATCCTGTGTCTGTTGACATATAATTGGTATGGTTGCCTTATGTAATCCAGTTCAACCTGTCTGTTGACATAGAATTGGTATGGTTGCCTTATGTAATCCAGTTCAGCCTGTGTCTGGACATAGAATTGGTATGGTTGCCTTATGCAATCCAATTCAGCCTGTGTCTGTTGACATAGAATTGGTATGGTTGCCTTATGTAATCCATATCAGCCTGTATCTGTTGACATAGAATTGGTATGGTTGCCTTATGTAATCCAGTTCAGCCTGTGTCTGTTGACATAGAATTGGTATGGTTGCCTTATGTAATCCAGTTCAGCCTGTGTCTGGACATAGAATTGGTATGGTTGCCTTATGTAATCCAGGTCAGCCTGTGTCTGTTGACATAGAATTGGTATGGTTGCCTTATGTAATCCAGTTCATCCTGTGTCTGTTGACATATAATTGGTATGGTTGCCTTATGTAATCCAGTTCAACTTGTCTGTTGACATAGAATTGGTATGGTTGCCTTATGTAATCCAGTTCAGCCTGTGTCTGGACAAAGAATTGGTATGGTTGACTTATGCAATCCAATTCAGCCTGTGTCTGTTGACATAGAATTGGTATGGTTGCCTTATGTAATCCAGATCAGCCTGTATCTGTTGACATAGAATTGGTATGGTAGCCTTATGTAATCCAGTTCAGCCTGTGTCTGTTGACATCGAATTGGTATGGTTGCCTTATGTAATCCAGTTCAGCCTGTGTCTGGACATATAATTGGTATGGTTGCCTTGTGTAATCCAGTTCAGCCTCTGTCTCAACATATAATTGGTATGGTTGCCTTGTGTAATCCAGTTCAGCCTCTGTCTGAACATATAATTGGTATGGTTGCCTGATGTAATCCAGTTCAGCCTGTCTGTTGACATAGAATTGGTATGGTTGCCTTATGTAATCCAGTTCAACCTGTGTCTGAACATATAATTGGTATGGTTGCCTTATGTAATCCAGTTCAACCCATGAATGTTGACATAGAATTGGTATGGTTGCCTTATGTAATCCAGTTCAGCCTGTGTCTGGACATAGAATTGGTATGGTTGCCTTATGTAATCCAGTTCAGCCTGTCTGTTGACATAGAATTGGTATGGTTGCCTTATGTAATCCAGTTCAGCCTGTCTGTTGACATAGAATTTTTATGGTTGCCTTATGTAATCCAGTTCAGCCTGTGTCTGTTGACATAGAATTGGTATGGTTGCCTTATGTAATCCAGTTCAGCCTGTGTCTGTTGACATAGAATTGGTATGGTTGCCTTATGTAATCCAGTTCAGCCTGTGTCTGTTGACATAGAATTGGTATGGTTGCCTTATGTAATCCAGTTCAGCCTGTATCTGTTGACATAGAATTGGTATGGTTGCCTTATGTAATCCAGTTCATCCTGTGTCTGTTGACATATAATTGGTATGGTTGCCTTATGTAATCCAGTTCAGCCTGTGTCTGTTGACATAGAATTGGTATGGTTGCCTTATGTAATCCAGTTCAGCCTGTATCTGTTGACATAGAATTGGTATGGTTGCCTTATGTAATCCAGTTCATCCTGTGTCTGTTGACATATAATTGGTATGGTTGCCTTATGTAATCCAGTTCAGCCTGTGTCTGTTGACATAGAATTGGTATGAATGCCTTATGTAATCCAGTTCAGCCTGTGTCTGGACATAGAATTGGTATGGTTGCCTTATGTAATCCGGGTCAGCCTCTGTCTGTTGACATAGAATTGGTATGGTTGCCTTATGTAATCCAGTTCATCCTGTGTCTGTTGACATATAATTGGTATGGATGCCTTATGTAATCCAGTTCAGCCTGTGTCTGTTGACATAGAATTGGTATCGTTGCCTTATGTAATCCAGTTCAGCCTGTGTCTCGACATAGAATTGGTATGATTGCCTTATGTAATCCAGTTCAGCCTGTGTCTGTTGACATAGAATTGGTATGGTTGCCTTATGTAATACAGTTCAGCCTGTGTCTGTTGACATAGAATTGGTATGGTTGCCTTATGTAATCCAGTTCAGCCTGTATCTGTTGACATAGAATTGGTATGGTTGCCTTATGTAATCCAGTTCATCCTGTGTCTGTTGACATATAATTGGTATGGTTGCCTTATGTAATCCAGTTCAGCCTGTCTGTTGACATAGAATTGGTATGGTTGCCTTATGTAATCCAGTTCAGCCTGTGTCTGGGCATAGAATTGGTATGGTTGCCTTATGTAATCCAGTTCAGCCTGTGTCTGGACATAGAATTGGTATGGCTGCCTTATGTTCTCCAGTTCAGCCTGTCTGTTGACATATAATTGGTATGGTTGCCTTATGTAATCCTGTTCAGCCTGTCTGTTGACATATAATTGGTATGGTTGCCTTATGTAATCCGGTTCAGCCTGTCTGTTGACATACAATTGGTATGATTGCCTTATGTAATCCTGTTCAGCCTGTCTGCTGACATAGAATGGGTATAGTTGCCTTATGTAATCCTGTTCAGCCTGTCTGTTCACATAGAATTGGTATGGTTGCCTTATGTAATCCAGTTCAGCCTGTGTCTGGACATAGAATTGGTATGGTTGCCTTATGTAATCCAGTTCAGCCTGTCTGTTGACATATAATTGGTATGGTTGCCTTATGTAATCCTGTTCAGCCTGTGTCTGTTGACATAGAATTGGTATGGTTGCCTTATGTAATACAGTTCAGCATGTCTGTTGACATAGAATTGGTATGGTTGCCTTATGTAATCCTGTTCAGCCTGTCTGTTGACATAGAATTGGTATGGTTGCCTTATGTAATCCAGTTCAGCTTGTGTCTGTTGACATAGAATTGGTATGGTTGCCTTATGTAATCCTGTTCAGCCTGTCTGTTGACATAGAATTGGTATGGTTGCCTTATGTAATCCAGTTCATCCTGTGTCTGTTGACATAGAATTGGTATGGTTGCCTTATGTAATCCAGTTCAGCCTGTCTGTTGACATAGAATTGGTATGGTTGCCTTATGTAATCCAGTTCAGCCTGTGTCTGGACATAGAATTGGTATGGTTGCCTTATGTAATCCAGTTCAGCCTGTGTCTGTTGACATAGAATTGGTATGGTTGCCTTATGTAATCCTGTTCAGCCTGTCTGTTGACATAGAATTGGTATGGTTGCCTTATGTAATCCAGTTCAGCCTGTGTCTGGACATAGAATTGGTATGGTTGCCTTATGTAATCCAGTTCAGCCTGTGTCTGTTGACATAGAATTGGTATAGTTGCCTTATGTAATCCTGTTCAGCCTGTCTGTTGACATAGAATTGGTATGGTTGCCTTATGTAATCCTGTTCAGCCTGTGTCTGGACATAGAATTGGTATAGTTGCCTTATGTAATCCTGTTCAGCCTGTATGTTGACATAGAATTGGTATGGTTGCCTTATGTAATCCTGTTCAGCCTGTGTCTGGACATAGAATTGTTATGGTTGCCTTATGTAATCCTGTTCAGCCTGTCTGTTGACATAGAATTGGTATGGTTGCCTTATGTAATCCAGTTCAGCCTGTGTCTGGACATATAATTGGTATGGTTGCCTTATGTAATCCTGTTCAGCCTGTCTCTTGACATAGAATTGGTATGGTTGCCTTATGTAATCCTGTTCAGCCTGTGTCTGGACATAGAATTGGTATGGTTGCCTTTTGTAATCCTGTTCAGCCTGTGTCTGGACATAGAATTGGTATGGTTGCCTTATGTAATCCTGTTCAGCCTGTGTCTGGACATAGAATTGGTATGGTTGCCTTATGTAATCCTGTTCAGCCTGTCTGTTGACATAGAATTGGTATGGTTGCCTTATGTAATCCAGTTCAGCCTGTGTCTGTTAACATAGAATTGGTATGGTTGCCTTATGTAATCCAGTTCAGCCTGTGTCTGTTGACATAGAATTGGTATGGTTGCCTTATGTAATCCTGTTCAGCCTGTGTCCGTTGACATAGAATTGGTATGGTTGCCTTATGTAATCCAGTTCAGCCTGTGTCTGTTGACATAGAATTGGTATGGTTGCCTCGTGTAATCCAGTTCAACCTGTGTCTGGACATAGAATTGGTATGGTTGCCTTATGTAATCCTGTTCTGCCTGTGTCTGTTGAAATAGAATTGGTATGGTTGCCTTATGTAATCCTGTTCAGCCTGTGTCTGGACATAGAATTGGTATGGTTGCCTTATGTAATCCTGTTCAGCCTGTCTGTTGACATAGAATTGGTATGGTTGCCTTATGTAATCCAGTTCAGCCTGTGTCTGGACATATAATTGGTATGGTTGCCTTATGTAATCCTGTTCAGCCTGTCTCTTGACATAGAATTGGTATGGTTGCCTTATGTAATCCTGTTCAGCCTGTGTCTGGACATAGAATTGGTATGGTTGCCTTTTGTAATCCTGTTCAGCCTGTGTCTGGACATAGAATTGGTATGGTTGCCTTATGTAATCCTGTTCAGCCTGTGTCTGGACATAGAATTGGTATGGTTGCCTTATGTAATCCTGTTCAGCCTGTCTGTTGACATGGAATTGGTATGGTTGCCTTATGTAATCCAGTTCAGCCTGTGTCTGTTGACATAGAATTGGTATGGTTGCCTTATGTAATCCTGTTCAGCCTGTGTCCGTTGACATAGAATTGGTATGTTTGCCTTATGTAATCCTGTTCAGCCTGTGTCTGGACATAGAATTGGTATAGTTGCCTTATGTAATCCTGTTCAGCCTGTCTGTTGACATAGAATTGGTATGGTTGCCTTATGTAATCCTGTTCAGCCTGTGTCTGGACATAGAATTGTTATGGTTGCCTTATGTAATCCTGTTCAGCCTGTCTGTTGACATAGAATTGGTATGGTTGCCTTATGTAATCCTGTTCAGCCTGTGTCTGGACATATAATTGGTATGGTTGCCTTATGTAATCCTGTTCAGCCTGTCTCTTGACATAGAATTGGTATGGTTGCCTTATGTAATCCTGTTCAGCCTGTGTCTGGACATAGAATTGGTATGGTTGCCTTTTGTAATCCTGTTCAGCCTGTGTCTGGACATAGAATTGGTATGGTTGCCTTATGTAATCCTGTTCAGCCTGTGTCTGGACATAGAATTGGTATGGTTGCCTTATGTAATCCTGTTCAGCCTGTCTGTTGACATAGAATTGGTATGGTTGCCTTATGTAATCCAGTTCAGCCTGTGTCTGTTGACATAGAATTGGTATGGTTGCCTTATGTAATCCAGTTCAGCCTGTGTCTGTTGACATAGAATTGGTATGGTTGCCTTATGTAATCCTGTTCAGCCTGTGTCCGTTGACATAGAATTGGTATGGTTGCCTTATGTAATCCAGTTCAGCCTGTGTCTGTTGACATAGAATTGGTATGGTTGCCTCGTGTAATCCAGTTCAACCTGTGTCTGGACATAGAATTGGTATGGTTGCCTTATGTAATCCTGTTCTGCCTGTGTCTGTTGAAATAGAATTGGTATGGTTGCCTTATGTAATCCTGTTCAGCCTGTGTCTGGACATAGAATTGGTATGGTTGCCTTATGTAATCCTGTTCAGCCTGTCTGTTGACATAGAATTGGTATGGTTGCCTTATGTAATCCAGTTCAGCCTGTGTCTGGACATAGAATTGGTATGGTTGCCTTATGTAATCCTGTTCAGCCTGTCTCTTGACATAGAATTGGTATGGTTGCCTTATGTAATCCTGTTCAGCCTGTGTCTGGACATAGAATTGGTATGGTTGCCTTTTGTAATCCTGTTCAGCCTGTGTCTGGACATAGAATTGGTATGGTTGCCTTATGTAATCCTGTTCAGCCTGTGTCTGGACATAGAATTGGTATGGTTGCCTTATGTAATCCTGTTCAGCCTGTCTGTTGACATGGAATTGGTATGGTTGCCTTATGTAATCCAGTTCAGCCTGTGTCTGTTGACATAGAATTGGTATGGTTGCCTTATGTAATCCTGTTCAGGATGTGTCCGTTGACATAGAATTGGTATGGTTGCCTTATGTAATCCAGTTCAGCCTGTGTCTGTTGACATAGAATTGGTATGGTTGCCTCGTGTAATCCAGTTCAACCTGTGTCTGGACATAGAATTGGTATGGTTGCCTTATGTAATCCTGTTCAGCCTGTCTGTTGACATGGAATTGGTATGGTTGCCTTATGTAATCCAGTTCAGCCTGTGTCTGTTGACATAGAATTGGTATGGTTGCCTTATGTAATCCTGTTCAGCCTGTGTCCGTTGACATAGAATTGGTATGGTTGCCTTATGTAATCCAGTTCAGCCTGTGTCTGTTGACATAGAATTGGTATGGTTGCCTCGTGTAATCCAGTTCAACCTGTGTCTGGACATAGAATTGGTATGGTTGCCTTATGTAATCCTGTTCAGCCTGTGTCTGTTGAAATAGAATTGGTATGGTTGCCTTATGTAATCCTGTTCAGCCTGTGTCTGGACATAGAATTGGTATGGTTGCCTTATGTAATCCTGTTCAGCCTGTCTGTTGACATAGAATTGGTATGGTTGCCTTATGTAATCCTGTTCAGCCTGTGTCTTGACATAGAATTGGTATGGTTGCCTTATGTAATCCTGTTCAGCCTGTCTGTTGACATGGAATTGGTATGGTTGCCTTATGTAATCCAGTTCAGCCTGTGTCTGTTGACATAGAATTGGTATGGTTGCCTTATGTAATCCAGTTCAGCCTGTGTCTGTTGACATAGAATTGGTATGGTTGCCTTATGTAATCCTGTTCAGCCTGTGTCCGTTGACATAGAATTGGTATGGTTGCCTTATGTAATCCTGTTCAGCCTGTATCTGTTGACATATAATTGGTATGGTTGCCTTATGTAATCCAGTTCAGCCTGTGTCTGGACATAGAATTGGTATGGTTGCGTTATGTAATCCAGTTCAGCCTGTGTCTGTTGACATAGAATTGGTATGGTTGCCTTATGTTATCCTGTTCAGCCTGTGTCTGTTGACATAGAATTGGTATGGTTGCCTAATGTAATCCAGTTCAGCCTGTCTGTTGACATAGAATTGGTATGGTTGCCTTATGTAATCCAGTTCAGCCTGTGTCTGGACATAGAATTGGTATGGTTGCCTTATGTAATCCAGTTCAGCCTGTGTCTGGACATAGAATTGGTATGGTTGCCTTATGTTCTCCAGTTCAGCCTGTCTGTTGACATATAATTGGTATGGTTGCCTTATGTAATCCTGTTCAGCCTGTCTGTTGACATATAATTGGTATGGTTGCCTTATGTAATCCAGTTCAGCCTGTCTGTTGACATATAATTGGTATGATTGCCTTATGTAATCCTGTTCAGCCTGTCTGCTGACATAGAATGGGTATAGTTGCCTTATGTAATCCTGTTCAGCCTGTCTGTTGACATAGAATTGGTATGGTTGCCTTATGTAATTCAGTTCAGCCTGTGTCTGGACATAGAATTGGTATGGTTGCCTTATGTAATCCAGTTCAGCCTGTCTGTTGACATATAATTGGTATGGTTGCCTTATGTAATCCTGTTCAGCCTGTGTCTGTTGACATAGAATTGGTATGGTTGCCTTATGTAATACAGTTCAGCATGTCTGTTGACATAGAATTGGTATGGTTGCCTTATGTAATCCTGTTCAGCCTGTCTGTTGACATAGAATTGGTATGGTTGCCTTATGTAATCCAGTTCAGCTTGTGTATGTTGACATAGAATTGGTATGGTTGCCTTATGTAATCCTGTTCAGCCTGTCTGTTGACATAGAATTGGTATGGTTGCCTTATGTAATCCAGTTCAGCCTGTGTCTGGACATAGAATTGGTATGGTTGCCTTATGTAATCCAGTTCATCCTGTGTCTGTTGACATAGAATTGGTATGGTTGCCTTATGTAATCCAGTTCAGCCTGTCTGTTGACATAGAATTGGTATGGTTGCCTTATGTAATCCAGTTCAGCCTGTGTCTGGACATAGAATTGGTATGGTTGCCTTATGTAATCCAGTTCAGCCTGTGTCTGTTGACATAGAATTGGTATGGTTGCCTTATGTAATCCTGTTCAGCCTGTCTGTTGACATAGAATTGGTATGGTTGCCTTATGTAATCCAGTTCAGCCTGTGTCTGGACATAGAATTGGTATGGTTGCCTTATGTAATCCAGTTCAGCCTGTGTCTGTTGACATAGAATTGGTATAGTTGCCTTATGTAATCCTGTTCAGCCTGTCTGTTGACATAGAATTGGTATGGTTGCCTTATGTAATCCTGTTCAGCCTGTGTCTGGACATATAATTGGTATGGTTGCCTTATGTAATCCTGTTCAGCCTGTCTGTTGATATAGAATTGGTATGGTTGCCTTATGTAATCCAGTTCAGCCTGTGTCTGGACATATAATTGGTATGGTTGCCTTATGTAATCCTGTTCAGCCTGTCTCTTGACATAGAATTGGTATGGTTGCCTTATGTAATCCTGTTCAGCCTGTGTCTGGACATAGAATTGGTATGGTTGCCTTTTGTAATCCTGTTCAGCCTGTGTCTGGACATAGAATTGGTATGGTTGCCTTATGTAATCCTGTTCAGCCTGTGTCTGGACACAGAATTGGTATGGTTGCCTTATGTAATCCTGTTCAGCCTGTGTCTTGACATAGAATTGGTATGGTTGCCTTTTGTAATCCTGTTCAGCCTGTGTCTGGACATAGAATTGGTATGGTTGCCTTATGTAATCCTGTTCAGCCTGTGTCTGGACATAGAATTGGTATGGTTGCCTTATGTAATCCTGTTCAGCCTGTCTGTTGACATGGAATTGGTATGGTTGCCTTATGTAATCCAGTTCAGCCTGTGTCTGTTGACATAGAATTGGTATGGTTGCCTTATGTAATCCAGTTCAGCCTGTGTCTGTTGACATAGAATTGGTATGGTTGCCTTATGTAATCCAGTTCAGCCTGTGTCTGTTGACATATAATTGGTATGGTTGCCTTATGTAATCCGGTTCAGCCTGTCTGTTGACATATAATTGGTATGATTGCCTTATGTAATCCTGTTCAGCCTGTCTGCTGACATAGAATGGGTATAGTTGCCTTATGTAATCCTGTTCAGCCTGTCTGTTGACATAGAATTGGTATGGTTGCCTTATGTAATCCAGTTCAGCCTGTGTCTGGACATAGAATTGGTATGGTTGCCTTATGTAATCCAGTTCAGCCTGTCTGTTGACATATAATTGGTATGGTTGCCTTATGTAATCCTGTTCAGCCTGTGTCTGTTGACATAGAATTGGTATGGTTGCCTTATGTAATACAGTTCAGCATGTCTGTTGACATAGAATTGGTATGGTTGCCTTATGTAATCCAGTTCAGCCTGTGTCTGGACATAGAATTGGTATGGTTGCGTTATGTAATCCAGTTCAGCCTGTGTCTGTTGAGACAGAATTGGTATGGTTGCCTTATGTAATCCTGTTCAGCCTGTGTCTGTTGACATATAATTGGTATGGTTGCCTTATGTAATCCAGATCAGCCTGTATCTGTTGACATATAATTGGTATGGTTGCCTTTTGTAATCCAGTTCAGCTTGTGTCTGGACATAGAATTGGTATGGTTGCGTTATGTAATCCAGTTCAACCTGTGTCTGTTGACATAGAATTGGTATGGTTGCCTTATGTAATCCTGTTCAGCCTGTGTCTGTTGACATATAATTGGTATGGTTGCCTAATGTAATCCAGTTCAGCCTGTCTGTTGACATAGAATTGGTATGGTTGCCTTATGTAATCCAGTTCAGCCTGTGTCTGGACATAGAATTGGTATGGTTGCCTTAGGTAATCCAGTTCAGCCTGTGTCTGGACATAGAATTGGTATGGTTGCCTTATGTTCTCCAGTTCAGCCTGTCTGTTGACATATAATTGGTATGGTTGCCTTATGTAATCCTGTTCAGCCTGTCTGTTGACATATAATTGGTATGGTTGCCTTATGTAATCCGGTTCAGCCTGTCTGTTGACATATAATTGGTATGATTGCCTTATGTAATCCTGTTCAGCCTGTCTGCTGACATAGAATGGGTATAGTTGCCTTATGTAATCCTGTTCAGCCTGTCTGTTGACATAGAATTGGTATGGTTGCCTTATGTAATCCAGTTCAGCCTGTGTCTGGACATAGAATTGGTATGGTTGCCTTATGTAATCCAGTTCAGCCTGTCTGTTGACATATAATTGGTATGGTTGCCTTATGTAATCCTGTTCAGCCTGTGTCTGTTGACATAGAATTGGTATGGTTGCCTTATGTAATACAGTTCAGCATGTCTGTTGACATAGAATTGGTATGGTTGCCTTATGTAATCCTGTTCAGCCTGTCTGTTGACATAGAATTGGTATGGTTGCCTTATGTAATCCAGTTCAGCTTGTGTCTGTTGACATAGAATTGGTATGGTTGCCTTATGTAATCCTGTTCAGCCTGTCTGTTGACATAGAATTGGTATGGTTGCCTTATGTAATCCAGTTCAGCCTGTGTCTGGACATAGAATTGGTATGGTTGCCTTATGTAATCCAGTTCATCCTGTGTCTGTTGACATAGAATTGGTATGGATGCCTTATGTAATCCAGTTCAGCCTGTCTGTTGACATAGAATTGGTATGGTTGCCTTATGTAATCCAGTTCAGCCTGTGTCTGGACATAGAATTGGTATGGTTGCCTTATGTAATCCAGTTCAGCCTGTGTCTGTTGACATAGAATTGGTATGGTTGCCTTATGTAATCCTGTTCAGCCTGTCTGTTGACATAGAATTGGTATGGTTGCCTTATGTAATCCAGTTCAGCCTGTGTCTGGACATAGAATTGGTATGGTTGCCTTATGTAATCCAGTTCAGCCTGTGTCTGTTGACATAGAATTGGTATAGTTGCCTTATGTAATCCTGTTCAGCCTGTCTGTTGACATAGAATTGGTATGGTTGCCTTATGTAATCCTGTCCAGCCTGTGTCTGGACATATAATTGGTATGGTTGCCTTATGTAATCCTGTTCAGCCTGTCTGTTGACATAGAATTGGTATGGTTGCCTTATGTAATCCAGTTCAGCCTGTGTCTGGACATATAATTGGTATGGTTGCCTTATGTAATCCTGTTCAGCCTGTCTCTTGACATAGAATTGGTATGGTTGCCTTATGTAATCCTGTTCAGCCTGTGTCTGGACATAGAATTGGTATGATTGCCTTTTGTAATCCTGTTCAGCCTGTGTCTGGACATAGAATTGGTATGGTTGCCTTATGTAATCCTGTTCAGCCTGTGTCTGGACATAGAATTGGTATGGTTGCCTTATGTAATCCTGCTCAGCCTGTGTCTGGACATAGAATTGGTATGGTTGCCTTATGTAATCCAGTTCAGCCTGTCTGTTGACATAGAATTGGTATGGTTGCCTTATGTAATCCTGTTCAGCCTGTCTGTTGACATAGAATTGGTATGGTTGCCTTATGTAATCCAGTTCAGCCTGTGTCTGGACATATAATTGGTATGGTTGCCTTATGTAATCCTGTTCAGCCTGTCTCTTGACATAGAATTGGTATGGTTGCCTTATGTAATCCTGTTCAGCCTGTGTCTGGACATAGAATTGGTATGGTTGCCTTTTGTAATCCATTTCAGCCTGTGTCTGGAGATAGAATTGGTATGGTTGCCTTATGTAATCCTGTTCAGCCTGTGTCTGGACATATAATTGGTATGGTTGCCTTATGAAATCCTATTCAGCCTGTCTGTTGACATAGAATTGGTATGGTTGCCTTATGTAATCCAGTTCAGCCTGTCTGTTGACATAGAATTGGTATGGCTGCCTTGTGTAATCCTGTTCAGCCTGTGTCTGGACATAGAATTGGTATGTTTGCCTTATGTTATCCTGTTCAGCCTGTGTCTGTTGACATAGAATTTGTATGGTTGCCTTATGTTATCCTGTTCAGCCTGTCTGTTGACATAGAATTGGTATGGTTGCCTTATGTAATCCAGTTCAGCCTGTGTCTGTTGACATAGAATTAGTATGGTTGCCTTATGTAATCCAGTTCAGCCTGTGTCTGTTGACATAGAATTGGTATGGTTGCCTTATGTAATCCTGTTCAGCCTGTCTGTTGACATAGAATTGGTATGGTTGCCTTATGTAATCCAGTTCATCCTGTGTCTGTTGACATATAATTGGTATGGTTGCCTTATGTAGTCCAGTTCAGCCTGTGTCTGGACATAGAATTGGTATGGTTGCCTCATGTAATCCTGTTCAGCATGTCTGGACATAGAATTGGTATGGTTGCCTTATGTAATCCAGATCAGCCTGTGTCTGGACATAGAATTGGTATGGTTGCCTTATGTAATCCTGTTCAGCCTGTGTCTGTTGACATAGAATTGGTATGGTTGCCTTATGTAATCCTGTTCAGCCTGTGTCTGGACATATAATTGGTATGGTTGCCTATGTAATCCAGTTCAGCCTGTGTCTGGACATAGAATTGGTATGGTTGCCTTATGTAATCCTGTTCAGCCTGTGTCTGGACATAGAATTGGTATGGTTGCCTTATGTAATCCTGTTCAGCCTGTGTCTGGACATATAATTGGTATGGTTACCTTATGTAATCCAGTTCAGCCTGTCTGTTGACATATAATTGGTATGGTTGCCTTATGTAATCCAGTTCAGCCTGTCTGTTGACATAGAATTGGTATGGTTGCCTTATGTAATCCTGTTCAACCTGTCTGTTGACATAGAATTGGTATGGTTGCCTTATGTAATCCTGTTCAGCCTGTGTCTGTTGACATAGAATTGGCATGGTTGCCTTATGTAATCCAGTTCAGCCTGTGTCTGGACATAGAATTGGTATGGTTGCCTTATGTAATCCAGGTCAGCCTGTATCTGTTGACATAGAATTGGTATGGTTGCCTTATGTAATCCAGTTCAGCCTGTCTGTTGACATATAATTGGTATGGTTGCCTTATGTAATCCTGTTCAGCCTGTGTCTGTTGACATAGAATTGGTATGGTTGCCTTATGTAATCCAGTTCAGCCTGTCTGTTGACATAGAATTGGTATGGTTGCCTTATGTAATCCAGTTCAGCCTGTGTCTGGACATAGAATTGGTATGGTTGCCTTATGTAATCCAGTTCAGCCTGTCTGTTGACATATAATTGGTATGGTTGCCTTATGTAATCCTGTTCAGCCTGTGTCTGTTGACATAGAATTGGTATGGTTGCCTTGTGTAATCCAGTTCAGCCTGTGTCTGGACATAGAATTGGTATGGTTGCCTTGTGTAATCCATTTCAGCCTGTCTGTTGACATATAATTGGTATGGTTGCCTTATGTAATCCTGTTCAGCCTGTGTCTGTTGACATAGAATTGGTATGGTTGCCTTATGTAATACAGTTCAGCCTGTCTGTTGACATAGAATTAGTATGGTTGCCTTATGTAATCCTGTTCAGCCTGTGTCTGGACATAGAATTGGTATGGTTGCCTTATGTAATACAGTTCAGCCTGTCTGTTGACATAGAATTAGTATGGTTGCCTTATGTAATCCTGTTCAGCCTGTGTCTGGACATAGAATTAGTATGGTTGCCTTATGTAATACAGTTCAGACTGTGTCTGGACATAGAATTGGTATGGTTGCCTTATGTAATTCAGTTCAGCCTGTGTCTGGACATAGAATTGGTATGGTTGCCTTATGTAATTCAGTTCAGCCTGTGTCTGGACATAGAATTGGTATGGTTGCCTTATGTAATACAGTTCAGCCTGTCTGTTGACATAGAATTAGTATGGTTGCCTTATGTAATCCTGTTCAGCCTGTGTCTGGACATAGAATTGGTATGGTTGCCTTATGTAATTCAGTTCAGCCTGTGTCTGGAGATAGAATTGGTATGGTTGCCTTATGTAATACAGTTCAGCCTGTCTGTTGAGATAGAATTAGTATGGTTGCCTTATGTAATCCTGTTCAGCCTGTGTCTGGACATAGAATTGGTATGGTTGCCTTATGTAATCCTGTTCAGCCTGTGTCTGGACATAGAATTGGTATGGTTGCCTTATGTAATTCAGTTCAGCCTGTGTCTGGACATAGAATTGGTATGGTTGCCTTATGTAATTCAGTTCAGCCTGTGTCTGGACATAGAATTGGTATGGTTGCCTTATGTAATTCAGTTCAGACTGTGTCTGGACATAGAATTGGTATGGTTGCCTTATGTAATACAGTTCAGACTGTGTCTGGACATAGAATTGGTATGGTTGCCTTATGTAATTCAGTTCAGCCTGTGTCTGGACATAGAATTGGTATGGTTGCCTTATGTAATTCAGTTCAGCCTGTGTCTGGACATAGAATTGGTATGGTTGCCTTATGTAATTCAGTTCAGCCTGTATCTGGACATATAATTGGTATGGTTGCCTTATGTAATCCTGTTCAGCCTGTCTGTTGACATAGAATTGGTATGGTTGCCTTATGTAATACAGTTCAGCCTGTCTGTTGACATAGAATTGGTATGGTTGCCTTATGTAATTCAGTTCAGCCTGTATCTGGACATATAATTGGTATGGTTGCCTTATGTAATCCTGTTCAGCATGTCTGTTGACATAGAATTGGTATGGTTGCCTTATGTAATCCTGTTCAGCCTGTGTCTGTTGACATAGAATTGGTATGGTTGCCTTATGTAATACAGTTCAGCCTGTCTGTTGACATAGAATTGGTATGGTTGCCTTATGTAATCCAGTTCAGCCTGTGTCTGGACATAGAATTGGTATGGTTGCCTTATGTAATCCAGTTCAGCCTGTCTGTTGACATATAATTGGTATGGTTGCCTTATGTAATCCACTTCAGCCTGTGTCTGGACATAGAATTGGTATGGTTGCCTTATGTAATTCAGTTCAGCCTGTGTCTGGACATAGAATTGGTATGGTTGCCTTATGTAATTCAGTTCAGCCTGTGTCTGGACATAGAATTGGTATGGTTGCCTTATGTAATACAGTTCAGCCTGTCTGTTGACATAGAATTAGTATGGTTGCCTTATGTAATCCTGTTCAGCCTGTCTGTTGACATAGAATTGGTATGGTTGCCTTATGTAATCCAGTTCAGCCTGTGTCTTTTGACATAGAATTGGTATGGTTGCCTTATGTAATTCAGTTCAGCCTGTGTCTGGACATAGAATTGGTATGGTTGCCTTATGTAATACAGTTCAGCCTGTCTGTTGACATAGAATTAGTATGGTTGCCTTATGTAATCCTGTTCAGCCTGTGTCTGGACATAGAATTGGTATGGTTGCCTTATGTAATCCTGTTCAGCATGTCTGTTGACATGGAATTGGTATGGTTGCCTTATGTAATCCTGTTCAGCCTGTGTCTGTTGACATAGAATTGGTATGGTTGCCTTATGTAATACAGTTCAGCCTGTCTGTTGACATAGAATTGGTATGGTTGCCTTATGTAATCCAGTTCAGCCTGTGTCTGGACATAGAATTGGTATGGTTGCCTTATGTAATCCAGTTCAGCCTGTCTGTTGACATATAATTGGTATGGTTGCCTTATGTAATCCAGTTCAGCCTGTGTCTGGACATAGAATTGGTATGGTTGCCTTATGTAATCCAGTTCAGCCTGTCTGTTGACATATAATTGGTATGGTTGCCTTATGTAATCCTGTTCAGCCTGTGTCTGTTGACATAGAATTGGTATGGTTGCCTTGTGTAATCCAGTTCAGCCTGTGTCTGAACATAGAATTGGTATGGTTGCCTTATGTAATCCATTTCAGCCTGTCTGTTGACATATAATTGGTATGGTTGCCTTATGTAATCCTGTTCAGCCTGTGTCTGTTGACATAGAATTGGTATGGTTGCCTTGTGTAATCCAGTTCAGCCTGTGTCTGAACATAGAATTGGTATGGTTGCCTTATGTAATCCATTTCAGCCTGTCTGTTAACATATAATTGGTATGGTTGCCTTATGTAATCCTGTTCAGCCTGTGTCTGTTGACATAGAATTGGTATGGTTGCCTTATGTAATACAGTTCAGCCTGTCTGTTGACATAGAATTGGTATGGTTGCCTTATGTAATCCTGTTCAGCCTGTCTGTTGACATAGAATTGGTATGGTTGCCTTATGTAATCCAGTTCAGCCTGTGTCTGGACATAGAATTGGTATGGTTGCCTTATGTAATCCAGTTCAGCCTGTCTGTTGACATATAATTGGTATGGTTGCCTTATGTAATCCTGTTCAGCCTGTATCTGTTGACATAGAATTGGTATGGTTGCCTTATGTAATCCTGTTCAGCCTGTCTGTTGACATAGAATTGGTATGGTTGCCTTATGTAATCCAGTTCAGCCTGTGTCTGTTGACATAGAATTGGTATGGTTGCCTAATGTAATCCAGTTCAGCCTGTCTGTTGACATATAATTGGTATGGTTGCCTTGTGTAATCCAGTTCAGCCTGTGTCTGGACATAGAATTGGTATGGTTGCCTTATGTAATCCTGTTCAATCTGTGTCTGTTGCCATAGAATTGGTATGGTTGCCTTATGTAATCCTGTTCAGCCTGTCTGTTGACATAGAATTGGTATGGTTGCCTTATGTAATCCAGTTCAGACTGTGTCTGTTGACATAGAATTAGTATGGTTGCCCTATGTAATCCAGTTCAGCCTGTGTCTGTTGACATAGAATTGGTATGGTTGCCTTATGTAATCCTGTTGAGCCTGTCTGTTGACATAGATTTGGTATGGTTGCCTTATGTAATCCAGTTCATCCTGTGTCTGTTGACATAGAATTGGTATGGTTGCCTTATGTAATCCAGTTCAGCCTGTGTCTGGACATAGAATTGGTATGGTTGCCTCATGTAATCCTGTTCAGCATGTCTGGACATATAATTGGTATGGTTGCCTTATGTAATCCAGTTCAGCCTGTGTCTGGACATAGAATTGGTATGGTTGCCTTATGTAATCCTGTTCAGCCTGTGTCTGTTGACATAGAATTGGTATGGTTGCCTTATGTAATCCTGTTCAGCCTGTGTCTGGACATATAATTGGTATGGTTGCCTTATGTAATCCAGTTCAGCCTGTGTCTGGACATATAATTGGTATGGTTGCCTTATGTAATCCTGTTCAGCCTGTGTCTGGACATAGAATTGGTATGGTTGCCTTATGTAATCCTGTTCAGCCTGTGTCTGGACATAGAATTGGTATGGTTGCCTTATGTAATCCTGTTCAGCCTGTGTCTGGACATAGAATTTGTATGGTTGCCTTATGTAATCCAGATCAGCCTGTGTCTGGACATATAATTGGTATGGTTGCCTTATGTAATCTAGTTCAGCCTGTCTGTTGACATATAATTGGTATGGTTGCCTTATGTAATCCAGTTCAGCCTGTCTGTTGACATATAATTGGTATGGTTGCCTTATGTAATCTAGTTCAGCCTGTCTGTTGACATATAATTGGTATGGTTGCCTTATGTAATCCATTTCAGCCTGTCTGTTGACATAGAATTGGTATGGTTGCCTTATGTAATCCAGTTCAGCCTGTCTGTTGACATAGAATTGGTATGGTTGCCTTATGTAATCCTGTTCAACCTGTCTGTTGACATAGAATTGGTATGGTTGCCTTATGTAATCCTGTTCAGCCTGTGTCTGTTGACATATAATTGGCATGGTTGCCTTATGTAATCCAGTTCAGCCTGTGTCTAGACATAGAATTGGTATGGTTGCCTTATGTAATCCAGGTCAGCCTGTATCTGTTGACATAGAATTGGTATGGTTGCCTTATGTAATCCAGTTCAGCCTGTCTGTTGACATATAATTGGTATGGTTGCCTTATGTAATCCTGTTCAGACTGTGTCTGTTGACATAGAATTGGTATGGTTGCCTTATGTAATCCAGTTCAGCCTGTCTGTTGACATATAATTGGTATGGTTGCCTTATGTAATCCAGTTCAGCCTGTGTCTGGACATAGAATTGGTATGGTTGCCTTATGTAATCCAGTTCAGCCTGTCTGTTGACATAAAATTGGTATGGTTGCCTTATGTAATCCTGTTCAGCCTGTGTCTGTTGACATAGAATTGGTATGGTTGCCTTGTGTAATCCAGTTCAGCCTGTGTCTGGACATAGAATTGGTATGGTTGCCTTGTGTAATCCATTTCAGCCTGTCTGTTGACATATAATTGGTATGGTTGCCTTATGTAATCCTGTTCAGCCTGTGTCTGTTGACATAGAATTGGTATGGTTGCCTTATGTAATACAGTTCAGCCTGTCTGTTGACATAGAATTGGTATGGTTGCCTAATGTAATCCAGTTCAGCCTGTCTGTTGACATAGAATTGGTATGGTTGCCTTATGTAATCCAGTTCAGCCTGTGTCTGGACATAGAATTGGTATGGTTGCCTTATGTAATCCAGTTCAGCCTGTCTGTTGACATAGAATTGGTATGGTTGCCTTATGTAATCCAGTTCATCCTGTGTCTTTTGACATAGAATTGGTATGGTTGCCTTATGTAATCCAGTTCAGCCTGTGTCTTTTGACATAGAATTGGTATGGTTGCCTTATGTAATCCAGTTCAGCCTGTGTCTGTTGACATAGAACATAGAATTGGTATGGTTGCCTTATGTAATCCAGTTCAGCTTGTGTCTGTTGACATAGAATTGGTATGGTTGCCTTATGTAATCCAGTTCAGCCTGTGTCTGTTGACATATAATTGGTATGGTTGCCTTATGTAATCCAGTTCAGCTTGTGTCTGTTGACATAGAATTGGTATGGTTGCCTTATGTAATCCAGTTCAGCCTGTGTCTGGACATAGAATTGGTATGGTTGCCTTATGTAATCCAGTTCAGCCTGTGTCTGGACATAGAATTGGTATGGTTCAGCCTGTGTCTGTTGACATATAATTGGTATGGTTGCCTTATGTAATCCTGTTCAGCTTATGTTTCCTTGTGAAATCCAGAGAATTGAGAAGTCATTTAATTGTTTTGTTAATCTATGTCCGAGGTTGCTGTCGTTTAGAATTTCCAAGTTGATCTCGATTTCCCCGAGTTTTCCAAAAATAAGATTAAAATATCAAGGTTTACAGACGACGACGTACGCCAATTTAGCGTACCTTCTGGTCGGGTGAGGTGAGCTAATCGAACCTGAAAATGCTACTGGTATAGAAGACATACCAGCTAAGAAGCCTAGTACATCTATACGTTTTAATCTTGAAACGGTTTTATTTCGACATAGGAGCATAAAATTACCTGCCTTAACTAAGTTGTCTTTTTTCTGTTTGAACAATTAATCATAAAGAAGACAGCAGGTCAATTATATTGTGAATGAATAGTTTGAAATTCACAAGGTTCTATTCTTTGTTTCCTATTGTTTATTGTATTTATGCCCTAGCTTTCTGCAGCCATGAAAATCTATTGTAGGCTCCGATTCGGCTTATCAAATGGTTTAAAATAATAATATGCAGTCAAACGCTGACATAACAGTTTTAACTGTTTGTACAAAATCTCTTTAGCCACATTAAAAATAATAATTTAACATGAAAGGCCACTGGTCAACTTTTTAGGGACCGACCATTTAACTTGCAGGGGGTGGAGGAGCCTTGGCTGTTTCCTTAACAAATATTTTGAAAATGATTTTTGATGAAAAATATTTTAGAAGCAGAGGGTAAGAAAACAAATATTCTGAAGAAGGATTTCTGCTATATAAAATAATGCTAATAATGAAAAAAATATTCTGTTGCGACGCCTTCAAAAAATACAAATTTTCTTACTAAAACAAAAAACCAAGCCCCCCCCCCCCCCCCCATCTTCAAGTTAAATTGTCTGCCCCTTAGACAATGATTTGCCATTTAACTGTCGAAGCCCACAGTCAAACTTTGTCACAGATGGCAAAGGTTATAGAAAGTAAATGAAGAGAATTTATAGTAGATTAAACGCTTTCGGGACACCTCGGCCCTAGTAAAGATCGACCAAACTGCTCATACATTTACAAGATCTAATACAAAATCCTGTTCTGTCATCATTACCCGTTATCAGAATGAAAACCAATGCGTTGGAGTGAGGTAAAAAAAAACTCGAAAAGGTCCAACCTACACGGTAATTTTAAAAATTACACAGGTCCCCTCCATCCTGGTATCGTACAAAATTCCATACGGTATGGTGAACAATTAACAGGTTCCCGCCGGCACAGTATGATACAAAATTCAATAATTAACAGGTTCCACCGACGCGGTATGGTACAAAATTCTACAGGCCCACCTACAAGGGGCGCGAATTCGGATAGCCCTGTTTGAACCATGGTACTCTAAACTGCATGACTTGGGCTGGGAGATTCGAATAGCCCTCTTTGGCCCTCTCTATAATACTCTAAACTGCAAGACTTGTGCGTGGAATTCGGATATCACTGTTATCTACCAAGTAACAGTACTTACCTGCATGGCTTGTAGTGGGAATTTCGGATAGCCCTGTTTACTCTTAACTTTATTAGTTATGTGAATTTTATCGTTCTTATGTTATACATCTATATTTATTGTATTCACTCGTGTTTACATCTTATCTTACGTATAAATTTAGATTTTGAGAGTATTAAAGTGTTTAAATTTGGTAAGATTATAAATCATGTTTATGATTAGTAAACATATTTTGGATTCCTATGAACAAGTCCCCGATAACTATCCGTTATCTTTGCCGACCTCGCATATGATTTCTATCTATGGCCACGTCCGTGTTGAATCCGAAACAAATTGTCAGACCAGAGATCGATACAAATGAGGTGATCCAATTAACCGAAACTATTTTCGGATTACAAGTTTTGCGTTACACCGAACTTAACAGTTATGATGACAGAAACTTTCACATACACGTTGAAAAGACGGAAAATAAAAACATTTCAAAGATATCGTCGGAGGGCTATGTACTTAAAGTACTGAATTGCCTGGACTCGGAGTACGACGCTGCAATAGGTTAGTATACCAGTAGTTCTGTACATACTATATAAGGAAGACAAGCATTACTTAACAGTGTAAATATGCATAGGCTTTTTCATATTGTATTGTTCGGTAACGTGTCTTCTCGGATCCCACCGCTGCCACCAAATTTTGTAACGTGTAGTTTATTTTATATCACCGAGTGGTTGTAGCGTGTTGTCTGTTCGTTATCTGATTATACTCACAATCCAAAGAGTCTATCAATTTATTGTCTCGAGGACAACGCTAATACAACTGTTCTACCTTACAATTTGTGCTACAAACTATATACATGATACGAAACGAGAACAATAGTAAAATTAGGAACCCGAACCTAATAAAAACCATGGGTGCACCACTCAGGTGCTCCGGATGAGTCAGCGGTACCTGCCTCTATTTAGACACCCGTAGAGTTACTCTAAGCTATCTACTTATGATCTATTTAACAATATACATAATATCACAACAGCACCAATATCAATAGTCGCTATATCAGATTCTAAAAACCAATATAATAATCCACAAAATATAGCATTATAATCCAGTTTCCTACAACCTATTACCTCCTTTATCTAATATATATTACCGGGATACTTGTCTAGTAGCATGATGCTCCCAGACTACGACAAATAAGCGTAATTCTTATATCCCGCCTATGGTATAGAAACTCAATGCCTCTATACCACCATCCCCTATGACACAGAACCAAGCTTGTATTCAACCACGTTATTTAGAGATTTACTTGTCTGAGAGGTTTAGACAAGTCGACAACATTATTCGCTGTAAGCTATAGATCCGTGAATTGAACCGTCCCTAAACTTCCAAGCATTACTTAAAGGTTTCATTCAATGTCCCTACTTACTTCCACAGCCGTTTTGTCTCCGTCATTCCTCGCATTCAGAATGACAATGATTGAGCAATCTGATATGATATTCATACTCCCTTATGGATTATTCCAATTTCATAGGATGATTCTAACATAGCCCGCATCCTAGCAAAGGGGTTTTAGTGAAAATGGAAAAACTGCGTCAGTATTACTTCCGTTTTCTAATATGCATTCTACTCATAAAACAGCTACATATTAATTAATAAATCATCACAGTTCATTAATGTTTTGACGTGCGATATCGCGCTGACCTCATGACAAAAATGATAACGACCTGGACTGGTGATAAATACGTCAAATTCTGACCGCATGATAAAAGCTATATTGAGCTCATGTTACTGGTGTCTCCGAAAAAACCCCCAATTTATTTCGTATTTAAATGGCATTCAGCGTTTTGACAAAAAAGGAAATTAGTTCAGTCGGTCCATAAACTTGTTCAGTGTGCTTTTAAAAGCGATTTAGTGTATATATTATTGGGAAAAGTAAATCTAGTACATTACAAATTGGTAGACGCGCAGACGTAATATTAAGAGTATCGCCAACACTGTGCTCAACGTGTATGGGAAATCCATCTCAAATACGGTTGGAAACTATCGCCGAGTCATAGTCTTTCCTATTCCTGTATTTGACGTTTTCCTAAACAGAACAGAGCATAACAGATTTTTATTTACCAATTAAAGGTGCCCGTTAGAGGCAGAATCAATTACAATTTAATCAAAGAAAGAAACAAAATCACAAATCCTAATAAATAAACAAAAGTTTCATTTTAACATAATTGAATTCGTTTCATTTTAACATAATTGTATTCATTATAAGAACATAGATGTATAAATGTAACAAGTTTAGCTTTTCTAAAAAGCTAACCGTCTCTTAGCTGCATTACAAATTTTATGGATTTATTAAAGTATCTGGTTTTTGTAATTTATATGTAAGATAGGTAAACAATGTACATGTGCCTTGTAAGGATATTGTTTACGCTCAACTATTATCCAATGGTGCTTGAGATATTTAAATGCCTGTCGTCACTTTTAAACACGTGCTGTTTAAAAAATAATTAAACAAAAGTTGACTCCCTAAACAACAAATGTTCAACATTAGCGGTAAAAATATGTTTTGTTAAATTTGCATCAATATCAGAACGAAAATAAAGATACAGAACATATAATTTTTTCCTAACCCAAACAGCTTTAAAAAGTAGGGAGATTTTGGTACAATGTTTACCTTTTAATTGTTCACTGACCAATGCATTGAACGAAATATAAGTCAATATGTGGAACGTTACATTACTACAATAAAATGCTGATTAACGAAAATAAAGATATAGAACATATAATTTTTTTTCCAAAACGGCTTTATAAAGTAGGGAGATTTTGGTACAATGTTTACCTTATAATTGTTCACTGACCAATGCATTGAATGAAATAGAAGTCAATATGTGGAACGTTACATTACTACAATAAAATGCTGATTAACGAAAATTAAGATATAGAACATATAATTTTTTTCCAAAACGGCTTTATAAAGTAGGGAGATTTTGGTACAATGTTTACCTTATAATTGTTCTCTGACCAATGCATTGAATGAAATAGAAGTCAATATGTGGAACGTTACATTACTACACTAAAATACTGATTACAACCCCGATTTGACCTAAAAATATATCGAAATTTCAGTGCACATACTAGTGCTATCCTGACGTAAACCAATGAAATGAGAAAACTATTTATAGATTTAGTTAACCACCCAATCAAGTAACAGAGAGTCATTTACTCCGAAGACTGATCATCATTTGACTATGTATACCGTCTCCCATGGGAGACGGTAATAAGGTTATCCAGTAAGAACTGAGAAGGGGAGACAACTCTATCATCTCAGCTGATTAATACATTACGCTTTTCTTTCAATTCAACGACTAATTTCAATAAAAGTTTTATAACAGATGTATTTTCATTGCTCATTAACCATAAGAATTTATTATCAATACAAAGGTTTTTTAAATTACAATATTTATCATTTATTTCTTCAATAAAAGGTTTTCTAATTTCTTCTAGATTTGGACAATTTAATAAAAAATGTTTCTCATCCTCCACATCATTTTTACACATGTAGCATATTCTTTGGTGTATTTCTAAATTGGTATATCTACCTTTTTCTATATTTAAATCATGGTCATTGAGTCTTAATTTTGTTAGATATTTTCTTTGATTTTCAGAACCAATATTTAGATATGGTTCAAGATGATATATATTTATATTTAAATTGTCTGTAAGTTCTCAACTTATTTCCTACTTTGGCTTTACTTTTAATATCATAATTTATATCTTTAAACCAAATATTAATAAGCTTCATCTTTAGTTTATGTCTAATTTTATTAATAATATATGTATGTTTATAACTGGTTGCATTTAAATATAAATGTTCAATGTTTAAAAATTTGAATATTGTTTGAATACAGTTTAACCAAGATTCTTGGTTATTATTTGCCATCTTTTCTGATTCTTTAAAGGCTGCATTTAATATTGTATGATTTTCCCTTTTCTTATTATAAGTGTTATAACTTATCTCATGGAGTCTTAACCAACTAAACATGTCAGACCCCTCACGACAATGAGTAACTTGACAGGTGCCTAATTAGAGGCAGGCACTGCTTACTTGTCCGGAGAACATGAGTGCACCCATGGTTTTTATTGGGTACGGGTTTATGGTTTTTGGTTTTGTTTGATGTTGTATATGTTTGTCTAAATCCTGATTTGTAATTGTCCCTGACTTTCGGCTCTTGTTGTTCGGTCGGTTCCCTTGCAATTTTTGAACTAAACATTAAGGTGATCGGAAGTAACGTCATGAACCATAAAATGTGTGATGTTCGCATTGATGCTGTATTCATCTGATAATAACTGAAAAAAAGAAACAAAACTGGCTAAAAACTACATAGACCATCTAAGATCAATATAGTGTATGCAACACAAAACTTAAACGGACGTCACATAGACGCGAAAACGTAAGGTCACCCACGGGAATCGTTTTAAATCAATAAACATTTCTTTTTTTCTTCCTTTCTTTCTCTTTTCTTTCTTTCTTTCTTTCTTTCTTTCTTTCTTTCTTTCTTTCTTTCTTTCTTTCTTTCTTTCTTTGTGGAAAGTGTTACGAACTCAGAAGGGTTCAAATCGTAACCCTTGGCTAGCGAAGATGGTGACACCCATGCATACAATATAAACTGTTTAACAAATTATTTAGATATGCGAATAAACACAGAAAGTTAATATTGTACTTTAAAAAGATTCAAAATTATATTAAATAATGAATGAACACACACGTAGACAAATAAGTGTAACGGTAGAGCATGCAATAACGCCATTGTCACTACCGGGGATCGAACCCGTGATCTCAGTATTGCCAGCCAGCCCTCTAACCAAGTGAGCTAAAGAAGCTCATTCGATTTTGACTGGCTAAATACCTACTACCTGCTAGAACGCAGATAGGCCTCCTGTTACACTGTTCCCCCCTTACAAAGAATCATCATGCTAATGATGATTCACAACAAACCCGACAAATCCCATGTGGTTTTTTCTGTTGGGCGCCAAATGTAACGGTAGAGCATGCAATAACGCCATTGTCACTACCGGGGATCGAACCCGTGATCTCAGTATTGCCAGCCAGCCCTCTAACCAAGTGAGCTAAAGAAGTACTCCGTTAGCTCAGTCGATTTTGACTGGCTATATACCTACTACCTGCTAGAACGCAGATAGTCCTCCTGTTACATAAGTATTACCTGTCTATCTAGGTTGTACAATCAATAAATTTTATAATATAATACTTTATGGAACAAGTCTTTAAGTAGGCAAAGTCATTCTCATGAAGACTCAAAACCATAAATCGAATTCCTGTATGTTAATCTTTAGAAAATTTATTATGTCTGACTAACTAAGCAAAGGAGAAACTCAGTATCAAGTCCGTACATATAATTGCTCAGAAAAGGAGGCAGACGTGGAGTGCGCATCACACCAGCTATAGACATTTTGACTATAGATCATATTTGCTCCAGTTTCTGGCACACGCATACGGTGCTTTTGTGAACAGAGAAAAGACTTGCACTTTAAAAACTTGAGTCCTGATAATCAAATCTCGACAGGTCGGCAACAGGTTTATTATGCAATTAAATGTACGGAAATCTCGAGTGTAACGTCTCTATTGTTCGGTAATAGTTATATGCGTTTGACGTTGCGTTGACTTGCATTAACATTTTTAAAATTTACCCTTAGCAGCTTAAGGCGCTATTTTTTATTTAGAGCAGGCACTTACCGTCTTTGATATACAATTAACGCCCTGTAAATCGCTAAGCTTATGTATAGAAATACCAAATTTTCCAAATCAATAAGAACACCTGATCATAGTCGGAAAACAAATAATCACAGTATAAATAACATTTACCAACCAGACTTTCTTATTCAATCATGTACTTCGTCATTTAAAAGAAATAAAATGTAAGGATTTCTATTACAATACATATCTATATAACCCCAAAATATAACGTTTTGAATAAATTCTGCTTCATAGCAGGAGGCAAATAAATAGTCTAAAACCATAGTACATATTTAATAGTAAGTTATATAATGCGCGTGTCCAAGCATAGGTCTAGGTTAGATTTGTAACATGTAACATTTATTTATTTCAGAGGCACAGAACTGTTTGATGGTTTATCTGAACGATAATGGTATCAACACACCTAAACCAATGAAAACCGTTGTTAACGAGACCAAGTCAATACAGAAATTAAGGAGTAAGTATTACAGATGATACAAGTCTCGCTTGATTACTTATCGCGAGATCGTCTCTTCTAGGATGAGTTTATGCAGTATAAAACTAAGTAAAGACGATTTTAAAGAATGTCATGGCCAGCCCATGACTTTTATATGTCTGCATTTTAAATGAACACACTAACATACATATGTAAAGTTCGACTTGTCAAAATACTTGAATATAGCACATCATCCGACTGCGATACGTTCAGCCCTTGCTATAAAATTTGTATGCCCTTACTGAGCCGAGCAACAGTCGGTATTAATATTAATTACGTCTTGTGACTGAAAGGCTTGCTTTAAACGAACGCTGGTAAAAGAATGGGTACATCACTAGCATACGACAACTTAACCCTTCCATCTAAGTCACTATTACAAAAGCCTCCACTGCAGCAACAGTTTAAACTGAACGTGTAAGATCAGCTATTTGGGCTATGAAAATAACCTCAACATGACCTTACCGAGATTTCTTCATAAACGGTAAAAATGATTTTTATAAAAAAAAAATTATAATTAATATGCAAATATTAAATATTAAGGATTCCTACAAATATACTACAGGTGGAAAGAAGCACATTGTCCGACTTTTTGAATACCTTCCTGGGCGAATCTTAGCAAGTATACCATTTACCAGAGAAATCTCATTCCAAACTGGACAGCTAGCAGGAAAACTGGACAAATGCTGTCAGGTAAAAGCAATTTTAGTAAAATTTTATCTTTCACTTGTTCCCCTTTTTGCGATTGGTCGCTGCGTTGCTGTAACTTACAACGCAGCGACCAATAACAAAAAAGGGGGAACAAGTGAAAGATTTAATTTAATTAGATTGACGTAAAAGAACTAGACCAATTCAATGACATCCCAAACTACCCCCTTTTCTCCCTCCTCATCCAATCAACTGACATCACATGCTTACTCATCCACCAATCAGACGTGATCATTAAAAAATCCCAAACCAGATGACATCACAAATTACTTACCTACCTCGTCCTCATGAAAAACCAGCACACAGGGGGCATCATTCTAATCCCCAATCAATCAAATGACATCACAAAACAGGCATCATAATAAAAAAAACAATCACAGACGACATTAATAAATCAAATGGCATCACAATAACAACCAGGCATCATTATCCACCTCACAGACCTTATCATACAAAACCCCAATGAAAACACAAACTACCTAACCCACCAATCAGGCGTCATCAACCACAGAGATGCCATCATAAAAACACCCCTCACTAAATCAATCAGATAAAATCGCAAACTACCTCACCCACAAATCAGATACAATCAACAACTAACTCGCCCATAAATCAGATGACATAACAAAAGATTCACAAATCAAAACTCCCCTGCCAATCATTTGACATCACAACCCACCCCCAACCAATCAGATGACAGCACAGACACCCTCTTCAACAAGTAAGTAAGGTATGTTTTTTGGACTATTTTTTCTGAATTCTTTCTGCAAATAACTGACGGAAAGATCATTTCAACAAACCAGTGTATAGTACCATATATTGTTATTAATATACAATTTTACAAACCGTAGCCTAATTAAAATCTACAGTAAACACTGAAACAGATTAACTAAGAGGGATAACATTAAGTTTTTGATAATACTATTTCTGAATTTAATTTTTACAAGAGTTTTAATCACCCTGGATTTGGAAATCACAGAAGAATATGGAGTTTAACAGAGGTTCCAAAACTTGTAGAATTTCTCAGCTACACTGAAGATTTGACAGTACAAACACTGTGTAAAGAAGTCATAAGCATATTCACCAACAACGTAGTGGCTAATTACCACACACTTCAAAAAGGTTTGTATGATGTACCTCACTGAAGAACCGGACTACAAAAATGTTTGTACGCTGTACATCACTGAACAAAAAAGGTTTGTATGATGTACCCAACTAAAGAACCGAAGTAAAATAATGTGTTCATGCTGTACCTCACTTTAGAACCAGAGTAAAAAAGATGTGTATGCTGTACCCCACTGAAAAAGGTTTGTATTCTGTTCCTCACGAAGAACAGGAGTCAAACCTATGTTTGTATGCTGTACACCACTAAAAAAGGTTTGTATTCTGTACCTCACTAAGAACCGGAGTAAAAACAAAGTTTGTATGGTGTAACTCACTGAACACCCGCAGTAAAATCCAAGAAAAGAGTACCTATGACTCAGCAAAAATGTCCGAATGCATTTGAGAAATGGATTTTCCATATTAAGTCATGGTGATGAAAGTAGAAGTTCTAAAGGGATAACATCAACCTAGATACAGTAAACACATTTGTAGCTTAGACGTCAACAACAGAATTGCACAATCTAGCATACCGTATAAGTTGTAAAATGTATACATCATACGCTGGAGCTGCTGGAATTTTATATCGCGATGAAGTTGTCAAGTTCCAAGTAAGATGCCGACCTCAGTGTATTGGTGTATTGATGGCGTCTTTAATTTCAAGCTCGCTAGGGTAGATTGAATGCAAATAGTCTCCGAATAAATCATGGATCATCAATATAGCGGAATGTAAAATTAACGGTTTGGGCTAGTGTATTTTCTTCCTTATTCGGCAGGCCTTCTGAGAACTCGGCCTAATAAGAGTACAAAAACAGGTCCGCAAGAAGAGGAAAAAAATCAGTACCCTTTGGAATACCAAACATAACAAATCTGTTGTCAATCAGAAAATGTTGTAGATTTGGTCATTTATATTTGGTCTTTTTCAAGAAAAACAGAATGAGACGATATAATAAAACCTGGTAATTATTTGATTTAGAGCCATTGATGATGAAGGATAATTACCAGGTATTATATCGTCTCATTCCGTTTTTATTGAAAAAGCAGCGTTTAATAAAGATCTTTAAGCCTGGTTTTAAACTGCATATGAGGAATGGCCTTAAGGAGTTTTATCAAAGGTTTTAATGCTGTTAAATTAGGAAGAGATCCAGATCTTAAGATGTATTTCAGGTCCCTTGAATTTTTTTAGTTTATATCACTCATGGAGTAGTGAGTGTCACTGTATTTTTGAAGCCCTGTTTTTATTGCTGTTAAAAAAGTTTGGTGGAATTTTGGATGTAATAGACTTGTGATGCAAGCTATTTCCGAGATAAATAGCATCTATGCCTTTAATCTTTTGATATTAGAGGCAATACACTTACCAATATAATATTACTTGCATTCAGTTTTAAAATGTTTAAGAGCAATTCGAGAATGTATTAGAAGCGTCAACCAGAAGATAGTACTGAGGTGTAATTACAAAAGAACTGTCTATACAGGACATACAACAAACAATAAATAGACACATTGGTGAGCAGCAGTCCTTTGGCATGGAAATCACAGTGGGGGAATCTGTCATACAGGTCTTCTTGCTTGTCATCTAGAGTATTAACGGGCCGTTGTTGTCCATTTCAAGATAAAGATCTATTGAATCTATTTGTTGTGTCATAATTTCAAGCTCATTTGGTTAAATGTAATTAAAAATAACACAAGAATGTTCTTCCACAGGACATTATCTACCTATATCAATAGCTGAAATTAGACATTTAGACATTTTGGTGTCTCTTCGATCATAAAAGACTTGAATAAAATCCGTTTGTACGAAGAACCAGTGCATCAGTAGGAGAGCACACTGTGATTTCTTTCAGACATCATTAAAACGGTTCTTTACATATTGTATCCAAGTCATTGCCATGGTGATTTCATTGAAACATTCTCAAAACCTTATTCAAGAGTCATAATTTTTGGAACTTTTTTAACCATTCCAAAACCCCATTCTGTACTTGGTCATATCCAAGGTGATTACTTTAAAGCATTCTGAGATTTGTGATATGCATGGTGATTTCTTTCTTTAAAATTCTCAAAACGTCTAACATTATCAGATCGTGCAAATCCGCAGAGATTTAAAAAAAACATTCTCAGAACTTCTGTTGTTTATCAGCTATTTTCAGTGGTATTTATTTAAACAGACAGTGAGCACTATTGTTTATTAAATATGTGATTGCCTTATTAAACCAGGAATTTGTTTACAGGTCTTATACATGGTGATTTCAACGAACAAAATATTATAGTAAATCAGACCGGAAGTGCCTACCATGTATCTGGTTTAATAGACTTTGGTGACGCTGCAGATTCCTATTACATTTTCGAAGTTGCCATAGCAATGTGCTGCATGATACTTGAAAGTACCATTTTAGATCCAATGAAAGCTGGAGGGTACACATTGGCTGGATACCTGTCAGAGTTTCCTCTGAAAGAAGTTGACCTTAATGTCCTTAAAGAATGTATATGTGCAAGACTTGTTCAAAGTCTAATAATCGGGACATATTCTACTGCTATGCACCCGGAGAATGCTTCATATTTCCAGATGTCTTCTAAAAATTCATGGGAAATGCTGATTAACATGTGGAACACTCCAAAGAATCAAATGAATGAGATTTGGAAAGAGTGTTTAGTTGAATTCGGTGTCAAGTTTTCATGGAAGTAGATTTCTCATAAATATTACTAATACTGAAAGATCAAATTAATGCATTCTTAAAACTGACAGACGTGCATTTTAATTAACGACATCAACAATATTTCTTCAGCTGCCAGGTGGACATTAAAATTCATCGATGTCAGAAGTACTTTCTTACGATGAAATAACTTCAATAAAATATGTCTTACTCAGCTCAAAAAGCAAATACATGTTTGGTATCCATTACAAATATGACAACTTCTTAATAACAACGACAATTCCATAATTGATACCAATGTCTGCTTTAAAGAGTACAAATTTTAAAAATTTATAAAAAATAATTTTACCAATAACTGTTGTGTTACTAGTCATAAGCCTACTTTTGTTATTCAATTATTAATGTTACGATAAAAATAGTGGAAGTTTTGTTGTTAAAATGGTGTGTTTCACCACTGTGTTGTTACCTTGGTTCCTTTCATCACATTTTACAGCTGTCATGCAAAGTTTTTATAAGGGGAGACTGATGACCAGTTTAACAGGACGTGTCAGATTTATTAAACGGACCTGTTCAGCAGAATCGGACAAGTTTATAATGCATATCTGTTCAGGAAGATGAGGCAGGTTTATAATACAGACTTGTTCATCATGATCGGACAGGTTTATAAATAGACTTTCAGCAAGATGGGGTAGGTTTATAATACAGACTTGTTCATCATAATCGGACAGGTTTATAAAAAGCTTTTCAAAAAGATTGGGCAGGTTTATAATACAGACTTGTTCATCATGATCGGGCAGGTTTATAAATAGACTTTCAGCAAGATGGGGCAGGTTTTATAATAGAGACTTGTTTATCATGATCGGACAGGTTTATAAAAAGACTTTCAGCAAGACGGGGCAGGTTTTATAATAGAGACTTGTTCATCATGACTGGACAGGTTTATAAAGACTTTCAGCAAGACGGGGCAGATTTATACTACAGACCAGTTCAGCAGCATCGGGCAGGTTTATAATACAGATCAGTTCAGCAGGATAGTACAGACTAATAATACAGACCTGTTCATAAGGATGGGACAGGTTTATAAAACAGACCAGTTCAGCAAGATGGGGCAGGTTTATAACACAGACCAGTTCAGCAGGATGGGGCAGGTTTATAACAAACAGAATAAGGTATAACATATTTATTAATATGTAGAAAAAAATACATCCTCGCTTAAACCAACATATATTCACTGACATTTAACAGGTTAAACTTACCTATTACTAAAATAACAAATATTATTTGATAATGTACATAGAACAGTCAATGTTTTGTTTTATATAATATAACATTTCATGCATCAGTAACAATCATCCTTAGGATAACAAACTCACAGGTGATAACAGATCTGTCCATAGGATAGATAACAAACTCACAGGTGATAACAGATCTGTCCTTAGGATAGATAACAAACTCACAGGTGATAACAGATCTGTCCTTAGGATAGATAACAAACTCACAGGTGATAACAGATCTGTCCTTAGGATAGATAACACTCACAGGTGATAACAGATCTGTCCTTAGGATAGATAACAAACTCACAGGTGATAACAGATCTGTCCTTAGGATAGATAACAAACTCACAGGTGATAACAGATCTGTCCTTAGGATAACAAACTCACAGGTGATAACAGATCTGTCCTTAGGATAGATAACAAACTTACAGGTGATAACTGATCTGTCTTTAGGATAACAAACTCACAGGTGATAACAGATCTGTCTTTAGGATAACAAACTCACAGGTGATAACAGATCTGTCCTTAGGATAGATAACAAACTCACAGGTGATAACAGATCTGTCTTTAGGATAACAAACTCACAGGTGATAACAGATCCGTCTTTAGGATAACAAACTCACAGGTGATAACAGATCTGTCCTTAGGATAGATAACAAACTCACAGGTGATAACTGATCTGTCTTTAGGATAACAAACTCACAGGTGATAACAGATCCGTCTTTAGGATAACAAACTCACAGGTGATAACAGATCTGTCCTTAGGATAGATAACAAACTCACAGGTGATAACTGATCTGTCTTTAGGATAACAAACTCACAGGTGATAACAGATCTGTCCTTAGGGTAACAAGCTCACAGATGATAACAGATCTGTCCTAAGGGTAACAAGCTCACAGATGATAACAGATCTGTCCTAAGGGTAACAAGCTCACAGATGATAACAGATCTGTCCTTAGGATAGATAACAAACTCACATTTGATAACAGATCTGTCCTTAGGATAGATAACAAACTCACATTTGATAACAGATCTGTCCTTAGGATAGATAACAAACTCACATTTGATAACAGATCTGTCATTAGGATAGATAACAAACTCACAGGTGATAACAGATCTGTCCTTAGGATAGATAACAAACTCACAGGTGATAACAGATCTGTCATTAGGATAGATAACAAACTCACAGGTGATAACAGATCTGTCCTTAGGATAGATAACAAACTCACAGGTGATAACAGATCTGTCATTAGGATAGATAACAAACTCACAGGTGATAACAGATCTGTCCTTAGGATAGATAACAAACTCACATTTGATAACAGATCTGTCTTTAGGATAACAAACTCACATGTAATAACAGATCTGTCATTACGATAACAAACTCACATTTGATAACAGATCTGTCCTAAGGGTAACAAGCTCACATTTGATAACAGATCTGTCCTAAGGGTAACAAGCTCACAGATGATAACAGATCTGTCCTAAGGGTAACAAGCTCACAGGTGATAACAGATCTGTCCTTAGGGTAACAAGCTCACAGATGATAACAGATCTGTCCTGAGGATAACAAACTCACAGGTGATAACAGATCTGTCCTTAGGATAAAAAAACTCACAGGTGATAACTGAAATGTCCTTAGGATAACAAACTTAGAGAGATAACTGATCTGTCCTTGGGATAACAAGCTCAAAGATAAGAGATTACTTGACTGGACCTAGATTAATGATTGAAAATTTACAGACCACTTTATACGACTGGACTAAGATTAATGATTGAAAACGTACAGACCACTTGACACGACAGGACCAAGATTAATGACTACAAAATTTCAAAGCACTTGACAAGACTGGACCAAGATTAATGACTGAAAATTTAAGGACCTCTTGACACGACTGGACCAAGATTAATGACTGAAAATGTACAGATCACTTATCACGACTGGACCAAGATTAATGATTGAAAATCTACAGACCACGTGACACGACTGAACCAAGATAAATGATTGAAAATCTACATACCACGTGACACGACTGGACCAAGATTAATGATTGCAAATCTACAGAGCTCTTGACAAGACTGGACCAAGATAAATGACTGAAAATCTACAGACCACTTGACATGCCTGGACCAAGATTAATGACTGAAATTCTAAGGACCCCATGACACGACTGGACCAAGAATAATGACTGAAAATGTACAGACCACTTATCACGACTGGACCAAGATTAATAATTGAAAATCTACAGACTACTTGACTTGACACGACTGGACCAAGATTAATGACTGAAAATCAACAGACCGGACTGAATCACGATTAATCATGATTAATGACAGACTTCTGGACCAATGAAACTTTACATCACTACATGCCAAATAATTTGTTTGTTACTATATTCATGTGCGTTTAAGGCTTAACAACTAGAGAGCCTATATTGTAAGGATTGCTGCATGGCAGTCAGGCTTAAGGCATAACAACTAGAGAGCCTATATTGTAAGGATTGCTGCATGGCAGTCAGGCTTAAGGCTTAACAACTAGAGAGCCTGTATTGTAAGGATTGCTGCATGGCAGTAAGGCTTAAGGCTTAACAACTAGAGAGCCTATATTGTAAGGATTGCTGCATGGCAGTCAGGCTTAAGGCTTAACAACTAGAGAGCCTATTTTGTAAGGATTGCTGCATGGCAGTCAGGCTTAGGGCTTAACAACTTAACAACTAGAGAGCCTATATTGTAAGGATTGCTGCATGTCAGTCAGGCTTAAGGCTTAACAACTAGAGAGCCTATATTGTAAGGATTGCTGCATGGCAGTCAGGCTTAAGGCTTAACAACTAGAGAGCCTATATTGTAAGGATTGCTGCATGGCAGTCAGGCTTAAGGCTTAACAACTAGAGAGCCTATATTGTAAGGATTGCTGCATGGCAGTCAGGCTTAAGGCTTAACAACTAGAGGGCCTATATTGTAAGGATTGCTGCATGGCAGTCAGGCTTAAGGCTTAACAACTAGAGGGCCTATATTGTAAGGATTGCTGCATGGCAGTCAGGCTTAAGGCTTAACAACTAGAGAGCCTATATTGTATGGATTGCTGCATGGCAGTCAGGCTTAAGGCTTAACAACTAGAGAGCCTATATTGTAAGGATTGCTGCATGGCAGTCAGGCTTAAGGCTTAACAACTAGAGAGCCTTTATTGTAAGGATTGCTGCATGGCAGTCAGGCTTAAGGCTTAACAACTAGAGAGCCTATTTTGTAAGGATTGCTGAATGGCAGTCAGGCTTAAGGCTTAACAACTTAACAACTATAGAGCCTATATTGTAAGGATTGCTGCATGTCAGTCAGGCTTAAGGCTTAACAACTAGAGAGCCTATATTGTAAGGATTGCTGCATGGCAGTCAGGCTTAAGGCTTAACAACTTAGAGAGCCTATATTGTAAGGATTGCTGCATGGCAGTCAGGCTTAAGGCTTAACAACTAGAGCCTATATTGTTAGGATTGCTGCATGGCAGTCAGTCTTAAGGCTTAACAACTAGAGAGCCTGTATTGTAAGGATTGCTGCATGGCAGTAAGGCTTAAGGCTTAACAACTAGAGAGCCTATATTGTAAGGATTGCTGCATGGCAGTCAGGCTTAAGGCTTAACAACTAGAGAGCCTATTTTGTAAGGATTGCTGCATGGCAGTCAGGCTTAGGGCTTAACAACTTAACAACTAGAGAGCCTATATTGTAAGGATTGCTGCATGTCAGTCAGGCTTAAGGCTTAACAACTAGAGAGCCTATATTGTAAGGATTGCTGCATGGCAGTCAGGCTTAAGGCTTAACAACTTAGAGAGCCTATATTGTAAGGATTGCTGCATGGCAGTCAGGCTTAAGGCTTAACAACTAGAGAGCCTATATTGTAAGGATTGCTGCATGGCAGTCAGGCTTAAGGCTTAACAACTAGAGAGCCTATATTGTAAGGATTGCTGCATGGCAGTCAGGCTTAAGGCTTAACAACTAGAGAGCCTCTATTGTAAGGATTGCTGCATGGCAGTCAGGCTTAAGGCTTAACAACTAGAGAGCCTATATTGTAAGGATTGCTGCATGGCAGTCAGGCTTAAGGCTTAACAACTAGAGAGCCTATATTGTAAGGATTGCTGCATGGCAGTCATGTTATTTGTCATCAAGACAAATACAATGTATCAATCTGATTGCAATAAAATCTGTCACTTCCTCCCTCCTTTCTGATATTGTCGCTGTGCTGTGTGTAGCTTACAACGCAGCGATCATAGCATAAAAGGGGAGCAAGTGAACATTTTAAATGTAAGTAGATTGAAGCCATTTGATTTTGAGGGAAATCCGTCAAATTTCAAGGTCACAGTTGCCAAAAAATTTAGAAAGGTTAAAAAACATATGTGGACAATAAATAAAAAAGTTTGCATTTAATTTCAATGAAATTTTGTGATATAGTTTCATTTTAGGTTGATCGGAAGCCTATTGATTTAGGGGGAAATTCATCATACAATTTCAAGATCACCATTGGGCATTTGCCAAAAATGGTACAAATATTTAAAAAAAAAACAATATTTCCGTCAGGACAATAACTCAAAAATATGCATTGGATTTCAATGAAACTTTGTCAATACATATCATGTGGGTATGAAGCCTAAAGATGCTGGAGGAATTTCATCAATGGTCAAAGTCGAGGTCACCAGTCGACAAAAAACGTTGGAAATTTTTACCAAAAAATAAATTTAAGTGGGATATCAGTGATCGCTAGATCGCCTTTGTTTAGTTATTTTTATACGCCCGTCGTAGAATCTGCATGGCTTGGGGTGGGATATTCGGATAGCCCTGTTTGTACCGTACTCTAAACTGCCTGACTTGTGGTAGGGGATTTAGATAGCCATATTCGGACCACTACTCTAAACTGCATGGGTTGTGTGGAGATTTCGGATAGCCCTCTGTAGACCACGCTACATTACTCTAAACTGCATGACTTTGGTAGGGATTCGGATAACCATATTTGGACCAAGCTATATTACTCTAAGCTGCATGGAATGTGTGGAGAATTCGAATAGCTTTCTTCCAACCAAGCAACATTACTCTAAACTGCATGACTTGGGGTAGTGAATTCTGATAGATATATTGGCACCCAGCTATAATACTTTAGATTGCATGACTTGGGGTTGTGGATTCAGATAGCCATATTTGGACCAAGCTATAATACTCTAAACTGCATGACTTGGGGTAGTGGATTCAGATAGCCATATTTAAACCAAGCTATAATACTCTTAACTGCAAGGGTTGGGCTGGAAAATTCGGGTAGCTCTGTTAAGGTCACTCGACCGCACTCTAAACTCCATGACTTAGGGTAGCTTCATGACTTAGGGTAGCTCTGTATGTGTCCCTCGACCGCACTCTAAACTTCATGACTTAGGGTAGCTCTGTATGTGTCCCTCGACCGCACTCTAAACTCCATGACTTAGGGTAGCTCTGTATGACTTAGGGTAGCTCTGTATGTGTCCCTCGACCGCACTCTAAACTTCATGACTTAGGATAGCTCTGTATGTGTCCCTCGACCGCACTCTAAACTTCATGACTGAGGGTAGCTCTGTATGTGTCCCTCGACCGCGCTCTAAACTTCATGACTTAGGATAACTCTTTATGTGTCCCTCGACCGCACTCTAAACTTCATGACTTAGGGTAGCTCTGTATGTGTCCCTCGACCGCACTCTAAACTTCATGACTTAGGGTAGCTCTGTATGTGTCCCTCGACCGCACTCTAAACTTCATGACTTAGGGTAGCTCTGTATGTGTCCCTCGACCGCACTCTAAACTTCATGACTTAGGGTAGCTCTGTATGTGTCCCTCGACCGCACTCTAAACTCCATGACTTAGGGTATCTCTGTATGTGTCCCTCGACTGCACTCTAAACTTCATGACTTAGGGTAGCTCTGTATGTGTCCCTCGACCGCACTCTAAACTTCATGACTTAGGATAACTCTTTATGTGTCCCTCGACCGCACTCTAAACTTCATGACTTAGGGTAGCTCTGTATGTGTCCCTCGACCGCACTCTAAACTTCATGACTTAGGGTAGCTCTGTATGTGTCCCTCGACCGCACTCTAAACTTCATGACTTAGGGTAGCTCTGTATGTGTCCCTCGACCGCACTCTAAACTTCATGACTTAGGATAACTCTTTATGTGTCCCTCGACCGCACTCTAAACTTCATGACTTAGGGTAGCTCTGTATGTGTCCCTCGACCGCACTCTAAACTTCATGACTTAGGGTATCTATGTATGTGTCCTTCGACCGCACTCTAAACTTCATGACTTAGGGTAGCTCTGTATGTGTCCCTCGACCGCACTCTAAACTTCATGACTTAGGATAGCTCTGTATGTGTCCCTCGACCGCACTCTAAACTTCATGACTGAGGGTAGCTCTGTATGTGTCCCTCGACCGCACTCTAAACTTCATGACTTAGGATAACTCTTTATGTGTCCCTCGACCGCACTCTAAACTTCATGACTTAGGGTAGCTCTGTATGTGTCCCTCGACCGCACTCTAAACTTCACGACTTAGGACAGCTCTGTATGTGTCCGTCGACCGCACTCTAAACTTCATGACTTAGGGTAGCTCTGTATGACTTAGGGTAGCTCTGTATGTGTCCCTCGACCGCACTCTAAACTTCATGACTTAGGATAGCTCTGTATGTGTCCCTCGACCGCACTCTAAACTTCATGACTTAGGGTAGCTCTGTATGTGTCCCTCGACCGCACTCTAAACTTCATGACTTAGGATAACTGTATGTGTCCCTCGACCGCACTCTAAACTTCATGACTTAGGATAGCTCTGTATGTGTCCCTCGACCGCACTCTAAACTTCATGACTTAGGGTAGCTCTGTATGTGTCCCTCGACCGCACTCTAAACTTCATGACTTAGGGTACCTCTGTATGTGTCCCTCGACCGCACTCTAAACTTCATGACTTAGGATAGCTCTGTGTGTGTCCCTCGACCGCACTCTAAACTTCATGACTTAGGATAGCTCTGTATGTGTTCCTCGACAGCACTCTAAACTTCATGACTTAGGGTAGCTCTGTATGTGTCCCTCGACCGCACTCTAAACTTCATGACTTAGGGTAGCTCTGTATGTGTCCCTCGATCGCACTCTAAACTTCACGACTTAGGACAGCTCTGTATGTGTCCCTCGACCGCACTCTAAACTTCATGACTTAGGGTAGCTCTGTATGTGTCCCTCGACCGCACTCTAAACTTCACGACTTAGGGTAGCTCTGTATGTGTCCCTCGACCGCACTCTAAACTCCATGACTTAGGGTATCTCTGTATGTGTCCCTCGACCGCACTCTAAACTTCATGACTTAGGGTAGCCCGGTATGTGTCCCTCGACCGCACTCTAAACTTCACGACTTAGGATAGCTCTGAATGTGTCCCTCGACCGCACTCTAAACTTCATGACTTAGGGTAGCCCTGTATGTGTCCCTCGACCGCACTCTAAACTTCATGACTTAGGGTAGCTCTGTATGTGTCCCTCGACCGCACTCTAAACTTCACGACTTAGGACAGCTCTGTATGTGTCCGTCGACCGCACTCTAAACTTCATGACTTAGGGTAGCTCTGTATGACTTAGGGTAGCTCTGTATGTGTCCCTCGACCGCACTCTAAACTTCATGACTTAGGATAGCTCTGTATGTGTCCCTCGACCGCACTCTAAACTTCATGACTTAGGGTAGCTCTGTATGTGTCCCTCGACCGCACTCTAAACTTCATGACTTAGGATAACTGTATGTGTCCCTCGACCGCACTCTAAACTTCATGACTTAGGATAGCTCTGTATGTGTCCCTCGACCGCACTCTAAACTTCATGACTTAGGGTAGCTCTGTATGTGTCCCTCGACCGCACTCTAAACTTCATGACTTAGGGTACCTCTGTATGTGTCCCTCGACCGCACTCTAAACTTCATGACTTAGGATAGCTCTGTGTGTGTCCCTCGACCGCACTCTAAACTTCATGACTTAGGATAGCTCTGTATGTGTTCCTCGACAGCACTCTAAACTTCATGACTTAGGGTAGCTCTGTATGTGTCCCTCGACCGCACTCTAAACTTCATGACTTAGGGTAGCTCTGTATGTGTCCCTCGATCGCACTCTAAACTTCACGACTTAGGACAGCTCTGTATGTGTCCCTCGACCGCACTCTAAACTTCATGACTTAGGGTAGCTCTGTATGTGTCCCTCGACCGCACTCTAAACTTCACGACTTAGGGTAGCTCTGTATGTGTCCCTCGACCGCACTCTAAACTCCATGACTTAGGGTATCTCTGTATGTGTCCCTCGACCGCACTCTAAACTTCATGACTTAGGGTAGCCCGGTATGTGTCCCTCGACCGCACTCTAAACTTCACGACTTAGGATAGCTCTGAATGTGTCCCTCGACCGCACTCTAAACTTCATGACTTAGGGTAGCCCTGTATGTGTCCCTCGACCGCACTCTAAACTTCATGATTAACGTGAATTATCGCTCCTTTGTAATACATTTTTATTGTATGTCCACTCTTCTCGTGTTTACATCTTATCTTACGGTATAAATTTAGATTTTGAGTGTATTAAAGTGTTTAAATTTGTCAGATTATAAATCATGTTTATGATTAGTAAATATATTTGTGATTCCTATAAGTCCCCGATATCTACCCGTTATCTATGCCGACCTACATATTATATAATCTCTAGCTATGGCCACGTCAGTGTTGAATCCTAATCAAATTGTCAGACCAGAGATCGATACAAATGAGGTAATCAAACTAACCGAAACTATTTTCGGATTACAAGTTTTGCGTTACTCCGAACTAAACAGTTATGATGACAGAAACTTTCACATACATGTTGAAAAGACGGAAAATAAAAACATCTCAAAGATATCGTCGGAGGGCTATGTACTTAAAGTACTGAACAGCCTGGACTCGGAGTACGACGCTGCAATAGGTTAGTATACCAGTAGTTCTGTACATAATATATAAGGAAGACAAGCATTACTTAACAGTGTAAATATGCTTATAGGCTTTTAAATATTGTATTGTTCATTTTAATGTGTTGACATGCGGTATCGAGCTGGACTCATTTTAAAAAACGATATCGAGCTGGCCTGGTGATAAAAACGTCATTAATCTAGCCTCATGGTTAAAGCAATATTGAGTTAGCCATTTATAAAAAAAAAATATCTAGCTGATGTTGCTGGTGTCAGAGATGTTACTTGTCTCGCGCAAAAACCCCCCCCCAATTTATTTCGTATTTAAATAGCATTCAGCGTTTTGACCCCAAAAAACCGAAATTGGTTCATAAACTTGTTCAGTATCCTTTTTAAAGCTATTTAGTATATATATTATTGGGAACAGTATCTTGTAAATCTAAGTACATTAGAAATTGGTAGACGCGCAGACGCAATATTAAGTGTATCATTAACACTGAGAACTCCATGTTTTAAATACTGTCGGACATTTACGCTGAGACTTTCCTGTTTCTGGTTTAGACTTTTTCATAGACATGACAATGAATAACTTGACCGTTTAATTAGAGATAGGCATTGCTTTCTCGTCCGGAGCACCTGGATACACCCATGATTTTTATTGGGTACGGGTTACCCACTTTCTGTTTTTGATTTTTGTTTGGTGTTGTATATGTTTGTCTAAATCCGGATTTATAATTGTCCCTTGACTTTTGGCTCTTGTTGTTCGGATGGTTTCTTTGCTATATTTTTGCTATAGGGTGCTCGGAAGTAACGTCATGAACCATAAAACGTGCGATGCTTGCATTGATGCTGCGCCTATATTCATCTGATAATATAACCGATATAAACAAAACCAAACAAAAATAACAGACGAAACCTTGAACTAGAAAATATCCGTACCTTCAGTGCATCCTCGACCATCAAAGATCAATAAAGTACATGCAAAACGAAACCTAAACGGACGTCACATAGACGTAACCAATAAACATTTCATTCTCTCTCTCATGTTTGTGGAAGCACGTAACACTCCATCTTCGTTAGTGGGGCCTCGGTTGTCGAGTGGTCAAGGTAGTTCGTCTACTATTGATCACGTAGTCTCTCTCAACACTGAGATTGCGGGTTCGAGTCTCACTGCGGACAGGGAGCGCCCGACTCTAATCTTAATTGACAAGATTGTCAGTTTTCCTATCGAAGGTCGGGGTACTCCGGCTTTCTCCGCCAATAAATACTAGATGCGATAGCTGAAAAATTGATGAAAGTGGCGTCAAACATCATTCAAACTATATTCGCTAGCTAAGTGTTACGATCTTCAGCGGGATACAGATCGTAACCCTTGGCTAGCGAAGATGGTGACACCTATGCATACAATGTAAACTGTTCTATTATTTAGATATGCGAATTAATACAGAAAGTTAATATTTAACTTTAAAAAAATGCAAAATTATATTAAACAATGAATGAACACACACGTAGACAAATAAGTATTACGTGTCTATCTAGGTTGTACTATCAGAAAAATTATATAATATAATACTTTATGAAACAAATCAGTTTAAACTATTTAAGTTGGCAAAGTCATACCCATGAAAACTGTAAATCAAATTCCTGTATGTTAATTTTTAGAAATTAACTAACTAAGCAAAAAGCAAACTCAATATCAAGGTCGAAAGTTCAATTGCACAGAAGAGTCAGGGGTGGAGGGCGCATCACCCCAGCTTCTAGAGTAATTTTGACAAAAGACCATATTTGCTCCACTTTCTGGCACATGCATATGGTGCTTAAATGAAATGAGAAAAGACTTGAACTCTAACCAGGATCTTAATAAGCAAGTCTTAACAAGCCGTCAACAGACGTATTAATGAAATAAGAAAAGACTTGCACTCTAACCAGGATCTTAATAAGCAAGTCTCAACAAGCCGTCAACAGACGTATTGATGAAATAAGAAAAGACTTGCACTCTAACCAGGATCTTAATAGGCAAGTCTCAACAAGCCGTCAACAGACATATTGATGCACTACCAGGATCTTAATAAGCAAGTCTTAACAAGCCGTCAACAGACGTATTGATGAAATGAGAAAAGACTTGCACTCTAACCAGTATCTTAATAGGCAAGTCTCAACAAGCCGTCAACAGACGTATTGATGCACTACCAGGATCTTAATAAGCAAGTCTTAACAAGCCGTCAACAGACGTATTGATGCACTTAATTGTACAAAAATAACTTGTAAGCATTTCCAGTAAAATACATATCTATATAATATGTCACAAAGAGAAACTTCACTGATTATTTGTATATATAAATTTATTATCCCATTGGTTAGTCTATAATCTTAGGATAATCTTTTGAAGCTGAATAGTTGTAAGTATTAATAAATCCGTAGGGAATACATTATTTCTAGAAGTGATAGAATTTTTATTTGTTTAGACTAGCCAGTAATAAACTTTAATTGTTAAAAATTAATTACCCTAATGTGCCAAATAATGTTTTGACTTTGACTTTTAACTCTGGGAAGTTAGGCTTTGGAACATTACAGACTAGCTTTTTTTGTTAAGAGAGATGTGAGATGTTGATAGAGGGGGGAATTAGATTATAATGTGTATATTTATATACATATGGTTGTATATTTTATGTAACTTGTGTTCTCAACGTGATGTCAACTTTGTCTACAGTAACTAATTACGTAACTATAGCAAAGGTTGTGACGTCTACAGTAACTAATTACGTAACTAGCAAAGGTTGTGACAATAATAAAAATATAACGTTTTGAATGAACTTAGCATCATACAAAAAAAGCTTAAGTATAGTGCATATTTAATAATGTGTTTATATAATAGACGTGTCCATGCATAGGTCTATGTTGGATTTATTAAATTAAAAAACATGTGACATTTCTTTATTTTAGAGGCACAGAACACTTTAATTATTTATCTGAACGATAATGGTATCAACACGCCTAAACCAATGAAAACCGTTGTTAACGAGACCAAGTCAATACAAATATTAGGGAGTAAGTATTATAAATGATACAAGTCTCGCTTGACTGCTAATGGCGAGGTCGTCTCGCCTAGAATTAGTATAAGCAGTATAACACCAAATATAGTAAATTTTAAAGTATGTTTTGGCCAGCCAATGACTTTTATTTTTGTCTGCATTTTAAATGAAAAACCCTTACATACATATGTCAAGTTCGACTTGTCAAAATCCTTGAATATAAAGTAGTTCATCGATCCGTTCAGCCCTTGCTATATAGATCTGTATGCTCCTAATGACCCGAGAAGCAGACGGTATTAAAACTATTAACGCCTTGTGACTGACATGCTTTTATGCTCTATCTAATGCAGGCATAATATACGACAAGGTATCGCCAACTTAACCCTTCCATCTCGGCCACCATTACATCAATACAGCATCCCCTGCAACTGTTTAAACTGGAAGATCAGCTATTGATAAACTCGTTTTTTATTATAATTTGTGCAATTAAAACAAGCTGAATATGACCTTCCAGTGATTTCTTTATAATCGGCAAAATTGATTTAATAAAAAAAGATATATTTCGTATGCAAATATTAAGGACAATACAAATATACTTCAGGTGGAAAGAAGCACATTGTCCGACTTTTTGAATACCTTCCTGGACGAATCTTAGCAGGTATACCATATACCAGAGAAATCACATTCCAAACTGGACAGCTAGCAGGAAAACTGGACAAACACTGTCAGGTAAAAGCAGTTTAATTGTGTAATTAAAATTATTTTTTTTTACTTGCTCTTACAACGCAGCGACCAATGACAAAAGGGGGGAAGGGGGGTCAAGTGAAAGATTTAGTTAGATTGACGTAAAAGAAAAAGAACTAGACCAATTCAATGACATCACAAACTACCCTTCCGCCCTCTCCCCATCCACTCAACTGACATCACATACTAACTCATCCGCCAATCAGACGTCATCATTAAAAAATCCCAAATCAGATGACATCACAAATTATCTTCCTATAAATCATTCGTCCTCATGAAAAACCGCACACAGAGGGCATCATACAAAAATCCCCAATCAATCAAATGACTTCACAAAACAGGCATCATAATTAAAAAAAACCAATCATAGACGACATTAATCATCACAACACCAATCAGGCATTATCATACAGAAGACGTCATACAAATCCCCCAATCAATTAAATGACAACACAAACCACCTAAGGCCACGCCGAATTAATTACTTGTTCGTCGGACCGCCCGCACATAAAATTATTTCAGAAAGAAAAAAAAAATTTCTTCCGCCCGCATTAACCGGAAACCCGCCCGCGTCCAGAACCGGAAGTTGTCTTTAATAAAAATAATCTTCTCCGCGTTTTACGATTTTCATCCAAGTGCTCCGATAGCTGGAGATTCATTAAGAACTTAGAAGGTTAAAATACCGTTTCAGCCCCCTATAAAATCAAAACCGAAAGTAAAATGTAGAAAACAATGAATGAAAACAAGTGTGTGGTTGTGGCAGCAGTTGCCACCCAGTTTTAAGTACTGCTACCAAATACAGCATTAGAAAGTCGAATGGACGACACCTTTATCGACCTATTAACATGCTTACAAGGGAAGCCTTCAACGCACGCCAATGTTTCTAACCTTAGTTATGACACCATTATAAGAATCAAAATTAAGGACAATCCAAAGCTTTTGGGTAGGGAAAATGATGGCATAATTGTTACACCATCCATGAAAATACAGTCCACTAAGGACTTTTCTTGCCATATGTAGAGTATGTTGTAAATCCTGTTCAAAGCTTTTTTATATGTGTTATTTTTACTGTTTGTTATTGTTAATAAAGACAGGTAGTCTTTTAAAATGATGGCATAATTGTTACACCATCCATGAAAATACAGTCCACTAAGGACTTTTCTTGCCATATGTAGAGTATGTTGTAAATCCTGTTCAAAGCTTTTTTATATGTGTTATTGTTGTAAATCCTGTTCAAAGCTTTTTTATATGTGTTATTTTTACTGTTTGTTATTGTTAATAAAGACAGGTAGTCTTTTATTATTTCCTTTTAATCAATATTGAAATTATGCCCTTCCAAAAAGATTTGGAGACATTACTGAATAGTGGTATGGACTGTCTGTTGGTCCGTCTGTACCTATTGATAGAAAGCCAATGCAGCGTCTTTTCAGAAGAGAAAAAACAATTCAAGACAATTCTTTTCTGCTATATAATTTATTAATCAATTGGTTAAGTCATAAAACACTGAGAACAAGCACTTGTTTAATATCAAATACATTTTTGTTAAATTTCAGTTATTTTCTTCAAAATAAAAAAAAATCGCTCGCTCGCATCAGTTTAACCATGAAAACCTGAAAAAAAAATTTTTTTTAAATTAAAAACATGTCGCTCGCCTTAAAAAAAATCATTCGCTCCACAAAATCAGAATTTCAAAAAAAAAAAAAAAAAAAAATTAATAAAAAAAATTTCGCTCGCTCGTTCCTTATTTTCAAAGTTAAAGTCCGAAGAACAAGAAATTAATTCTGTGTGGCCTAACCCACAAATCAGGCGTTATCACTAAAAACACCCCTTCCCTAAATTAATCAATTATATAACATCACAACCCACGCCTCAAGCAATCAGATGACAGCACAGACACCATCCTCACAAGTCGGGGGTTTCTGTGTCCACGTGGACACATGTGGACACAGAAATCCTGACTTGTAATGATGCACAGACACCCCCTCCCCCAAAACAACATATACTTAGAAAGGTATGTCTTTGGACAGTTTGTTTCTTAATTCTTACTGCAAATAACTGACGGAAAGATCTGCTCAACAAGGCATTGTAGCCCCTATATGCTTCGTAATATAAAATTACAACGTAACAGTGCTGTTCGTAGCCTAATTAAAATCTACAGCAAACACTGTGAAACAAATTAACCAAATTACAACTGTAAGTTTTTGATAAAAATAATTTTTGTTGATATTTCTGAATTTATTTTTACAAGAATTTTAATCACCCTGGATTTGGAAATCACAGAAGAATATGGAGTTTAACAGAGGTACCAAAACTTGTAGAATTTCTCAGCTACACTGAAGATTTAGGAGTACAAACACTTTGTAAAGAAGTCATAAACACGTTCACAAACAACGTAGTGGCCAATTACCACACACTTCAAAAAGGTTTGTATGATGTACCTCACTGAAGAACCGGAGTACGAACAATGTTTGTACGCTGTACATCACTGAAGAATCGGAATAAAAAAGGTTTGTATGCTGTACCCAATCTCCACGCAAAGGATTCTGGGTATCCTACGTCAACCACAATCACCTCTGCCATACCAGTTGTTGACATTTTGAGAGATATCTCTCATGGCGGATAAGCTTCACGTACAAACGCAGTAGTTGCAATGTAAAACTGTATCAAACGTGTATAAATAGACTATATAAAAATGTAAAAGATCGTGTATTATTTTACAAACATCATTATTTGTTTACAAACGTTACAAGCAGACGACAAATGTAGTACCGCAGTAAATGAGGAATGACGTGTGGCAGATGTTAAATCTGGGAACCAGTTATGTTCTCTGTGCCGGAGAGTGTGCTGTACCCCACTGAAAAATAGGAGAGTAAAAAAGGTTTGTATGATGTACCTCATGAAAGACAGAGTAAAAAATGTATGCTGTACCTCACTGAAGAACCGGAGTAAAAATGTTTGCTTTCTGTACCTCACTGAAGAACCAAAGTAAAAAAAGTGTTTGTATGCTTCACTGAAAACCTGAAGTAAGAAAGGTTTGTATGCTGTACCTCGCTGAAGAACCGGAGCAAAAGAAGTTTGTATTCTGCACCTCACTGGAGAACCGGAATAAGAAATAACAAGGAAACTGGCCGAACAACTAGAGTCAAAAGTCAAGGACAATTAGAAATCCGGATATAGAAAAACATATATGCAAAACAAAACCAAAAACACCAAAATAGAAAATGAGTAACCCGAAACATGGTTGCACTCAGGTGCTCCGGACGAGTAAGCAGTGCCTGTCTCTAATTAGACATCCGTCGAGTTACTCATTATCATGTCTAGAAAAAAGGAAAATCCAGAAAAGAGAAAAGAGCACCTATGACTCGGCTGAAATGTCCGATCGCATTTGAGAGATGGATTTTCTATAACTATCAATTAAGTCATGGTGATGTAACTTCTGAAGGGATAATATCAACCTAGGTACAACAAGCACTTAAGTTAGTAGTTTAGAAGTCAACTACAGTATCGGAATACCGATCGCACGATCTATCCTTACGTATACGTTCTAAAATATACACTTCATACGAGCTACTGGATTGTTGCTATCGCGATTAACGGGACATTGACAATTAGAAAGTGGAAGTCACGTTTGTCGTAGAGTCTAGTTCGTAGTTTGGTTTTCATGAGAATATCTCTAGCTCTAGATGTAGGATCTAAGTAAAATGCCGACCGAAGGACCGAGTGTTTTGGTGCTGTCTTTAATTTCAAGCTCGCTAGGGTAGATCGATTACAAATAGTCACCAAATAAAACGTTGTTAATTTAAGTTTGTTTGTTTTTTTGTTTGAATGGTGTTTAACGCCGCTTTCAGCAATTTTTCAGCTATATCATGGCGTCAAATTTTTTTTTTGGGAGAGGAAGCAAGAGTTTCCGGAGAAAACCCTGACCTTCGGAAGGAAAACTTGCAATCCTTGTCAATTAAGATTGGTGTCGAGCGAACCCTGCCTGCAGTGAGACTCGAACCTGGAACCTCAGTGATGGCTGACCACGTTGTAAATGGTAGAGTAACTACCTTAACCACTCATTGTTCATGGACAAAACATCATCAATATAGCGTTATGTGAAATTAAATGTCTGGGTTAGTGTATTTTCTTTCTTATTCAGGAGGCCTTCTATGAACTCGGCCTCATAAGAGTACACAAAACAGGAGGAGAAGAGCAAAATTAGTACCCATTGGAATACCAAATATGACAAATGTGTTGTCAATCAGCAAATCTAACATTTTACAGATTTGGTCAGTATGTTTATTATTTGATTTCGAGTCACTGATGACGAAGGCTAATTACCAGGTATTATATCGTCTCATTCCGTTTTTTTTAAAAGCAGCGTTTAATAAGATCGTTAAGCCTGGATTTAAACTGCATATGAGGGATGGCCTTTAAGAGTTCTATCAAAGGTTTTAATTTTAATCTGTTAAATTGGGAAGAGATCTAGACCTTAAGATGTCTATCAGGTCTTGATTTTTTTTATTATCAACATTTCATTTATGTCACTCATGGAGTAGCAAGTGTCACTGTATTTTTTAAGCTCGGTTGTTATTGGTGTTAAAATAGTGGTCAGGAGTTTCAATTGAGGTTTGGTGGTACACTTACAGTATAGGCGATACTGCTATGAAACGCTGTTTGTATGGATTTTATGAAGGTTTTGGTATCTAATAAAGGAGAAGAGATCATAATCTTCAACATTTATATGGAGAGGACGCTAACAACGATTTGTGATTTTCAGGAATATCCTCCTTTGAAAGCGTAGAGGATGTGCAATTAGGATATGCCAAATTCAATTATTAAACACTATAGATAATGTTTCTTGCAGATAAATATAGTGTTGTTAGAGGCCTTTTCTGCTGGCACAACACAATATTGTCATGAATGTCGGATAAATTTTAGCAACATCAAGATGTCTGAGGAATGATGATACCTTAGTGCTCATAGACCATCTCAAACGACTTATTCTTCTTTGAATCCATAACATCAAGATGGCTGAGGAATGATGATACCTTAGTGCTCATAGACCATCTCAAACGACTTATTCTTCTTTGAATCCATAACATCAAGATGTCTGAGGAATGATGATACCTTAGTGCTCATAGACCATCTCAAACGACTTATTCTTCTTTGAATCCATAACATCAAGATGTCTGAGGAATGATGATACCTTAGTGCTCATAGACCATCTCAAACGACTTATTCTTCTTTGAATCCATAACATCAAGATGTCTGAGGAATGATGATACCTTAGTGCTCATAGACCATCTCAAACGACTTATTCTTCTTTGAATCCATAAAATCAAGATGGCTGAGGAATGATGATACCTTAGTGCTCATAGACCATCTCAAACGACTTATTCTTCTTTGAATCCATAACATCAAGATGTCTGAGGAATGATGATACCTTAGTGCTCATAGACCATCTCAAACGACTTATTCTTCTTTGAATCCATAACATCAAGATGGCTGAGGAATGATGATACCTTAGTGCTCATAGACCATCTCAAACGACTTATTCTTCTTTGAATCCATAACATCAAGATGTCTGAGGAATGATGATACCTTAGTGCTCATAGACCATCTCAAACGACTTATTCTTCTTTGAATCCATAACATCAAGATGGCTGAGGAATGATGATACCTTAGTGCTCATAGACCATCTCAAACGACTTATTCTTCTTTGAATCCATAACATCAAGATGTCTGAGGAATGATGATACCATAGTGCTCATAGACCATCTCAAACGACTTATTCTTATTTGAATCTATAACATCAAAGTTATCAACCGCCTGGTCTTCTTGCGTTTCCCATTTTCATGCATAGTCCTCTTTTGAATCCAAAAATAATTAAGAGTTGTAATTCCTGTTGATGGATTTAGGTCCAGAGTAAATTGGTCCTTTTGACAAAATATCTCGGGAGTTTTTCATTCCCAACAATATTCAGATCTCCAGTTATCGCATGATCTGAAGGATCATAAATGAATGGGGAATTGTGGCAAGAGCAGTCGGTAGGTTTGGCTTTAAATCTTTGATCAAAAGATCCTTCAATACACGTTTGTTATTGAAGATTCTGGATGTAATGGTATTAGTATAAATAACGTATAATCGAAACGGATTTGTTTTTGAAGTATGGCGGAATTTTGAATGTAACATTCTTGTGATACAAGATATTACCAAGATTAATAGCATCTATGGCTTTTAACTGTAATCATTTGATTTTAGAGGTAATACACATACCTATATTATATTTCTGGCATTCAGTTTAAAAATGTTTAAGGGCAATTGGAGAAATTATTAGAGCGTCAATCAGAAGATAGTACCGAGGCATAATCAAAAGAACAAAGTCCAAATAACAAAGCCAAGGCTAACAGAACATACAATAATAAATAAACACATGGGTGAGCAGAATTCCTTTGTCAAGGAAATCAGAGTAGGGGAACCTGTCATACAGGTCTTCTTGCTTGTCATCTAGAGTATTAACGGGCCGTTGTTGTCTATTTCAAGATAAAGATCTATTTAATCTATTTGTTGTGTCATAACTTTAAGCTTGCTGGGTTAAATGTAATTAAAATCTCACAACGTTCATCCACAGGACATGTTAGACATTGTGCCAGTTTTTGGTGTCTCTTCGATCATAAAATACTTGAATAAAATCCGATTCGTACCAAGAAGCCAGTGCATCAATAGGAGAGCACACTGTGTACTCATTGGTGTACTACAAGCTGGCATTATTTAAACCGTTTAAAACTAGCCTTTTTGTTCTTTACAGATCATAGCCGTAGTGATTTTTTAAAGACATTATTAAAACGGTTCTTTATATATTATATCCATGGTGATTTCATTAAAACAGTCTCAAAACCTTTTTTTTGGGAACTTTTTTAACCATTCCAAAAAAACATTCTGTTCAGGCCCCTGATATCCATGGTGATCATTTCTGTTCTTTACATGTGATATGCATGGTGATTTCTTCCTTTAACATTATCAAAACTTCTAATATTTTCAGGTCATGCAAATCCGCGGGGATTTTTTTTTTTAAACATTCCCAGAACTTCTGTTTATTAAAATGAAATTGCCTAATTAACCAGTAATTTGTTTACAGGTCTTATCCATGGTGATTTCAACGAACAAAACATTATAGTAAATCAGACCGGAAGTGCCTACCATGTATCTGGTTTATTAGACTTTGGCGACGCTGCAGATTCCTATTACATTTTCGAGGTTGCCATAGCAATGTGCTATATGATGCTTGAAAGTACCATATTAGATCCAATGAAAGCTGGAGGGTACACCTTGGCTGGATACCTGTCAGAGTTTCCTCTGAACGAAGTTGACCTTAATGTCCTAAAAGAATGTATCTGTGCAAGACTTGTTCAAAGTCTAATAATCGGCACATATTCTACTGCTATGCACCCAGAGAATTCTTCATATTTCCAGATTTCTTCTAAAAAGGCTTGGAAGATGCTGATTACCATGTGGAACACTCCAAAGGAGCAAATGAATGAGATTTGGAAAGAGTGTTTAGTTGAATTCGGTGTCAAGTTTTCATGGGAGTAGATTCCTCATAAATATTACTAATACTGAAAGATCAAATTAATACATTCTTAAAACTGACAGATGTGCGTTTTAATTAACGATATCAACAATATTTTCTTCAGCTGCCGGTGGGCATTAAAATTCATCGATGTCAGAAGTACTTTCTTACGGTGAAAGAAACTTCAATAAAATACATGTATGACTCAGATCAAAAATCAAACACATGTATGACTCAGATCAAAAATCAAACACATGTATGACTCAGATCAAAAATCAAACACATGTATGACTCAGATCAAAAATCAAATACATTTTTGGTATCCATGACAACGTATTAGTAACAATGACAAGTCCACGATTGATACCAATGTCTGCTTTAAAAAGTACAACTAAAATTTTGATGTATTTTTTCCACTTTTAAAAATTTATAAAAATAGTTTTACCAATAACTGTTTTGTTATTAGTCAAAAGCCAACTTTGTTATTCAATCATGAATTTTGTGTTCAAAATGTTGTAAGTTTTGTTGTTAAAATGGTGCGTTCAACCACTTTGTTATTACCATGGTTCCTTTTATCACATTTTCCAGCTGTGATGCAGTTTTTATTAGAGGAGGCTGTTGTATAAACTATTGACCAGTTCAGGATGTGGCAGGTTTATAATACGGACAAGTTCAGCAGGATGGAGTAGTTTTATAATACTGACCAGCTCTGCTGGTATTGCAGTTCTATAATACAGACCAATTTAACAGGATGTGGCAGGTTTAAAATAGACCAGGTTAGCAGGATAGGGCAGGTTTATAATACGGACCAGCTCAGCGAGATGGGGCAGGTTTATAATACATTGATTGATTGATCGATTGATTGATTGATTGGATGTCTGCTTTACGTCCAGTGAGCAGTATTTCAGCTACATTCAAGACGTTAACAAGTTAACAAACAATTAACGGAAAATGGGGGTGAGATGCGACACAGGAAACACAATTTAGACTGCCACTGGAAAAGTATGTTTATAATACAGACTTGTAAAGCAAGATGGGGCAGATTTATAACACAGACCAGTTTAGCATGATGGTGAAGGTTTAAAAAAGAGACCAGTTCAGCAAGATCGGGAAGGTTTATAATACAGACCAGTTCAGCAGGATGGGGCAGTTTTATAACAAACAGAATAAGGTTATAACACATTTATTAGTATGTAAATAAAATGCAGATTCAATTAACACTAAAAACTTAGCTATTATTAAAATAACAAACATATTTAATAATGTAACAGTTTTCTAATTTCTAGCATCAGTAACAATCATCCTTAGGATAACAAACTCACAGGTGATAACAGATCTGTCCTTAGGATAGATAACAAACTCACAGGTGATAACAGATCTGTCCTTAGGATAGATAACAAACTCACAGATAACAGATCTGTCCTTAGGATAGATAACAAACTCACAGGTGATAACAGATCTGTCCTTAGGATAGATAACAAACGCACAGGTGATAACAGATCTGTCTTTAGGATAACAAACTCACAGATGATAAGAGATCTGTCCTTAGGATAACAAGCTCACCGATGATAACAGATCTGTCCTTAGGATAACAAACTCACAGGTGATAACAGATCTGTCCTTAGGATAATAAGCTCACAGATGATAAAAGATCTGTCCTTAGGATAGATAACAAACTCACAGGTGATAACAGATCTGTCTTTAGTATAACAAAATCACAGATAACAGATCTGTCCTTAGGATAACAAACTCACAGGTGATAAGAGATCTGTCCTTAGGATAACAAGCTCACAGATGATAACAGATCTGTTCTTAGGATAACAAGCTCACAGATGATAAAAGATCTGTCCTTAGGATAGATAACAAACTCACAGGTGATAACAGATCTGTCTTTAGGATAACAAAATCACAGATAACAGATCTGTCCTGAGGATAACAAGCTCACATATGATAACAGATCGGTTCATATGATAACAAACTCACAGATGAGAACAGATCAGCTTTAATTCTGTAGAAATTTTCACTAAACAAACATTCGGAGTTTTACACAGACTTTATTTAAGACAATAATTGATTCTGTATAAAATAATCACATTTTAACATTTTTTTCAGTAAAATTAAATTATAAAGAAAGCAATAACATGAAATTATTCTTTATCTTTCTTGTGAAGCAGGTTGTTGTCTTATATATTAACCAGTCATTTTGCTGTCCAATTTATTGACCTATCACTTAGCTATCCTCTTGCCTCTAGAAGAAAGTTTACCCCTCTTAGAAGATTCTTCAGTACAAACTTGTTTATTTGGTGGTTCTTGATTTTCATCTGTTTCCTCTTCACTGACAACTTCCATTGGCTATAATAAACAAACCATCAATAAAGATTAGTGACTGAAAACCTACAGACCACATGACATGACTGGACCAATGAAACTTTACATCAATACAAGTCTGAAAACCTACAGACCATTTGACACGACAGGACCAATGAGACTTTACATCACTACAAGTTTGAAAACCTACAGACCATGTGACATGACAGGACCAACGGGACTTTAAATCAATACAAGTTTGAAAACCTACAGACCATGTGACACGACAGGACCAATCAGACTTTACATCACTACAAGTTTTAAAACCTACAGACCATGTGACACGACAGGACCAACAAGACTTTAAATCAATACAAGTTTGAAAACCTACAGACCATGTGACATGACAGGACCAATGAGACTTTATATCACTACAAGTTTGAAAACCTACAGACCAAGTGACATGACTGGACCAATGAGATTTTACATCACTTCAAGTCAAATATTTTTTGTTTGTTTTTGTATTCACATGGTCTTTAGGCTAAACAATGAGAGAGCATGTATTGCAAGGATTGCAGAACGGCAGCCATGTTAAGTACCCCACATACTTCATTTGTAACAACTAATAAAACATTTTGATCTGTAATTTCAGAGGATATTCTTAAAATTTTTAGTGAGTCAGAAACATCAATGGGCCGTGAACACAATATTTTCTTCAGAACAAAAATTTTTTCTCTTTAAACCTTTACATATCAAAAGCAATAGAAGACACAAAAGTTGAAGAATTCAATTAACACAAATTTTAAATGTAAAAAAACAAACAATTTATCCCAAATATTTTCAAACTGTATAAAATAACAGTGTTCCAATGTATCCACCAAAAGCACATATTGAGAAATTTGTGTGTGTTCAAAGGTAGAAAGACCCTCGATATAACTATGCTTGTAACATGAATCGCTTCCTTATTTATTGCCAATTATTAATGGGTGGGATCTAGAAGCTTATTCATGTTACAAGTAATTTGTGACACCGCCTTCCTCGTTAGACAAATACACTTTCTCAGGCTTGCAAAAATAAATCATCTATTCACATTTTTGTAGCTAGACAAATTTATGACAGATGACAAGGGAGATAAGTTAAACTTAACAAAGTTAGAGTAAAGGCTCTTGTGCCCCACACTTTTACTCATCACCTGGTATCTATGTACCACATTTAAATTAAATCCAGTAAAGTAAATGTTCGGAAAAGAGCAATAAAATAAGGGAAATAACAAGTGTAGTACACAGAGTAATGGCTTTTGTGCACTGCACTCCTATTCATCATTATCTCTCTAAGTTTGAAGTCAATACTTTAAACAGTTTTTATGATATGCTTCAGACATCAGAGATATAAAAAAAAAAACTATTCCATTCTTAACTGACAAGGATTGCCAGTTTCCTACTGAAGGTCGTGGTATTCTCTGGGTTAGGGTTGGGTTAGGGTTATGCTTCCTCCCACAATAAAAACGGGACGCCATGATATGGCTGAAAAAAATGCTGAAAGTGGAGCTAAACACCATTAAAACAAACAATCATACAAAACTAACCTGATCCTGACCTTCCACTTCATTTCCTACCGCAGGTCGGGGGTTCTCTCCGGCTCCCTCCCCCAATAAAAACTGGACGCCATGAAATAGCTGAAAAATGGCTGAAAGTGGCGTTAAAACACCATTCAAACAAAAAACAAAAACCTTCCACTTCACTATCATATACAAACACTCACCTGATCCTGAATTTCAACATCATTACCACATTGTTGTAGGTATCATACAAACACTCACCTGATCCTGACTTTCCACTGACCTTGCTGTAGATATCATACAAACACTCACCTGATCCTGACTTTCCACTACATAAGAACATTGCTGTAAATATCATACAAACACTCATCTGATCCTGACTTTCCACTGACCTTGCTGTAGATATCATACAAACACTCACATGATCCTGACTTTCCACTTAACCTGGTCTCCTGGTGCAATATTTTTCATTGACGCAAGCTTCATTTCAAATATAACACCAGGTCAGGACCTCCGATATAAGCACTTTCATTGGTCTATAATATGACATCATTTAATATCACATGCAGATGCCAATCTTTTAAAAATCTGGGAATAGCTTTTCTTTATAAAATTTAAAACATAAATTATATTTTAACTTTACGTTTAAATTATGAAATCATAATGGAAACTCAGATGAGAAATGTAAACATTGAACATCACAAAGAGAATGACGTCATAATACGTTCGTTCTACTGGAACTTATGTACAATACTAATGCTGTCTAGAGAATACCCGAACGTCAAATTTCAACGCTGTCACTGTTGAAATCCAATGCTCCTGACCTGACGTTATATCCGAAGGCCGCTTAGGCTCATGAGGATATCATCGTCAGGGTACCAGAATAACTTTCCACTGACCTTGCTGTAGATATCATACAAACACTCACCTGATCCTGACTTTCCACTGACCTTGCTGTAGATATCATACAAACACTCACCTGATCCTGACTTTCCACTACATTAGGACATTGCTGTAGATATCATACAAACACTCACCTGATCCTGACTTTCCACTACATTAGGACATTGCTGTAGATATCATACAAACACTCACCTGATCCTGACTTTCCACTACATTAGGACATTGCTGTAGATATCATACAAATACTCACCTGATCCTGACTTTCCACTACATTAGGACATTGCTGTAAATATCATACAAACACTCACCTGATCCTGACTTTCCACTGACCTTGCTGTAGATATCATACAAACACTCACCTGATCCTGACTTTCCACTACATTAGGACATTGCTGTAGATATCATACAAACACTCACCTGATCCTGACTTTCCACTACATAAGGACATTGCTGTAGAGGTGTAGGACCACCATTGTTTTTTTACTCTTCGGTTATATTAAAATTTGATAATTTTGACTTATCCTAGAAAATTTACCTTTATTTCAAATTAAGTGACACTTCTGTCCCATATAAAAATGCACTGGGTGAACATTCTGTCAAAATTTCACAATATGTTTCATTGCATATAAGAACGAACGCTCAACCAGAAGTCCACATGGTCTAAAATCTACTTTCACTTTCTATTTCAGTCCAAAAATAGTGCATGTCCCTAATTGACTCTCAACATTTTTATGTTCATTTAAAACCAATAAAACTTAATCCTCAAGTTTCCTAGAATATTCAGCTTTCCAAAAATACCAAATTTATTCTGGTATCTTGTGCAGTTCAAATTCTATATGAGGCAAGAGTGAACCTGTCTGTTGAATAGTACTACTTTTACGTACAACCTCTGGACTGGTTCCCGATATTTGGTGGTCCTACATTTAGATATCATACAAACACTCACCTGATTCTGACTTTCCACTTCATTACGACCTTGCTGTAGATAACATACAAACACTTACCTGATCCTGACTTTTCACTTCATTTCAACCTTGCTGTAGATATCACACAAGCACTTACCTGATCCTGACTTTCCATTTCATTATCCTCATCCCCTTCATCTTCACTACCCGAGGCCTCTTGCAGGGCTGCTACATTAATACGGAAATCCCGAGAGGTGCTGTGTTTCATATGTTCCATCAAATTCACCTGCAGAATAAAAACAAATAACTGATTGTAAATCACAAATACTAATAATCAGAAAACAACAACCTTAAAATAATCCATCCTAAAACTTACAAGACAAGTCAGAAGGGAAAAAGAAGGTTTTTTGAGGTTTCTCGATCCATATTCTCGTCATCTCATCTCAGGGCTGACGCCCTTCGATGAGATATGAACGAGAAAACGCATCTCGTTTTAAAAAACGTAAGTAACCTATAAGAATCACTGATCATAATAACTATTTAACTGGTTTCTCAATAATACAGCAATGTTGTGTACTAATATAGGTTTTTAATTAGGCGTTTTCATATGGGACCTGTATTATGTCCAAGGAAAGCTTTATTGGGTCGAGGATATCTGTATTGGCCCCTGAAAACATCACTGAAGGCCAATACAGCTATTCACATTAAGAAGTGTCCAGAGGACAAAATGAAGGTCCTATATGAAGATGCCAATATAATGACTATAAATCAGTTGGGTGACATACTATTGTGTTTCTGGATATCCTTGACCCAAAACTGCTTCCCTTATACAGGTCCAATATGTAAACAATCATTAAAAAAATGCAGTGCAAGTGCAAATGTGTTTAAATATATATTAATATATAAATTGCATTACTGGTGTGAAAATAATGTATTGGGCCTAGGTTTGCTATATTTGGCCTTTTTTCATATTGCCCATTTCTTCCTGTATTGGCCCAGTTTTTCCTATTTTGGCCAAGCTCTTTCTGTATTGGTTCTGTTTATTAGATTCATATTATATTGACAATGTATTTTACTTGTTGTTAACCAACTATGTGTTATAAGGGCGATTTAAAAAAAAATGACCCCAACAAGTTATGGTCCTCTAATTTTGTCAAATTAATAGATATATTATTTCTAAATAGTTGAAAATGTATGTCCCAATGGGGGAAATATGTCTGCAAAAAATCTTGAAGATATCTCAGAAAACAAAAAAATTATGCCGAAAAAAAAATGCCAAAATTGTCAGGAGTGCAACGCTTTTTTGTGACACTTTAAAAAAAATGTAATTTTTCAAAAGGTCACCAAATTGTCAAATCTAGCAATATTTTCATAATTCTTTTTTATTACAAAGTTTCATGTGTTAACTTATTGAGAGATATCAAAAGAAAGTATGTTGCATTTAAAAAAGTAGGAAAATGTTGTTTTGAAAAAAAGAACTACCCTGTCAGGAGTGCAACACAAATTTAAGCCATGTTGCATTAAGTTATTTGTAGAAATTTTTTCCTTTTGTTTTCAATGATTAAACCAAAACAAAATTATAAATATACCTTTGCTGCATCAAAGCAGTCACTGCAAGATACCATAAAGCTGGTAATCTGATCAGGGACACTAAATAAAACAGAGCAACCTCAATTGTCAGGAGTTTTCTGATATATCTTCAAGATTCTTTGCAGACATGTTCCCAACAACTAGACATACAATTTCAACTATTTAGAAATAATATATCTATTAATTTGACAAAATTAGAGGACCATAACCTGTTGGGGTCATATTTGTTTAAACAGCTCATATATTAATTTTGTTCTTTCACAAATATCTTGTTGAAAATGTTAAAATATATGAAATTTGTTCCCAGCAATATCACAAAATTACCTCTGTACTTTTTAAAGAATGTATTTGCTTCTTTTATTTCTTTTAACCTGGAGTGTCAGGAGTGCAACAAATCAGGCTAAACATAGTACTTTTTCTACAACCTATCATTTTCAAATGGTTTAACTTTATCCTGAAATTTTTTTTTCTCCAGAGATGACTTATCATTACAATTTAATAATTTTGTTGCCATATGCAAAAATACATACTACTTTTGACTTAGTAAAATTTTAAGAGATCGATAACAAAAGAATGTTTCAAAAATTCTTGAAAAAAAATTATTTTTTGAAAAAGTACAATTCCATATTGTTCAATATCTTGCACAGGAAGTCATTAGTATTTGTTACATTCTTTAAGAAAAGAGCAGAAAGTTATATGAAGCATAACATTGTTCAACTGAAGTAAAATGTATAACTGTCATAGTTGTTTTATATTTCGAAATTTGTTCAATAAAATATTATAAAAACTTTATTTCTTACCTTTTCATCAATGTCTTTGTTGATTTATTAACTTCAATGTAAGCACATTTAGATATTATGGACAAAAACTTGCTATGCTCATGTTAAAATTTGACATTTTTTTTACATCTTGGGGTCATTTTTTTTTAAACAGCCCACATGTGTTATTATGGTAAATATACATGTGCATTATAATTGTCCAAACAGGGCCATTACGGAAACGGGGTTTCATTACAGGGCCATTATAAAAATAAAAAATCAAGATGGCCGACATGCTTTTTTTAGAATCTCATGCCTGACATCTGGACTGAACAGTAAACATTAATATCTACTCAGGAAAAAGGAAATTCGAAATTTCACAAGAACTGTATTTCCCTTTTTGATTTGCCTTGGAAAACAAAAACAAAACATTCTAGGATGAAAAGATGTTATTTGACTGTACAGTAAATTGGTTATAAAAGAAATGGGTGGGTTCATAATGGCCCCATTATACGTCCCAGGTCTGTAATGATGGCCTCGGGCCATTACAGCCATCCTCTGCTATCATTACAGACCTTTGACATATAACAGGACCATTATTACAGACCTTCCACATATAACAGGACCATTATTACAGACCTTCCACATATAACAGGACCTTTATTACAGACCTTCCACATATAACAGGACCTTTATTTCAGACCTTCCACATATAACAGGACCAAGGGTCCGGAAACGGTCATATTTGCCGGACATGACCGAAATTTATACTAAAATGACCGACTACGATTTGCTCAAATCGGACATCAAAAAAGTAATATTGTATAATAATCACTTGTTGGACTTAATCCCTTTAGTTTCTTCTAGAAATATTTGTATTAAAAAATCAACCCTAAGGCTATTTCCTGTCACTGACATGTGTGTTTATTGACCACCGACTGGTGATTACGTAATAGGTAAACAGGTGGTGACCGATCTGTTTCATCCATATCGTAAACATACTATTGCAACAACATTTTGAATATACAGAGATTGAATATAATAGATTGTTTCTATTTCACATTTCTAAGAAAAAAAGACAACTTTACAGTATTAGTGGTACACGCAACTTTAATGAAAAACACGTGCGGTCAAAATTGTACACTACGCAAGCGCCAATGTAACTAAACGTTACATAAATCAAAAGAAAACCAATTTGAAGAAAAATTCCTTGAAAATAATGAGAACAAAAATGATAATTCATTTAATTATAAAAAACTTGTTAAAAGAATCCATCACAGATTAACGCATAAATTCAATTCTGGCCGAACTTGTTGCAATTATAGGTGACAACTTCCTATTTCCGGTGAATGAAAAACTCGGCGGGATATTCATCAAAACAACGTTGTTTGCCATTATTTTGTTGCAAAGACAACATGTCATCTTACAATAAAGATTTTTTAGGCAGGAGATTGTATCTCTACATATATTTTCGCTTACTCACACTATCGTGGCGAAACGACCGACGTGCAAACAAGTTTCGGTACGAAACGACCCCAGACTAATATTCACTACCATGGAATATGGTAACTTCTTTGGGGGAAAAATGACCGAAATGGGCAGGGAAAACTTCCGGACCCCTGAACAGGACCATTATTACAGACATTCCACATATAACAGGACCATTATTATAGACCTTCCACATATAACATGACATTTATTACAGACCTTCCACATATAACAGGACCTTTATTACAGACCGTCCACATATAACATGACTATTATTACAGACCTTCCACATATAACAGGACCATTATTACAGACCGTCCACATATAACAGGACCATTATTATAGACCTTCCACATATAACATGACCATTATTACAGACCTTCCGCATATAACAGGACCTTTATTACAGACCTTCCACATATAACATGACCATTATTACAGACCTTCCACATATAACAGGACCATTATTACAGACCTTCCACATATAACAGGACCATTATTACAGACCTTCCACATATAACAGGACCATTATTACAGACCTTCCACATATAACTGGACCATTATTACAGACCTTCCACATATAACAGTACCTTTATTACAGACCGTCCACATATAACAGGACCATTATTATAGACCTTCCACATATAACATGACCATTATTACAGACCTTCCGCATATAACAGGACCTTTATTACAGACCTTCCACATATAACATGACCATTATTACAGACCTTCCACATATAACAGGACAATTATTACAGACCTTCCACATATAACAGGACCATTATTACAGACCTTCCACATATAACAGGACCATTATTACAGACCTTCCACATATAACTGGACCATTATTACAGACCTTCCACATATAACAGTACCTTTATTACAGACCTTCCACATATAACAGGACCTTTATTACAGACCGTCCACATATAACATGACTATTATTACAGACCTTCCACATATGACTGGACCATTTTTACAGACCTTCCACATATAACAGGACCATTATTACAGACCTTCAACATATAACAGGACCATTATTACAGACCTTCCACATATAACAGGACCATTTTTACAGACCTTCCACATATAACAGGACCATTATTACAGACCGTCCACATATGACATGACCATTATTATAGACCTTCCACATATAACATGACCATTATTACAGACCTTCCGCATATAACAGGACCTTTATTACAGACCTTCCACATATAACAGGACCATTATTACAGACCTTCCACATATAACAGGACCATTATTACAGACCTTCCACATATAACATGACTATTATTACAGACCTTCCACATATAACAGGACCATTATTACAGACCGTCCACATATAACAGGACCATTATTATAGACCTTCCACATATAACATGACCATTATTACAGACCTTCCGCATATAACAGGACCTTTATTACAGACCTTCCACATATAACATGACCATTATTACAGACCTTCCACATATAACAGGACCATTATTACAGACCTTCCACATATAACAGGACCATTATTACAGACCTTCCACATATAACAGGACCATTATTACAGACCTTCCACATATAACTGGACCATTATTACAGACCTTCCACATATAACAGTACCTTTATTACAGACCTTCCACATATAACAGGACCTTTATTACAGACCGTCCACATATAACATGACTATTATTACAGACCTTCCACATATGACTGGACCATTTTTACAGACCTTCCACATATAACAGGACCATTATTACAGACCTTCAACATATAACAGGACCATTATTACAGACCTTCCACATATAACAGGACCATTTTTACAGACCTTCCACATATAACAGGACCATTATTACAGACCTTCCACATATAGCTGGACCATTATTACAGACCTTCCACATATAGCTGGACCATTTTTACAGACCTTCCACATATAACTGGACCATTATTAAGATCTACATACCTTGGATTTCTTGGTAAGTTGTATCAAAAATTTTTCAAATGTCTCTATACCAAATATCAGATTAGGAATCGTCTTGGTTTGCTTCAGCACTTTAGCCTGAAAAATATGTTTACATATTTTTCAAATAAAGTAATTGTTGTTCAAGGTCATAGAACACATCAAATAATTAGGCAAAACAATAATTACTTAATTAGGCCAAGGAAATAACACACCTACCTGTACTAATTAGGCCAAGGAAATAACACACCTACCTGTACTAATTAGGCCAAGGAAATAACACACCTACCTGTACTAGTTAGGCCAAGGAAATAACACACCTACCTGTACTTAATTAGGCCAAGGAAATAACACACCTACCTGTACTTAATTAGGCCAAGGAAATAACACACCTACCTGTACTTAATTAGGCCAAGGAAATAACACACCTACCTGTACTAATTAGGCCAAGGAAATAACACACCTACCTGTACTTAATTAGGCCAAGGAAATAACACACCTACCTGTACTAATTTTTCCAGAACAACACTTTTAACCTTATTTTAACCTGTCATTGCTACATCAACTCTTGATTGTGCAATACCTTTTGTACTTGTATCCTGCCACTTTGCCAAATTATGTGGCAGCTTATAAAAATTATGAAATGGTTAAAATATGTCTTCAAAATTGAAAGATCTTATTCTCAGATACTATTGTGGTAATTTCTATCAAATGTTGCACAAAGTATCCTGGGTAAAGCTAATTCAACTGAAAGAGCAAGCACTCTTCAAAGGGAAATAATTCAGAAATTGTAAAATAATGACGTCATAATTTCTTTTTCTCTGTATTTTATAATGTCATTGGTGTGCTTTTCACACAAAAAGTTGAACAGTGTAATCTTCGTAATCTTTATTGCAACTAGATATCAGTGAGATGGTACCCGTCTCTGTGGGCCCCGCCGACCTTGAGGTCAAGGTCAAAGGTCATCAACCATGGTATATAATAAATCATGGTGCACAATTCTTCAGATCTGAGATATAATGATAAACTTACACTGCCAGCTTTTAAAGCAGCCGTCTTTTTTTTCTTGTCCTTCTTTCCTGTATCCATTGTTTGTTGTAACTGTTCATTTTCAGTTGTCTACAAGATAATTTGTCTCAAAATAAAATATCCATCTCGAAAAAAATGTAGCAACAAATTATTCTATTTGAAGGTATTCTCTATATTTTCTTACCCAAGATTTAGAAATATCTCATAACTTCCTGTTTGTGAGATTTCTCTGCATCACAGGGCTTAAAATGATTTTGCTGACATCACACAGTTAAGTATAGGCAAATGGCTACCAAATACAGTGTACAAATGGCTACCAAATACAGTGTACAAATGGCTACCAAATACAGTGTACAAATGGCTACTAAATACAGTGTACAAATGGCTACCAAATACAGTGTACAAATGGCCACCAAATACAGTGTACAAATGGCTACCAAATACAGTGTACACATGGCTACCAAATACAGTGTACAAATGGCTACTAAACAGTGTACAAATGGCTACCAAATACAGTGTACAAATGGCTACCAAATACAGTGTACAAATGGCTACCAAATACAGTGTACAAATGGCTACCAAACAGTGTACAAATGGCTACCAAATACAGTGTACAAATGGCTACCAAATACAGTGTACAAATGGCTACCAAATACAGTGTACAAATGGCTACCAAATACAGTGTACAAATGGCTACCAAATACAGTGTACAAATGGCTACTAAACAGTGTACAAATGGCTACCAAATACAGTGTACAAATGGCTACCAAATACAGTGTACAAATGGCTACCAAATACAGTGTACAAATGGCTACCAAATACAGTGTACAAATGGCTACTAAACAGTGTACAAATGGCTACCAAATACAGTGTACAAATGGCTACCAAATACAGTGTACAAATGGCTACCAAATACAGTGTACAAATGGCTACCAAATACAGTGTACAAATGGCTACCAAATACAGTGTACAAATGGCTACCAAATAGTGTACAAATGGCTACTAAATACAGTGTACAAATGGCTACCAAATACAGTGTACAAATGGCCACCAAATACAGTGTACAAATGGCTACCAAATACAGTGTACACATGGCTACCAAATACAGTGTACAAATGGCTACTAAACAGTGTACAAATGGCTACCAAATACAGTGTACAAATGGCTACCAAATACAGTGTACAAATGGCTACCAAATACAGTGTACAAATGGCTACCAAACAGTGTACAAATGGCTACCAAATACAGTGTACAAATGGCTACCAAATACAGTGTACAAATGGCTACCAAATACAGTGTACAAATGGCTACCAAATACAGTGTACAAATGGCTACCAAATACAGTGTACAAATGGCTACTAAACAGTGTACAAATGGCTACCAAATACAGTGTACAAATGGCTACCAAATACAGTGTACAAATGGCTACCAAATACAGTGTACAAATGGCTACCAAATACAGTGTACAAATGGCTACTAAACAGTGTACAAATGGCTACCAAATACAGTGTACAAATGGCTACCAAATACAGTGTACAAATGGCTACCAAATACAGTGTACAAATGGCTACCAAATACAGTGTACAAATGGCTACCAAATACAGTGTACAAATGGCTACCAAATACAGTGTACAAATGGCTACCAAATACAGTGTACAAATGGCTACCAAATACAGTGTACAAATGGCTACTAAACAGTGTACAAATGGCTACCAAATACAGTGTACAAATGGCTACCAAATATAGTGTACAAATGGCTACCAAATACAGTGTACAAATGGCTACCAAATACAGTGTACAAATGGCTACCAAATACAGTGTACAAATGGCTACCAAATACAGTGTACAAATGGCTACCAAACAGTGTACAAATGGCTACCAAATACAGTGTACAAATGGCTACCAAATACAGTGTACAAATGGCTACCAAATACAGTGTACAAATGGCTACCAAATACAGTGTACAAATAGCTACCAAATACAGTGTACAAATGGCTACCAAATACAGTGTACAAATGGCTACCAAACAGTGTACAAATGGCTACCAAATACAGTGTACAAATGCCTAAAGAATCTGGAACTCTGGTGAGAAAAAGTATCAACACTTGTGGAAAGCCAATACAAGAAATTCTCAAACCTGTGACCAAAGATATATGTTTGTCCAATCCGTAGGCAGAGCCTCTGGATATTTTTGCCCTTGAGATTGAGATTTTCTTGTTTCGTCTTTCCACTTGATAGATATAAAGGATCGTACACTGGGAGGAAAGCAAGACCAGAAAATCTCAGACACTCAAGTGAAAAGATTTCTGGTCTCCAACAAGGCTTCTATTCCTCACTAATTCGTTACGAAAAATCCGGTGCTGTTTTAACAAATAGGATTTTCAACCCTGAAAGTAATCTCCACTGAAAAGTTTTGCATTGATGTAGGATACCCAGAATCCTTTGCATGGAGATTGCTATGTGTACTGCTATCATATTGTGGCAAATCTTTGGTCCTGGAAGCTCAGATATGTTGTTTTCATGTTAATATTTAACAAGGCAGAGTAAACAAACACAACAAAAGCAAATATTTTAGGATTTTTATTACAAAATTTTTTTACAGGAAAAGGAGCACGAAATTCTTATCTCACCCACAGGTTAAGACAAAGATATCAAAACCAGCTAAAAATAGGTACCACGCTGTTTATTAGTGATAATTTTAGGGAAGATTTGATTTCTGAACTACTATATTTTTTTATACAATTGATGTGAGTGACTATTGGTTTTTTTTTTTAAATGTGAGCAAATTCTGACAAGAATAAGATTAAAATTTTTGCATGCATTCTAGTGCTTTAATGTTACTGTGAGGCAATTCAAAGAAATGAATGAAAGCCACTCTATCTTACCTGTATATATGTTATCATGGAATAAACATAGTGTGTCAGATGTGTTCCAACAAGTTTGATCAGCTTCTCAAATCTTGCAGATAAATGGCCAGCTTTACTGGTATACAGACTTAAATACTGGAATAACAACAGTCAATATGTCACATAGGTATTACAGATGGTTAGTTACATCTTACTAGTGTTTATTACTTACTGTTTGTTACATGTTTATTACAGAGTGTTTATTACATACTGTTTGTTACATGTTTATTACTGTTTGTTACATGTTTATTACAGAGTACTTACATGTTTATTTCAGAGTGTTTATTACTAACTGTTTATTAGATGGTTATTACACAGTGTTTTGCTACTTATGTTTATGACTTAGCCAGATTTAGATTAACATTTTGGGCTTTGAATGATAAAAGCTCTTCAACATATGAACTATTTTTTCTTTCAATATTTTTAGGGGTCTTGATTACCACTTACGAGTCCTGATTAGACGAAACATGCACATAGTGTATTTGACGACATTTGAATGATTGCTGGCTATTTATTTTGTATTACAGGGTGTTTCGTGCATGTTTATTACATATACAATATCTGTACTGTCAGAAACATGGCCGATGATTAGACATTTTCATGGCCAAATCTTGGTACGAAAAATTACAGTATTTTCAGTTGTGAATTTGATGAAAATTTGTAGGTCATTTACTCTTTTCTCCTATGTGGAAGTTCAGAGAGTGCATTTTGTTATTGGTGCGTCACACACCAAATATTAGCAATATTAATGTGTGTCATAAGTTGGACAATATCTACATGTATAGTGCATGAAGTACAGTCATAACCAAGGTATAGAGTCAACCAAGTTCGAGACAACGAGGTTGGACTGTATTTAAATTTCTAGTATTATCATTTATTTGTTTGTTTGCTGTTTAATGCCACTTTCAGCTATATCATGGCGTCCAGTTTTTATTGGGTGACAAAGCTGGAGTACATGTACCAGGAGAAAACCCCAGATCTTTGGTAGGAAAACAGGCAATCCTTGACAATTAAGACTGGAGTCGAGTACATCCTGTATTATCATTTACACTGTAGTAGTATGTTCAATCCTTACAAACTTACAAATTTGACGAGAAGTGTTATAGTGGTATATAACCTGGTTACCACTTTGATCATCGCTTCAGCGCAGGTTCCTACAGGTAAAGCAGCTTGTACCAGTTCATGGAAGGCTGTGACTATGATACATAACCTTGTACAAACCGATTTCTCATGACCTTCTCTCTGGCTCAAATCAACTGCATTGTCAGCATCTACAGGTTACAAAAGTATGATGAAAGAAATGCATTCAATTTCGATTCAAAGGTAAGATTACCTACACCCTATTTACAATTTACCATTTATAATTTACAAATTACTATTTATAATTTACCCACTGACATTTCAGCTGGAATGTCTGCCATAAGTCTATTTATAACTTACCCACAGAAGTTTCAGCAAAGATGTCCGTCTTTAGTCTATTTATAACTTACCCACAGATGTTTCAGCTAGGATGTCTGGTTTTAGTCTATAACTTACACACTGAAGTTTCAGCTAGGATGTCTGGCTTTAGTCTATAACTTACACACTGAAGTTTCAGCTAGGATTTCTGCCTTTAGTCTATAACTTACATATTGAAGTTTAAGCTAGGATGTCTGGTTTTAGTCTATAACTTACATATTGAAGTTTAAGCTAGGATTTCTGCCTTTAGTCTATAACTTACATATTGAAGTTTAAGCTAGGATGTCTGGTTTTAGTCTATAACTTTCATATTGAAGTTTAAGCTAGGATGTCTGGCTTTAGTCTATAACTTACATACTGAAGTTTCAGCTAGGATGTCTGGCTTTAGTCTATAACTTACATACTGAAGTTTCAGCTAGGATTTCTGCCTTTAGTCTATTTATAACTTACCCATAGAATTTTCAGCTAGAATGTCTGCCTTTAGTCTATTTATAACTTACCCAACAAAGTTTCAGCTAGGGTGTCTGGCTTTAGTTTATAACTTACACACTGAAGTTTCAGCTAGGATTTCTGTCTTTAGTCTATTTATAACTTACCCACCGAAGTTTTAGCTAAAATGTCTGTATATCTATAACTTCCCACTGACATTTCAGCTAGAATGTCAACCTTTAGTCTAGTTATAACTTACTCACAGAATTGTCAGCCAGGATGTCTGCCTTTAGTCTATTTATAACTTACCCACATACGTTCTGCCAGGAAGTCTGCCTTTAGTCTATATTTAACTTACCAACAGAAGTTTCTGCTAGGATGTCTGCCTTTAGTCTAGTTATTACCCATTCTGTATCGTCTAATTCTCTGTCCATGTGATTCAACAATAACAGAACAACCATAGGGGCTGCTGACCTTGGGGTCAACAAAGCAAAATGTGTTCTATCCTCCACTTCAACTTCCTGTCATTTGAGAAAGCAACAAGTTAACGTGAATTCTTGCTGTGGAGCTAATTTAGACATCAATAACAGAACTTATATTATGTTTATCCTGCAATCTATCGTACACCATTTTATCTCATAGTAGTTCTCTTTTTTGTATTCTTTTAAAATTCACTTAAAAATTATATCCGTATTATGCCTCACACATTGTGCACAGTATTTCGGTAATCAAAATGAATGACGTACAACTGAGTGATTTGTGACCAACCAGTTCTACTGTTTATGGTGAATTATAAAATTTGTTTAATAGCCAGTGACTATTAATCTCATCCAAATAAACAGTCAATGAATTTAAGCTGCCCTAATAGAACGATTGCAGTATAAACATAAATTCACTACCTAATAACAACTAATGGGGTCCTAATGATATACGAAGTTATCAGCGATTTCGCACTACATTTACTTCCCTAGAAGGTGGCACTTCTTTGGGTAGTTCTGGTTTTGCTTATATAAAGTAAACTATATTGAAAGTACAATCAATTTTATGTTGAAAAATTGAAGAGTGTGTCCATGGGACACGGATGCCCCCGCTAAATGAAGTCCCAAACAGGAAGTAGTTGTCCTACAGGTCTGAAAGTCGCTTAGGACGTACAACTTGTGATACTGAACCACCCTGCCAAATTTCAAATTGTGCTGATGTACGGTTTCTGAGAAAAGCTTGACGGAAATTTTCATACTCATGTTAACAAATTTTCATATCGGCCCAGTCGCAAACAGGAAGTAGTTGTCCGACAGGTCTGAAAGTCGCTTAGGACGTACAACTTGTGATACTGAACCACCCTGCCAAATTTCAAATTGTTCTGATGTACGGTTTCTGAGAAAAGCTTGACGGAAATTTTCATACTCATGTTAACACATTTTCATATCGGCCCAGTCGCAAACAGGAAGTAGTTGTCCGACAGGTCTGAAAGTCGCTTAGGACGTACAACTTGTGATACTGAAGCACCCTGCCAAATTTCAAATTGTTCTGATGTACGGTTTCTGAGAAAAGCTTGACGGAAATTTTCATACTCATGTTAACACATTTTCATATCGGCCCAGTCGCAAACAGGAAGTAGTTGTCCGACAGGTCTGAAAGTCGCTTAGGACGTACAACTTGTGATACTGAACCACCCTGCCAAATTTCAAATTGTTCTGATGTACGGTTTCTGAGAAAAGCTTGACGGAAATTTTCATACTCATGTTAACATATTTTCATATCGGCCCAGTCCCAAACAGGAAGTAGTTGTCCGACAGGTCTGAAAGTCGCTTAGGACGTACAACTTGTGATACTGAACCACCCTGCCAAATTTCAAATTGTTCTGATGTACGGTTTCTGAGAAAAGCTTGACGGAAATTTTCATACTCATGTTAACACATTTTCATATCGGCCCAGTCGCAAACAGGAAGTAGTTGTCCGACAGGTCTGAAAGTCGCTTAGGACGTACAACTTGTGATACTGAAGCACCCTGCCAAATTTCAAATTGTTCTGATGTACGGTTTCTGAGAAAAGCTTGACGGAAATTTGTACATACAGACGGACGTATTTACGTACAAATGAAGTCCCAAACAGGAAGTAGTTGTCCGACAGGTCTGAAATTGGCTTAGGACGTACAACTTGTGATACTGAACCACTCTGCCAAATTTAAAATTGTTCTCATGTACGGTTTCTGAGAAAAGCTTGACGGAAATTTGTTCGGACGTACGTACGTACGGACGGACGGACGGACGGACGGACATGAGTAAAACTTAATGCCCCCCGACATGTCGTCGCGGGGGCATAAAAATAACCTGTGAGCTAATCCTCACTCAGTATACCCCGCTATTCACATCACTGAATTGACTAAGTCGGTAAACAGGAAATAGATATGCAACAAACCTGAAATCGATACCCGCAATAAAAGATCACATGGTAAGGTCACATGTAAAATTTCAAGTAGTTGTGATAAGTAGTTGCTGAGAAAACTGTTATGATAATTTTCATCCATTGACCACTAATGTTGAAAATTGACTAAGTCGGCAAACAGGAAGTAGATATGTGACAGACCTGAAATCGGTACTCACAATATAGGACCACATGGTAAGGTCATATACAAAATTTCAAGTGGCTGTGATAAGTAGTTGCTGAGAAAACTGTTACGAAAAAATTATGTTGCGGACGGAGGGAAGGACAGAAGGGGGTAAAACAGTATACCCCCCTCTTCATGGAAGAGGGTGTATAATTACTCTGGAATAAGCATGGTGACATGTAAGTTTTTTATGACCTGAAATAATATTGAATGTATTTTTATATTAACGTTCAGCAAAGAGAAAACAGTATTGAGTAAAAGTCTATAAACAGCTAATGTGTTTCCTGACGATACAGGTATACAGCACGGTAACAGCTATTATTTATCTTCACAATATTCTGAGATTTTGTATAAAACCTTAAATTTCTATTGATTACTAATTAAATTGACTTTCATTTGTTTAAAGACAATATAATTTGTGCTGTATTTCTTGCCAGTACTACAAGAGCTGTCCAGTTCAGATCTGGATCTACACTGTTCACACAGCCAGTACTACAAGAGCTGTCCAGTTCAGATCTGGATCTACACTGTTCACACAAGGCAAGAGCTGTATTCATAGAGTAGTTAAAAAAGTACATGTGTTTAAGATGGATCTAAACTGTTCGTACATGGCATAAGCTGTATTCATAGAGTAGTTTGTGGTTTAATTAAGACGAGAGACATCAACTAATCCACCAAAGTATGTGAAAGTAAGGTTATTACTGCTGACATACGTTTCGTCTAATTAAGACATCTATAGAGTTCAAATTACAAATAGAGTATATATCACCAAAACATTAGGACACATCTGGCTAAGGCCATGTACACCTTAGAACAAAATCTTAGATTTGATTTGTTTGTTTGTTTGAATGGTTTTTTTTAACGCCACTTTCAGCAATTTTTCAGCTATATCGTGGCGTCCAGTTTTTATTGGGGGGGAAGCCGGAGTACCCGGAGAGAACCCTCGACCTGCGGTAGGAAAACTGGCAATCCTTGTCAATTAAGATTGGAGTCGAGTACACCCTGCCTGCAGTGAGAATCGAACTCACAATCTCAGTGTTGACAGACCACGTAATCAATAGTAGACATAGATTTGACAAAGGGGAACAACTATTATAACTGTCAAAGTATTTATTTTTTTAAATTCCTGATGACAATAAAAATAATACAGGTGTGTCTAGTAATGTTCAGGAAATAGTAACCCTGCTCCTGGCAAATTAAATTGTACAAGTCCAGGAGCCATAATGTTGTTAAAAAAACATTGGACTGGAACAAAACTTAAACTTTATTTGCATCTTATGTTTACCCCCATAACAAATACCAGCTCAATATCGTCTGCAACCGTTTAGTTCCCTTAACGAAGGGGAACAACTCTTTATCTTTAATAAGGAGTCCTCACCTGATCAATGTCACCAAGCTGACTGTGTATATCTTGGGACAGCTCTCTTAACAAAGGGGAACAACTCTTTATCTGTTCCATCATCCCAATTAATATGGACAGCATCAGTTTACAGGTAGGCAAGTCATCTAGCAATAGAAATAACAATGACTGTTTTTGAACTGGTATCCCAAAAAATCAGAACTGGTACCCCAATCAATCAGTACTATTGTTACATTTCTAAGCTGGAAAAAAAACTTCAGATTATAATAAAAACAATTATAAAATGGTATAAATAAATGATATGGATGATGCCAGCTTCTGCATTATTCCACTAGTAAACTAGTGAGTCTCTTGTACCAATGAACCTAAATAACAATGGCTAGATGATAATGTTGGGCGGTTTTCCTGACAAAAATCGACAATTAAGACAATTGAGGGGCCCGACCTTGAGGTCAAGGTAAAAGGTCATTAACCATGGTATGCGACAAACATTGCATAGGGTGTCTGCCTAAAAGTGGCGTGGCCCTAATAAATCCTATATGGCATAGTCATTTCTTCATTTTAGAATCTTGTATAGTTTTCGATGCTGAGGAAAGAGGTTTATTTCAGATTTCTTGTATCATAATTTTTTAACTGAAGGCAAAAAACTTTACCCTGTTCTATTTTTAGCCAGGGCAGCCATGTAGGTTGGTCAGCTGTCATGATATGAACAATTTTGGTAGAGGACATTCTAAAGATGACATGTGCAATTTTCAAAGAAGTCATTTCAGAGGTTTTAGAAGATTTTTGCAAAATCGATTCAAATTGATAAAAAAAAAAAAAAAACAGTTCAAGGGGAATAACTCCTAAACGGTTGATCAGACAATCTTGACTCTGAGTCATTTTTGTAGCTCACATAGAGCTGAATAATTAAGCAATGCTTATTTTTTCTCTGGTTCTTATAATTTTCAACATTTTGAGGAAAAAATAGAAAAAATCATCAAAGTTTAAGGTGCAATAACTCATACAACTTGACTCATTGAAGAGTTTGTAAAGCTTTTGATACTGTTAAGCGGTCATCATACAACTTGACCCATTGACGAGTTTGTAAAGCTTTTGATACTGTTAAGAGGTCATCATACAACTTGACTCATTGAAGAGTTTGTAAAGCTTTTGATACTGTTAAGAGGTCATCATACAACTTGACTCATTGAAGAGTTTGTAAAGCTTTTGATACTGTTAAGCGGTCATCATACAACTTGACTCATTGAAGAGTTTGTAAAGCTTTTGATACTGTTAAGCGGTCATCATACAACTTGACTCATTGAAGAGTTTGTAAAGCTTTTGATACTGTTAAGCGGTCATCATACAACTTGACCCATTGACGAGTTTGTAAAGCTTTTGATACTGTTAAGCCGTCATCATACAACTTGACTCATTGAAGAGTTTGTAAAGCTTTTGATACTGTTAAGCCGTCATCATACAACTTGACTCATTGAAGAGTTTGTAAAGCTTTTGATACTGTTAAGCCGTCATCATACAACTTGACTCATTGAAGAGTTTGTAAAGCTTTGATACTGTTTGAACTATTAGCCAAAAACTGTATTTTGACCCGTTCAATTTTTGGCAGGCCATGTTGGTTGGTCTGTGGTTGGTACGAATTTAGTCCCATTACTCGTAATGTAGCAGAGCGGGAGTGAATCACTCCAGCACTTTGATGTCCAAAAGAAGTTGCAGATACAATCAGACGTGGTCGATCTTGATATCTTTCGACAGTGTCACCATTTTTTTTATATCGGTTTCGTGTTTGAAATCAATCATTATTGATACGTGATGATAGTTATTGCCGTTTTTAATAACACGCTGTGCGTTGTGTATTAATTGACATTCGTGTCTCTTTTTGATTACGTTTTCTACATGAAAAACATTAAGAAACCCGAAACTGAATGGCGTGTTGCATCTTGGGTAATACGTATGTAAATTACTGGATTCTTAATACGGAATGGTTGTTATAGTATGCAAATTAGCACGTTTATAATAAAATTAGGTCACATTATCCATATATGGAAAAATGATCAACATAGCAATTTCCACATGCATCTTCAAAGACGAAAAAGAAATTTCTTCAATAAAGATCGTTTCCCGTTAGTTTCGCAATGTCTAAAGCTTTAATAACGTAAAGATGAATATTATGTTTGAATTTTGTATAAATAGACCGAATTTGAATTTTTTATTTGCTACATTACGAGCAATAGGACTGAATTCTGCCATTAATCCGACAAATCACAAAACTAACATCGGATTATAACCGTAGTAAAATTCGACCTAAGCAGTCCCTTCGGTGGTTTCAGGGGAGAAAACTTTTTAAAAATCAATTAAAAACTGATTAAAAAAAGTCCAAGGTTAATAACTGATGATGTTTGCAAAGTTTCAAAGAAAAGTCAATGATGACCGACAACGTTTTTAGGAAAGTCTGGGTGAACTTCAAAAAGTGATAGAATTTTATGTCTTTTCACGAGTGGAGCATAGCGGAATGTGATTGAATTTTTTTATATTTAATATTCTAATCCAGGCTGAAAATCATCAGATGTTAGGTAATGATGTGACTTTTACAATTAAGTTAGGTAATCACATGATTTTTATCATCAACTTTAGTAATTACATAATATTTATCATCACGTTAGGTAATTATATGATTTTTATAATCATTAGGTAATAATTGTTCGATTGTTTTTATTGTTAGGTGATCACATGTTTTTTTTGTCCTTACATGATCACATAATTTTCATCATCAAATTAGGTAATATGATTTTTATTATCACTATCAATTTAAATACTAAAAGTCACATCCCTTGGAATGCAGTTCTTTTTTTATTATTCTATATTGTACCTTCTTATTACAAAAATATAAAAAAAAATGTCCACATTAACAAGTCCATATTTCATACAATGTCTGGTTTTGAACTGTATTTTAAGTTGTTTACAAAGGTTAATCTTGTTCCGTGACGTTCTATAATGTTCCAACAAACCCTGCGTAAAACCACAAACAACATTGACCAAAGGGTTTCAAATAGACAATAATTTATTGCTCCTAAGTTACATTTCTGTTAAAAACAAGGTCGAAATTTTCTATGGAAAATCTCCCTATCCTTTTTGGATCTACATAAGGAGCATTGGCACAACTATATGGGGAATTTGTCACACAAAAAAACCTTGACAAAACATGCTGACTTGTAGTACAGGTGATCACCTGGCTTGTAGTGTAGGTGATCAAATGATTTTTATAATCATTAGGTTACATAATTTTTATAATTAAGTTTAATGATCATGTGACTTACCAATCTGTTGCTCCTGACATAACTTAAGAATCCAGTTGGTAACTTTATCATACTGCTCACTAGTATATGTCAACTGTTTACATAATTGATGAATAATGTTGAGAAGGGAGGCAACTTCTTTCCAATTTTTTCCCTCCTCAGTGGATGACAAGATGTTTATTGTAAGTCTCTGTGATAAAATAATTTTTATAAAAGAATTGATCTTTACAGCTTTTTATAGCAAGTATGCATTAATAATAGAGAATTAGGTCTAATTAAATTCTGTTATATGGCTGATATGTACTGTTTAGTTATTAGTATATCATTTCAAGATTTGGTACAAACATTATTAGTGGACAAAAATAAATAAGAAATATAAGATGTGTAAACCCATGGATTTTTAATTGTAAATCCTTAGAGACATCTACACACAACTGTGTTCTATCAAATCTCTGTGAACACCTAATAGCATGAAACAATCTTAGCCTACAGACCATTTAAACTCATAAATAGTTCAGTAATAACTACCTGACATTTCTTCACAACACCGTATATAACTTCTTGTTTGTCTGTCTGTACATCTGTATCAGCTGTAATAAATACTGACATGTCATTCTTCTGAAGGAATGTCAATACTGTAATTTCAGATTTTATTGCTTGCTTTTATTATTGAGATTTAAGGATGTCCCAAAAATGTGAGATTTTTTAATTTTGCATCTCCTTTTCTAGAAAAACAATTCTATAAGTATTTATTAAAACAAATTATTAATCGGCAGTTGTCAGGTTTTCATGAAATATTTGTTATTTAAAGATGATCCTTCTTAAATTTTACCTGAAGGATCTGAAAAATGATTATAGATGTTTTGTTGTCTAATTTCATGCTGTCTTTGATAATCTAGATACTATTGAAACATTTTATCACGCGTCTTTCTTTAGTCATGATTTGTGTAAATGGATTTCTGCTTATGTTCAAAAGGAAACAAACAAACAAAAACACAGCTATACATAAAAAAGAAAACAACTATGATTCTATCAAATTTTGTAATTATTAGCAAAGACTAATGAGTGACAGATATAATTTTCAACATGCAGCAGTTTTATCCTTGTGATCAACACTTTTACAGTTAATATGAATAATGTTCCACCAAAAAATTTTATCTAGCGAATGAACAGACAAAGAAGCATTCAAAAAAGTTCAATTGATTTGACTAGATATGATGATACTATTTTAAGAATAAGCACAAGACATAGTGTAACCTTACCTATGTCACAGAGACATGGTATCACACGATACGACATAGTATAACCTTACCTATGTGACAGAGACAAGGTATCACCTGACAAGACATAGTGTAACCTTACCGATGTCACAGAGACATGGTATCACACGATACGACATAGTATAACCTTACCTATGTGACAGAGACATGGTATCACCTAACAAGACATAGTGTAACCTTACCTATGTCACAGAGACATGGTATCACCTGACAAGACATAGTGTAACCTTACCTATGTCACAGAGACATGGTATGACCTGACAAGACATAGCGTAACCTTACCTATGTCACAGAGACATGGTATCACCTGACAAGACATAATGTAACCTTACCTATGTCACAGAGACAAGGTATGACCTGACAAGACATAATGTAACCTTACCTATGTCACAGAGACATGGTATCACCTGACAAGGCATAATGTAACCTTACCTATGTCACAGAGACATGGTATGACCTGACAAGACATAGTGTAACCTTACCTATGTCACAGAGACATGGTATCACCTGACAAGGCATAATGTAACCTTACCTATGTCACAGAGACATGGTATGACCTGACAAGACATAGTGTAACCTTACCTATGTCACAGAGACATGGTATCACCTGACAAGACATAGTGTAACCTTACCTATGTCACAGAGACATGGTATCTCCTGACAAGATATAGTGTAACCTTAACTATGTCACAGAGACATGGTATCACCTGACAAGACATAGTGTAACCTTACCTATGTCACAGAGACATGGTATGACCTGACAAGACATAGTGTAACCTAAACTATGTCACAGAGACATGGTATCACCTGACAAGACATAGTGTAACCTTAACTATGTCACAGAGACATGGTATGACCTGACAAGACATAGTGTAACCTTAACTACGTTACAGAGACATGGTATCACCTGACACAACAGTGTTACCTTTACCTATGTCACAGAGACAAGGTATCACCTGACAAGGCATAATGTAACCTTACCTATGTCACAGAGACATGGTATCACCTGACAAGACATAGTGTAACCTTAACTATGTCACAGAGACAAGGTATCACATGACAAGACATAGTGTAACCTTAACTATGTCACAGAGACATGGTATGACCTGACAAGGCATAGTGTAACCTTAACTATGTCACAGAGACATGGTATCACCTGACAAGACATAATGTAACCTTACCTATGTCACAGACACATGGTATCACATGACACGACATAATGTAACCTTAACTATGTCACAGAGACATGGTATCACCTGACAAGACATAGTGTAACCTTAACTATGTCACAGAGACAAGGTATCACCTGACACAACATAGTGTTACCTTTACCTATGTCACAGAGACATGGTATCACCTGACAAGACATAGTGTAACCTTACCTATGTCACAGAGACAAGGTAGCACCTGACAAGACATAGTGTAACCTTACCTATGTCACAGAGACAAGGTATCACCTGACAAGACATAGTGTAACCTTACCTATGTCACAGAGACATGGTATCACCTGACAAGACATAATGTAACCTTACCGATGTCACAGAGACAAGGTATCACCTGACAAGACATAGTGTAACCTTACCTATGTCACAGAGACATGGTAACACCTGTCAAGACATAGTATAAACTTACCTATGTCACAGAGACATGGTATCACCTGACAAGGCAAAGTGTATCCTTAACTATGTCACAGAGACATGGTATGACCTGACAAGGCATAGTGTAACCTTACCTATGTCACAGAGACAAGGTATCACCTGACCCAACATAGTGTTACCTTTACCTATGTCACAGAGACAAGGTATCACCTGACAAGACATAGTGTAACCTTAACTATGTCACAGAGACATGGTATGACCTGACAAGAAATAGTGTAACCTTACCTATGTCACAGAGACAAGGTATCACCTGACAAGACATAGTGTAACCTTACCTATGTCACAGAGACAAGGTATCACCTGACAAGGCATAATGTAACCTTACCTATGTCACAGAAACATGGTATAACCTGACAAGACATAGTGTAACCTTAACTATGTCACAGAGACATGGTATGACCTGACAAGGCATAATGTAACCTTACCTATGTCACAGAGACAAGGTATCACCTGACAAGACATAGTATAACCTTACCTATGTCACAGAGACATGGTATCACCTGACAAGACATAGAGTAACCTTAACTATGTCACAGAGACATAGTATGACCTGACAAGACATAGTGTAACCTTACCTATGTCACAGAGACAAGGTATCACCTGACAAGACATAGTGTAACCTTACCTATGTCGCAGAGACATGGTATGACCTGACAAGACATAGTGTAACCTTACCTATGTCACAGAGACAAGGTATCACCTGACAAGACATAGTGTAACCTTACCTATGTCACAGAGACAAGGTATCACCTGACAAGGCATAATGTAACCTTACCTATGTCACAGAGACATGGTATCACCTGACAAGACATAGTGTAACCTTACCTATGTTACAGAGACAAGGTATCACCTGACAAGGCATAATGTAACCTTACCTATGTCATAGAGACATGGTATCACCTGACAAGACATAGTGTAACCTTAACTATGTCACAGAGACATGGTATGACCTGACAAGGCATAATGTAAATTTACCTATGTCACAGAGACATGGTATCACCTGACAAGACATAGTGTAACCTTAACTATGTCACAGAGACATGGTATCACCTGACAAGACATAGTGTAACCTTACCTATGTCACAGAGACAAGGTATCACCTGACAAGACATAGTGTAACCTTACCTATGTCACAGAGACAAGGTATCACCTGACAAGGCAAAATGTAACCTTACCTATGTCACAGAGACATGGTATCACCTGACAAGACATAGTGTAACCTTACCTATGTTACAGAGACAAGGTATCACCTGACAAGGCATAATGTAACCTTACCTATGTCATAGAGACATGGTATCACCTGACAAGACATAGTGTAACCTTAACTATGTCACAGAGACATGGTATGACCTGACAAGACATAATGTAAATTTACCTATGTCACAGAGACATGGTATCACCTGACAAGACATAGTGTAACCTTAACTATGTCACAGAGACATGGTATCACCTGACAAGACATAGTGTAACCTTACCTATGTCACAGAGACAAGGTATCACCTGACAATACATAGTGTAACCTTACCTATGTCACAGAGACAAGGTATCACCTGACAAGACATAGTGTAACCTTACCTATGTCACAGAGACATGGTATGACCTGACGACATAATGTAACCTTACCTATGTCACAGAGACATGGTATCACCTGACAAGACATAGTGTAACCTAAACTATGTCACAGAGACATGGTATCACCTGACAAGACATAGTGTAACCTTAACTATGTCACAGAGACATGGTATGACCTGACAAGACATAGTGTAACCTTAACTACGTTACAGAGACATGGTATCACCTGACACAACAGTGTTACCTTTACCTATGTCACAGAGACAAGGTATCACCTGACAAGGCATAATGTAACCTTACCTATGTCACAGAGACATGGTATCACCTGACAAGACATAGTGTAACCTTAACTATGTCACAGAGACAAGGTATCACATGACAAGACATAGTGTAACCTTAACTATGTCACAGAGACATGGTATGACCTGACAAGGCATAGTGTAACCTTAACTATGTCACAGAGACATGGTATCACCTGACAAGACATAATGTAACCTTACCTATGTCACAGACACATGGTATCACATGACACGACATAATGTAACCTTAACTATGTCACAGAGACATGGTATCACCTGACAAGACATAGTGTAACCTTAACTATGTCACAGAGACAAGGTATCACCTGACACAACATAGTGTTACCTTTACCTATGTCACAGAGACATGGTATCACCTGACAAGACATAGTGTAACCTTACCTATGTCACAGAGACAAGGTAGCACCTGACAAGACATAGTGTAACCTTACCTATGTCACAGGGACAAGGTATCACCTGACAAGACATAGTGTAACCTTACCTATGTCACAGAGACATGGTATCACCTGACAAGACATAATGTAACCTTACTGATGTCACAGAGACAAGGTATCACCTGACAAGACATAGTGTAACCTTACCTATGTCACAGAGACATGGTAACACCTGTCAAGACATAGTATAAACTTACCTATGTCACAGAGACATGGTATCACCTGACAAGGCAAAGTGTATCCTTAACTATGTCACAGAGACATGGTATGACCTGACAAGGCATAGTGTAACCTTACCTATGTCACAGAGACAAGGTATCACCTGACAAGGCATAATGTAACCTTACCTATGTCACAGAAACATGGTATAACCTGACAAGACATAGTGTAACCTTAACTATGTCACAGAGACATGGTATGACCTGACAAGGCATAATGTAACCTTACCTATGTCACAGAGACAAGGTATCACCTGACAAGACATAGTATAACCTTACCTATGTCACAGAGACATGGTATCACCTGAAAAGACATAGAGTAACCTTAACTATGTCACAGAGACATAGTATGACCTGACAAGACATAGTGTAACCTTACCTATGTCACAGAGACAAGGTATCACCTGACAAGACATAGTGTAACCTTACCTATGTCGCAGAGACATGGTATGACCTGACAAGACATAGTGTAACCTTACCTATGTCACAGAGACAAGGTATCACCTGACAAGACATAGTGTAACCTTACCTATGTCACAGAGACAAGGTATCACCTGACAAGGCATAATGTAACCTTACCTATGTCACAGAGACATGGTATCACCTGACAAGACATAGTGTAACCTTACCTATGTTACAGAGACAAGGTATCACCTGACAAGGCATAATGTAACCTTACCTATGTCATAGAGACATGGTATCACCTGACAAGACATAGTGTAACCTTACCTATGTCACAGAGTCATGGTATGACCTGACAAGACATAATGTAAATTTACCTATGTCACAGAGACATGGTATCACCTGACAAGACATAGTGTAACCTTAACTATGTCACAGAGACATGGTATCACCTGACAAGACATAGTGTAACCTTACCTATGTCACAGAGACAAGGTATCACCTGACAATACATAGTGTAAACCTTACCTATGTCACAGAGACAAGGTATCACCTGACAATACATAGTGTAACCTTACCTATGTCACAGAGACAAGGTATCACCTGACAAGACATAGTGTAACCTTACCTATGTCACAGAGACATGGTATCACCTGACGACATAATGTAACCTTACCTATGTCACAGAGACATGGTATCACCTGACAAGACATAATGTAACCTTACCTATGTCACAGAGACATGGTATCACCTGACAAGACATAATGTAAATTTACCTATGTCACAGAGTCATGGTATGACATGACAAGACATAATGTAAATTTACCTATGTCACAGAGACATGGTATCACCTGACAAGACATAGTGTAACCTTAACTATGTCACAGAGACATGGTATGACCTGACAAGGCATAATGTAACCTTACCTATGTCACAGAGACATGGTATCACCTGACAAGACATTGTGTAACCTTACCTATGTCACAGAGACATGGTATGACCTGACAAGGCATAATGTAACCTTACCTATATCACAGAGACATGGTATCACCTGACAAGACATAATGTAAATTTACCTATGTCACAGAGACAAGGTATCAACTGTGACAAAAACTGTTGTACTACAATGGTAACAACACTCTGTAATCCTTCTAGACATATCCCTGTCATTACTTTTCCCTTATCCCGTCTGCCCTCTTCTGTCTTCTGATTCTCTGTGTAATACTTCAGGAATAGTCTGAAAATAAACACGCAAGGGAAACTAATGTGCTTTCAATACATTTCAACCATGGCATCTTGTTGACATTTTATTTACTAAGACACTATGGAATAGTTAGTTTCCTGGACCAATGTGTGATTGTTTCCTGGACCAATGTATGACAGATTCTTGGACCAATGTGTGATGGTTTCCAAGACCAATATGCGATGGTTTCCTGGATCAATGTATGACAGTTCCTGGGACCAATGTGGGATGGCTTTTTGGACCAATGTATGATGGTTTCCAGGACTAATGTGCGATGGTTTCCTGGACCAATGTATGACAGTTTCCAAGAAAAATGTGGGATGCTTTCCTGGACCAATGTATGACAGTTTCCAGGACCAATGTATGATGGTTTCCAGGAAAAATGGAGGATGGTTTCTGACAGTTTCTGGGACCAATGTGATAAGGTTTCCTGGAGCACTGCATGCAGTTTCCAGGACTGATAAATTACAGTTTCAGGGACCTATGATGACAATATCCAGGACAAATGGATTACAGTATCCAGGACCAATGTATTTCAGTTTCCAGGACCAATATATTAGTTTCAGGGACCAATGTATGACGGTTTCCAGGACCAATATATTAAAGTTTCAGAGACAAATATATTAGTTTCAGGGACCAATGTATGATGGTTTCCAGGACCAATATATTAGTTTCAGGGACCAATGTATGACGGTTTTCAGGACCAATATATTAGTTTCAGGGACTAATGTATGGCTACAATGTTCTTATCACTTAATTTACTTCTCTTTGTTCAAACTGATTTTTTTCACATCAAATTATGGATAAGACTAAGTAGTGTTGACACAGAAAAAGTTTCCCCCTGCATTCCCCATCGGTAGTGAAAACAACAGGCCTCTACAATAACTTTTTTAAACTTGTCCCTTCGAACAAGTAACTTTCAAAATTTACTTGTCCGAATGAAAACATCACTTGTGCGAAAATTTTGACCCAGAACATCCAAAATTTGTATGTTTCAATGATTTGGTTAAAACAATACATATTATGCTTAGCTAACGTTACGATAGAGTGAAACAGAATTTCGTCAGATCCATGTGTGTGTTGATGTTTCGATGTTAAATTAGTTTTACAACTATTATCGGCAAGCTCAGTTCCTTCAAGCATTTTCTTCATCACGAATAAGTTGTATACTGGTCCCATCGCAGCTTGTAGTTAGGGCTATGCATACGTAGTTTCGAACCAGTGCTAAGTAATTTGCATAAATTTGTTGACATGTTATCGGCAATGAAAAAAAATGTAATGGATAATAAATTCAGAAAAATTATTGACCAAACTCGCATTTTCGAGAAAAGATATTTCAATTCTTTATGATACTTCATTATAGGCTTATTTTTTTACTTGACTACTGAGTTTTACTTGTCTGACAGACATTTCCACTTGTCCCGGGCAATCGGACAAACGTTATTGTCGAGCCCTGAACAAGTGTGGACACAGAAAAAGTCTGGCCTGCATCCCATATCAATAATGAAAACAAGAGTGGACAGAAAATATGTCTCATCTGCATTCCACATCAGTAGTGAAAAAAAATTACTTTAGAGCTACATGTAAATAGTATTATATTGTCATCATATAAAATATATAATGCATGGTTACAGATAAACTTACCTAATTAAAAAAATTTAATATAAAATTAAGGTCAAGGTAAGGGGACACAGGCCAGACTGTAATGTATCTTTCATCAGCAACCTATACACCAAATATTAATATTGTCATCCTACCATGCATAGTTACTGAGGAACTCGCTTAATATGGTAACTTTAATGTAGTCTGTCCATTATACACAACGATTTAACATTTCAAAGAGACAATTCATACCCTAGTACATATACTGCATGTTCATACAAATACAATTAAGTAATACAGCTAGTAGTCTAGATTATACATTCACATACATTATACATTCACGCGCGCCAACATTTACATACCTACTCACACAAACCCATTAAGCATGTATTTCTGATGTTTCAGAAATACGCTGGATAGATATATTATATGGTTGTCACAATACTTAGACGTTTGTATATAATTTACTTACTGTAACTGTATGACAAGTAACTTTGTCATCCTATATAATATATTCAAAAATGCTGAATTCGATTACTGTCAGATCAATACGTATTGGTTAAGAAAATACCATCGGCACACGCTAGTACACATGTACTATGACTATGTTTACGATTCACCTCGGTTAATGAAGCTATATTTTTATATAGCAAATTTGGTGGACTGGTCTAAATCCCTGTATATAATGCAGAAGAATGGGTGACATTGTGTCAAAACATTGTGTTTGAATCTGGCTGAGGGTTAGCACAAAATTTGACAGTATTAAAATCTAATTCTTACAGTGTTGGGCTTATAATTTGTAGAGGTATATATAAATATTTGATATTAACCCTGTAATTCTGATGTTTCAGAAATCCGCTGGATAGATATATTATATGGCTATCAAAATACTTAGATGTTTATATATATTTATATGTTAGACTCGGATCGAAGTACGTCCTCAAATCGAAGTGGCTTTCTCAGATCTATGGCAGATGACGTCACAGACGATAAGTAACTTCTATGATAAATGACATCATCAAACGTTGATGAACTCTCAATATAAACAACTAATAATATTTCAAAAATCATTTGCAATAAAACCTTGAAAAGTTGTATAGGAAAAATCCTTTATCACATTAACAATAAATAATTCGCATGTTGCCTTTTTCTTTTAATTTTGTTTTCGCACAAAAACCAAAAGGTAAAAAACAAAGAAATTTTGTATACTCTTAAGTCACAAAAATGATTCCGTCGTTCATATTGAGAAAAACGTTTATGCATAGACAGTAAGTTAAACAAGTTAAACAAGTTAAACAAATAAATTATCCATGAAAATGAAGAAAACCGATTCAGAAAATTGACTTCTAGTTCGGTTGTATAATAACATCTATGTCAGATATTGCAAATTATGCAGTACATCACATCCCATTAATTATAAAAATCATATTTCTTTAAAATTATTAGATAGGAGGAAATTGCTTGTTTAGGATACTGGGCTGGTTGTAATATATGCATTTACTTGTTTCATTTCAAGGCAGTAATATCATTTGTCCAGACTGATTGCAGTTTAATAGATCATTGAATTTTTGCTTAGCTTTCCACCTAAAACATTTCTGAGTTAGTTTTTTAAACATTAACTCTATGACTGTTTGATTTTTTAAGACCCTGTCTGTCACGTAATAAGATTGTGCAAAACATTAGCACCAGATTCTACAATAATCGTTAGGTTCATTTCGATACTCATTTCACAAGTTGGATTACACTTGTAATAAAACTTCCTTGTTGTTTTAATTTTATGTCAAATTTATGCATCTAGACAACATTCTGTTGTGTCCAACAAATTTCATGGTTACGTGTAGTTATGCTCGGTATATCCAATTTATTATATAAGATAGAGATGAAATATCGAATTTTCCGAGTGACAGAAATCACGGTAAATCACATGTGAAAATTATCGTTTATTTTCACTCTCGGGTTTTTTCCGGCCAAAGTTGCAGTTGGTTTTGTACTATACAGATATTCATCTGCCGTTCATAAAATTTAGGATTAAGCATTAAAATTTTACGAAAACAATTTTGATCTATATAATAAATAGGATAATCAATTGGGCATCGTGAATATCCAAAATATGATCACTCGTGCCGCATAAAGCATCAGATTAAACTCGTGCGCGGAACAAGTTCCGCGCACTCGTTTAATCTGATGCATTATTCGGCACTCGTGATCATATTTCGGATATTCACTCCGCCCAATTAATTATCCTATAATTAATTTTTTTCCTCTGTTAGATTTTGAGCAAACCAAAATGTGCCATGAATTGGAATTGTTTATGATGTACGTGCCATAGATTTGCGTACCTTCAAAGTCGGCCATGTATTTTCTAATTGTATGACGTCATCTGCCATAGATCTGAGAAAATGTCATCAATTTGAGGACATACTTTGATCCGAGTCTAACATATATACATATATATATACATTCACACACATTATTCAGTCTGGCACACACACATACACACACAAACATATAAATGACTAAATATAGAAGAGAAATCCATAAAGTATGAAGTAAAACTCTCTACCTCCAAGCTAACAGACATATTTACTCCCTACCTTCAAGATAACAGACATATTTACTCCCTACCTCCAAGTTAACAGACATATTTACTCCCTACCTCCAAGCTAACAGACATATTTACTCCCTACCTCCAAGATAACAGACATATTTACTTCCTACCTCCAAGCTAACAGACATATTTACTCCCTATCTCCAAGCTAACAGACATATTTACTCCCCACCTCCAAGCTAACAGACATATTTACTCCCTACCTCCAAGATAACAGACATATTTACTCCCTACCTCCAAGCTAACAGACATATTTACTCCCTACCTCCAAGCTAACAGACATATTTACTCCCTACCTCCAAGATAACAGACATATTTACTTCCTACCTCTAAGCTGACAGACATATTTACTCCTTACCTTCCAAGCTGACAGACATATTTACTTCCTACTTCCAAGATAACAGACATATTTACTCCCTACCTCCAAGATAACAGACATATTTACTCCCTACCTCCAAGATAACAGACATATTTACTCCCTACCTCCAAGATAACAGACATATTTACTCCCTACCTCCAAGCTGACAGACATATTTACTCCCCACCTCCAAGATAACAGACATATTTACTCCCTACCTCCAAGCTGACAGACATATTTACTTCCTACCTCCAAGATAACAGACATATTTACTCCCTACCTTCCAAGCTGACAGACATATTTACTCCCTACCTCCAAGATAACAGACATATTTACTCCCTACCTCCAAGATAACAGACATATTTACTCCCTACCTCCAAGCTGACAGACATATTTACTCCCTACCTCCAAGATGACAGACATATTTACTCCCTACCTCCAAGCTGACAGACATATTTACTCCCCACCTCCAAGCTAACAGACATATTTACTCCCTACCTCCAAGATAACAGACATATTTACTCCCTACCTCCAAGCTAACAGACATATTTACTCCCTATCATCAAGATAACAGACATATTTACTCCCTATCATCAAGATAACAGACATATTTACTACCTATCATCAAGATAACAGACATATTTACTCCCTACCTCCAAGCTAACAGACATATTTATATTTACTCCCTATCATCAAGATAACAGACATATTTACTCCCTATCATCAAGCTAACAGACATATTTACTCCCCACCTCCAAGCTAACAGACATATTTACTCCCTATCATCAAGATAACAGACATATTTACTCCCCACCTCCAAGCTAACAGACATATTTACTCCCCACCTCCAAGCTAACAGACATATTTACTCCCTACCTCCATGCTGACAGACATTTACTCCCTACCTCCATGCTGACAGACATTTACTCCCTACCTCCATGCTGACAGACATTTACTCCCTACCTCCAAGCTAACAGACATATTTACTCCCCACCTCCAAGCTAACAGACATATTTACTCCCCACCTCCAAGATAACAGACATATTTACTCCCCACCTCCAAGCTAACAGACATATTTACTCCCCACCTCCAAGCTAACAGACATATTTACTCCCTACCTCCATGCTGACAGACATTTACTCCCTACCTCCAAGCTGACAGACATTTACTCCCTACCTCCAAGCTGACAGACATTTACTCCCTACCTCCAAGCTAACAGACATATTAACTCCCTACCTCCAAGCTAACAGACATATTTACTACCCACCTCCAAGATAACAGACATATTTACTCCCCACCTCCAAGCTAATAGACATATTTACTCCCCACCTCCAAGCTAACAGACATATTTACTCCCTACCTCCATGCTGACAGACATTTACTCCCTACCTCCATGCTGACAGACATTTACTCCCTACCTTCCAAGCTGACAGACATATTTCATAAGTTTAGTTTTATCCTTTCCCTCTGGCCCATCACAGCTGCCCTTCTCCTGTATCTGATGAACTTTTTGATGTGCAATATTTAATACATAGGTATAAAATCCTAAATCCTCTCTCAGACATGACAGGGTCTCTCTGTTACTGGGTGCAGAATCCCTGAAACAGTCCAAAGCAACATGAAATAGGTATGACCAAATAAAGTCTGTGATTAATTTTACAAATTATTCATCAAGTTTGTGTATGGCAAAAACATGCTTTTAAATGTTCGAAAATGCAAGTAATTTAAGAAATTAATTTCAGTTAAATTGTACTTCAACTAGATATCAGTGAGATGGTATCCATCTCTGTGGGCCCGCCGACCTTGAGGTCAAGGTCAAAAGTCATCAACCATGATATGCAACACCACCTTGATGTTATCTACCCACATACCAAATATCAAAAGCCTACCTGTTATAGCTTGGACACGATTAGTTTGGACAGAAGGATGGACTGACTGACTGATCACTATAGGGCATCCGCCACAAAGTGCTGGAGCTTTAATAAATTTTAATAATTTTAACAGAGCATTTATAAAATGTCTGGAATAAATTAAACTGTACTTATGTAATCAATGTCTCCAGTAAGCTAGAAACACATCTGACAGACATTCAACTTACACAATCAATGTCTCCAGTAAGACAGAAACAGATCTGACTGACATTTAACTTACGTAATCAATGTCTCCAGTAAGCTAGAAACACATCTGACTGACATTCAACTTACGCAATCAATGTCTCCAGAAAGCTAGAAACAGATTTGATTGACATTAAACTATGTGGTACTTTATTGGTAGTCTTTCCTTTCTTTCCTGCATTTTGATTGGCTTTCTCCTTCAGAACATCACTTAGTTTTGTGTAATTTCCAAACAACTGTAGGATTTCATCACAGCTAGTCCGACTGTAATGTGATTACATTTGTTTTATAACAACACACTACTCAACTGATACCAAATAATAAAAGGAATAAAATTACCTCCCATAAGATCACAGGAATAAATTTACCTCCCATAAGAACACTGGAATAAATTTACCTCCCATAAGAACACTGGAATAAATTTACCTCCCATAAGAACACTGGAATAAAATTACCTCCCATAAGATCACAGGAATAAATTTACCTCCCATAAGAACACAGGAATAAATTTACCTCCTATAAGAACACTGGAATAAATTTACCTCCCATAAGAACACTGGAATAAAATTACCTCCCATAAGATCAAAGGAATAAATTTACCTCCCATAAGAACACAGGAATAAATTTACATCCTATAAGAAAATGGGAATAAATTTATTCTGATAAGAAAACTGCTAAATTAATTAACCTCCCATAGGAAAACTGAAAAATATATTTGAATAAATTTACCTCTAATAAACTGAAAAATGAATTTAATTTCTTATAAGAAAACAAGAATAAATTCACATCTTAGGAATAGATTTACTTCTTATAAGAAACGTGTGGAAAAAGTAATATAAAATTCTAATTAGAAAGATTAAGTTTACTTCTCATAACAGAGCTGAATACAATTCATTTTCTCAATGTAATATTCTAAACTATCTCTATATGTACAATTTAACACAGAATATTTAACTTGTAAAACTTGCTTGCATCAGTTACAACTATGATATCAACACGACAATGTAAAAAAAGGGCATCTAATGGGACATTAAATGATGCTCGTGATATTGCATTGTTTTTAATGTCCATGAACACATTTTACTGATTTACAAATCAACCTATAGGAACAGCTGAGCATAACAGTCAATCTAAGAAGTCAATTTTGACCTTGACCTTGGACCTATAAAATAATTTCAAATTGGTCCAAATCAAAAAGTACAAATGGGATTGTGCTGTAATCTTTTGAAAAAAGACACATTTTTGACAATTTTTTTCTTTGTCCTTACTCAAAAAACAACAAAAGGGATTGTAGTGAAAATTGAACTTTACCATATTTTTATAGTACTTAACAGCTGTGCAATGTTTTAACAGATCTAATGACATGTTTTCTAGTTATCATTTGGCAACTGTCAACTGTTGCCAAAAAAAAATTGATAAAAATTAATATTATTTACGACAAGAAAATAAGAAGAATCATTTGTGTCTTGAATGATGTTATATGCCACTTTCAGCAATTTGCCACTTTTATAATGGCGTCCTGTTAAGCTGTAGTACCTGGTGACCTCCTGTATAAACAAAGACAGTTGGCACTAATGACTCTTAGATTCATAAAACTTTTTGAAGTACAGTGACTTCCGGTCTAATGATATTACTTTAAGCCACTTTGTGTAGATACAGTGAAACAGGAAAACCATTTTCCATTAGAATTATTACCTGGCCTGCCCAGTTCTAAATGTGTATTCTATTAAAACTTCATAAGTTCCCATAACCAATATAGCAAAGATGTTATTCCGTACACCAACGCTGGTATTTAATGAAAAGTCAGCTGACTTGTCCTACAAATAAACAAATTTAAAAGCTTAATTACATTTATAAAAATACACAAAATCATAAATGTGCATTTTGTTTAGATTTCCTCTTTTCATACCTAACAGTGAAATCAACTGCCACAATGATATACATTGATTTCTCCATTTCTGATTTAATCATATATCTAAAAAGAGAATACTAAGTACAAGCACCCCATGCAGTGCAGTAAAGTCACAGCTCCTTGGAGTGTAGTAAAGTCACAGCTCCCTGGCTGCAGTAAAGTCACAGCACTGCCTGGAGTGCAGTAAAGTCACAGCCCCCGGAGTGCAGTAAAGTCACAGCACTGCCTGGAGTGTAGTAAAGTCACAGCACGCCCTGGAGGTCAGTAAAGTCGCAGCCCCCGGAGTGCAGTAAAGTCACAGCACACCCTGGAGTGCAGTAAAGTCACAGCCCCCGGAGTGCAGTAAAGTCACAGCACTGCCTGGAGTGTAGTAAAGTCACAGCACCCCCTGGAGTGCAGTAAAGTCACAGCACTGCCTGGAGTGCAGTAAAGTCACAGCACCCCCTGGAGTGCAGTAAAGTCACAGCACCCCCTGGAGTGCAGTAAAGTCACAGCACCCCTTGGAGTGCAGTAAAGTCACAGCACTGCCTGGACTGCAGTAAAGACACAGCCCCTGGAGTGTAGTAAAGTCACAGCACTGCCTGGAGTGCAGTAAAGTCACAGCCCCCGGAGTGCAGTAAAGTCACAGCACTGCCTGGAGTGTAGTAAAGTCACAGCACCCCCTAGAGTGCAGTAAAGTCGCAGCCCCCGGAGTGCAGTAAAGTCACAGCACACCCTGGAGTGCAGTAAAGTCACAGCACTGCCTGGAGTGTAGTAAAGTCACAGCACCCCCTGGAGTGCAGTAAAGTCACAGCACTGCCTGGAGTGTAGTAAAGTCACAGCACTGCCTGGAGTGTAGTAAAGTCACAGCACCCCCCGGAGTGCAGTAAAGTCACAGCACTGCCTGGAGTGTAGTAAAGTCACAGCACCCCCTGGAGTGCAGTAAAGTCACAGCACTGCCTGGATTGCAGTAAAGTCACAGCACCCCCTGGAGTGCAGTAAAGTCACAGCACCCCCTGGAGTGCAGTAAAATCACAGCACCCTTGGAGTGCAGTAAAGTCACAGCACCCCCTAGAGTGCAGTAAAGTCGCAGCCCCCGGAGTGCAGTAAAGTCACAGCACACCCTGGAGTGCAGTAAAGTCACAGCACTGCCTGGAGTGTAGTAAAGTCACAGCACCCCCCGGAGTGCAGTAAAGTCACAGCACTGCCTGGAGTGTAGTAAAGTCACAGCACCCCCTGGAGTGCAGTAAAGTCACAGCACTGCCTGGATTGCAGTAAAGTCACAGCACCCCCTGGAGTGCAGTAAAGTCACAGCACCCCCTGGAGTGCAGTAAAATCACAGCACCCTTGGAGTGCAGTAAAGTCACAGCACTGCCTGGAGTGCAGTAAAGACACAGCCCCTGGAGTGCAGTCAAGTCACAGCACTGCCTGGAGTGCAGTAAAGTCACAGCACTCCTGAAGTGCAGTAAAGTCACAGCACTGCCTGGAGTGCAGTAAAGTCACAGCACCCCCTGGAGTGCAGTTTTTTGCTTGCTTTTTTTATTATTCCATATTTTACCATTGTATCACCAAAACCAAATAGAAAAAAAACCACACAATAACAGTCCATATTTCATACCATACCTCTGTAATTTCAAACAAATCACCCTTGACTTTTGCTACAGGAATTTTACATTGTAAGTCAGCCATGCTTGTTCCTAAAGGGATTCAATGATAATCCAAAAAGACTTTTCCTCCATCAAAAGCAAACTTCAGAGGGGTTTCAAACAGACAAAATATACTGCTCCTATAAAACACTTCCATTCTAAACAAGGTCAAAGTTTAATAGGGAAAATCACCATATCAAAAAAACCAAAAAATGCTTAATTTAAAAAATTACTGGGAAAAATAATTGCTGACTTCAATTTAAAAGCAGCATAAGTGCCTAACATTGTAAGCTGTTTTCATTTGTCATGCAGAATAACATCAATTCAGACACCGACTTTTAGTATAATGATGAGTTTAAAGTATTCACCAATTCGAAATCTTCCATTTCTGATTTTATCATACGAGTAACAAGAGATTCCATCATATCTTCTAGTTCTGTGTGACAACGAGTAACTTCCTCTTCTTCCTCCACGCCATTTGTCTGACGTCGTATGTCCATTATCTTTGTCAGACATAGCTGTATACAACAGACAAGATGTGCCTGAAATAAAAATCATTATCTACAAAGAAACATTTCCATGCATTCTCTGACCAAATCAATTTTCTTGTAAATTCTAAAGATTTTTCAAATTTAGTCTGTGATTTTCTCTCAGGATGTCATCCAAGAATTGTTTTCTTTAAATTGATGGCCAACATTTTGTATGTGTGATATTTACCAGAGGTTCTGCCAAGTAAACCTGGTCTCCTTGAGCTGATATACAGAGATCCAGTTTGTATGTGTGATATTTACCAGAGGTTCTGCCAAGTAAACCTGGTCCCCTTGAGCTGATATACAGGGATCCAGTTTGAATGGTGGGGTCACATCTTCTGATGGCTCATAATATTTTTTAAACTATAATTAAAAATTAAAAAAATAACAAATTATTATAAAATAAATGTTCAGAATATTTTTCAGAAGAGTTTTATATCTAACATTTTCTTGACTTATTTATGTATAGGACTGGGAAAAAGGCAGTTAACACTTCAAAAAGTCATATATGGCAGGGTTTTAGCTAGGATTTTTGAACCATTAGTCACTTTTGCGTGCGACAATTTTTAAGACCTTAAATGTGTGTATATTTATTTATATGTATAAATGCATACAAGATCCTTAATTAATGAATACAATAAACATCAATAAGTATTTAATATTTTCTAGCACCATTTTATAATGTATTTTATATATTCAATGTAATATTGCCATAGAACATATATTTGAGCAGATTTAAATGAACAACTTTAAAAAAGTGATTGCCAAAATATTAATTTTTGTTTATGTTTTAATTTTTCAAGTCATTTAAATTCTAGAAGCATTGTATTTTTCAATCTCCGGCACCGAATTCATATCCGCTCCGAAAACCGTCGTTATTATCTTCTGCTTTGAACTGGTTTCCGATATTTTAACCTACGCTATATATACAAAGTAAAAGCACGCTGGAACCAGCGTAAACAAATGGCGCGTACAAGATAAACATGACGCTATAACACAAATATGACGATTTCTGACGATAATAGCAATAAAATTAAAAGGAAATTTAAGACGACTTTCTCAAAATGACAGAGCAATGATGAACAAGGCGATGTGGGACCACAAAAAGATCGCCCGAATTGCTCCAACGGCCATGCTTGATCGCGTGTGACGATGTGTACACAGTAATTAAGTGATTAATTATCAAATAATATCTAGTGGCATGTCTATTACATAATTACTTTGATTGCTTTTGGTCATAAACTTGTACCTTGGGTAGGATATTTGGATTTATCTGTGCCGAGAATGGCGATTTTGACGATGAAAATTTTGAAATTTTAAGTGGCGAATTACGTTCAAAATATTTTCGTCATTTCTGAAAAGGATTCGCCAATTGCGAAAGTGGCGAGCGCTAGCTAAATCACTGTATGGGATTGAGCAAAAGGAAAATAACACCTCAATAGTCGGGGGCCTGGGTGGTCAAGTGGTTAAGGTAGTTCCTCTACTATTGATCACATGGTCTGTCAACATTGAGACTGCTTGTTCATGGAAGAGTGTGCTCATCTCCAATCTTAATTGATAAGGATTGCCAATTTGCCTGCCAAAGGTTAGTAGTTTGCTCTGGGTACTCAGGATTTCTCCACCAATAAAACTGGATGCTGTGATATAGCTGAAAAACTTCTGAAAGTGGCGTTAAAAACATTAAATAAAAACAATAGTCACGTATAGGACTAGGCAAAAAATACTTCAAAAAGGTACATTCACTAAAATGGTTTCTTGACTAGTTGATACAAATAATATACAAAAAGGGTTATTGGCTTATACTGAGGTAGGGAAAAATGATGTAATAAAAAATTATTACTTATGTTATTACTTATCTAAAATAATAGAACACTTATTGTTTCAATGATTTTGTTTGTTTGTTTGTACATGTATAGTGTTTAATGCCACTTTCAGCAATATTTCAGCTCTATTTTGGTTTCCAGTTTTAATTGGGGGAAGAAGCTGGAGTACCTGTGGAAAGCCGTGACCATTGGATAAATACTGGCACCATTTTAATGGAAAGTTAGGACAATCAAGAAATCAGTGAATGTAAATTGCATTTAACAAATTAGCCTTTATATTCTTGTCTATGTATCACCATGTAGATTTTTATTAAAAAAACAGAAGAAGCTAAGCAATGGAAGATCAATCTCATAAGCTACTAAACTAGGAAAGGGTGAAATTACCTGCATTTTCAGCAAATCAAGGACTGGTCCTTGAAGCTGTGTGTTTCTACACAATGCATCATATAAACCCTGAAAAAAAACAAAAGTGGAGTGCATTACAACACCACAACAAATCCCAACTGAACCATTTGACTCTAAGGAGGGATTACTGATACTGGTTATTACACCTGACTACTGTGGGATTGCTGATACTGGTTATCACCCCTGACTCTAAGGAGGGATTACTGATACTGGTTATCACCCCTGACTCTAAGGAGGGATTACTGATACTGGTTATCACCCCTGACTCTAAGGAGGGATTACTGATACTGGTTATCACCCCTGACTCTAAGGAGGGATTACTGATACTGGTTATCACCTCTGACTATAAGGAGGGATTACTGAGTGGTTATCACCCCTGACTCTAAGGAGGGATTACTGACTGGTTATTACCCCTGACTCTAAGGAGGGATTACTGACTGGTTATCACCCCTGACTCTAAGGTGGGATTACTGACTGGTTATCACCCCTGACTATAAGGAGGGATTACTGATACTGGTTATTACCCCTGACTATAAGGAGGGATTACTGACTGGTTACCACACCTGACTATAAGGAGGGATTACTGACTGGTTATCACCCCTGACTATAAGGAGGGATTACTGACTGGTTATAACCCCTGAATCTAAGGAGGGATTACTGACTGGTTATCACCCCTGACTATAAGGAGGGATTACTGACTGGTTATTACCCCTGACTATAACGAGGGATTACTGACTGGTTATTACACCTGACTATAAGGAGGGATTACTGACTGGTTATTACACCTGACTATAAGGAGGGATTACTGACTGGTTATTACCCCTGACTCTAAGGAGGGATTACTGACTGGTTATCACACCTGACTATAAGGAGGGATTACTGACTGGTTATTACACCTGACTATAAGGAGGGATTACTGACTGGTTATCACACCTGACTATAAGGAGGGATTACTGACTGGTTATCACCCCTGACTATAAGGAGGGATTACTGACTGGTTATCACCCCTGACTCTAAGGAGGGATTACTGACTGGTTATCACACCTGACTATAAGGAGGGATTACTGACTGGTTATCACACCTGACTCTAAGGAGGGATTACTGATACTGGTTATTACCCCTGACTATAAGGAGGGATTACTGACTGGTTATCACACCTGACTCTAAGGAGGGATTACTGACTGGTTATCACCCCTGACTATAAGGAGGGATTACTGACTGGTTATCACCCCTGACTATAAGGAGGGATTACTGACTGGTTATTACCCCTGACTATAAGGAGGGATTACTGACTGGTTATCACCCCTGACTATAAGGAGGGATTACTGACTGGTTATTACCCCTGACTCTAAGGAGGGATTACTGACTGGTTATCACCCCTGACTATAAGGAGGGATTACTGACTGGTTATCACCCCTGACTATAAGGAGGGATTACTGACTGGTTATTACCCCTGACTATAAGGAGGGATTACTGACTGGTTATCACCCCTGACTATAAGGAGGGATTACTGACTGGTTATCACCCCTGACTCTAAGGAGGGATTACTGACTGGTTATCACACCTGACTCTAAGGAGGGATTACTGACTGGTTATTACCCCTGACTCTAAGGAGGGATTACTGATACTGGTTATTACACCTGACTATAAGGAGGGATTACTGACTGGTTATCACCCCTGACTATAAGGAGGGATTACTGATACTGGTTATTACCCCTGACTATAAGGAGGGATTACTGATACTGGTTATCACCCCTGACTCTAAGGAGGGATTACTGACTGGTTATCACACCTGACTCTAAGGAGGGATTACTGACTGGTTATCACCCCTGACTATAAGGAGGGATTACTGACTGGTTATCACCCCTGACTATAAGGAGGGATTACTGACTGGTTATCACCCCTGACTATAAGGAGGGATTACTGACTGGTTATCACCACTGACTATAAGGAGGGATTACTGACTGGTTATTACCCCTGACTACTGTGGGATTACTGACTGGTTATCACCCCTGACTATAAGGAGGGATTACTGACTGGTTATTACCCCTGACTATAAGGAGGGATTACTGACTGGTTATCACCCCTGACTATAAGGAGGGATTACTGACTGGTTATCACCCCTGACTATAAGGAGGGATTACTGACTGGTTATTACCCCTGACTATAAGGAGGGATTACTGACTGGTTATTACCCCTGACTATAAGGAGGGATTACTGACTGGTTATTACCCCTGACTATAAGGAGGGATTACTGACTGGTTATCACCCCTGACTATAAGGAGGGATTACTGACTGGTTATCACCCCTGACTATAAGGAGGGATTACTGACTGGTTATCACCCCTGACTATAAGGAGGGATTACTGACTGGTTATCACCCCTGACTATAAGGAGGGATTACTGACTGGTTATTACCCCTGACTCTAAGGAGGGATTACTGACTGGTTATCACACCTGACTCTAAGGAGGGATTACTGACTGGTTATCACCCCTGACTAAGGAGGGATTACTGACTGGTTATCACCCCTGACTCTAAGGAGGGATTACTGACTGGTTATTACCCCTGACTCTAAGGAGGGATTACTGACTGGTTATCACCCCTGACTATAAGGAGGGATTACTGACTGGTTATCACACCTGACTCTAAGGAGGGATTACTGACTGGTTATCACCCCTGACTATAAGGAGGGATTACTGACTGGTTATCACACCTGACTATAAGGAGGGATTACTGACTGGTTATCACCCCTGACTATAAGGAGGGATTACTGACTGGTTATCACCCCTGACTATAAGGAGGGATTACTGACTGGTTATCACCCCTGACTATAAGGAGGGATTACTGACTGGTTATCACACCTGACTATAAGGAGGGATTACTGATACTGGTTATCACCCCTGACTATAAGGAGGGATTACTGACTGGTTATCACACCTGACTATAAGGAGGGATTACTGACTGGTTATCACCCCTGACTATAAGGAGGGATTACTGACTGGTTATTACCCCTGACTATAAGGAGGGATTACTGACTGGTTATTACCCCTGACTCTAAGGAGGGATTACTGACTGGTTATCACCCCTGACTCTAAGGAGGGATTACTGACTGGTTATCACACCTGACTATAAGGAGGGATTACTGACTGGTTATTACCCCTGACTATAAGGAGGGATTACTGATACTGGTTATCACCCCTGACTATAAGGAGGGATTACGGACTGGTTATCACCCCTGACTATAAGGAGGGATTACTGACTGGTTACCACACCTGACTCTAAGGAGGGATTACTGACTGGTTATCACCCCTGACTCTAAGGAGGGATTACTGACTGGTTATCACACCTGACTCTAAGGAGGGATTACTGACTGGTTATCACCCCTGACTCTAAGGAGGGATTACTGACTGGTTATCACCCCTGACTATAAGGAGGGATTACTGACTGGTTATTACCCCTGACTATAAGGAGGGATTACTGACTGGTTATCACCCCTGACTCTAAGGAGGGATTACTGACTGGTTATCACACCTGACTCTAAGGAGGGATTACTGACTGTTATCACCCCTGACTATAAGGAGGGATTACTGACTGGTTATTACCCCTGACTATAAGGAGGGATTGCTGATACTGGTTATCACCCCTGACTCTAAGGAGGGATTACTGACTGGTTATCACCCCTGACTCTAAGGAGGGATTACTGACTGGTTATCACCCCTGACTATAAGGAGGGATTACTGATACTGGTTATCACCCCTGACTCTAAGGAGGGATTACTGACTGGTTATCACCCCTGACTATAAGGAGGGATTACTGACTGGTTATTACCCCTGACTATAAGGAGGGATTACTGACTGGTTATTACCCCTGACTCTAAGGAGGGATTACTGACTGGTTATTACCCCTGACTCTAAGGAGGGATTACTGACTGGTTATCACCCCTGACTCTAAGGAGGGATTACTGACTGGTTATTACCCCTGACTATAAGGAGGGATTACTGACTGGTTATTACCCCTGACTCTAAGGAGGGATTACTGACTGGTTATTACCCCTGACTCTAAGGAGGGATTACTGACTGGTTATTACCCCTGACTCTAAGGAGGGATTACTGACTGGTTATTACCCCTGACTCTAAGGAGGGATTACTGACTGGTTATCACCCCTGACTATAAGGAGGGATTACTGACTGGTTATTACCCCTGACTCTAAGGAGGGATTACTGACTGGTTATCACCCCTGACTCTAAGGAGGGATTACTGACTGGTTATTACCCCTGACTCTATGGTGGGATTACTGACTGGTTATTACCCCTGACTATAAGGAGGGATTACTGATACTGGTTATTACACCTGACTATAAGGAGGGATTACTGACTGGTTATCACCCCTGACTATAAGGAGGGATTACTGATACTGGTTATTACACCTGACTATAAGGAGGGATTACTGATTGGTTATTACCCCTGACTATAAGGAGGGATTACTGACTGGTTATTACCCCTGACTATAAGGAGGGATTACTGACTGGTTATTACCCCTGACTATAAGGAGGGATTACTGACTGGTTATTACCCCTGACTATAAGGAGGGATTACTGACTGGTTATCACACCTGACTATAAGGAGGGATTACTGACTGGTTATCACCCCTGACTATAAGGAGGGATTACTGACTGGTTATTACCCCTGACTATAAGGAGGGATTACTGACTGGTTATTACCCCTGACTATAAGGAGGGATTACTGACTGGTTATCACCCCTGACTATAAGGAGGGATTACTGACTGGTTATCACACCTGACTATAAGGAGGGATTACTGACTGGTTATCACCCCTGACTCTAAGGAGGGATTACTGATACTGGTTATCACCCCTGACTATAAGGAGGGATTACTGATACTGGTTATCACCCCTGACTCTAAGGAGGGATTACTGATACTGGTTATCACCCCTGACTCTAAGGAGGGATTACTGATACTGGTTATCACCCCTGACTCTAAGGAGGGATTACTGACTGGTTATTACACCTGACTACTGTGGGATTACTGATACTGGTTATCACCCCTGACTCTAAGGAGGGATTACTGATACTGGTTATTACCCCTGACTCTAAGGAGGGATTACTGACTGGTTATCACCCCTGACTATAAGGAGGGATTACTGACTGGTTATTACCCCTGACTATAAGGAGGGATTACTGACTGGTTATTACCCCTGACTATAAGGAGGGATTACTGACTGGTTATCACCCCTGACTATAAGGAGGGATTACTGACTGGTTATTACCCCTGACTATAAGGAGGGATTACTGACTGGTTATCACCCCTGACTATAAGGAGGGATTACTGACTGGTTATCACCCCTGACTCTAAGGAGGGATTACTGACTGGTTATCACCCCTGAATATAAGGAGGGATTACTGACTGGTTATTACCCCTGACTATAAGGAGGGATTACTGATACTGGTTATCACCCCTGACTATAAGGAGGGATTACTGACTGGTTATCACACCTGACTATAAGGAGGGATTACTGACTGGTTATCACACCTGACTATAAGGAGGGATTACTGATACTGGTTATCACCCCTGACTATAAGGAGGAATTACTGACTGGTTATCACCCCTGACTATAAGGAGGGATTACTGACTGGTTATCACACCTGACTATAAGGAGGGATTACTGACTGGTTATTACCCCTGACTATAAGGAGGGATTACTGACTGGTTATCACCCCTGACTATAAGGAGGGATTACTGACTGGTTATCACCCCTGAATATAAGGAGGGATTACTGACTGGTTATCACACCTGACTAAGGAGGGATTACTGACTGGTTATCACACCTGACTCTAAGGAGGGATTACTGACTGGTTATTACCCCTGACTATAAGGAGGGATTACTGACTGGTTATCACCCCTGACTCTAAGGAGGGATTACTGACTGGTTATTACCCCTGACTATAAGGAGGGATTACTGACTGGTTATCACATCTGACTATAAGGAGGGATTACTGACTGGTTATCACACCTGACTATAAGGAGGGATTACTGACTGGTTATTACCCCTGACTCTAAGGAGGGATTACTGACTGGTTATCACACCTGACTATAAGGAGGGATTACTGACTGGTTATCACCCCTGACTCTAAGGAGGGATTACTGACTGGTTATCACACCTGACTATAAGGAGGGATTACTGACTGGTTATCACCCCTGACTCTAAGGAGGGATTACTGACTGGTTATCACACCTGACTATAAGGAGGGATTACTGACTGGTTATCACCCCTGACTATAAGGAGGGATTACTGACTGGTTATCACACCTGACTATAAGGAGGGATTACTGACTGGTTATTACCCCTGACTATAAGGAGGGATTACTGACTGGTTATCACACCTGACTATAAGGAGGGATTACTGACTGGTTATTACCCCTGACTCTAAGGAGGGATTACTGACTGGTTATCACACCTGACTATAAGGAGGGATTACTGACTGGTTATCACCCCTGACTATAAGGAGGGATTACTGACTGGTTACCACACCTGACTCTAAGGAGGGATTACTGACTGGTTATCACACCTGACTCTAAGGAGGGATTACTGACTGGTTATCACCACTGACTATAAGGAGGGATTACTGACTGGTTATCACCACTGACTATAAGGAGGGATTACTGACTGGTTATCAACCCTGACTATAAGGAGGGATTACTGACTGGTTATCACCCCTGACTATAAGGAGGGATTACTGACTGGTTATCACCCCTGAATCTAAGGAGGGATTACTGACTGGTTACCACACCTGACTATAAGGAGGGATTACTGACTGGTTATCACACCTGACTATAAGGAGGGATTACTGACTGGTTATTACCCCTGACTATAAGGAGGGATTACTGACTGGTTATTACCCCTGACTATAAGGAGGGATTACTGACTGGTTATCACACCTGACTATAAGGAGGGATTACTGACTGGTTATCACCCCTGACTATAAGGAGGGATTACTGACTGGTTATTACCCCTGACTATAAGGAGGGATTACTGACTGGTTATTACCCCTGACTATAAGGAGGGATTACTGACTGGTTATTACCCCTGACTATAAGGAGGGATTACTGACTGGTTATCACACCTGACTATAAGGAGGGATTACTGACTGGTTATCACCAATGACTATAAGGAGGGATTACTGACTGGTTATCACACCTGACTATAAGGAGGGATTACTGACTGGTTATCACCCCTGACTATAAGGAGGGATTACTGACTGGTTATCACCCCTGAATATAAGGAGGGATTACTGACTGGTTATCACCACTGACTCTAAGGAGGGATTACTGACTGGTTATTACCCCTGACTATAAGGAGGGATTACTGACTGGTTATTACCCCTGACTCTAAGGAGGGATTACTGACTGGTTATCACACCTGACTATAAGGAGGGATTACTGACTGGTTATCACCCCTGACTATAAGGAGGGATTACTGACTGGTTACCACACCTGACTCTAAGGAGGGATTACTGACTGGTAATCACACCTGACTCTAAGGAGGGATTACTGACTGGTTATCACACCTGACTATAAGGAGGGATTACTGACTGGTTATCACACCTGACTCTAAGGAGGGATTACTGACTGGTTATCACCCCTGACTATAAGGAGGGATTACTGACTGGTTATCACCCCTGACTCTAAGGAGGGATTACTGACTGGTTATCACACCTGACTCTAAGGAGGGATTACTGATACTGGTTATTACCCCTGACTATAAGGAGGGATTACTGACACTGGTTATCACCCCTGACTATAAGGAGGGATTACTGACTGGTTATCACCCCTGACTTTAAGGAGGGATTACCGACTGGTTATCACACCTGACTATAAGGAGGGATTACTGACTGGTTATCACCCCTGACTCTAAGGAGGGATTACTGACTGGTTATCACACCTGACTATAAGGAGGGATTACTGACTGGTTATCACCCCTGACTCTAAGGAGGGATTACTGACTGGTTATTACCCCTGACTATAAGGAGGGATTACTGACTGGTTATCACACCTGACTATAAGGAGGGATTACTGACTGGTTATCACCCCTGACTATAAGGAGGGATTACTGACTGGTTATCACACCTTACTAAAGGAGGGATTACTGACTGGTTATCACCCCTGACTATAAGGAGGGATTACTGACTGGTTATCACCCCTGAATATAAGGAGGGATTACTGACTGGTTATCACCACTGACTCTAAGGAGGGATTACTGACTGGTTATTACCCCTGACTATAAGGAGGGATTACTGACTGGTTATTACCCCTGACTCTAAGGAGGGATTACTGACTGGTTATCACACCTGACTATAAGGAGGGATTACTGACTGGTTATCACCCCTGACTATAAGGAGGGATTACTGACTGGTTACCACACCTGACTCTAAGGAGGGATTACTGACTGGTAATCACACCTGACTCTAAGGAGGGATTACTGACTGGTTATCACACCTGACTATAAGGAGGGATTACTGACTGGTTATCACACCTGACTCTAAGGAGGGATTACTGACTGGTTATCACCCCTGACTATAAGGAGGGATTACTGACTGGTTATCACCCCTGACTCTAAGGAGGGATTACTGACTGGTTATCACACCTGACTCTAAGGAGGGATTACTGATACTGGTTATTACCCCTGACTATAAGGAGGGATTACTGACACTGGTTATCACCCCTGACTATAAGGAGGGATTACTGACTGGTTATCACCCCTGACTCTAAGGAGGGATTACTGACTGGTTATCACACCTGACTATAAGGAGGGATTACTGACTGGTTATCACCCCTGACTCTAAGGAGGGATTACTGACTGGTTATCACACCTGACTATAAGGAGGGATTACTGACTGGTTATCACCCCTGACTCTAAGGAGGGATTACTGACTGGTTATTACCCCTGACTATAAGGAGGGATTACTGACTGGTTATCACCCCTGACTCTAAGGAGGGATTACTGACTGGTTATCACACCTGACTCTAAGGAGGGATTACTGACTGGTTATCACACCTGACTATAAGGAGGGATTACTGACTGGTTATCACACCTGACTCTAAGGAGGGATTACTGATACTGGTTATTACCCCTGACTCTAAGGAGGGATTACTGATACTGGTTATCACCCCTGACTCTAAGGAGGGATTACTGATACTGGTTATCACCCCTGACTATAAGGAGGGATTACTGATACTGGTTATTACCCCTGACTATAAGGAGGGATTACTGACTGGTTATCACACCTGACTCTAAGGAGGGATTACTGACTGGTTATCACACCTGACTATAAGGAGGGATTACTGACTGGTTATTACCCCTGACTCTAAGGAGGGATTACTGACTGGTTATCACCCCTGACTATAAGGAGGGATTACTGACTGGTTATCACACCTGACTCTAAGGAGGGATTACTGACTGGTTATCACACCTGACTATAAGGAGGGATTACTGACTGGTTATCACCCCTGACTCTAAGGAGGGATTACAGACTGGTTATCACCCCTGACTCTAAGGAGGGATTACTGATACTGGTTATCACCCCTGACTATAAGGAGGGATTACTGATACTGGTTATCACACCTGACTCTAAGGAGGGATTACTGATACTGGTTATCACCCCTGACTATAAGGAGGGATTACTGATACTGGTTATCACCCCTGACTATAAGGAGGGATTACTGACTGGTTATTACCCCTGACTATAAGGAGGGATTACTGACTGGTTATCACCCCTGACTATAAGGAGGGATTACTGACTGGTTATCACCCCTGACTATAAGGAGGGATTACTGACTGGTTATTACCCCTGACTATAAGGAGGGATTACTGACTGGTTATTACCCCTGACTATAAGGAGGGATTACTGACTGGTTATCACCCCTGACTATAAGGAGGGATTACTGACTGGTTATCACACCTGACTATAAGGAGGGATTACTGACTGGTTATCACCCCTGACTCTAAGGAGGGATTACTGACTGGTTATCACCCCTGAATCTAAGGAGGGATTACTGACTGGTTATTACCCCTGACTATAAGGAGGGATTACTGACTGGTTATCACACATGACTATAAGGAGGGATTACTGATACTGGTTATTACCCCTGACTATAAGGAGGGATTACTGACTGGTTATCACCCCTGACTATAAGGAGGGATTACTGACTGGTTATCACCCCTGACTATAAGGAGGGATTACTGACTGGTTATCACCACTGACTCTAAGGAGGGATTACTGACTGGTTATCACCCCTGACTATAAGGAGGGATTACTGACTGGTTATCACCCCTGACTATAAGGAGGGATTACTGATACTGGTTATTACCCCTGACTATAAGGAGGGATTACTGACTGGTTATCACCCCTGACTATAAGGAGGGATTTCTGACACTGGTTATCACCCCTGACTATAAGGAGGGATTACTGACTGGTTATCACCCCTGACTATAAGGAGGGATTACTGATACTGGTTATCACCCCTGACTATAAGGAGGGATTACTGACTGGTTATCACCCCTGACTATAAGGAGGGATTACTGACTGGTTATCACACCTGACTATAAGGAGGGATTACTGACTGGTTATTACCCCTGACTATAAGGAGGGATTACTGACTGGTTATTACACCTGACTATAAGGAGGGATTACTGACTGGTTATCACCCCTGACTATAAGGAGGGATTACTGATACTGGTTATCACCCCTGACTATAAGGAGGGATTACTGACTGGTTATCACCACTGACTCTAAGGAGGGATTACTGACTGGTTATCACCCCTGACTATAAGGAGGGATTACTGACTGGTTATTACCCCTGACTATAAGGAGGGATTACTGATACTGGTTATTACACCTGACTATAAGGAGGGATTACTGACTGGTTATTACCCCTGACTATAAGGAGGGATTACTGACTGGTTATCACACCTGACTATAAGGAGGGATTACTGACTGGTTATCACCCCTGACTATAAGGAGGGATTACTGACTGGTTATTACACCTGACTATAAGGAGGGATTACTGACTGGTTATCACCCCTGAATATAAGGAGGGATTACTGACTGGTTATCACACCTGACTATAAGGAGGGATTACTGACTGGTTATCACCCCTGACTATAAGGAGGGATTACTGATACTGGTTATCACCCCTGACTATAAGGAGGGATTACTGATACTGGTTATCACCCCTGACTCTAAGGAGGGATTACTGATACTGGTTATCACCCCTGACTCTAAGGAGGGATTACTGACTGGTTATTACCCCTGACTCTAAGGAGGGATTACTGATACTGGTTATCACACCTGAATCTAAGGAGGGATTACTGACTGGTTATCACCACTGACTCTAAGGATTGATTACTGACTGGTTATTACCCCTGACTCTAAGGAGGGATTACTGATACTGGTTATCACCCCTGACTATAAGGAGGGATTATTGACTGGTTATCACCCCTGACTCTAAGGAGGGATTACTGATACTGGTTATCACCCCTGACTCTAAGGAGGGATTACTGATACTGGTTATCACCCCTGACTCTAAGGAGGGATTACTGCTATTGGTTATTACACCTGACTACTGTGGGATTACTGATACTGGTTATCACCCCTGACTCTAAGGAGGGATTACTGATACTGGTTATCACCCCTGACTCTAAGGAGGGATTACTGATACTGGTTATCACCCCTGACTCTAAGGAGGGATTACTGATACTGGTTATCACCCCTGACTCTAAGGAGGGATTACTGACTGGTTATTACACCTGACTACTGTGGGATTACTGATACTGGTTATCACCCCTGACTCTAAGGAGGGATTACTGATACTGGTTATCACCCCTGACTCTAAGAAGGGATTACTGATACTGGTTATTACACCTGACTACTGTGGGATTGCTGATACTGGTTTTCACCACTGACTCTAAGGAGGGATTACTGATACTGGTTATCACCCCTGACTCTAAGGAGGGATTACTGATACTGGTTATCACCCCTGACTCTAAGGAGGGATTACTGATACTGGTTATCACCCCTGACTCTAAGGAGGGATTACTGATACTGGTTATCACCCCTGACTCTAAGGAGGGATTACTGACTGGTTATCACACCTGACTATAAGGAGGGATTACTGACTGGTTATCACCCCTGACTATAAGGAGGGATTACTGACTGGTTATTACACCTGACTATAAGGAGGGATTACTGACTGGTTATCACCCCTGAATATAAGGAGGGATTACTGACTGGTTATCACACCTGACTATAAGGAGGGATTACTGACTGGTTATCACCCCTGACTATAAGGAGGGATTACTGATACTGGTTATCACCCCTGACTATAAGGAGGGATTACTGATACTGGTTATCACCCCTGACTCTAAGGAGGGATTACTGATACTGGTTATCACCCCTGACTCTAAGGAGGGATTACTGACTGGTTATTACCCCTGACTCTAAGGAGGGATTACTGATACTGGTTATCACACCTGAATCTAAGGAGGGATTACTGACTGGTTATCACCACTGACTCTAAGGATTGATTACTGACTGGTTATTACCCCTGACTCTAAGGAGGGATTACTGATACTGGTTATCACCCCTGACTATAAGGAGGGATTATTGACTGGTTATCACCCCTGACTCTAAGGAGGGATTACTGATACTGGTTATCACCCCTGACTCTAAGGAGGGATTACTGATACTGGTTATCACCCCTGACTCTAAGGAGGGATTACTGCTATTGGTTATTACACCTGACTACTGTGGGATTACTGATACTGGTTATCACCCCTGACTCTAAGGAGGGATTACTGATACTGGTTATCACCCCTGACTCTAAGGAGGGATTACTGATACTGGTTATCACCCCTGACTCTAAGGAGGGATTACTGATACTGGTTATCACCCCTGACTCTAAGAAGGGATTACTGATACTGGTTATTACACCTGACTACTGTGGGATTGCTGATACTGGTTTTCACCACTGACTCTAAGGAGGGATTACTGATACTGGTTATCACCCCTGACTCTAAGGAGGGATTACTGATACTGGTTATCACCCCTGACTCTAAGGAGGGATTACTGATACTGGTTATCACCCCTGACTCTAAGGAGGGATTACTGATACTGGTTATCACCCCTGACTCTAAGGAGGGATTACTGACTGGTTATCACCCCTGACTATAAGGAGGGATTACTGACTGGTTATCACCCCTGACTATAAGGAGGGATTACTGACTGGTTATCACCCCTGACTATAAGGAGGGATTACTGATACTGGTTATTACCCCTGACTATAAGGAGGGATTACTGACTGGTTATTACCCCTGACTATAAGGAGGGATTACTGACTGGTTATCACCCCTGACTATAAGGAGGGATTACTGACTGGTTATCACCCCTGACTATAAGGAGGGATTACTGACTGGTTATTACCCCTGACTATAAGGAGGGATTACTGATACTGGTTATTACCCCTGACTATAAGGAGGGATTACTGACTGGTTATTACCCCTGACTATAAGGAGGGATTACTGACTGGTTATTACCCCTGACTATAAGGAGGGATTACTGACTGGTTATCACCCCTGACTCTAAGGAGGGATTACTGACTGGTTATCACACCTCACTCTAAGGAGGGATTACTGACTGGTTATCACCCCTGACTCTAAGGAGGGATTACTGACTGGTTATTACCCCTGACTCTAAGGAGTCATTACTGATACTGGTTATCACACCTGACTATAAGGAGGGATTACTGACTGGTTATTACCCCTGACTCTAAGGAGGGATTACTGACTGGTTATCACCCCTGACTCTAAGGAGGGATTACTGACTGGTTATTACCCCTGACTCTAAGGAGGGATTACTGACTGGTTATTACCCCTGACTCTAAGGAGGGATTACTGACTGGTTATCACCCCTGACTCTAAGGAGGGATTACTGACTGGTTATTACCCCTGACTCTAAGGAGGGATTACTGACTGGTTATCACCCCTGACTATAAGGAGGGATTACTGACTGGTTATCACCCCTGACTATAAGGAGGGATTACTGACTGGTTATTACCCCTGACTATAAGGAGGGATTACTGACTGGTTATTACCCCTGACTATAAGGAGGGATTACTGACTGGTTATCACACCTGACTATAAGGAGGGATTGCTGATACTGGTTATCACACCTGACTCTAAGGAGGGATTACTGACTGGTTATTACCCCTGACTATAAGGAGGGATTGCTGATACTGGTTATCACACCTGACTATAAGGAGGGATTACTGACTGGTTATTACCCCTGACTATAAGGAGGGATTACTGACTGGTTATCACCCCTGACTATAAGGAGGGATTACTGACTGGTTATTACCCCTGACTCTATGGTGGGATTACTGACTGGTTATCACCCCTGACTCTAAGGAGGGATTACTGACTGGTTATCACACCTGACTCTAAGGAGGGATTACTGACTGGTTATTACCCCTGACTATAAGGAGGGATTACTGACTGGTTATCACCCCTGACTATAAGGAGGGATTACTGATACTGGTTATTACCCCTGACTATAAGGAGGGATTACTGATACTGGTTATTACCCCTGACTATAAGGAGGGATTACTGACTGGTTATCACCACTGACTATAAGGAGGGATTACTGACTGGTTATCACCACTGACTATAAGGAGGGATTACTGACTGGTTATCACCACTGACTATAAGGAGGGATTACTGACTAGTTATCACCACTGACTATAAGGAGGGATTACTGACTGGTTATTACCCCTGACTATAAGGAGGGATTACTGACTGGTTATTACCCCTGACTCTAAGGAGGGATTACTGACTGGTTATTACCCCTGACTATAAGGAGGGATTACTGACTGGTTATCACCCCTGACTATAAGGAGGGATTACTGACTGGTTATTACCCCTGACTCTAAGGAGGGATTACTGACTGGTTATTACCCCTGACTCTAAGGAGGGATTACTGACTGGTTATTACCCCTGACTATAAGGAGGGATTACTGACTGGTTATTACCCCTGACTATAAGGAGGGATTACTGACTGGTTATTACCCCTGACTATAAGGAGGGATTACTGACTGGTTATTACCCCTGACTCTAAGGAGGGATTACTGACTGGTTATTACCCCTGACTATAAGGAGGGATTACTGACTGGTTATTACCCCTAACTATAAGGAGGGATTACTGACTGATTATCACACCTGACTACTGTGGGATAACTGATACTGGTTATCACCCCTGACTCTAAGGAGGGATTACTGACTGATTATCACACCTGACTACTGTGGGATAACTGATACTGGTTATCACCCCTGGGTAATAATTATTGATTTAAATGAGTATTAAATGAATTTTGGTCAATTCAGTACAATAGAACACATGATTACAGCAAATGTTGTAAATAAAGGTTAATGTTCAGTGAATATTAAAACACTAACAATTCTCATAGAAAAATATTAAAAACAATTTGCTACATAGGGTTTCTAAGGTGACTATTTGCTACATAGGGTTTCTAAGGTGACAATTTGCTACATAGGGTTTCTAAGGTGACAATTTGCTACATAGGGTTTCTAAGGTGACAATTTGCTACATAGGGTTTCTAAGGTGACAATTTGCTACATAGGGTTTCTAAGGTGACAATTTGCTACATAGGGTTTCTAAGGTGACAATTTGCTACATAGGGTTTCTAAGGTGACAATTTGCTACATAGGGTTTCTAAGGTGACAATTTGCTACATAGGGTTTCTAAGGTGACTATTTGCTACATAGGGTTTCTAAGGTGACTATGTCTTGCCATGTTAGTGGTCTATCATACTATGTTTTGGAGGAAAAGATTTTAAATTTACAGATTAAAAACATTAGTGATATCAGACTCATTGGTGGAGCCAATCAGAAGCAAGAGTTTCAAAAGTTTACCATGTTTTTTACCTGATATAACATCAGTCTTACATCTGCTAGTGACAACACTCGTCTCAGATTACCCATGATCTCCAAACACAAGGATTCATTACTAGCAGGATGTGTTATTCTACTTACCTGATATAACATCAGTCTTACGTCTGCTAGTTGTGGCAACACTCGTCTCAGATTACCCATGATCTCCAAACACAAGGCTTCATTTCTAGCAGGATGTTTTATTCTGCTTACCTGATATAACATCAGTCTGACGTCTGCGTGCTGTGACAAAACTCATCTCAAATTACCCATGATCTCCAAACACAAGGCTTCATTACTAGCAGGATGTGTTATTCTACTTACCTGATATAACATCAGTCTAACGTCTGCTTGCTGTGACAACACTAGTCTCAGATTACCCATGATCTCCAAACACAAGACTTCATTACTTGCAAGATGTGTTATTCTACATACCTGATATAACATTAGTCTGACGTCTGCTTGCTGTGACAACACTCTTCTCAGATTACCCATGATCTCCAAACATAAGGCCTCGTTACTAGCAGGGTTATATCGTGCATGAACATCAACCTGTACCTGTAAAAGTAAAATGTTTTAAGGTGGTGTATTACATTTCACCAGTACAAGACTGAACACGGACTGTACCTAATGGAAACTTGATGTGACCTTAACTGACCACCAGTACAAGATTGAACACAGAATGTACCTAATGGAAACTTGATGTGACCTTAACTGACCACCAGTACAAGATTGAACACGGACTGTACCTAATGGAAACTTGATGTGACCTTAACTGACCACCAGTACAAGATTGAACACGGACTGTACCTAATGGAAACTTGATGTGACCTTAACTGACCACCAGTACAAGATTGAACACGGACTGTACCTAATGGAAACTTGATGTGACCTTAACTGACCACCAGTACAAGATTGAACACAGAATGTACCTAATGGAAACTTGATGTGACCTTAACTGACCACCAGTACAAGATTTAACACGGACTGTACCTAATGGAAACTTGATGTGACCTTAACTGACCACCAGTACAAGATTGAACACGGACTGTACCTAATGGAAACTTGATGTGACCTTAACTGACCACCAGTACAAGATTGAACACGGAATGTACCTAATGGAAACTTGATGTGACCATAACTGACCACCAGTACAAGATTGAACACGGACTGTACCTAATGGAAACTTGATGTGACCTCAACTGACCACCAGTACAAGATTGAACACGGACTGTACCTAATGGAAACTTGATGTGACCTCAACTGACCACCAGTACAGATTGAACACGGAATGTACCTAATGGAAACTTGATGTGACCTTAACTGACCACCAGTACACAGGGCTTTTCCTGGCCTTTTTGGGAATGTCCTTCTCCGCTGATTTTGGGAAAATTTATCGACATTTTCTGTGATTTTGGGAAACTTTGCAATCATGCTATAGTTTGAAGTTTCTAGGTTTGAACTTAGTTTCTGTGTGCTTTTTTTTTATGCAGCATGCTTGTAAATTTAGATGTGGTAATTATAAACTGCAAAATGATCATGAATCTTGTCAATCAAACAAACTAAATCACGTTTCAAAGTTGAGCGTATGCAAACAGTTATGCAATTGTATTGATTAAAGCGCAAAAATGATATCGATGATCATAATTCTCCCTCCATTTTAGAGAGCATAAGTGTGAAAATATGCGGTACGATGTCGGAAAAAACCCGGAAATTTAAGTCAAAATTGGGAAAAAAGAGGCAGTTTTTGCCATTGGGAAAGGTGCCGATATTCGGCACTAAATAAAAGGGAGGAAAAGCCCTGGTACAAGATTGAACACGGACTGTACCTAATGGAAACTTGATGTGACCTTAACTGACCACCAGTACAAGATTGAACACAGAATGTACCTAATGGAAACTTGATGTGACCTTAACTGACCACCAGTACAAGACTGAACACGGACTGTACCTAATGGAAACTTGATGTGACCTTAACTGACCACCAGTACAAGATTGAACACGGAATGTACCTAATGGAAACTTGATGTGACCTTAACTGACCACCAGTACAAGATTGTACAAGGACTGTACCTAATGGAAACTTGATGTGACCTTAACTGACCACCAGTACAAGATTGAACATGGACTGTACCTAATGGAAACTTGATGTGACCTTAACTGACCACAAGTACAAGATTGAACACGGACTGTACCTAATGGAAACTTGATGTGACCTTAACTGACCACCAGTACAAGATTGAACACAGACTGTACCTAATGGAAACTTGATGTGACCTTAACTGACAACCAGTACAAGATTGAACACGGAATGTACCTAATGGAAACTTGATGTGACCTTAACTGACCACCAGTACAAGATTGAACACGGACTGTACCTAATGGAAACTTGATGTGACCTTAACTGACCACCAGTACAAGACTGAACACGGACTGTACCTAATGGAAACTTGATGTGACCTTAACTGACCACCAGTACAAGATTGAACACGGACTGTACCTAATGAAAACTTGATGTGACCTTAACTGACCACCAGTAGAAGACTGAACACGGACTGTACCTAATGGAAACTTGATGTGACCTTAACTGACCACCAGTACAAGATTTAACACGGACTGTACCTAATGGAAACTTGATGTGACCTCAACTGACCACCAGTACAAGATTGAACACGGACTGTACCTAATGGAAACTTGATGTGACAACACTAAATGTATAAATACATTTGGGGAATTACAGTCTAAGCTATTTTAATATTGATAAAACTACAAGTCTGGATATTTTACAATACTTTAGAAAAAATTATTTTAGTGCAATACACATTAAAAATACAAAGGTTATCTGACTGATTATGTTTGTTTTACTTCAGAATCAACATGTCTGCACTAATAAGCTGGACTGAAAGGAGGAACTACTTGACTGTGAGAATTATTGGCTTACCTGTGTGCATGAAAACTGCTGACTGGCATGGCTAAAAGAAAGTCCTCTCTCAACTCACCTGACTGCATGAGAACTGCTGGCTAGCTTGACTAGAAGAAAGTCCCGTCTAAGCTTACCTGACTGCATGAGAACTGCTGGCTAGCTTGGCTAGAGGGAAGTCCTCCTAGAACCTTAAAATGTTTCAAGATCAGTAAGAATCCCACTAATCCTATTTTTCTGGAATCCAACTGTCTGAAATATACAACAGTAATGTTTGTTTGTTTGAATGGTGTTTTAACGCCACTTTCAGCAATTTTTCAGCTATTTCATGGCGTCCAGTTTTTATTGGGGGAGGAAGCCGGAGTACCCGGAGAGAACCCCTGACCTGCGGTAGGAAAACTGGCAATCCCTGTCAATTAAGATTGGAGTCGAGTACACCCTGCCTGCAGTGAGAATCGAACCCGCAATCTCAGTGTTGACAGACCACGTGATCAATGGTAGACGAACTACCTAGACCACTCGGCCACCGAGGCCCCTACAACAGTAATGGGAATCCAACTGTCTGAAATATACAACAGTAATGGGAACCCAACTGTCTGAAATATACAACAGTAATGGGAATATAACTGTCTGAAATATACAACAGTAATGGGAATCCAACTGTCTGAAATATACAACAGTAATGGGAATCCAACTGTCTGAAATATACAACAGTAATGGGAATCCAACTGTCTGAAATATACAACAGTAATGGGAATCCAACTGTCTGAAATATACAACAGTAATGGGAATCCAACTGTCTGAAATATACAACAGTAATGGGAATATAACTGTCTGAAATATACAACAGTAATGGGAACCCAACTGTCTGAAATATACAACAGTAATGGGAATCCAACTGTCTGAAATATACAACAGTAATGGGAATCCAACTGTCTTAAATATACAACAGTAATGGGAATCCAACTGTCTGAAATATACAACAGTAATGGGAATATAACTGTCTGAAATATACAACAGTAATGGGAATCCAACTGTCTGAAATATACAACAGTAATGGGAACCCAACTGTCTGAAATATACAACAGTAATGGGAATCCAACTGTCTGAAATATACAACAGTAATGGGAATCCAACTGTCTGAAATATACAACTGTAATGGGAATATAACTGTCTGAAATATACAACAGTAATGGGAATCCAACTGTCTGAAATATACAACAGTAATGGGAATCCAACTGTCTGAAATATACAACAGTAATGGGAACCCAACTGTCTGAAATATACAACAGTAATGGGAATCCAACTGTCTGAAATATACAACAGTAATGGGAATCCAACTGTCTGAAATATACAACAGTAATGGGAATATAACTGTCTGAAATATACAACAGTAATGGGAACCCAACTGTCTGAAATATACAACAGTAATGGGAATCCAACTGTCTGAAATATACAACAGTAATGGGAATCCAACTGTCTTAAATATACAACAGTAATGGGAATCCAACTGTCTGAAATATACAACAGTAATGGGAATATAACTGTCTGAAATATACAACAGTAATGGGAACCCAACTGTCTGAAATATACAACAGTAATGGGAATCCAACTGTCTGAAATATACAACAGTAATGGGAATCCAACTGTCTGAAATATACAACAGTAATGGGAATATAACTGTCTGAAATATACAACAGTAATGGGAATCCAACTGTCTGAAATATACAACAGTAATGGGAATCCAACTGTCTGAAATATACAACAGTAATGGGAATCCAACTGTCTGAAATATACAACAGTAATGGGAATATAACTGTCTGAAATATACAACAGTAATGGGAATCCAACTGTCTGAAATATACAACAGTAATGGGAATATAACTGTCTGAAATATACAACAGTAATGGGAACCCAACTGTCTGAAATATACAACAGTAATGGGAATCCAACTGTCTTAAATATACAACAGTAATGGGAATCCAACTGTCTTAAATATACAACAGTAATGGGAATCCAACTGTCTGAAATATACAACAGTAATGGGAATATAACTGTCTGAAATATACAACAGTAATGGGAACCCAACTGTCTGAAATATACAACAGTAATGGGAATATAACTGTCTGAAATATACAACAGTAATGGGAATCCAACTGTCTTAAATATACAACAGTAATGGGAATCCAACTGTCTGAAATATACAACAGTAATGGGAATATAACTGTCTGAAATATACAACAGTAATGGGAACCCACCTGTCTGAAATATACAACAGTAATGGGAATCCAACTGTCTGAAATATACAACAGTAATGGGAATCCAACTGTCTTAAATATACAACAGTAATGGGAATCCAACTGTCTGAAATATACAACAGTAATGGGAATCCAACTGTCTGAAATATACAACAGTAATGGGAATCCAACTGTCTGAAATATACAACAGTAATGGGAATCCAACTGTCTGAAATATACAACAGTAATGGGAATCCAACTGTCTGAAATATACAACAGTAATGGGAACCCAACTGTCTGAAATATACAACAGTAATGGGAATCCAACTGTCTGAAATATACAACAGTAATGGGAATCCAACTGTCTAAATATACAACAGTAATGGGAATCCAACTGTCTGAAATATACAACAGTAATGGGAATCCAACTGTCTGAAATATACAACAGTAATGGGAATATAACTGTCTGAAATATACAACAGTAATGGGAATCCAACTGTCTGAAATATACAACAGTAATGGGAATATAACTGTCTGAAATATACAACAGTAATGGGAATCCAACTGTCTGAAATATACAACAGTAATGGGAATCCAACTGTCTGAAATATACAACAGTAATGGGAACCCAACTGTCTGAAATATACAACAGTAATGGGAATCCAACTGTCTGAAATATACAACAGTAATGGGAATCCAACTGTCTGAAATATACAACAGTAATGGGAACCCAACTGTCTGAAATATACAACAGTAATGGGAATCCAACTGTCTGAAATATACAACAGTAATGGGAATCCAACTGTCTGAAATATACAACAGTAATGGGAACCCAACTGTCTGAAATATACAACAGTAATGGGAATCCAACTGTCTGAAATATACAACAGTAATGGGAATCCAACTGTCTTAAATATACAACAGTAATGGGAATCCAACTGTCTGAAATATACAACAGTAATGGGAATCCAACTGTCTGAAATATACAACAGTAAAGGGAACCCAACTGTCTGAAATATACAACAGTAATGGGAATCCAACTGTCTGAAATATACAACAGTAATGGGAATCCAACTGTCTTAAATATACAACAGTAATGGGAATCCAACTGTCTGAAATATACAACAGTAATGGGAATCCAACTGTCTGAAATATACAACAGTAATGGGAATCCAACTGTTTGAAATATACAACAGTAATGGGAATCCAACTGTCTGAAATATACAACAGTAATGGGAATATAACTGTCTGAAATGTACAACAGTAATGGGAATCCAACTGTCTGAAATATACAACAGTAATGGGAATATAACTGTCTGAAATATACAACAGTAATGGGAATCCAACTGTCTGAAATATACAACAGTAATGGGAATCCAACTGTCTGAAATATACAACAGTAATGGGAATCCAACTGTCTGAAATATACAACAGTAATGGGAATCCAACTGTCTGCAATATACAACAGTAATGGGAATCCAACTGTCTGAAATATACAACAGTAATGGGAATCCAACTGTCTGAAATATACAACAGTAATGGGAATATAACTGTCTGAAATATACAACAGTAATGGGAATCCAACTGTCTGAAATATACAACAGTAATGGGAATATAACTGTCTGAAATATACAACAGTAATGGGAATCCAACTGTCTGAAATATACAACAGTAATGGGAATCCAACTGTCTGAAATATACAACAGTAATGGGAATCCAACTGTCTGAAATATACAACAGTAATGGGAATCCAACTGTCTGAAATATACAACAGTAATGGGAATCCAACTGTCTGAAATATACAACAGTAATGGGAATCCAACTGTCTGAAATATACAACAGTAATGGGAATCCAACTGTCTGAAATATACAACAGTAATGGGAATCCAACTGTCTGAAATATACAACAGTAATGGGAATCCAACTGTCTGAAATATACAACAGTAATGGGAATATAACTGTCTGAAATATACAACAGTAATGGGAATCCAACTGTCTGAAATATACAACAGTAATGGGAATCCAACTGTCTGAAATATACAACAGTAATGGGAATCCAACTGTCTGAAATATACAACAGTAATGGGAATCCAACTGTCTGAAATATACAACAGTAATGGGAATCCAACTGTCTGAAATATACAACAGTAATGGGAATCCAACTGTCTGAAATATACAACAGTAATGGGAATCCAACTGTCTGAAATATACAACAGTAATGGGAATATAACTGTCTGAAATATACAACAGTAATGGGAATCCAACTGTCTGAAATATACAACAGTAATGGGAATCCAACTGTCTGAAATATACAACAGTAATGGGAATCCAACTGTCTGAAATATACAACAGTAATGGGAATCCAACTGTCTGAAATATACAACAGTAATGGGAATCCAACTGTCTGAAATATACAACAGTAATGGGAATCCAACTGTCTGAAATATACAACAGTAATGGGAATATAACTGTCTGAAATATACAACAGTTATGGGAACCCAACTGTCTGAAATATACAACAGTAATGGGAATCCAACTGTCTGAAATATACAACAGTAATGGGAATCCAACTGTCTGAAATATACAACAGTAATGGGAACCCAACTGTCTGAAATATACAACAGTAATGGGAATCCAACTGTCTGAAATATACAACAGTAATGGGAATCCAACTGTCTGAAATATACAACAGTAATGGGAATCCAACTGTCTGAAATATACAACAGTAATGGGAATCCAACTGTCTGAAATATACAACAGTAATGGGAATCCAACTGTCTGAAATATACAACAGTAATGGGAATCCAACTGTCTGAAATATACAACAGTAATGGGAATATAACTGTCTGAAATATACAACAGTAATGGGAATATAACTGTCTGAAATATACAACAGTAATGGGAATCCAACTGTCTGAAATATACAACAGTAATGGGAATCCAACTGTCTGAAATATACAACAGTAATGGGAATCCAACTGTCTGAAATATACAACAGTAATGGGAATCCTACTGTCTGAAATATACAACAGTAATGGGAATCCAACTGTCTGAAATATACAACAGTAATGGGAATCCAACTGTCTGAAATATACAACAGTAATGGGAATCCAACTGTCTGAAATATACAACAGTAATGGGAATCCAACTGTCTGAAATATACAACAGTAATGGGAATCCAACTGTCTGAAATATACAACAGTAATGGGAATATAACTGTCTGAAATATACAACAGTAATGGGAACCCAACTGTCTGAAATATACAACAGTAATGGGAACCCAACTGTCTGAAATATACAACAGTAATGGGAATCCAACTGTCTGAAATATACAACAGTAATGGGAATCCAACTGTCTGAAATATACAACAGTAATGGGAATCCAACTGTCTGAAATATACAACAGTAATGGGAATATAACTGTCTGAAATATACAACAGTAATGGGAATATAACTGTCTGAAATATACAACAGTAATGGGAATCCAACTGTCTGAAATATACAACAGTAATGGGAATCCAACTGTCTGAAATATACAACAGTAATGGGAATCCAACTGTCTGAAATATACAACAGTAATGGGAATATAACTGTCTGAAATATACAACAGTAATGGGAATCCAACTGTCTGAAATATACAACAGTAATGGGAATCCAACTGTCTGAAATATACAACAGTAATGGGAATCCAACTGTCTGAAATATACAACAGTAATGGGAATATAACTGTCTGAAATATACAACAGTAATGGGAATCCAACTGTCTGAAATATACAACAGTAATGGGAATCCAACTGTCTTAAATATACAACAGTAATGGGAATCCAACTGTCTGAAATATACAACAGTAATGGGAATCCAACTGTCTGAAATATACAACAGTAATGGGAATATAACTGTCTGAAATATACAACAGTAATGGGAATCCAACTGTCTTAAATATACAACAGTAATGGGAATCCAACTGTCTGAAATATACAACAGTAATGGGAATATAACTGTCTGAAATATACAACAGTAATGGGAACCCAACTGTCTGAAATATACAACAGTAATGGGAATCCAACTGTCTGAAATATACAACAGTAATGGGAATCCAACTGTCTTAAATATACAACAGTAATGGGAATCCAACTGTCTGAAATATACAACAGTAATGGGAATATAACTGTCTGAAATATACAACAGTAATGGGAACCCAACTGTCTGAAATATACAACAGTAATGGGAATCCAACTGTCTGAAATATACAACAGTAATGGGAATCCAACTGTCTTAAATATACAACAGTAATGGGAATCCAACTGTCTGAAATATACAACAGTAATGGGAATATAACTGTCTGAAATATACAACAGTAATGGGAACCCAACTGTCTGAAATATACAACAGTAATGGGAATCTAACTGTCTGAAATATACAACAGTAATGGGAATCCAACTGTCTGAAATATACAACAGTAATGGGAATCCAACTGTCTTAAATATACAACAGTAATGGGAATCCAACTGTCTGAAATATACAACAGTAATGGGAATCCAACTGTCTGAAATATACAACAGTAATGGGAACCCAACTGTCTGAAATATACAACAGTAATGGGAATCCAACTGTCTGAAATATACAACAGTAATGGGAATCCAACTGTCTTAAATATACAACAGTAATGGGAATCCAACTGTCTGAAATATACAACAGTAATGGGAATCCAACTGTCTGAAATATACAACAGTAATGGGAATCCAACTGTCTGAAATATACAACAGTAATGGGAATCCAACTGTCTGAAATATACAACAGTAATGGGAATCCAACAGTCTGAAATATACAACAGTAATGGGAATCCAACTGTCTGAAATATACAACAGTAATGGGAATCCAACTGTCTGAAATATACAACAGTAATGTGAATCCAACTGTCTGAAATATACAACAGTAATGGGAATCCAACTGTCTGAAATATACAACAGTTATGGGAATCCAACTGTCTGAAATATACAACAGTAATGGGAATATAACTGTCTGAATTATACAACAGTAATGGGAATCCAACTGTCTGAAATATACAACAGTAATGGGAATCCAACTGTCTGAAATATACAACAGTAATGGGAATCCAACTGTCTGAAATATACAACAGTAATGGGAATCCAAATGTCTGAAATATACAACAGTAATGGGAATCCAACTGTCTGAAATATACAACAGTAATGGGAATCCAACTGTCTGAAATATAAAACAGTAATGGGAATCCAACTGTCTGAAATATACAACAGTAATGGGAATCCAACTGTCTGAAATATACAACAGTAATGTGAATCCAACTGTCTGAAATATACAACAGTATACAATGGACAATGGACTCTTTCAAACATACACTTCCGTTTTAATTTAGGTCAAACTTTGCTATAGAAAATTGCTATATCACATTGAAAAATAACTGTGGAAAATAAAGGGATGAATTCAATATACACATTTTGTGATCTACAAAATGAGCGTAAGCTGGACCATACGCGGTAAGTAGTTTTCATTTGTCACGCAAAAACAATAACCAAAATACGTCAACATTTAGTATAGTAGCCAAAATGATGGAAATTTAAACTTTTTAACAAGGGAGATAGTTATCAATTGTACTAGTTATTTTCCAAGACAAAAACTCATTGGGCCACATTTTTCATCCTCTATCTTAAATCTATATCAATCGCTTGGTGGTATAACAAAATTTAAAAAATTAAATTGAACAGGCTCTAGCATTTTTATGCATTTTATTCATTTTCATGAACAAGCCACCAGTAAATTGAAATTTTCTATGCCCAACCTTTTATTTTCAATTTATATATTCTTCTATAAAAAACTATGTGAAAAGTTTGACATATTAAATTTTTTATGTCCTGATCTCCAACAAACACACAAATACTTTAAAACAATCTTAAAATCTTGACAAAAAGCCCAAAAGCTCACAAAGTAAATTAACCATGTATTTCATTTTATAATGTAATTCTAAATAAGTTCTATTTCAGAATACATTACCCAATAGAATGAGTTATAATTTGTACCTGGAGAACATGGCCTTCCGTAGGATGAGTATAAGTGAGTCTTTTAATGTAATGCTAATTTTGAGCAGAGGATGAATGGCCAACAGAAGTGCCTCAGCTGACACCGGTGACAGGTAGGACAGGTAATCTAACATCTCACGTACTTTAGGTGTCGACTCCAGCAAAATTTGTGGTGCAGACAAAACAGCATTGGATAACAATTCTAAAAAAAACAAGTGTGGACTGTGAGCAAGCTCACAAAGGGATACACCCCAGCTTCGCTTCAAGTCCAATTATCTCCCCTGAATAATATCTGATAGCGACAAAAATTCTTCATGCACATCTACATATGATGTACTTCCTTCATGTAAAGTTTCATCAAAATCTGTCAAGCGGTTTAGGAGGAGAAGCGCTTACAAGGGATGTGGACAGACAGACAGACAGGGTGATTCCTATATACCCCTCCAAACTAGTTTGCTGGGGGTATAAAAACCTTGTGATTCATGTTTTGCATTACCATTTTACCATTTCGGAGACGACCCGGTTGAGATGAGTACTCACATTCGGAGACGACCCCATTGAGATGGGTACACTCACACTCGTTTCTACTCATTGCACCTGAAACAAGAATATTGCCCTGGTACAAAAAGTAGTTCTGATTATTTGTTAAGAATACAGACACGACAAGTTTAATATCTGTTGACTTATATTTTTGTGCTGTGTACCTTATTAATATTAGTACAAAATTAATGGTTAGAAGTCTATATAATGTCAAAAATGATATAAACATAATAATATACACAAATTACTGGTCAGAGGTCTATATAATGTCAAAAAGGATATAAACCTAATAATATACACAAATTAGTTATTAGTCTATTATAGATCACAGTGCTTAACCTTGAAAAGGATATAAAATTTCTATCACTCGTGAAAGACCAATAGGTCCTTCCGGAAAATGACTGGTTTTTAAATATAAATTATGAAGGATGCTCCTCTCTTCTTCATGTTTCTGTGTTTGGAATTCAGAGGGTTCAGTTTTCCTCATGACAGCAGTGAGTTTCATAGTTCTCTATGCATACAATTCTTATATCTAAATTGCAAATTTCTGACTAAATGTGATGAAATTCCAAACAAGGATAGAGTAGAACTTAGGCTCAAATGTTGATGCTACAGCTTACAGGTATAATTCTGGAATATTGTTGTTGGTAGACATTGACTCAGTCATGGAATACACAATACAATGTTAATGTAAACAAGTAAACTAACTCAATGTCTCGTTAATCCCTGTTTAGGAAATGAAAACAAAGTCAGCATACTTAGCCTTATTAAAAAAAATTTTTTTCAAATACCCAAAAGATGTTCCATAGCATAAGTTCATAAACAAAAATGACAAAACCAGAGAAATATGGCAACACACTTTGAAACCGCAATTTTTCTCCATGAAAATAATAACCAGCAGCCATATTCTCAAAAAATTGTAGACGTAATTTTAAACGTAGTGTAAGTTTACGTTTGTTGTAATATTCTCAAAGATTCGTAGTTGTAAGTTACGAGTAAAATTGATCGTAAACTTACATCTGCTCCTGAGCGCTCGTAAGTCCTAGCGACCCTCTTAATTTTGCAAAGAGAAATCGTTTTTCAAGCCATTCACTACTTACTACTAAGCATCATTGATTTTGTTGCACGTAACATAGAACGACGAAAAAACATTCAAAATTTGCAAATATTTTGAAAAATGTGTTACTCATGGGGAATAACTCTTACAAAAATAAGAAAGAAACAACAACCGAATTTATGAAAAAACGTTCCGGAAATTATTTTTTTTAATATCACTTTTGCTAAATATAAATCCGTATTTCATTCTACCAGTCTACTGCTTTGTGAGGTTATGCAATTAAAAAACTGTGATAATTTAAGTACTTTGAGGTAATTATTCTCTTTCAATACGTTTATTTCCAAAGTGAAAGAAGTAACTGAGCATGCGTGATAACGCTACATGCAAAACGTAAGATTTATGATTGCTATTTTACATGCAAAACTGTGATTACTTTCGAGAATACAAACAATCGTAGACATAAACGTAAAGTTACGACTATCTTATCTTTACACGTAAGTGTAAATTTAAGATTTTTTGAGAATATGGCTGCAGGAGTTAAAAAATTTGGTGGAGCTGTAGTGGTCCAGGACCTGTGGACCACATAATTTCACTAGTCCTGATACAATTTCCAGTGTTCCAGCTATTCGATTCTTGTTTTAATTATGTCATTTAGGCGATATCATGCCAGTTGCATAATACATGTATGTGATCATGACATTTTGATTCAAATAAAAATATATCAAATATAAAGAATTGACTCGTTTCAATAAATGACCAGCTGGTAAAATGCTATATAAATTTAATCCTGAAATGGAATAAATATTTTACTAACCATTGCTTCATAACATATTGAAACAGGCCAAGGGGTAATAAATGGATTATTTTTTTTTTTATTTTTAATCTAAAATATCTTAGGTAAAATGATAATCAAGAAACTGTAAAGAAATTCAATATAAAACTTGTATTTTAGTGGCATTTAAAATGCTAAAAACTATAATCAATTCAACTTTAATTTTTACTGAAAGCCTTCATACATCAATGAAGTCATCAGTTTCACTTTTTTCAGCAGCTTTTCTTTGAAACGTTCCCTTCAGTTTATTTTGGTCATATTGTTTATCTTTCGATATTTTTGGACCTGACTCATTTTTTCACCATTCATTGTGGCAGCAGAAAAATCTTGTATGCCGCGATATTTGTTCAAAATGAAAAGGAAAATGTCGGAAAGTAGGGGTAGTGAAGAAAATCAGCTTAGAAATGGATTAAAATGACCTTGATTGGAGTTAAGGTGAATATTTTCATGGAGAAAAATATCTAGAGAAGCAATTTATATTTATAATGTGTCCCAAAATCCGCTGTTTTGTCTATGGAGAGCTCTCTGACATTCAATTCTCCCATCAAAGTCTAAAAAAAGTGTTGGACAGCAGAGGATTCTCTAACTAAATGATATAGTACATAAAAAATACACCAAAAAGAATGTTTACATAAGATTGATCACCCACCAAAAATTGTCTTTTAAATCTTACCCATGAAATGACTAACTGGAGTTGTTGCCTTGGTAACAACTCTATTGAAAATTTGATCCAAAATCTCAGCTCTAACCATCTCATGCTCCTAAGAAATATATATTAAACAGTGTTCAAATGTCTTCAATACATTTTGAACATCAATGTTCTATATTAAATGATTCAAGAAAACTTGTGTATTTGTTTAAGTTAGTGTATAAGTTTATTGATATCACAGAGGGTAATCTTTAGCATTACAAGGGCCATAACTCCAACCAACCTTGGAAGTCTAATCACACACAGATGGCAGTCTTAAGCATTACAAGGGCCATAACTCCAACAAACCTTTGAATTCTAGTCACACACAGATGGCAGTCTTAAGCATTACAAGGGCCATAACTCCAACCAACCTTTGAAGTCTAGTCACACACAGATAGCAGTCTTGAGCATTACAAGGGCCATAACTCCAACCAACCTTTGAAGTCTAGTCACACACAGATGGCAGTCTTAAGCATTACAAGGGCCATAACTCCAACCAACCTTTGAAGTCTAGTCACACACAGATGGCAGTCTTAAGCATTACAAGGGCCATAACTCCATCCAACCTTTGAAGTCTAGTCACACACAGATAGCAGTCTTGAGCATTACAAGGGCCATAACTCCAACCAACCTTTGAAGTCTAGTCACACACACAGATGGCAGTCTTAAGCATTACAAGGGCCATAACTCCAACCAACCTTTGAAGTCTAGTCACACACAGATGGCAGTCTTAAGCATTACAAGGGCCATAACTCCAACAAACCTTTGAATTCTAGTCACACACAGATGGCAGTCTTAAGCATTACAAGGGCCATAACTCCAACCAACCTTTGAAGTCTAGTCACACACAGATAGCAGTCTTGAGCATTACAAGGGCCATAACTCCAACCAACCTTTGAAGTCTAGTCACACACAGATGGCAGTCTTAAGCATTACAAGGGCCATAACTCCAACCAACCTTTGAAGTCTAGTCACACACAGATGGCAGTCTTAAGCATTACAAGGGCCATAACTCCATCCAACCTTTGAAGTCTAGTCACACACAGATAGCAGTCTTGAGCATTACAAGGGCCATAACTCCAACCAACCTTTGAAGTCTAGTCACACACACAGATGGCAGTCTTAAGCATTACAAGGGCCATAACTCCAACCAACCTTTGAAGTCTAGTCACACACAGATGGCAGTCTTAAGCATTACAAGGGCCATAACTCCAACCAACCTTTGAAGTCTAGTCACACACAGATAATAATTTTCCTTTGTTTTTGACAAAACAAAGAATGATTAAAGCTTATTACTTACTAAGACTTTTTTTGTTTCTACCATTATCTCTCCTTTTTTAATATTTTTGTATTTTTTGTTTGATTTTCATTTACACAGTTCAACTGTTATCATTTTTCTAATATTGTCTTAGGAATGGAAACTACCATACTCCAATACACATCATGTTGAGAAATTGTCAAAGGTCAAAAGTCAAGATCAAAGCCATTCAAAGGTCACTATAGGTCTTGTTAGCACTATATCTCATAAACCATAAAAGATACATGTAGAAGCAGACAATAATGCGAAATTAATGGGAAAAATACTCCTCTTATTAAGATTTTCATTTAGTACATTGGCTCGAAGCTGTACGATGAACGGTTTTCGAGTTACAGCCCTTCATGTGTTTCGGTAAATAGGTTTTTTGGTATAACTTGAAAACAGTTAGAGATAATATAGTAAACATATAGGATTAAAGTGATCAGTAGGAAAAGAGCTTCAATTTGAGCCAAAGGTCAAAGGTCAAGGTCATACCCTAGCAACAAGGTCACTGTTATAAAAAGTCCCTAGCAACCATATATTTTTAGATTCAGAATGAAGTACTTTATTGAAATATGTTATTTCATGACTGGACATAACCTTTTGTCCCTAGCAATGAATGAAAGTGCTTAACAACCATATATTTTTGGCTCGGGACCACTTTCTTTACACAAATAACTCATTTTTATGACTCTGTTGAAAATTTGATCCAAAATCTCAGCTCTAACCATTTCATGCTCCTAAGAAATATATATTAAACAGTGTTCAAATGTCTTCAATACATTTTGAACATCAATGTTCTATATTAAATGATTCAAGAAAACTTGTATATTTGTTTAAGTTAGTGTATAAGTTTATTGATATCACAGAAGGTAATCTTAAGCATTACAAGGGCCATAACTTCAACCAACTTTTGAAATCTAGTCACACACAGATAGCAGTCTTAAGCATTACAAGGGTCATAACTCCAACCAACCTTTGAAGTCTAGTCACACACAGATGGCAGTCTTAAGCATTACAAGGGCCATAACTTCAACCAACTTTTGAAGTCTAGTCACACACAGATGGCAGTCTTAAGCATTACAAGGGCCATAACTTCAACCAACCTTTGAAGTCTAGTCACACACAGATAGCAGTCTTAAGCATTACAAGGGCCATAACTCCAACCAACCTTTGAAGTCTAGTCACACACAGATGGCAGTCTTAAGCATTACAAGGGCCATAACTCCAACCAACCTTTGAATTCTAGTCACACACAGATGGCAGTCTTAAGGATTACAAGGGTCTTAACTCCAACCAACCTTTGAAGTCTAGTCACACAAAGATGGCAGTCTTAAGCATTACAAGGGCCATAACTCCAACCAACCTTTGAAGTCTAGTCACACACAGATGGCAGTCTTAAGCATTACAAGGGCCATAACTCCAACCAACCTTTGAATTCTAGTCACACACAGATGGCAGTCTTAAGGATTACAAGGGCCATAACTCCAACCAACCTTTGAAGTCTAGTCACACACAGATGGCAGTCTTAAGCATTACAAGGGCCATAACTCCAACCAACCTTTGAAGTCTAGTCACACACAGATGGCAGTCTTAAGGATTACAAGGGCCATAACTCCAACCAACCTTTGAAGTCTAGTCACACACAGATGGCAGTCTTAAGCATTACAAGGGCCATAACTCCAACCAACCTTTGAATTCTAGTCACACACAGATGGCAGTCTTAAGCATTACAAGGGCCATAACTCCAACCAACCTTTGAAGTCTAGTCACACACAGATGGCAGTCTTAAGCATTACAAGGGCCATAACTCCAACCAACCTTTGAAGTCTAGTCACACACAGATGGCAGTCTTAAGCATTACAAGGGCCATAACTCCAACCAACCTTTGAAGTCTAGTCACACACAGATGGCAGTCTTAAGCATTACAAGGGCCATAACTCCAACCAACCTTTGAATTCTAGTCACACACAGATGGCAGTCTTAAGCATTACAAGGGCCATAACTCCAACCAACCTTTGAAGTCTAGTCACACACAGATGGCAGTCTTAAGCATTACAAGGGCCATAACTCCAACCAACCTTTGAAGTCTAGTCACACACAGATGGCAGTCTTAAGCATTACAAGGGCCATAACTCCAACCAACCTTTGAATTCTAGTCACACACAGATGGCAGTCTTAAGCATTACAAGGGCCATAACTCCAACCAACCTTTGAATTCTAGTTACACACAGATGGCAGTCTTAAGCATTATAAGGGCCATAACTCCAACCAACCTTTGAAGTCTAGTCACACACAGATGGCAGTCTTAAGCATTACAAGGGCCATAACTCCAACCAACCTTTGAAGTCTAGTCACACACAGATGGCAGTCTTAAGCATTACAAGGGCCATAACTCCAACCAACCTTTGAAGTCTAGTCACACACAGATGGCAGTCTTAAGCATTACAAGGGCCATAACTCCAACCAACCTTTGAATTCTAGTCACACACAGATGGCAGTCTTAAGCATTACAAGGGCCATAACTCCAACCAACCTTTGAATTCTAGTCACACACAGATGGCAGTCTTAAGGATTACAAGGGCCATAACTCCAACCAACCTTTGAATTCTAGTTACACACAGATGGCAGTCTTAAGCATTACAAGGGCCATAACTCCAACCAACCTTTGAAGTCTAGTCATACACAGATGGCAGTCTTAAGCATTACAAGGGCCATAACTCCAACCAACCTTTGAAGTCTAGTCACACACAGATGGCAGTCTTAAGCATTACAAGGGCCATAACTCCAACCAACCTTTGAAGTCTAGTCACACACAGATGGCAGTCTTAAGCATTACAAGGGCCATAACTCCAACCAACCTTTGAAGTCTAGTCACACACTGATGGCAGTCTTAAGCATTACAAGGGCCATAACTCCAACCAACCTTTGAAGTCTAGTCACACACAGATGGCAGTCTTAAGCATTACAAGGGTCATAACTCCAACCAACCTTTGAAGTCTAGTCACACACAGATGGCAGTCTTAAGCATTACAAGGGCCATAACTCCAACCAACCTTTGAAGTCTAGTCACACACAGATGGCAGTCTTAAGCATTACAAGGGCCATAACTCCAACCAACCTTGGAAGTCTAATCACACACAGATGGCAGTCTTAAGCATTACAAGGGCCATAACTCCAACCAACCTTTGAAGTCTAGTCACACACAGATAATAATTTTCCTTTTTTTGTGACAAAGAATGATAAAGCTTATTACTTACTAAGACTTTTTCTGTTTCTACCTTTATCTCTCCTTTTTTAATATTTTTGTATTTTTGTTTGATTTTCATTTACACAGTTCAACTGATATCAATTTCTACTATTTACTGTCTTAGGAATTGAAACTAATATACTCCAATACACATTATGTTGAGAAATTGATAATGCTGACATACATTCCCAACAAGACAATTACGATATATTGACATTCTGTATACATTGATTTAAATAAAATAAGAAGTCAACATAAAACAATGCATATATTGTGGTTACCGTGGTTACATTTACCTTAAAGGTGTTCAGAAGAATTGTACTGCCAAGCTGACAAGCCCTATAAGATGGCCCTATCTGTGGAACTGTGGAAGTTTCTATTCGTCCAAACACAGCTTTAGGACCAAAGGAATCCATCAGTAGAAATCCTAAATGAACTAAGCCTTGTACAACATGATCCCAGCCAAATTTACTGAAATGTAATAAAAACAACTAAAGTAAAAATAAATGGTTCCAAGCTTATGAACTGACCAACATGGTTCCAAGCTTCTGAACTGACCAACACGGTTCCAAGCTTATGAACTGACCAACACGGTTCCAAGCTTATGAACTGACCAACATGGTTCCAAGCTTCTGAACTGACCAACATGGTTCCAAGCTTCTGAACTGACCAACATGGTTCCAAGCTTCTGAACTGACCAACACGGTTCCAAGCTTCTGAACTGACCAACACGGTTCCAAGCTTATGAACTGACCAACACGGTTTCAAGCTTCTGAACTGACCAACATGGTTCCAAGTTTATGAACTGACCATTACAGTTCCAAGCTTCTGAACTGACCAATATGGTTCCAAGCTTATGAACTGACCAACACGGTTCCAAGCTTCTGAACTGACCAACACCGTTCCAAGCTTATGAACTGACCAACATGATTCCAAGCTTCTGAAGTGACCAACACTGTCATAAGTTATGGAACTGCCCCAATCTGATTTGTGTAAGGGCAGTCATGTGACATAAACATCTATAACCAAATGAATTCGAAGACATTTAAGAATTCTATGACAATCTCTTGTATGCTACAACATTATCAAATGTCTTAAACAATACAGATGAATTATTAACTAAAACAGACTTTTCTTTAAAAAAAAGTATTTTTCTACTGTTTTTACCAAAGTAAAACATATTTTTATTACATACAAATACACAATGTGCTACAGTCAAGGCGTATACACCTCACTGGAAACTGAAAGAACCAGTTCTAGTTGAAGCTTTCACCTCTATGGCAAGAGTCAAGGCGTTTACACCTCACTGGAAACAGAAAGAACCACTTCTTATTGAAGCCTTCATATCAATTGTAACAGTTTGCAAAAAATCCATGACTTAAAAGTGAAATATATTAATTAACTTGCAACGTGACTAATTAAACATTGTATTTAAAATCTAAACTATCCATACCTGTTCTTGACTGTTTCTATGACAAATTCTTCAACATGGCAGGTATCCATGACAACGTCTCTGACCCAGTGTGACTGTGACTGCTTCTCATCGTCTTTGTAACTTTTCAGTACCATTGTCTTCAGGAAGTCATATATCTGTATATACATAAGATGCAAGAGTCAAGTTGCTATTGTTTCAAATAGGTCTAAATGTGTAAGGCTTAAATGCCCCGCAACTTCAGTGATGACAGACACACGACCTATATAAGTCAATGATGACAGACACATGACCTATATAAGTCAGTGATGACAGACACATGACCTATATAAGTCAGTGATGACAGACACATGACCTATATAAGTCAGTGATGACAGACACATGACCTATATCCGATTACTGCCTACATGAACAACTAGGCTACTGAGGCTATGTTTTTTTACAATTAAATCCAAAAAAAAGTTTAAAGAGTTATTCCCCTTTCCTAACCGAATATGAAGTTTGATTTATATTGAATGAAATTCACACTAAATACTTGATCTTCAAATCTACTATGTATATAGTCATAAAGCTCAAAGTCACCATTAAAACAACTGTTAAATTCACACTAAATACCTGATCTTCAAATCTATGTATGCGAGCCAAACACAAAGCTAATGCTAGATTAAATGGCGACAAAACTTGTGTTGCAGACCTCATCTGATTGCCCTGTAAAATAAAACATATCAATGGAAGCTTCTAAACGCGATAAACAACGCGATAAACAACGAGATAAACAACAGAGATCTGACAATAGGTTTTTCTCACTTGATTCAAAATTGACTGTTATGTTGATTTCATATTGGGGTACAAAATAGGAAAAAAAGATCTGTTCTTCTCGAGCATCTGACAAAAAGATCTGTTCCTCCCAATCGTTGGACGAAAAGATCTGTTTGGTAAAGTTCCAGTTTGAACTAAAACTTACAGGTTTAGAAGAATCAATCTCCATGCAAAGGATTCTGGGTATTCTATGTCAACAAGTCTTTATTTACACATATTACAGGCAGACGAAAAATGTAGTCCCACAGTAAAGAATTTATGACGTGTGGCAGAGGTTATATCTGGGAACCAGTTATGCTCTGTGCCAGAGAGTGTAGAAGAATATACAATAAAACCTGCTTAAATTGAATCCATTTAGGCTGAAATCTGTGTTGAGAGGAAACATTTATTTCATTGAAAGGAATGATTTAAAATAATGTGACTGAAAGTTAGGTTGGTTTAAACATTATTTTGATTTATTCCGAGTTTGTTTTTCACAGGAAGTTATGTCACACTTATGTTTATACCTTTAATAACTTGATAAATTCCCTTCCTAATTCTTGATCTTGTTTGACAGCAAAACTTATGTGTAAGATAACAGTTCCTTCAGTATGTCTTAGTACTTCTGTGTCTGTTTCATCACTCATTAAATCCTCACTACAAATAATGTTTTCATAAAACAAGGTTTCATTCAAAAGAGGTTTAAATATTAAAAAGTTAACATAATATATGTCAGACATTGATAATTAAATATTAAATTAGTGGTTGATTTTGATACACATGACTTAAGCTGAGCTCTGCTTGTATCTCATCAGTAATATCATATAAACAGGTTCAACCAAATCTTATGGAAGTTATGTATATTACACTGTAACATGTCATCATCTGTGTGAAGGTTTAATTTTAATACTGTTGTTTTAACAAGATGCATGACTGAGCCTGATAATACAAAAATACAATAAATACAAACTGAAACCAGTGCATGTAGTACTTAAAATTTGGAAAACCCCAAAATACCAAGTTCATTTTAGGAGACTCCAAAATACCTCAGTTCATTCTAGGAGACCCCAAAATACCTTGTTTCTTTTTAAGAGACCCTTAGTTTATTTTAGGATAGACCCCATAATACATTATTTCATTTTACGATTGAACACAAAATACTTTAGTTCATTTAAGGAGACTCCAAAATAAGTTAGTTCATTCTAGGAAACACCAAAATAACTTAGTTAATTTTAGGATAGACCACAAAATATCTCAGTTCATTTTAGGACAGACTTAAATACCTTAGTTCATTCTTGGAGACCCCAAAATACCTTATTTCTTTTTAAAAGACCCCAAAATACATTAGTTCATTTTAGTAGACTCCAAAATACCTTAGTTAATTTTAGGATGGACTCTAAAATACCTGAGTTCATTTTCAATTTTCCCCTCCTGCAGTTTGTCTTGTTCCACAAAAAACTTCATGATTCCCTCAATAACAAGTCTTTTGTGACCCTGGAAAAGTAATGTTTAAACACAGTCTATAGTGACAACAAATATTTGAATGGACAGCTACAGTAAATGTGTAGAATGAGAGACGAGATAGTTATTTATTTTATATTATTTTATGAAGCACTGTAAACTGCTGTATGTCTGATCGAATATTGGATTATTTCAATCAAAAAAGGAATAAATACACTCTACATAATTTTTTTAATTTAATCTACTGAATGATAGCTATGATTAGAGTTTGGGCAATGATTGGATTTATTGCACTATAGTTTGGGCAATGATTGGATTTATTGCACTATATTTCTATGCAATGATAAGTGTATTGCACAACTTGTTATAATTAATGATAGGTGTATTGCACTATTGTTCTCAGAAATGATTGGATTTATTGCACTATAGTTCTAAGCAATGAAATGTGTATTGCACAATTGTTCTGAGCAAATATTGCACTGTTGATTTTAATCCTTATAGGTGATATTCTGAGCAATGATGGTTGTGTTGCTCAATGTTATTAGCATTGACAAATCTATGAGTACTGAAACAGCAATGACAGGGGGTATTGTTCTTAGCATTGATGGGTGTATAGCACTGAGTCATTCTTTTTATTGATATAATTTCAAACATCTCACACCATTCTACAGTTATTTTTACTATAGGTTTGAAAAAGACAAGGAATTCTTTATAAAAAAAGCTATTTATTGTATAATTGTCCTTATTTATCCATTTCTTGTACAACTTCAGAAATTTCGCATAAAACGGGCAACGATGTGATATGACAAATAAACATGAAAAATACATTGTGACGTCACTTTCAGGGAGTGAAAAGAACACTCCTAATGAATATCCATGTATGGAACAAATTTCTAAAAATATGTATCAAAAACTTCGTTATTATGTGATTCTAAATTTGAAAGATGTTTCCATTCTATATTTGTTCTCTTTTTAAAATGTTATGCCTTGTTATACAGTTATAGCCTGGAATTAAATTTTGTGATTTTCTCTTTGTTTCAAGGATGCCTTGTTTAGGATACAACATAAGGATGGACTGGCACAAAAAGGATACAACATAAGGATGGACTGGCACAAAAAGGATACAACATAAGGATGGACTGGCACAAAAAGGATACAACATAAGGATGGACTGGCACAAAAAGGATACAACATAAGGATGCACTGGCACAAAAAGGATACAACATAAGGATGGACTGGCACAAAAAGGATACAACATAAGGATGGACTGGCACAAAAAGGATACAACATAAGGATGGACTGGCACAAAAAGGATACAACATAAGGATGGACTGGCACAAAAAGGATACAACATAAGGATGGACTGGCACAAATTACATTTTCGTTTCATAATAAGAGAAATAGGTTTCACAAAGCATGAGAATTGAATTTCGCTTGATTTCATCTCTAATTATTTAATTTCAACAAAAGGCTTATTATTTTGTTGAAATTAATAACTCAAGATGACATGCGATATACAATTCTAACTCACTGTGAAACCTATAAACATCCCTACCTTTGTTGACAGTAATAATAGCTGATAGACAAGAGCAGGTAAATCTTGTAAATCAGTGTCCTTGAATAATCGTAATATTTTGTCAATAACAAATTTCAGCTCGTCTAATGACATCTGTACATCTTTAAACATGGCAGCTAAATGTATAACGCTCTGTTTGGTCCATCTATAATAAAAAAGTCAATCAAAAAATGAATGTCACTAAGTTTTTCTAAAGTGTGTTTAAAAAATAGCTAACAAGTTTTTAGTCAAGTAAAAATAAATCTAATACACATTTTTATAATGATGCACACTTATCCATAATGAAGTTCAATAGTTTATTATAATTTACACATATTTATTATTGTTATATTGTTCAGGATTTAGTGTACATATTTAAATACTTTGTACATAGAGGTGAATTAAGAAACTATACAGGCACCGATAGAAGCAAATAAAATTGAATAATTATGCAGCCTGGTACAAACATGTGCAATATCCCAAGAGGCAGCCATTGTTATATATTGGATCATTTTCTGGTTTTAAAACGTAAAATTCTGAAATAACCGAAAGCACCAGAAGTAGGACAAAATGGAAAACATAATCAGATGCAAGTTTACATTCTTTCGAACATTCACTAAAACAATTCAATTTCAATTCATTGATTCGACAAGTTTCAACGCTCAGTTTAACAAACATTTTATTAAGAAAAGCAATCTACCATAGGATGCAATTTCCATAGAACCATTACAGGGATTTTCCTACCTTTTTTCAAATGGGGCCTGGTCCCCTGTTGATTGGGAAAATTACGACATAAATTCCACAATTGGGAAAAGTCTTAAATATGAATAAAGTAAAAACATTGCTTTTAAACATAAATGTTTTTAACAAAAATGTTTCTTGTATGTAATTAGTCATGAATGACAAGATGGAATCTATAAGCGTGACCTGAAAACTGACAAATTCAAATCAGTTTTCATAAATATTTTGGAAAAAGTTATCAAAATTTACATATGTAGCTAACTGTGTTGACATCATACTCAAAGAGAAAAATTTCCATGAATCTTGGTGGAATTAAATAGAAACTGAGTTGCAAACATCAGATTTTACTTTCACTCTCATTTGTTCTGGGGTCTTAATAAATGACTGGATAAGAGCTAAATCAGATATACAAAACTCTAAAAATGTGTATTGCTTGGCATTTAGTTTACCCTGATTTGTATGCTAATCTGCATTCAACCGAATCTCGCTACTGACCCTTGTCATAGATGGGTCTAGAGGTGCAAGAAAACTCATGATTTTCTATTCACAAAGGCTCTGGTCAATATTTAATTTCGTAAAAACAAAATTTCCTAGTTTTGATACAATACGTCATCGTTCCAGTTCGGTAGTATTTCGCGTTGTGTAATGCCATTTTTTAATGTTAATGCAGGGTCACGCTTCATTCCAAATGTATTCCTCCGACTTATTCTTTTCTAGACAAAGCTATTTGAACCAAAACAAAACGCCCATATTACTGGACATCGTAAAAATAAAGTAATTTGTCTTATTTGCAGCATACAATTATCTTTCATATTATTGAACAAAGATCCGCGACTTACCAAATCTCAGGTTTTTTAATATCATACCGGAATCTACGTTTGGTATAAAACAAGCAAGCTCTAATATAAAACTGGTTGCCGTTATGACTAAAGATACCGGGAACAGTAATTATAAACCAATGTTCGTGAAGTAATCAGATTTTGATTTTGTTTGTAATATTTCGGCTTAGCATGATTGAATTTATTTTAAGAAACCAGATTACAAAATCTCCTGAATTGGGAATTTTCACTTTCATAATTGGGAAAAAATATGGGTTTTTGCCATTGGGAATGGGGCCGAATATCGGCCCCAAAATAAAGGCAGGAAAATCCCTGCATTACCATGTTTATATATTTTTTTGTTTTGTCGTCCATGGGTCCCATGAATGTTTTGCTGTAACAGTCCTTAGGATGTAGAACATATTAACTAAGGATGTGGTGTATAGAATTATTTTTGACGTAGTACACACTCATTTATGATGTACAGTACACATTAATGATGTTTAATATACTCATGTATTTTTTGTAGCACAAAATGATGCAGTGGGGTTTAAGATTTTTTTTAACTTTTAGTAGTTCTAATGGATTTTGCCATTAGTCTTTAATCTCAAATTTGGAACATAACATATTAACATGGACTTTATTTCACACATGAAACCTCTAGAATTTGTCTAAATTAGCTTTTAATAGTAAAAAGACAAAAAAGGCTGCCTCATGTGTTACTCACAGATAGGTCTAGAGAGGATCAAAATGCATAAATCATAATGCCTGGTTTTTTTTTGGAAACAACAAAAAATAATTCAAAGCATTTGAATAACCTACAGAAAAAATATTTTTTGACACAAAACTGTAATTTCATACTGTAGATGGGTAGTGCATATTTTTAGACTAAAATTCTGGGATGGTAAACACCTCTGATGATATGGTATATACTTATTTCCAACATACTTGCAGGAACAAAGACTGTTCTGAATGTGACTTTTGTATTCTGTGCCTTTCATACTACCATCTCCATAAACTATTATATCTTCAGAAGCAATAGATGACAAAATCTTGGGAAGAAGTTCCAGACCCCTGTAAGCATATAAACCAGAGTCTCTTGAGAGCCTGTATTGCTCACCTGATTTACTAAAAAGATTTTTGGAGACATCACCTTTCTTGCAAATTTTGATATTAAATGCTAAAGAGTTTATGTGAAAATGCTGTTTCTATGTATAATGCCATATTGAATCTCCGATCAACTGTAATTTGTAGGACAGCTTCTGAGGCGAAGCTGTTTATGTTTCCCATACAGTCCTATGGTAAGCTATGTTCCATAGTGGCGGAAATGTTGGATTTTGAATCGGCCCCAAAAAACTGAAACATGGTAGAGAACCATTAAAGGTACATTTCTGCAATATTAAAAATCATTAATGGCCCTGGCAGCCATGTTGTATTTCCTAAAAGCTCAAAAAACTATAAAAAAATTTAGATAATTTTCTGCGCTTCATTTCAGCACAGTTTGGTTTAAATGTGTGCAATAGTTTCAGAGAAGAAGCTGTCTGTATGTTTCCTATAGGTTCCTATGTTAATCAATGTTCCATAGTGTCATCCATCTTGTATTTAGGATGTAAACAAATACACAAGCAGCTCTGGCAGCCATGTTGAATTTCCAAGCAGCTTGAAAAACTCAAAATAATAACTATCCCATCTTCACTTCTACATTATTTGGTTTAATTGGGTGCAACAGAACTGGAGAATAAGCTGTTGGTATGTTTTTCCCATACTGTCCTATGTTAAGAAATGCTCAACTGTAGTGGCCATCTTGGATTATGGAGCGTCACAAAAAAAAACTTTGTGGAGGACCATCAAAGGTACATTTCTGTAATATTTCATATCAATATGCCAAACGGTTTGTGAGAAGAGGATTTTCCAAATTTCAGCCCATCAGATCACATTAATGGCCCTGGCAGCCATGTTGAATTTCCCATTCCCTCAGAAAACTCAAAATAATAATATAACCATCCAACCTTCATTTCTGTGTAATTTGTTTAATTGTGTGGAAAAGTTTTGGAGAAGAAGCTGTTTATATGTGTTTCCTATAGGGTCCTATCACTACAAACACCAAAACCTTAATTTCCTAGCCAAAACCTTAATTTCCCAGTCAAAACCTTAATTTTTTAAGAGTTGACTGTAAAATTAAGTGTTCTTTTCTTAAATTAAGGGTGTGACAGGGAAATTAAGGTTTTGACGCGGAGATTAAGGTTTTTACTCGGAGATTAAGGTTTTTTGTGGATTGGACCCCTGGGTCGATTTTAATGACCTCGGGCAATGTTGTTGATAACAATCATGTACTATACTGTACATCACTATCAATTTGTCTGTGGCTATAACTTTATCAATGTATACAATTATTTTTTGTCCAAATAAATACAGATCATGTGCAAAAAAATAAAAAATATTACAATGCACGAACGTGAATGCATTTCCTGTCAACTTTTCATAAAGAAAGGTATTATTAATTGCAAAATTGTTTAATAAAAGTTATGTATTTCGTAAGGTACTGTGATTGTTTTATAAATATTGCAATATAACATTTACATTTGAAGATCAGAAGGTAATTTTATTTACAAGAAACTTCGCCGATCGGAGATTCAATACACATCCGCCATATTGTTTACCTGTAACAAATATGAAAAGAATAAAGGACGGATGTTACTAAAGTATTTGTTTTGAACGTTGTTTTTAATTACTTTGTTTTTTTTTTTTTTCCCCAACAGGTTTCATGGTAAGTTTGAGTTATTTACATTTTGTTTACTGTTTATAAATGTTTTTGTTTCGTTTTGGTTTGTTCTTTTAGCAGTTTTTGCTGTTTTAAACTTTATTATAATTTTATTGTTCTTTATTTTTACGTTGGTGTAAATGTCATTAATTTTATAAATTTAATTTGTTTAACTGCCGTCAGCGGTGGCTTTAAAATGAAACTGTTTTATTAATTAATACTCAAATAATAAATAATTAAAATAAATAATTTCTGTGTTGTTGGGGGAATTCTTTTTAGTTAAATCGTTTTTGCAATTGTTATTTGCGATGACTTTTAAATGGTTTATTTATGACCATTTCAACGCTTATTTAGTTTACCAACATTGTGTTTAAGATTTACATAATAAATTGCAGCATCAATATGTAGTGAATTTATTTTCTCAACCTCTCAATTCTCAAATTTTGTCAGTGACAGTTGACAGTTTCGTACCTCTGGTCAAAAAAATGAAATAAGAGGATTACAAGTTTTTTCTTACAAGACTGCATTTTACTATAACAAACCATTATTTTTACAGCAGAGACGTGATTACGTGTATACTGATTACACATCTGTAATGTTGTATGATAGTGTGTACTTTAAGATATATTATGTTGCACGAGAATTATATTTGTCTCTTGTTACAATTGTTTTCGAAAAAAGTATCTATTTTCTTAAAATGTATTTCAGCTGTAGCATATATATGCACTTGTACGTTTTTTACCGATCCGGGATATGCGAGGGGGGATATGTACAAGTCGAACTGTATTTATCATTGCGCTTCAAAAAACAATTGTTTTTTGTTTGAATAACTATTGACGCAAGTTTCAGCAATTTTTCAGCTATATCATGGCGCCCAGTTTTTTATTGCCGAAGTTAACCCAGGACACTACCAATTGCAAAAGCACTTATTGCGCTGACGGCGAAAAAGTTGTTTTACCAGACGAAATATTTCTACTATGTATTTTCTTATATACTGGGAGAAGAATTTAGCACTTGTTTTCTAATCCCATCTTGTATTATGCCTACATGTATTGTGAACTATGCATTTATCAATAAAATAATGTTTACATTAAATATTGCTTACTAAGAACATAAACAACTTTATAATAAATGAGCATGTGCGCACATAATAAATGAGCATGTGCGAACAGATAGGATTACTGACGTCTTAATTTCAAGTTGTTAAACGGCATTGCCTTAAAAAGCGGTGTGTAGAAATACCGCATACTACCAGTTAGTGCTCTAACAACATGAAGATTAACAGTAATCACCACAAACAACAAATAATATCAAAGAATAATGCATTAATAAGTGTTCACTCAACCGAAGATAATTGCATAATTGTATCGAGATCATTATGTGTTTGCGGAAACCTTATGTGAACGTAATTAAAACAGAAGTTATCAAATTTAAGCAATTTATGATTAGAATCATTTTATTAATAATAACAAACCAGATACAAGAAAAGTCATGTCAATGTAGTAAGCAAAAATCGGAGTCATTTTTCAACAGAATGGATTTCGCGTTAGAATCTGTCAAATCGTTTGCCATTATTTATAGTCCACTCATAGAGTACTCATCTAATAAAAAATGTGTGTAATTTTAGTGAAGAAAATGAGTACTGACGATTAACAAATATTTTTGGACAATGATAGGACATACAAATAAATCAACTGATATGATATTCTGATACGATATGGAATTTTCCTGCAAAATCACGTATATTACCTCATGAGGTCTTTCTAGACGGGTCCATAGAAATAAACAAGAATACCCAAGAACACACAAGAATACCTTATAAAACTATAAAATTGACAAGAAAACAATATTTTGGGGGCTTCGGTGGCCGAGATGTTAAAGTAGTTCGTGCGTCTACTATTGATCACGTGGTCTATCAACACTGAGGTTGCGGGTTCGAGTCTCACTGCGGGCAGAGTGTACTCGACTCAAATCTTAATTAACAAGGATTTCCAGTTTTCCTACCGCAGGTCGGGAGTTTTCTCCTGGTACTCCGGCTTCCTCTCCCAATAAAAACTGGACGCCATGATATAGCTGAAACTGGCTGAAAGTGGCGTTAAACACCAATTAAACAAAACAATATTTTTGTGCAAAAAATACATATTGCAAGATGTGAAATAGTTTTTATGAGCATTATCTGACAGAGCCTCGCATTTCAACCCGTTTCAAAGGCTGCTGCAAACAAATTGAATATATTTTTTTGACATTGTAAGAATATTTCGTCCGACCAGGGGCATAAGGTTGTCGGTGCAGGACGTTAAAAACTCCCCCAAGACAAGTGTACGAATATTGTATATTTACAATGTATGTACTAATTGTACATGTTCCACCACACAGTCATTTTCACCCCGACGCCATCTGTAAGTACATACGTCGCGTGTTTGTCTATGTTGATCTATAAATTGTAAAATCAGTAAATAAAATAGATAACTTCCAGCCTTTTGAAATCCTCTGATGTTGAATCCTTGTTGGATGTTCAATATTTTTTAGCACAGTTTAGTCGTAGCGCGGAAAGAAAATCCGTTCGTTACAAATGCGTTTAATTATAGACAACAAAGCTAAAAGAGTCTTTAACCTTGTCCATTTTGAAAAATGACGCGACTCAAATGTCAATGTTAAAGTGATTTTAATACCCGTTCTGAATAAAGTATAAACACTTCTGTTCTAGATGCGCGCGCGATGTAAAACACGCTTGTAGTATTTCAAAGCAAAATCTCGCATTCATAAAAAAGTCAGTCTTTGTTTCGCTCATACGATTTAGTCAATACTATAGCCATTTCGGATTTTAAAGTATTAATTATATGCTTCAAGTAAGAAGATGCTTAACATTTTTAAAACAGTTTGGAATTCTCGCAACTACGAATACATTATCTCACACTGGGTACAAGAGGAAAATATGTTTACTTTTTCATAAAAAAAGAAATATCATTTATATAAGCTCAATTAGGGTTCAACTGATAATTTACCTATGTTTTCCTTCACAACATCATTGATACTTTCTACCTTCTTCAGAAAATGAAAAATAACTCCTATAAATAATTATAGTTATAATTGTCTGATTAGATGGACACTTGCCGATATTATAACGTAACTATATCCAACAGATTGATGACGAAGCAATAGCCAAGGAGTATATTCATTACAAATGATTTTACGGTTTTAAAAAATAATAAAATGACCAAACGTTAAGTGTACTTGATAAAATTTCATAAATAATGTCTATTGGTGATATTTGGGTTTTTTCGTGCAACGTAATCGGGTTTTTTTTCAGCCGGTGTGCACAGCTTTGGCTCTCGTAATCTTTATTGCTTAATTTGCGTGCATTTTTTCCGACCAGAACTACCAAAAATTCAAAATTACATTTTTGATGTTGTTTCCAGTTCAAATTAAATTCGGAGCTTCTAAAGGTAATAAGAAAGAACAAGTCACACAAAAAAAAGATTTTTTAAAATTTGCTTACGTGCAATTTAGTTCGCAATAAAATGCATTTTACATTTTCTGCTTTATGTCCGTGCACGTGCCCCTTTACCACACATCGATTTTACAATACACCAACATTAAGTTGGTAACAAAAAATATTTAAACCTGTAAAATAATGATTACAAAATTCCAGAAACCAAATTATATATATAATAGAATTAAACTTTTTACAGTACCTTGACATAGCATTGAACTTATTGCGTATTGAGGAACAACAAAGAAATTATTTAATATTTAAGTAATCATTAATAAACAAATTTTCATTTTAAAGCCACCACTGACAGTAGAACAGTTACGCAAATAAAATGGTAAAAAATAAAACAACATTAAGCATCAACGTAATAATAAGGCAAAAATAAATTAAACAATTTTAAACAGCAACAGATTTAAAAAGAACACAGTAAAACGAACAAAACATGAAACAGGTAACAAAATTTAAATTTAAATAACACAAACTTACCATGAAACCTGTTGGGGAAAAAAAAAGAAAACAAAGTAATTAAAAACAATGTTCAAAACAAATACTTTAGTAACATCCGTCCTTTATTCTATTCATATTCGTTACAGGTAAACAATATGGCGGATGTGTATTGAATCTCCGATCGGCGAAGTTTCTTGTAAATTAAATTACCTTCTGATCTTCAAATGTAAATGTTATATTGCAATATTTATAAAACAATCACAGTACCTTACGAAATACATAACTTTTATTAAATAATTTTGCAATTAATAATACCTTTCTTTATGAAAAGTTGACAGGAAATGCATTCACGTTCGTGCATTGTAATATTTTTTATTTTTTTGCACATGATCTGTATTTATTTGGACAAAAAATAATTGTATACATTGATAAAGTTATAGCCACAGACAAATTGATAGTGATCTACAGTATAGTACATGATTGTTATCAACAACATTGCCCGAGGTCATTGAAATTGACCCAGGGGTCCAATCCACAAAAAACCTTAATCTCCGAGTAAAAACCTTAATCTCCGCGTCAAAACCTTAATTTCCCCGTCACACCCTTAATTTAAGAAAAAAAACACTTAATTTTACAGTCAACTCTTAAATAACTAAGGTTTTGACTGGGAAATTAAGGTTTTGGCTGGGAAATTAAGGTTTTGGTGTTTGTAGTGTATGTAAAGCTGTGTTCCACGGTGGTGGCCATCTTGAATATTGGATCGTTACAGAAAACAAACTTGGTAGAGGACCAAATAAGGTACATTTCTGTTATATTTCTAATCAATCTGCCAAGCAGTTTGTGAGATTTTTTTAAATTCACCCAACCAGAATGCATTAATGGCCTGGCAACCAAGTTGAATATTGGATCAGCACCTAAGTCTCAAACTTTGTTAGAAAAACTCAACAAACATTCCTGCCAAGTTTATTTCCAATTGGGCAAGAAGTTTTGGAGAAGAAGATTGACATGTGAAAAGTTTACAGTCAATGACCACAACACTGCCACGTGGACAGACGCTAAGTGATGAGAATAGCTTACACTGACCCTTGGGTCAGTTGAGCTAAAAAAAGCTTTAATTTACTTTTGTCATAAGAATAACTGTTTCATTCGGTACAATTCAAAAACTGAAACAGGCTTCTGAACATTAAAAAGTAAATCTGGTGCAAGAAACCATTATTTTAGTTATTTGGTATCTTAGTAGCACATGATAAATCAACTTGCCTTCCTGACTGTATCTGTCCGTTTTTTACCATATCTGTAAACACTGCTGAGATTTCCACCAGTGCAGGTCCAGCCAATGAATCTGCCTACAGAAAAAAACAACGCAATTTGATCAGTCCTGGGAACGTATAATACAACTTGCTGAAGATAAGGACAAGAGCTATACACTTCATGGATGCATATTAATTCTATCACATCATTCAATATCATCAACAATGCCCCAAAATTGCAAGAAAATTTATGAAAGCCTTTTTCAGAAAACTAAAATATCCCTCTTTTTTCCATGAACAAGGTCCCACACCACAATAAAACGAAAAACTTTTTTGTTTACTAACAACGAAAGGAAACTCACATCTATCAAAATAAACAATCCCCCAAAATAGTTTAAAGCTTTTTTGAGTTGGAGTCTGAAAACTAAAAAATCACACTTTTTTTAAAAAGTCCCATAACCCCATAGTGAACAATAAAAAATTTACCAAATTTTTATAGACCATAAAAAGTAAACAATTGTGTGCAGTTTGAAGAAAATCTCTGCAGGAATCCTTTTTCAAGATAAATGAAACATTAGCTAAAATAATGTAGCCCCTTTTTTTATGGAGATAAAAAGAGGTCCCATCACTCATAATGTAGCAGCCGGGAGTGATTCACACCTGGGGGTTTTGTGCATATAATCAGCTATTAAACTGTTTCCCTGGTTTGCTACATACTTTTTTTATGTCTTTGCCGTTTAACTGATATTTCTACAACACCTTATTTGTTAGTTTTACACTTTATTCATAATCATGGCATTGGTGACAAAATTTTAATTCCGGAAGTGCATAATTTCTTAATCGATTTGGTACAAAAAGTTAATTCCGGATCAGTTTGACTATATCCATAGCATTATCCCTGATGCAATTTTTACCGATACGATTCAGAAATTCTACACTCCACAATTTTGTCAACAATGGCATGATTAGGAAAAAGTGTTAAAATTATTTAATTAGACATTGTAGATATGTCAGCTGAGCAGCGGAGAAAGGAAAAAAAATTTATTAAACAAAGACAGCAGTTGAATAGCGGAAAATATGTATAAATCCCAAGTGTGCTTTTGCTTTTTGTAGCTCTGTCCATAAAAAAAAAAGAAGCTACATTATTGTAGCTAATGAAACATGTAGATGACGCACAGGACGGACATTTGTATACCATAATACATACCTCATAGATGGGTGTATAAATAACCAGTGCAATGTGATTAGTGCAGAGCCTGCCATTGAGTCATCAGACTACAGACTACCCATCAATAGACTAAAAATATGTCTGGTTTCAAAACAGTAAGTCTAACTCACCTGTAACATCAGCAGACCAACTAGATCTGATGCTAACTTGTTTTGCATGTCATTCTTCTCCAACAACTGAACACACGATGTATAGACCAGAACTTTAGTCTTGCTGGCTCTGTTACTGCCATCTGATGAACCTACAAAATCACATGACTTATAGACCAAGAACTTTTGTCTTGTTGGGTCTTTAACTACCATCTGATGAACCTGAAAAATCATAGAACTTATAGACCAGAACTTTAGTCTTGCTGGCTCTGTTACTCCCATCTGATGAACCTGAAAAATCACATGACTTATAGACCAGAACTTTTGTCTTGTTAGCTCTGTTACTCCCGTCTGATGAACCTGAAAAATCACATGACTTATAGACCAGAACTTTTGTCTTGTTAGCTCTGTTACTCCTGTCTGATGAACCTGAAAAAATCATAGAACTTATAGACCAGAACTTTAGTCGTGTTAGCTCTGTTACTCCTGTCTGATGAACCTGTAAAATCATAGAACTTATAGACCAGAACTTTTGTCTTGTTAGCTCTGTTACTCCTGTCTGATGAACCTACAAAATCATAGAACTTATAGACCAGAACTTTAGTCTTGTTAGCTCTGTTACTCCTGTCTGAGGAACCTGAAAAAATCACATGACTTATAGACCAGAACTTTAGTCTTGTTGGCTCTGTTACTCCCATCTGATGAACCTGAAAAATCATAGAACTTATAGACCAGAACTTTAGTCTTGTTAGCTCTGTTACTCCTGTCTGATGAACCTGAAAAAATCATAGAACTTATAGACCAGAACTTTTGTCTTGTTAGCTCTGTTACTCCTGTCTGATGAACCTGAAAAATCATAGAACTTATAGACCAGAACTTTAGTCTTGTTGGCTCTGTTACTCCCATCTGATGAACCTGTAAAATCATAGAACTTATAGACCAGAACTTTAGTCTTGTTAGCTCTGTTACTCCTGTCTGATGAACCTGAAAAAATCATAGAACTTATAGACCAGAACTTTTGTCTTGTTAGCTCTGTTACTCTCATCAGATGAACCTGAAAAAATCACATGACTTATAGACCAGAACTTTGGTCTTGTTGGCTCTGTTACTCCCATCTGATGAACCTGTAAAATCATAGAACTTATAGACCAGAACTTTTGTCTTGTTAGCTCTGTTACTCCTGTCTGATGAACCTGAAAAAATCATAGAACTTATAGACCAAACTTTAGTCTTGTTAGCTCTGTTACTCCTGTCTGATGAACCTGAAAAATCATAGAACTTATAGAACAGAACTTTTGTCTTGTTAGCTCTGTTACTCCTGTCTGATGAACCTGTAAAATCATAGAACTTATAGACCAGAACTTTAGTCTTGTTAGCTCTGTTACTCCTGTCTGATGAACCTGAAAAAATCATAGAACTTATAGACCAGAACTTTTGTCTTGTTAGCTCTGTTACTCCTGTCTGATGAACCTGAAAAAATCATAGAACTTATAGACCAGAACTTTAGTCTTGTTAGCTCTGTTACTCCCATCTGATGAACCTGAAAAATCATAGAACTTATAGACCAGAACTTTAGTCTTGTTAGCTCTGTTACTCCTGTCTGATGAACCTGAAAAAATCATAGAACTTATAGACCAGAACTTTTGTCTTGTTAGCTCTGTTACTCCCATCTGATGAACCTGAAAAATCATAGAACTTATAGACCAGAACTTTAGTCTTGTTGGCTCTGTTACTCCCATCTGATGAACCTGTAAAATCATAGAACTTATAGACCAGAACTTTAGTCTTGTTAGCTCTGTTACTCCTGTCTGATGAACCTGAAAAAATCATAGAACTTATAGACCAGAACTTTTGTCTTGTTAGCTCTGTTACTCCTGTCTGATGAACCTGAAAAATCATAGAACTTATAGACCAGAACTTTTGTCTTGTTAGCTCTGTTACTCCCATCTGATGAACCTGAAAAATCATAGAACTTATAGACCAGAACTTTAGTCTTGTTGGCTCTGTTACTCCCATCTGATGAACCTGTAAAATCATAGAACTTATAGACCAGAACTTTAGTCTTGTTAGCTCTGTTACTCCTGTCTGATGAACCTGAAAAAATCATAGAACTTATAGACCAGAACTTTAGTCTTGTTAGCTCTGTTACTCCTGTCTGATGAACCTGTAAAATCATAGAACTTATAGACCAGAACTTTAGTCTTGTTAGCTCTGTTACTCCCATCAGATGAACCTGAAAAAATCACATGACTTATAGACCAGAACTTTGGTCTTGTTGGCTCTGTTACTCCCATCTGATGAACCTGAAAAATCATAGAACTTACAGACCAGAACTTTTGTCTTGTTAGCTCTGTTACTCCCATCTGATGAACCTGAAAAATCATAGAACTTATAGACCAGAACTTTAGTCTTGTTGGCTCTGTTACTCCCATCTGATGAACCTGTAAAATCATAGAACTTATAGACCAGAACTTTAGTCTTGTTAGCTCTGTTACTCCTGTCTGATGAACCTGAAAAAATCATAGAACTTATAGACCAGAACTTTAGTCTTGTTAGCTCTGTTACTCCTGTCTGATGAACCTGAAAAAATCATAGAACTTATAGACCAGAACTTTAGTCCTGGTAGCTCTGTTACTCCCATCTGATGAACCTGAAAAATCATAGAACTTATAGACCAGAACTTTTGTCTTGTTAGCTCTGTTACTCCTGTCTGATGAACCTGAAAAAATCATAGAACTTACAGACCAGAACTTTTGTCTTGTTAGCTCTGTTACTCCCATCTGATGAACCTGAAAAATCATAGAACTTATAGACCAGAACTTTAGTCTTGTTGGCTCTGTTACTCCCATCTGATGAACCTGTAAAATCATAGAACTTATAGACCAGAACTTTAGTCTTGTTAGCTCTGTTACTCCTGTCTGATGAACCTGAAAAAATCATAGAACTTATAGACCAGAACTTTTGTCTTGTTAGCTCTGTTACTCCTGTCTGATGAACCTGAAAAAATCATAGAACTTATAGACCAGAACTTTAGTCTTGTTAGCTCTGTTACTCCTGTCTGATGAACCTGAAAAAATCATAGAACTTATAGACCAGAACTTTAGTCCTGGTAGCTCTGTTACTCCCATCTGATGAACCTGAAAAATCATAGAACTTATAGACCAGAACTTTTGTCTTGTTAGCTCTGTTACTCCTGTCTGATGAACCTGAAAAAATCATAGAACTTATAGACCAGAACTTTTGTCTTGTTAGCTCTGTTACTCCTGTCTGATGAACCTGAAAAAATCATAGAACTTATAGACCAGAACTTTTGTCTTGTTAGCTCTGTTACTCCTGTCTGATGAACCTGAAAAAATCATAGAACTTATAGACCAGAACTTTTGTCTTGTTAGCTCTGTTACTCCCATCTGATGAACCTGAAAAATCATAGAACTTATAGACCAGAACTTTAGTCTTGTTGGCTCTGTTACTCCCATCTGATGAACCTGTAAAATCATAGAACTTATAGACCAGAACTTTAGTCTTGTTAGCTCTGTTACTCCTGTCTGATGAACCTGAAAAAATCATAGAACTTATAGACCAGAACTTTTGTCTTGTTAGCTCTGTTACTCCCATCAGATGAACCTGAAAAAATCACATGACTTATAGACCAGAACTTTGGTCTTGTTGGCTCTGTTACTCCCATCTGATGAACCTGAAAAATCATAGAACTTACAGACCAGAACTTTTGTCTTGTTAGCTCTGTTACTCCCATCTGATGAACCTGAAAAATCATAGAACTTATAGACCAGAACTTTGGTCTTGTTGGCTCTGTTACTCCCATCTGATGAACCTGAAAAATCATAGAACTTACAGACCAGAACTTTTGTCTTGTTAGCTCTGTTACTCCCATCTGATGAACCTGAAAAATCATAGAACTTATAGACCAGAACTTTAGTCTTGTTGGCTCTGTTACTCCCATCTGATGAACCTGTAAAATCATAGAACTTATAGACCAGAACTTTAGTCTTGTTAGCTCTGTTACTCCTGTCTGATGAACCTGAAAAAATCATAGAACTTATAGACCAGAACTTTTGTCTTGTTAGCTCTGTTACTCCCATCAGATGAACCTGAAAAAATCACATGACTTATAGACCAGAACTTTGGTCTTGTTGGCTCTGTTACTCCCATCTGATGAACCTGAAAAATCATAGAACTTACAGACCAGAACTTTTGTCTTGTTAGCTCTGTTACTCCCATCTGATGAACCTGAAAAATCATAGAACTTATAGACCAGAACTTTGGTCTTGTTGGCTCTGTTACTCCCATCTGATGAACCTGAAAAATCATAGAACTTACAGACCAGAACTTTTGTCTTGTTAGCTCTGTTACTCCCATCTGATGAACCTGAAAAATCATAGAACTTATAGACCAGAACTTTAGTCTTGTTGGCTCTGTTACTCCCATCTGATGAACCTGTAAAATCATAGAACTTATAGACCAGAACTTTAGTCTTGTTAGCTCTGTTACTCCTGTCTGATGAACCTGAAAAAATCACATGACTTATAGACCAGAACTTTTGTCTTGTTAGCTCTGTTACTCCCATCTGATGAACCTGAAAAATCATAGAACTTATAGACCAGAACTTTAGTCTTGTTAGCTCTGTTACTCCTGTCTGATGAACCTGAAAAAATCATAGAACTTATTGACCAAGAACTTTTGTCTTGTTAGCTCTGTTACTCCCATCAGATGAACCTGAAAAAATCACATGACTTATAGACCAGAACTTTGGTCTTGTTGGCTCTGTTACTCCCATCTGATGAACCTGTAAAATCATAGAACTTATAGACCAGAACTTTAGTCTTGTTAGCTCTGTTACTCCTGTCTGATGAACCTGAAAAAATCATAGAACTATAGACCAGAACTTTTGTCTTGTTAGCTCTGTTACTCCTGTCTGATGAACCTGAAAAAATCATAGAACTTATAGACCAGAACTTTTGTCTTGTTAGCTCTGTTACTCCTGTCTGATGAACCTGAAAAAATCATAGAACTTATAGACCAGAACTTTAGTCTTGTTAGCTCTGTTACTCCTGTCTGATGAACCTGAAAAAATCCTAGAACTTATAGACCAGAACTTTAGTCCTGGTAGCTCTGTTACTCCCATCTGATGAACCTGAAAAATCATAGAACTTATAGACCAGAACTTTTGTCTTGTTAGCTCTGTTACTCCTGTCTGATGAACCTGAAAAAATCATAGAACTTATAGACCAGAACTTTTGTCTTGTTAGCTCTGTTACTCCTGTCTAATGAACCTGAAAAAGTCATAGAACTTATAGACCAGAACTTTTGTCTTGTTAGCTCTGTTACTCCCATCTGATGAACCTGAAAAATCATAGAACTTATAGACCAGAACTTTAGTCTTGTTGGCTCTGTTACTCCCATCTGATGAACCTGTAAAATCATAGAACTTATAGACCAGAACTTTAGTCTTGTTAGCTCTGTTACTCCTGTCTGAGGAACCTGAAAAAATCACATGACTTATAGACCAGAACTTTAGTCTTGTTGGCTCTGTTACTCCCATCTGATGAACCTGAAAAATCATAGAACTTATAGACCAGAACTTTAGTCTTGTTAGCTCTGTTACTCCTGTCTGATGAACCTGAAAAAATCATAGAACTTATAGACCAGAACTTTTGTCTTGTTAGCTCTGTTACTCTCATCAGATGAACCTGAAAAATCATAGAACTTATAGACCAGAACTTTAGTCTTGTTAGCTCTGTTACTCCTGTCTGAGGAACCTGAAAAAATCACATGACTTATAGACCAGAACTTTAGTCTTGTTGGCTCTGTTACTCCCATCTGATGAACCTGAAAAATCATAGAACTTATAGACCAGAACTTTAGTCTTGTTAGCTCTGTTACTCCTGTCTGATGAACCTGAAAAAATCATAGAACTTATAGACCAGAACTTTTGTCTTGTTAGCTCTGTTACTCCCATCTGATGAACCTGAAAAATCATAGAACTTATAGACCAGAACTTTAGTCTTGTTGGCTCTGTTACTCCCGTCTGATGAACCTGTAAAATCATAGAACTTATAGACCAGAACTTTAGTCTTGTTAGCTCTGTTACTCCTGTCTGATGAACCTGAAAAAATCATAGAACTTATAGACCAGAACTTTTGTCTTGTTAGCTCTGTTACTCTCATCAGATGAACCTGAAAAAATCACATGACTTATAGACCAGAACTTTGGTCTTGTTGGCTCTGTTACTCCCATCTGATGAACCTGTAAAATCATAGAACTTATAGACCAGAACTTTAGTCTTGTTAGCTCTGTTACTCCTGTCTGATGAACCTGAAAAAATCATAGAACTTATAGACCAGAACTTTTGTCTTGTTAGCTCTGTTACTCCTGTCTGATGAACCTGAAAAAATCATAGAACTTATAGACCAGAACTTTTGTCTTGTTAGCTCTGTTACTCCTGTCTGATGAACCTGAAAAAATCATAGAACTTATAGACCAGAACTTTAGTCTTGTTAGCTCTGTTACTCCTGTCTGATGAACCTGAAAAAATCATAGAACTTATAGACCAGAACTTTTGTCTTGTTAGCTCTGTTACTCCTGTCTGATGAACCTGAAAAAATCATAGAACTTATAGACCAGAACTTTTGTCTTGTTAGCTCTGTTACTCCTGTCTGATGAACCTGAAAAAATCATAGAACTTATAGACCAGAACTTTAGTCTTGTTAGCTCTGTTACTCCTGTCTGATGAACCTGAAAAAATCATAGAACTTATAGACCAGAACTTTTGTCTTGTTAGCTCTGTTACTCCTGTCTGATGAACCTGAAAAAATCATAGAACTTATAGACCAGAACTTTTGTCTTGTTAGCTCTGTTACTCCTGTCTGATGAACCTGTAAAATCATAGAACTTATAGACCAGAACTTTAGTCTTGTTAGCTCTGTTACTCCCATCTAAGGAACCTGAAAATTCATAGAACTTATAGACCAGAACTTTAGTCTTGCTAGCTCTGTTACTCCCGTCTGATGAACCTGAAAAAATCATAGAACTTACAGACCAAACTTAAGTCTTGTTAGCTCTGTTACTCCTGTCTGATGAACCTGAAAAAATCATAGAACTTATAGACCAGAACTTTAGTCTTGTTAGCTCTGTTACTCCTGTCTGATGAACCTGAAAAATTCATATAACTTATAGACCAGAACTCTTGTCTTGTTAGCTCTGTTACTCCCATCTGATGAACATGTAAAATCATAGAACTTATAGACCAGAACTTTAGTCTTGTTGGCTCTGTTACTCCCATCTGATGAACCTGTAAAATCATAGAACTTATAGACCAGAACTTTAGTCTTGTTAGCTCTGTTACTCCCATCTGATGAACCTGAAAAATCATAGAACTTATAGACCAGAACTTTTGTCTTGTTAGCTCTGTTACTCCCATCTGATGAACCTGAAAAATCATAGAACTTATAGACCAGAACTTTAGTCTTGTTAGCTCTGTTACTCCTGTCTGATGAACCTGAAAAAATCATAGAACTTATAGACCAGAACTTTAGTCTTGTTAGCTCTGTTACTCCCATCTGATGAACCTGAAAAATCATAGAACTTATAGACCAGAACTTTAGTCTTGTAAGCTCTGTTACTCCCATCTGAGGAACCTGAAAAATAACACAATGCTTAGACCATAACCTTAGTCATGTTGGCTCTGTACTTTGCATCTGACAAACATGTTTTACTATTTATGAAGTCAAAGAGTTTTTAATTGTACAAAAATTATCTAGTTAAACAGCTACTATCAATTCAATTTGATCCTCTATTCCATAATAACCGGCTATTCCTAATTCACTTGGATCTACATTCAAAAATAACTTAGTACAAAAGCTCTAAGTTATTTTATCACTGTGTCATTCTAATTACCTAGTTAAAAAAGCTCTAAGTAACTTTATCACTGTCATTCTAATTACCTAGCAAAACTGCTCCAAGTAACTTTATCACTGTCATTCTAAATACCTAGCAAAACTGCTCCAAGTAACTTTATCACTGTCATTCTAAATACCTAGCAAAACTGCTCCAAGTAACTTTATCACTGTCATTCTAATTACCTAACAAAACTGCTCCAAGTAACTTTATCACTGTCATTCTAATTACCTAGCAAAACTGCTCCAAGTAACTTTATCACTGTCATTCTAAATACCTAGCAAAACTGCTCCAAGTAATTTTATCACTGTGTCATTCTAATTACCTAATAAAACTGCTCTAAGTAATTCCAAAGGATCTTTTCCTCGCAAGGATCTTCCTTGAATAAGTTGGGTGAGCTGGGAATATAAATCTAAATATAAATACATTATATTACAAGTTGTAACACACAAATGCAAAAGTAATATACATCAATCACTCATTGATTTAAAAGTTTATTCATTATAATGTCATTGTTAACAGAAAAAAAGCAAATCTCTACATAATCCTTTTTGGTTGAGGTTGTAAAAATATATACGAGTACTTATAGATTTTTTTCCTCCACATATTGAAATATCCGAACGTTTTTTCTTTACCTGCATTAATCAAACCCCCCTGCAGTCCCCACAACTGCACACACTTATGTAAATACGTCATTTTCTCTGATACTCTGTAACAGCTCGGCTACCTTGTGTGGCCGCTGCAGGCCCCACGACTGCACACACTTATGTAAATACCTCAGCTCACTAATACTCTGTAACAACTCGGCTACCTTCTGTGACCCCCTGCAGTCCCCACAACAGCACACACTTATGTAAATACCTCGCTATCACTGATACTCTGTAACAGCTCAGCTACCTTCTGTGGATCACCCTCATTTGCAGCATCCACCAACTTTTTATCCATTCTATTGTCTGTGGATTATATCTGTGGACCATATAAGAATAAACATGTAGTTGCCAACATTTATTTTATTTTATTTATATTTTTTGCCAAATAATGAACTAGGATAAGAAATACACAATGTACATAGAAAGTAATCCTTGTACAGTTGTGTCTTGTTTATATTTTAATAAGCAAATGTTTCATTATGAAAAATGAGTTGGTAACATATCAGTCCTACTTCTGATGCAGAAGCATCGACCAAGTGGATGCATGCCCGTTTCCTCTAAAAAAGACAAGGGATGTAGGGGGGTAAGTATTGCTTGTACTCTATCCTGTGATTGCAGTGGGTAAGTTTTGCCTCAACGCTATCCTAGGATGTTGGTGGGTAACTATTGCTTTTACTCCATCCTGTGGTCTCAGTGGGCTATCGCTCTGTATACAATAATGACAAATACAAGGTCTGACCATGATAATTTGCATACAGCCCACTTGCAATAATCTATATCTTAATTAATAAAGACCATATAATATAGGAAAACTCATGCATGCCATATGTAAAGCTCATTGGACTGACAGTCAATTACAATGAAATTGATTTTGGTCCAATAACAGCTGTATGAAGATCTGAACCAAATGCCCCTTAATGATTTCAGTGGTTACAGTACATCCAATAAAGGAGTTATTTCCCCTTAAATGAAAAAAATGATAATAATGGTGGATGACATGACCATTGTAATGGTACATGGGTTTTAAACATGTAATAACCATTATGTAATTCGTTAGGTACACTGTGGGTGAAACCCCATTAAAAGCACTCAAAATGGATAATAAGAAAACAAAATTGATGTAGAAATTTTGTATGTAAGCAAAAATTTTTAATTTCACCATCCGATATATTTCTTGAAAAGTTTAGCAAAGAACACTTGATGTCACTACATGTGTCTCACTACCACTACTAGTAAAGGATTAATTATAAAACATACATGTTCTTAATACGTAAAACTTACAGTAATAAAATAACAGTAACAGTAGTCAGAGTGGATAATGGACCACCATGTGGGCAGGTCAATATGTATTGCCTCACAATTTGAGCACATATTATATAGTGTTATACAAAAAATGGGTATATTCGTATAAAGCTTGTAATGTGTTTGATCATGAGGCAGTTGTATTGGGTCGAGACCCAATACAGCTGTACGAGCTCCACCACCCCCTTGTGTGAAGACATAAAACAGGCTTTGTATGAAAATACCCATATTAATAGCGAGCATCGCAGATGCGAGCTATACGGTTACATGCGTGTGTGAAAAAAGTCACGTGATCCATATGAACAAATCATTTTCAGATGGTAGCAGAGCTATCCGAAGAAAATATTGTAGACGAACGAAAAAATATATAATTTAAAAGTAGACAAAAATAATTTTGACATCGATAAAATTAAAGTGTTTATTTTTTAAATTACTACAAAAATGTCAGACACATTTTTCTCAATCTGAAACGCTGTATTTGAAATTGAGTTTGTGACGTCACCAACACATTTGATACGACGTCACGTCATCAATGGAATGTAGAGGCACTGTTAGGGGGCTCTGAAGTAACGACATGAACAATGTGCGATGCTCGCATAAAGGCTGCGCCTACATTCATATTATACTTTTATTAACCCATGACAACCCGTTAATCGGCAAAATGGCGAGATATGTGTCATTTTAATGGCGAGAATTACTCTGACTTTATTTAAAGTCGGTGTATCAAATAGAAAACACAAGCTCTACGGAGCTGACCAGTACGGCTGTGAAAATGGAAATAGTTTTCAGATCAAGCATATATCTTTCAGCTGGTAGGAAAAATAAATAACTAGCAGTGTATCGATGTTATGATAAGTTATAAGCAGAGTGTTTTGCTGTAGTATTGTCACTATGATAACAGAAATAATATGTTTACATCCAAAAAAAGGCGCGCTTTACGATTTTTTTCACTTCCGGTTTCAGGATCCAATGTAAAACGGTGGCCGGTATTTCGGGTAGCCCGAACCCGAACCCGAGACAAAATCCCCGAGACAGAAATCGACTTTAATGGTTTTGGTGATTATCAGACAGAATTTTTACAAAATATTTGGAAGATATAACAAGATTATGATATTGAATTATTACGTTTCAGTCAAAGTGTAACAAAACGTAAATTTTTTGTCCTGAAGGTCGGTATTTCGGGTCACTCTCCGGCACAGAGAACATAACTGGTTCCCATTATTATTATTATTATTATTATTATTATTATTATTATTATTATTATTATTATTATTATTATTAATAATAATAATAATAATATTATTATTATTATTATTATTATTATTATTATTATTATTATTATTATTATTATTATTATTATTATTATTTTTATTATTATTATTATTATTATTATTATTATTAAATAATATAATAAAAATAATTATTATTATGTAAAAACAAATAAATAAAAAGTAAATAAATAAATAATTTAACGTAATTTCTCGTGGAAGGTTCGACTGCTGAGAAATATGCTGTCTAACTGTACCTCAAGAAAAATGTCAATGTCCGTCCATAGGTACATGTTTCCACATAATTGCTGCCAAGATGAGCATCGGGCTCGCGATTCTGACGTAAAACGCATTTTGAACTTGTCGCAACTTCGGAAAAATTACAGAAAACAAACAAGAGAGAGGGTAGAACGTAACCTAGACCATGTGTTCCAGCTCCAGACTATCACGAATTAATTTAAATTTTCGACCCCAACCTGTATAAAAGCGGGTGAAATAATTCCATCTTCAATTATGAAAAAGCGAAATACCCGCAAAACATCACCAGTCTCCAAGAAAAAAAATTAAATTTTACACACCAAAAATAGAACTTTCAGTAATTGCAGAAGAAAGATTTTGCATTGACTTCTCGTATCTTTTCTTTTCAGATAGCCCTGTAAGATCTGATGTTCCTGAAACCAGTCAATCAATACATGTACCGTCTGAAACCAGCCTTGACAAACTTTAGCCACAAATTAATAATTTCGATCCATTGAAAACCACCGAAAACTCAAAAAGTCGCAAACTCTATTAAAATTCATGTTTCACGTGTTAATGGACAGGGGAAAAATATTATTAATATAAAAAACTGAAAGTACAACAAAAAGACAATGTCCTGGATTGCAGTGTATTTGCGCTAGTTTTTGCTACCGAGTTTTGCTTCTTTGGCTATAATGGACGGAGTGGGGTCATCCTTGACACTCACAGCATGCGTGTGCATTTGTTCGAATTCTTAGTATATAATAAGTTTGTAATCACCATTTCCAAAAAGAAAAGTTCGTTTAACATCAAAATTATAGTTAGCAGATATCAACAATACCCATAGAGCTAGACTGCAAAGGTAATTGTCGACTACCGAATTTGTACGATGATATGGCAAGTGCGACACAAGTGGAGATTTTATTTCCATTTGCGCTGTGACAGCCTGCTTGAATTTTCCTTCAACAACAGTAACCCGTTTCTTTGCTTGTCATGCATCAACAAGTGTTAAAAATATTAACATTATGTACTTGTTTTAATTGTTAAGATTTAATTTTTGCAATAGTTATGAAACCTAAACGTTGCGGTTTTTTTCTTAGATTTACACAAGACAAAAGACAAAAAGTTCTTTTCATCGTCAGTCGCAATGTTTAAATAAGGAACACAAGCTCTTCCAACGTATGAAATAAAAACAGATATGTAAAACTCCAAACAAAGTATAAAAATAGAATGAATTTTAAGGTAATAATCATAAATGTATTATTGTTATTATTATTATTATTATTATTATTATTATTATTATTATTATTATTATTATTATTATTATTATTATTATTATTATTAATCTGTTTGTTTAACAAATGCTTATCTCCATGTTTTACCGGACATGAATTACCTCCCTTCACATCTCGGCATACCCGAAATACCGACCTACGGGACAAAAAATATTGCAATATTTTCATAAACATACGTTTTATTACATTTTTACTTAAACTTAATAAATCAATATCAGAAGCTTATTAGATCTTTCAAATATTTTGTGAACATGTTGTCAAATAACTAAGTAATTAATTAAAATCGATTTCTGTCTCGTGGATTTCGTCTCGGGTTCGGGTTCGGGCTACCCGAAATACCGACCACCTGTAAAACCAAAAATGCAAAAAGTGCTACAAGCTCACATTTGTGCAAATTTTATTTGAGAAGTCATCCACCCAGATTTCCTTCCTTTTTCTAATCCTGGGACTATTAAATTTATTGTTAATTTATAGCTTACTGATTAATCAGTTAATTTAGGAGCAGTTGAGTGGGGACAAGGAGACAAAGACAAAGCTTCATTGAAAGTCGGTACATAACAACAAACACAAGCTCTACAGAGCTTTTAAAACTGACATAAATACATAGACATCAACAGGGACACAATATTAAAATACCTACCTACATACATATTATCATTAAAAATTCTTTATGCCTTTTCTACACGTCTATTATTCTTCATGCTATATTTTAGCAATCTAATTAAAATAGAATGTCATCAAAGATACCAAGGTTAATAGAATTTACGCGTTTCGTCTAATTAAGACTCATCGGTGGCGCTCGAACCCAAACAATATTTAAAATCCGAATGAATGAGATGTTGTAGAGCTTTTATCACCATAATTCCAAAAACGTTTTACCAAATCCGGCTAAGGCTATCTACACCTTGAAAATAGAAAAACCTTAGAATTAAAATAATTTTAGAAATTTCAGGGCAGTAAATTTAGACAATGACTATATCAATGAAAGAATCAATCATATTCCTGTCAGCACTGAAGTGTGACTACTGGGCTGGTGATACCCTCGGGGACTAACAGTCCACTAGCAGAGGCAAATAAAATGTCATCAAAGATACCAAGGTTAATAGAATTTACTACGCCAGACGCGCGTTTCGTCTAACCAAGACTCATCAGTGGCGCTCCGAAGCCAAACAATATTTAAAATCCAAATGAATGAGATGTTGTAGAGCTTTTAATTCCAAAAACGTTTTACCAAATCCGGCTAAGGCTATCTACACCTTGAACTTACTTCAATATCAGATATGACACTGTTCCATTGCATCAGACGAGAGACATTTGACTACATAAGCAGTCGAATGAGTTTTAATAAACTAGGAAATAAAATACATAAATGGTCTGTTCAGTGGCTAGTTAAATTTACTCCCCTGAAAACCAAGACGATGATTATTTTGCGTAAACCACCCAACAGATACATCCTCCGTTGCAAATGAACAATGTAAGTTTGCAAGAAGTATCTAGCCACAAACAATTAGGAATATATTTCTCAAGCAAATGCTCATGGCACGACCACATTGACTATATAGTAAAGAAGGCGTTTGTCAGAATTAATTTACTCAGTCGGGTGGGACTTGTCTTAGATAGATTTACATTAGAAAAAAATATATATTTTTCATTTATCAGACCGATCTTAGAATACGGTGACGTTATATGGGACAATAACATACAGATCTTAGTAGATAAACTCGAGCGTATAGTAACGGTAGGGACACAGCTAACATCACTTGAAAAACATTAAAACAAAACGGGTTGGGATAGGCTCGCTGAGCGAAGAAGACGGCACACACCTATAATAATGTATAAGATGTTTAATGGGGAGACGCCTGAGTATCTGTGCAATCTTTTGCCGGATACTCTGTCCGACCTCCATCACCATTTTACACGTAAATCACACAAAATTGCCAACCTCCGAACGAGAACATCGTTGTATTGAAACATTTTTCTTCCCTCAACCATTAAACTATGGAATAGCCTCCCAATAGAAGTTCGGAAATCGCTAATATATTTAAATCAAAAATAAAACCCGAAAGTACTAAGCGTCCAGCATACATAACGTTGGCATTAGAATAGGGCAGGTCTTAAATACCAGGTTGCGCATGAACAGTACCTCATTGAAAGAGCACCTGTTCGTACGGACTTGATTGACAACCCTAACTGTACTTGTGTCAACCAGCCATTTCTTATTGTTGTGTGAAAACTATACTATCCTTCGAAAACACATCATCTTCCACTTGAATTTTCATGTGCAAATTGAATTGGACCTCCTCATGTAGTTGTGTAGTGGTTGAAACGGTGAATTATTACTTTCAATATTATTGTTATTATTATCATTATTTATATGTGTTTTTATATTCTAATTGATTGATTGATTGATTCATTTTGCATATTCATACTAAATGTACTCTAGGACTTTGTCGTAAACTGATATATGTCTTTCATTTTCACGAGACGGATTTATATCAGCTTTGTAGCTTGTTTCCGAATCCTTGTCTGTATTTTCTTTTAAATATACTGATATAATTTGAAATAAAATATGTTTAAACTAAAATTTAACTATACTTAGGGAATATCCGAGAAGTTACAAGAAAGGATCCAGATAGCAATCTGATTAAAAGTTAAATAACTGTTAATTTGTATAGAAAATACCAAGAACTCCCAATTTAAAAAAAGGAAATACTTGAACATGACCCATGTTGACCTTATAGGCGAGGGATTACTGGTTATGGTTCATTGGGTGTAGCGAGAGATCTAATACACCAATCAAAATAGCGTAAGCTAATCTGTTATCGGATTAACTATTATATTTTTAACAAACAACAAAGTAAAGAAAATTTACAGGTGAGTTAATGGCGTCAATATTTAATTCTCGTTTTGTTAATTTTTACGCGTATATTTCATATTTTATGTTCACACACTACAAAGATCTATTTTAACAGGGACAGTCTATACTAACGGGACTAGTATAGACTGTCCCTGATTTTAAATACGAATTTAGTTGTTTTTAAACACATGGACCAGGTAACGAGACACGCATTGTTAAATATTTGTTTATAGGTAACGCATGGTCGTGTATTTTCTGGTGTTTGACTCCGGGTATTCAGTTGTCACTATTCATCTGATTTCACCTGTAATAAAATCACTTTGGGGGTTGGTCATGATAACAATTCAAAAGCTGACTATGACTATTTAATTTACCTATTACAATATATTCTATACTATGTCGTTTCGGAGTTGTATAACTCAAGGTAAGAAATTTTATTTACTTGTTATATGTGTCTCCAAGTATATGTAAGAAAATGATCACCTAATTTTACAATAATAAGTAGTCGTGATCTTTTCATGTAGAAATATATTTTTGTTTATTACAATGTTAGAACAAATTAAAGTGTTTTGTGAAGCTTTATGGTTTTGATTATAACTGGAATAAATTAATCATTAAATAAAGAAAGTACAAATTCACAACATGTGAGGACTGTTTCTCGAACAGTAGAAACTATAGGTTTAAATATATATTTAATGAAGTTTTAAAATACAGTTTTAAAACTTCTCAAACAAGTTAAGATGACGTGCAGTTAGAGACTTAACTGAGGAGCGGTCATGGTTTTATTTAATATGACGTGGAGATTTAACTGATGAGCGGTCATTGTTTTAGCTACAATAATGTAGCTGCTTTCGTGATTTTTGACACTTACTCGATACTTTACCTTATAAATATCCTTTATATCCGACTCAATACAACTTTAGCAGTGCTGTGCAGGAACAGAATGAACCATTTTAACTACTGAAAGAGGGGTGTTAATGACAGTTCTGACGCTATACTTACTGAAAGAGGGGTGTTAATGACAGTTCTGACGCTATACTTACTGAAAGAGGGCTGTTAATGACAGTTCTAACGATACTGATAGAGGGGTGTTAATGACAGTTCTGACGCTATACTTACTGAAAGAGGGCTGTTAATGACAGTTCTAACAATACTAACTGAAAGAGGGGTGTTATTGACAGTTCTGATGCTATACTTACTGAAAGGGCTATACTTACTGAAAGAGGGGTATTAATGACAGTTCTGACGATATACTTACTGAAAGAGGGGTGTTAATGACAGTTCTGACGATATACTTACTGAAAGAGGGGTATTAATGACAGTTCTGCCGCTATACTTACTGAAAGAGGGCTGTTAATGACAGTTCTAACGATACTTACTGAAAGAGGGGTGTTAATGACAGTTCTGACGATATACTTACTGAAAGAGGGGTATTAATGACAGTTCTGCCGCTATACTTACTGAAAGAGGGCTGTTAATGACTGTTCTAACAATACTAACTGAAAGAGGGATGTGTTATTGACAGTTCTGATGCTTTACTTACTGAAAGAGGGGTGTTAAAGACAGTTCTGACGATATACTTACTGAAAGAGGGGTGTTAATGACAGTTCTGACGATATACTTACTGAAAGAGGGGTGTTAATGACAGTTCTGACGATATACTTTCTGAAAGAGGGGTGTTAATGACAGTTCTGATGCTTTACTTACTGAAAGAGGGGTGTTAATGACAGTTCTGATGATATACTTACTGAAAGAGGGGTGTTAATGACAGTTCTGACGATATACTTACTGAAAGAGGGGTGTTAATGACAGTTCTGACGATATACTTACTGAAAGTGGGGTGTTAATGACAGTTCTGACGATATACTTACTGAAAGTGGGGTGTTAATGACAGTTCTGACGATATACTTACTGAAAGTGGGGTGTTATTGACAGTTCTGACGATATACGTACTGAAAGAGGACTGTTAATGACAGTTCTAGCGATACTTACTGAAAGAGGGGTGTGTTATTGACAGTTCTGATGCTATACTTACTGAAAGAGGGGTATTAATGACAGTTCTGACGATATACTTACTGAAAGAGGGGTATTAATGACAGTTCTGCCGCTATACTTACTGAAAGAGGGCTGTTAATGACAGTTCTAACAATACTAACTGAAAGAGGGATGTGTTATTGACAGTTCTGATGCTTTACTTACTGAAAGAGGGATGTTGATGACAGTACTGACGCTATACTTACTGAAAGAGGGGTGTTAATGACAGTTCTGACGATATACTTACTAAAAGAGGGGTGTTAATGACAGTTCTAACGATATACTTACTGAAAGTGCAGTGTTAATGACAGTTCTGAGGATATACTTACTGAAAGTGTGGTTTAAATGACAGCTCTGACGATATACTTACTGAAAGTGAGGTGTTAATGACAGTTCTGACGATATACTTACTGAAAGAGGGTTGTTAATGAAAGTTCTGACGATATACTTACTGAAAGTGGGGTGTTAAAGACAGTTCTGACGATATACTTACTGAAAGAGGGGTGCTAATGACAGTTCTGACGATATACTTACTGAAAGTGTGGTGTTAATGACAGCTCTGACGATATACTTACTGAAAGTGGGGTATTAATGACAGTTCTGACGATATACTTACTGAAAGTGGGGTGTTAATGACAGTTCTGACGATATACTTACTGAAAGAGGGGTGTTAATGACAGTTCTGATGATATACTTACTGAAAGAGGGGTGTTAATGACAGTTCTGACGATATACTTACTGAAAGAGGGGTGTTTATGACAGTTCTGACGATATACTTACTGAAAGTGGGGTGTTAATGACAGTTCTGACGATATACTTACTGAAAGAGGGGTGTTAATGACAGTTCTGACGATATACTTACTGAAAGTGGGGTGTTAATGACAGTTCTGACGATATACTTACTGAAAGTGGGGTGTTAATGACAGTTCTGACGATATACTTACTGAAAGTGGGGTGTTATTGACAGTTCTGACGATATACTTACTGAAAGAGGGGTATTAATGACAGTTCTGCCGCTATACTTACTGAAAGAGGGCTGTTAATGACAGTTCTAACAATACTAACTGAAAGAGGGATGTGTTATTGACAGTTCTGATGCTTTACTTACTGAAAGAGGGGTGTTGATGACAGTACTGACGCTATACTTACTGAAAGAGGGGTGTTAATGACAGTTCTGACGATATACTTACTAAAAGAGGGGTGTTAACGACAGTTCTAACGATATACTTACTGAAAGTGCAGTGTTAATGACAGTTCTGAGGATATACTTACTGAAAGTGTGGTTTAAATGACAGCTCTGACGAACACCTTACTGAAAGTGAGGTGTTAATGACAGTTCTGACGATATACTTACTGAAAGAGGGTTGTTAATGAAAGTTCTGACGATATACTTACTGGAAGTGGGGTGTTAAAGACAGTTCTGACGATATACTTACTGAAAGAGGGGTGTTAATGACAGCTCTGACGATATACTTACTGAAAGTGGGGTGTTAATGACAGTTCTGACGATATACTTACTGAAAGTGGGGTGTTAATGACAGTTCTGACGATATACTTACTGAAAGTGGGGTGTTAATGACAGTTCTGACGATATACTTACTGAAAGAGGGGTTTTAATGACAGTTCTGAGGCTATACTTACTGAAAGAGGGGCGTTATTGACAGTTCTGACTATATTCTTTCCGAAAGAGGGGTGTTATTGACAGTTCTGACGATATACTTACTGAAAGTGGGGTGTAAATGACAGTTCTGACGATATACTTACTAAAAGAGGGGTGTTAATGACAGTTCTAACGATACTTACTGAAAGAGGGGTGTTAATGACAGTTCTGATGCTATACTTACTGAAAGAGGGGTGTTATTGACAGTTCTGACGATATACTTACTGAAAGATAAAGAGTGGTTTTATTGACAGTTCTGACGATACTTAAAAGGGTCTTAATGACAGTTCTGACGATATACTTACTGAAAGTGGGGTGTTAATGAAAGGTCTGACGATATACTTACAATAAATGTTCTAAATATTGTGACTCTGGTTGTGATTTACATTTATGTGATACAATTTTCATTGGAATTTTAAACCTTTTATTCAAAAGTTGTTGACATTTGTGGTAGGGTGTAGGGTCATTTCATGTTGTAGTTCCGCCTTTGTGGAATCAAAGGAGCCTTATACTATTGAGACAAGAGCAGTTCCACTTTTTAATGCAAATTTTTTTTCTGTAAGGACGTTTTATGAATGCATGACTAATCGTTCTGCGCTGTTTGATCAAATTGAGGGGTTTTCTGTTGTTAAGTTTATAACTTTTTAATAGTAATAATTTCTGTTGCGAGTCAGTATTCATACCAATACGCCGACGTTTCTATTGCTGGTCAGTGTGCTTACCAATACGCCGACGTTTCTATTGCGAGTCATTGTACATACTAATACGCCGACGTTTCTATTGCTGGTCAGTGTGCATACCAATACACTGAAGTTTCTGATGCGGGTCAGTGTACATACCAATTGGCCGACGTCTCTATTGTGGATCAGTGTTCATACCAATACGCTGACGTTTCTATTGCGGTTCTGTGTACATACCAATACGCTGACGTTTCTATTGCTGTCAGTGTACATACCAATACTCCGACGTATCTATTGCGGGTCAGTGTACATATCAATACGCATACGTTTCTATTGCTGGTCAGTGTGCATACCAATACGCTGACGTTTCTATTGCTGGTCAGTGTGCATACCAATACGCTGACGTTTCTATTGCGAGTCAGTGTTCATACCAATACGCTGACGTTTCTATTGCGAGTCAGTGTTCATACCAATACGCCGACGTTTCTATTGCTGGTCAGTGTTCATACCAATACGCTGACGTTTCTATTGATGGTCAGTGTGCATACCAATACGCTGACGTTTCTATTGCTGGTCAGTGTGCATACCAATACGCTGACGTTTCTATTGCGAGTCAGTGTGCATACAAAAAGGCCGACGTCGCTATTGCTGGTCATGTACATACCAATATAGCTGAAATATTGCTGCTCGGGCGTTAAACACCATTAATCAATCAATCAATCAACCAATACGCCGACGTTTCTAGTGCGAGTCATGCAGTGTACATACCAATACGATGATGTTTTATTGCGGGTCAGTGTACATACCAGCACGCCGACGTCTTATTGTGGATCAGTGTACATACCAATACGCTGACGTTTCTATTGCGGGTCAGTGTACATACCAATACGCTGACGTTTCTATTGTAGGTCAGTGTACATACCAATACGATGACGTTTCTATTGCGGGGCAGTGTACATACCAATACGCTGACGTTTCTATTGTGGGTCAGTTATAATACCAATACACCGACGTTTCTATTGCGGGTCAGTGTACATACCAATATACGCTTTCGTTTCTAGTGCGAGTCAGTGTACATACCAATATACGCTGACGTTTCTATTGCGGGTCAGTGTACATACCAGCACGCCGAAGTTTTATTGCGGGTCAGTGTAAATACCAATACGCCGACGTTTCTTTTGCGGGTCTGTGTACATACCAATACGCCGACGTTTCTATTGTGGGTCAGAATACACACTCCGACATTCTTTTGCGGGTCAGTGTACATACCAATACGCCGACGTTTCTATTGTTGGTCAGAATACACACTCCGTTGTTCTTTTGCGGGTCAGTGTACATTCTAATACGCTGACGTTTCTATTGCGGGTTAGTACACATGTATACCAATACGCAACAGAAATGTGTACATGTCACAATAAATTAAAAAATCAATAATTTTTATAGATTACACATGTTGGTCTTTTTGCAACAACTATATGGATCGTTGACAGAAGTAGAAGACACATTTTTTTGTCGTTTTTTATTTACAAATCTTGTGGCGGATAGGGGAGACCCTCTCGTTAGGGGTTGTCAGGTCATAATACGGAAAGCCTGACCGCGGACCGTAGTGGGTAACGTGTTTGGAGAGTGCCACGCTCCTTGCACGATAAAGACCCCTTTGTATATTTCTTAAGTTTTGAGGGTAGAAGTCTGCCACACAAAATTAATAAATACTTCATATATACACTTGGTCATTAGCTAGGGACCACCAGGATTTTAGCGGAGGTGATTTTTTAAAACCAAAAAGAGTAAGCTCATTGTAGCCGCTACAAAAGGCTAAATTTTCCGCCCCTACCCAAAACTCCATACTTTTCCAGTGGCAGTCAAAATTGTATTCCCTGTGACCCATCCCACCCCCATTTTCCGTTGATTTATTGTTTGTTAACTTGTTCCCGTCCTGAATATAGCTGAAATACTGCTCGCTGGACGTAAAGCAGACATCCAATAAATCAATCAATCAAAATCTTTTCAGGAAGTTTCTACACAACGAAGATTTCTTACAATGACTTAGAGCCTGTACACTTTGTAGGACATGCGTATTAAAAGGCGCACGTCTAGAATATTTTCTTCGGATAGCTCGGCTACCATCTGAAATGCATTTGTTCATATGGATCACGTGACCTTTTTCATGAACACACACGAATATAACCGTATAGCTCGTATCTACGATGTTCGCTATAAAATATAAAAAATTGTGTGTACACCACTCGTGCTACATGTGGTCACACTTGAATAGTTTTACACTTTTTTACCTAGATATATGAATTTTGCTGAAATATTTTTTGTAGACCAAGGTGGCTATTGCAATTACTTGTCGCAGATCTGTCCACATTCTTATGAGCAATTTGAACCACACTTGGTATGAAGGATACATAGAACGAATAATCGTACCCTCGCTTTTTTTGGCGAGGTTAATCCGACAAATCACAAAAATAACTTCGAATTATAACGGCAGTAAAATTCGGCCTAGAACGATACATAGTCCGAGAAGCTATCCGTCCAATGAATAGTCTAAAACAGCGTTGGACTGCAGAGGATTCTCTGACTATATGATGCTTAAAAAGTACCCGATAGCCCAACATTATACAATACATGGTTTGAATGATAGCCCAATATTCAACCACACATGACATTAGTCCGAGAATCCTCTATACCGTCCAACGCGTGGACAAAAAAAAAGCGTTGGACTGCAGAGGATTCTTGAACTAACTTGACATAAATTATTCAATTTGAGCTGTAATTTCGTGTAAATTATTAGGTAATTGTCATGCATACTAGTATATTTTGTATTTTTCCTAAAAAAAGAAGGGGTTACTTTACTAAATGTAAAGATTTTACAAAAATAAAAATTGTCTCTAGAACGACCCTCCACAGTTATATCGACTTATACAAATACGTCCTCCATAACTAAAACTGTATCATACTTTCTGATGAAACTTTATTTTATTTCAGCAAACAAGCTGAAGTCTATAAGAGAAGTAGTACATACTTTCTACATCACGTTTTTGTTTTTGTTTGATAGAATGCATACTTAGTTGATGTTGCCGAATTACATATATGTATGAGTGGCCGTTCATGTCACAATAAGGATACTTCTATAATTATACTTTTTCTATAATTATACTTCTCATTTCTATCATTATACTTTCTGGAAGTATAATGATACTTTATGCTAATATAATTATACTTCATTAAAGTATCATTATATTTACGTGAAATATCATTATATTTAGTTATGTCTGAGTGTTTCAAAAATGTCTCAGTTTACTTCCTACTTGTATAGTTAAACTTGTTAAAGTATAATGATACTTTTTAAAAGTATAATGATACTTTTCAAAAGTATAATGATACTCTTCAAAAGTATAATGATACTTTTCAAAAGTATAATGATACTTCTTAGAAGTATAATGATACTTTTTAGAAATATAATGATACTTCTCAAAAGTATATTGATACTTGTTAAAATTATAATGATGCATTTGTAGCATGTTAATCGTATCCTATAGGACCTATTATTAGACTAACCAATGAAATCTTTCGTTACTTTATTCTTGTTCTCGCGAGTATAAACGTAAATAAACGGCGTTCGGAAATCGCTGCTCATGTCATTTATAATAGATAACAGATCGTCCCTCTCCTCCATAGATATTAAGTTCCCTGAACGCCGGCAATTTTTTCCTTAAGTCTATCTAACATAAAATAAATAATACACAACTCATTAATTTTCTGTATGAGTTGTGTGGATCCTTTGCTGCAATTTACCTATCTTGGATCCTGACCTGACAAGCAAATAAAAAAAAATACTAGTAATTGCATTCCATTCAAGAAATATGTGATCTGCCGTTTAAATTATTCGTTAACAAGAGGTAGATGAGTTATAATAAAATCACTCGACAACATACAATACCATAGGATGAAGCTACATACAAAATATCAAACATGATGCAGAGTTGGAAGTGAAAGAATGGCAAATGATGTAGCTTTCTATTAAATTTTTTTTCATGCTCAGAACATGAAATAATTTACTGAAATTGCATTGAATAGAAAAATGCTTGATGATCAATTTTTCAATCATAGTTGAACTGGGAATAATAAAAATTGCAAAACAAGATAGTATGGTATTAAGGTAAGATTTATTTAATGGCTAAGTGTACAATGTACACCAATCAACAATTAACATGTTGGTGCTTTTGACTGAGGGCAAGATTCAGTCGAGGATACAGAATTTTGGGTAATGGGTTTGGGGGGGGGGATTCCTATAATCTTTCTAAAAAAAGGACCAACCTATCACCCTCAAAATGTCCCAGACCCCTGCCCTAACCATTAAGGTTGACGACAGTTTTCTAATATACTGGGCTTCATGCCTGATTGCCAGGTCAGATTTTCCAAGATGGAAATTCGGAGAAACCCCACATGGCCAAAACAAAGGAAGGTGCGACTGTCAGGAAACCCTGACACACATGTTAGACCCTACATGTATGGTCTGTGTTGCTTTTTTTTAGTTAGTCAGACCATAGATAGAAGTAACACAGCTTCTGATACAGGAAAACCATATAAATATTGTGCCTTTAGCATATAATATTGGGGTACCCAGGTCTCCCATGACACCGCCTGCTGTAAATAAACAACAGTAAAATAAAATAAATTTTTTAAAGTAAGTAGTAGACCATATTTCAGCTTCAACCAAAGCAGTTTATTTTGAAGATGGCGCTCAGGGTACCCAAATCACCCATGCAACTACAATCGAACGATATGGAAGAACGGTATTTACATGAACGTATGAAAAAATCTTTTGTTAATGTCATGTAGTTGTAAAAATATTCTCAATAGCCAGGTTTTGTAAATTCAGTTTCAACAATCCACCAAGTCCGTTGTTGTCTATATTTTTGGTGGATTTTGTACGAGTTATCCGACTTTTTATTGGAAATGTAAACAAATAAAAGGCAGAAGTAAAATGCTGGAAAGTAATAAAGTGATCACTATAAAACCCAATATTCTTAAGTAAGGTAGGAACCTTGTAAGTTCTCAATAAGACATTAACGGTAATTTCATAGTATCAAGGAAAAATTTATCTTGTCGTTTGGTCCGAGGTACACTCAGTGAGTATGCTGCATGCAAAGATGACATGAAAAATTATTTTGTTCCGACTTAAAAACAACTATAAAATTTTGTAAATGATAATTTGTATTTTGTTTTTATTATCAGTTTTTGAGCTTTTACAGTGAAATGGCGCTGGTAAAATTTATTTATTTTCTCAAGCTAACTCCCGGGCGCATTTTTATGGTGCACTGAGCGATTTGGTTACTTCGATGCGTTACTGTTAATAAATACTTACTTATGGGGGTTTTAACGTCCATGACGTAAGACGGTCTCGCACGGACTTAAAGTTTATAAATATGTGTTTGATTACAATAAGTATTCAGTATACTAGTACACTCGAATTTCGGCGATGAAAGTGTGTCGCTTTAATCACCAGGACACGGCCCGGGCTCAACTGCGAACAACATCAGGCAGATATACACTCGACTCGACCTTTACAAGTACTCTTTTGTACCAGCCACCATACTTTCCTGGAACTCCATTCCACCAGAGATTCGAGCAGCACCTACAGTGGACCAATTTCGACACAACCTGGCTGACATCAGTGTGTCGTCTCTCATCCACCGTTAACTTAATCAACTCTGTTTTTAACTGTACATATACTGTATTTTTATTGTACATAGCCGGATATTGTAAGCTGTACGACAGGAGCATTTACACTCAACACTGAGTGTATTTCGTTGAAACGCACTGTATTTTATTATTTAGGAGTCATTTGGTTAGAGCAATAAATGCACGATATTTTTTAAGTAATTTAGACTTGGGTTCATTGTTTACATTGCTGAATGAAGGAAAATCGCCGAAATTCGAGTATGGAAGGAATTCGAGTGTGTGGACATACATATATTTTGCCTTTTGGGGAGGGGCTTCCACCCTTTCAGTCCGGAACATGACAGATAAATGCTCACCTTGTTAATATATTAGATGCTACACCAGAATTAACGGTATCTGAAGTGAGAATACGCACACAATAGGCCATAGTGTTCTGAACTCTTGACAGAAATCGCTCTTTATCTGTGGAATTGCTGGCTGCCATCTGTTTTGTTCTGTTCTGTTCTGTAAGGAATTCCCTCCTTTATAGGAGCATATGTGTATACAACGGATTTATTAAAACTCAGTGTAGTTTATATATGTTAAAAAACTAGAAAATATAAAAACTGAGTCCGACCTGTCGGATGAGTCTATGGTTCATCAGTTATTGACCTTACGTTTTCTTGAGGGTAAAATGTTAATCAGCGATTCTCTGTGTTTGAATAGAGCAAAGCAAAGCTTGCGACATATATATTCAGCTCTATAGCAAATGTTAGTACACTCACATTCACAAGACATGTTGGATCAACCGCGTTCTGGTTGAATGATGCCCTGTTGCTTTGTAGAATGTACCTGTTAGTGGCTTAAGTTTTACAGGTAGACGATTGATGTCTAGTTGTGATGATCCTATACTTGCTAGAACATTGTGCATTCTGTTTGGAAATAGACTGTCTGAGGATATGAGCTTAAGTGATTTGTATGTAGCTAATGCACTTTGATGTTGAGTAAACCACTTTTTTCCAGTCTTCCGTACAAGGTTCTTCCATCTTGATTTTATCATCGTATCATCCAGGATGTCATGTGCTGATGGAAGGTCATAGATGGCCAATATCCGTCTGATCTTGCTGAACCAACTAGAGTTGGTGAATCCACACATTGCCAGTTGTCTTGTGACTAGGTCTTTTTCTACTGAATTTTCCATACAACATTTTTTATGAAAAGTAGTGAGTGCTGCTGTATAAACTTTCCCTTTAAGTCAAATTAAAGTTGATGCTTTGGTGTTTAAAATAGCAAAATATCTAGTGGGTAGTTCAAAAATAAGAGTTAAAATCTAAAATCTAATCTCGATTTGGTTTGCAGGTTGTAAGTATATTCTATATTCGATCATAAAAATTGGCTCGAATTCTAAAGGACTAAAAACCAAGGAGGCTAAAATGATAAAACCATGGCAGAGTAAAAAATTTAAAACATAAAGTATTGTATAAAGTGTTTTCTAAAAGTTAGTGAGACCAGCAATCCTCGTATATTTGGCGTAGATAGGCGTAGTGATGAAACTTATTTTACAGTTTGGATGGCTGGCAATCAAATCAAAAGCTCTTTTATAACATCTGATAGTCTCACTTGTCTGGTCTTCTGGGAGAAGGGAGATGGTGTTGCCCTTCTCTTTTGTGGTGTTGTCACACGTACCGTGTCAAAGTATAGGTGGATGTTGCAGCCCAATAGTCGAAGCTTGGTGCTGAGGTTTTGCTCCTACCAGGCGATGGCGTCTTTTGTAGTCCTGCCTTTCTGGCACCACCACACAATGTTGTTTTGAACCTTCGAGGTTACCTGGGCTTTAAGGTAGTCCCCCTTACTATCAGAGAAGATTACTGGTATGAACAGTTTTTGGGATGTCTGTGGTATTTGGATGGCTTGGTGCTCTGAGATATATTTAGTAAGCTTGGTTACACTCATTAGGAATTATTGTAAATGTATAGGCAGTATAAGATAATGATTAAGCAGGTTATGGGATTATAAGGGGTTGACTGTTTTCACGCCAAATTTCTCTAGAGTATTTACAGGTCCGCCATATTGGTCACAAATTCAGTTTATTTTAATATCGATCTGATCTGACTAAATATCTGATATATATTTAAGTAATAAATTGGGACGATAGTCAATTCAGGATCAAATCTATATTTATAATTCAAAGCGGGTGTCAAACGAAACCAGAACTCATCGCACAAGTCGCAGAAAAATGTTAAAATGAGTAAAACACATATAAAAAACTGTGCGTAAAATATATGTACAGTGACACTAATCGATGAGTTCACCAAATTTTAAACTTGTGAATTAACTATATGCGTGTGAATGTACAAAATGTTGAAAAATTATTATTGTGCAAAATGTGCTGCCTCCATCTTGGTGACTCGATCTGATATTATTGTTATGTAAATGGCGCGAACATGGCTGTTGTAAAATACCCCGTGATTGGCTAACGATAATTTTAAAAAAGATATCCCTTACGTTCTCTATTTCAAATCGTCTCTAAACTAATGCATTTATGTAAAGTTTGAGAAAATACAGTCATATGCACATATATCGTTATTTTAACATGTATCGTTATACTTTATAGAAGTATCATTATACTTTTGAAAAGTATAATTATACTTTTGAAAAATATCATTATACTTTTGAAAAATATCATTATACTTTTGAAAAGTATCATTATATTTTTGAAAAGTATCATTATACTTTTAAAAAGTATCATTATACTTTAACAAGTTTAACTATACAAGTAGGAAGTAAACTGATACATTTGAGAAACATTCAGACATAACTAAATATAATGATATTTCACGTAAATATAATGATACTTTAATGAAGTATAATTATATTAGCATAAAGTATCATTATACTTCCAGAAAGTATAATGATAGAAATGAGAAGTATAATTATAGAAAAAGTATAATTATAGAAGTATCCTTATTGTGACATGAACGGCCACTCATATATATGGCTGCTTATTTTCATAAATCAATAACAAAGTTCACAGTAACAATGGGGCCAATTTGACCCTAAGGGTGATCTTTGAAATGTCCCCAACTAAACTATGTCACAAAATCAGATCCAATGTTATCTGTAATTTTATGAAAAGGATTAGTTTAACATATATTTTATGTTTTGAAAAATCTATTAAAACTTTTGGATGCATGAAAATAGTTTCGTTTTCTCAATAGAACCACCGTTCTTCCCCAGACCATTGTCGTCAATACAAATAGAAGTAGGTGACAGGCTCGTGTAGCCTATTGTTGCTGAATTAAAGTTATTTTGTTAAAATATGACTGTATAAAATTCCTAATATACAGTGCTAATATACAATGTGAAGATATGAATCGTAACTTCGTGTAAAGCACTCAACTATATAAAAAACTGTTATGAAGTTGACTGTGAAGTCATCAAATCCCCATAATCCCCCCCCCCCCAAACCGCCCAACCCAAATACAAGCTTGATGATATGAAATACAAATATATAAACAGATAAAACTGTTATAGTGCGTGTTGCCTCCCACAAAAGCGGAAGACGCAATAAACAACTGAAGTTCCAGAATAACTCATTATTCTTTTAAATACCTCTGTTAGTGTTAAGGGTCATTGAAGGTTCATATGAGATGATAGTGTACTGTCTGACCCCACTGATACACTAAAGACTAACATCCTTTGAAGTAAATCGTATTTCAAAACAAGACATGGTAAATTAGTTAATGAGGGCTACATGATACACCATGCCTGGTTTTGTCGTGGTTGTTTCTGAACAATAGTTATTTTGATAATAACATTGAAACAAACACGGCATGAGATTCAAGTCTGAATAAATGATACAGATATGTTATAAATCTTAAAATGATATTTTATCACGCGATTGAGTTTGTAAGACAGTGTACTAGGTGTCTTTCAGAAAAGAGAATTATGAAAAAAATACATATTGTTTACAAGTCAGTTCACCCTTCAAGAATTCGTACTCAAATGATAAAATTAAATTTTATTTATTGTATTATTTTGTATAATGAATGTCCCAGTCATTAAAAAAATTGCGTGTTTAAAGTTACGTTGTGTCTAATTGCCTTGGATCTGGTCTGTGGAACGCCACGACGGTTATAAACCTCGGGCACATAGTCTGTACAAAACCGTGATTCTACACCTAGGACATGGTCTGTAGAAAGTCGCCGTTCTTAACCTCAGGCACGGTCTGTATAGAAAGCTGCGGTTATAAACCTCAGACACGGTCTGTAGAAAGCAACGATTTTAAACCTCACACACGGTCTGTCGAAAGCCTCGATTCTAACCTCAGACACGGTCTGTAGAAAGCAACGATTTTTAAACCTCACACTCGGTCTGTAGAAAGCCTCGATTCTAACCTCAGACACGGTCTGTAGAAAGCAACGATTTTTAAACCTCACACACGGTCTGTAGAAAGCCTCGATTCTAACCTCAGACAATATCTGTAGAAAGCCGCGATTCTAAACCTCAGACATAGTCTGTAGAAAGCCGCAGTCCTAAACCTCCAAATGGTCTCTCTAGAAAGCCTTGGTTCTTAACCTCGCACCTGGCCTGTAGAAAGTCGCGGTTCTAAGCTCTGGGCATGGTCCGTAGGAAACCCTGGATCTAAACCTCGGACGTGTTCTAATAAAAGGCCACCGTTCTAAACATCGGACCTGTCTGTAGAAAACCGCGGTTCTAAACCTCGGACATAATTTGTAGAAAATCAACTTTCTAAAAGACTTTGTGTGTCTGCTCCCATAAAAGTCTAATAAAGCGTTGGACGGCAGACGATTCTCGGACTAATTGTCCATCACACAAAAATGTTTCTACATTCACACCCGAAACAACAGCCCAATCAATCGTTAACTAAATAGTCTTCTCAAGGTTATCAATATCTTGCATCAGTTAAATCGGTCCTCATAATTGGTAGAGGAATTAAATCTTATTCCAGCTACCCTACCAGTTAGCCTCTTATTGTGTGCCAGATTGGTTCTTCGTTTGTTTATTTACCTTTTTATGCCGTTCTTTTATAATATGATGTGTTTGAATAGTAATCTAAATATTTACTGTTTTCAGTTAAATGGATGTGATGACGTAAGACTTCAGCTGTCATTGTTTGTAGGTATTAAGTATATCATTAGGAATAGATATCCAAACAATAGGTATTAGATAATAACAAAAATCCGTTTAAACAATTACACGTGCATGTAACTTGTGTAAACAAGTGAAAATAACATGTACACTATATATGATATAATTTCTTCATATATTATTTTAGATCGGCACATATTTCATGTAGCAAAGTATACTAGAATACCAGCAAGGTTAAGATTTAGCACGGTGGATTACTTGCTATTTTTAATTGCTTGTTGACATCAGTTTATCGAGACTCCAAAAGTATTCATCAAACATGTTATATACACTGCCAAATGTTTGAGGTTAATCATATCAATCCGCGGTGTGTAGTTTTACATGTTTTGATTACAGTTAGTCGATCCCATGTGTCAGTAATCATTTCCGGAGGACTCGGTTCATTTGGAATATACTTAGGTTACACACACGTGATAAGTACGTTTATTATTATTATTTATTTATATTTACTTTTATTATCAAAAGATGAAACAAATTTACACTGTTCATTCATCAAACTGCTTTTATTTATTGTTATAGTAGCTGTTATTTAAAACTCTACTAACACTGACCGATAGTCCCATGTCAATCTGACATTACTGCGGGCATGTTTAGCAAATGTTATGGCATATTATGTAAGTCTTGATGAAGACGGCGATTTGAATTGACATGAAGCTTAAAGGAAAATGTAATTATATGTAATACAACTAGTGTAATAGACTGTATACTGTTTATATTAATAACTGAATACAAAACGTGTGTTTATCTGTTACTTCAATCAAGCAGCTTTCATGATATAAATTAACGTTAATCTACGAGGATATCATAACAGCTGAGGTTGTACTTCATACTCAGGCCAAGGTTGTCGAAGCTGTAAATACCATTGCACTAAAACAGGTGTCAGTCGCACTCATATGTCAAAATTGTATACCGTTTTTTTCATATTCAGAATACTTTTCGTGTCACAATTTAGTTCTTATTAGTTTGGTCCCTGGGTTTCGCGTTATTTATATTTCAACTATAAATGTTATCTTCCAATCAAAAACGCTTATTTGAGCTGTCCGTCTGTTTTTTATACAATTATTTTTGGGGGAGCAAGTGAAAGATTTAATTTTAATTAGATTGCTTCCATATTTATATAGGCTTGCACAAGTCCCTTTGAATTTGCTCTTAGAAAGATACATCATTACTTATCAACATTTCCTATACTATCCTTTTGTGTACAAACTAGATGTCCACATTTCACGTAATGTGCCTAAACAACTCTATATAGATTTGGTGTAAGCTTATCATCCATAATTTATATGAATTTATATCGCTTATTTTTTTTAAGGTCAAGTGATTTGATGACATTGCCGAATCAATCTTTACTCTACTATTAATAATTAGTCTGTTCTGAGTATGCTTCAATCAAATTAAATCTTTCACAACGCAGCCACCAATAAGAAAAAGGGGGAGCAAGTGAAAGATTTAATTTTAACAAGATTGGAGTATGTTTATGCTTATTTCAAGAGACGGGGTTTGATTTCCCACACGGACTGATTCATTACAATCATGGGACCTCGCTTGTAACCCCCACCCCTTTCCAATGAATTTTTTCAGCTACAAAAACTAATATTAATCTTATATGCGATTTATGTTATTTATCCTATTTAATCCTATCAAGTAATTTACAAATTTAAAATAGCTAAATAGCCAGAAAAATTATGATGTGACTCCTTGATACTCAGTTATCACGTGACCTATGTTGTCCTTTAAGTGCTGCGATGTATTAAACTTCAATATTTATAATGTAATTTGTAATTAATAGTTACAAGTATTTCCGTCCGTCCAAGGGCATTAGGTTGTCGGTGCAGGACGTTAAAAATAACCCCAAGTCAAGTAGTTATAACCTTTGAACTAATGTGCAGGTGCTATATAGTTGCTTATAACTATTGGTAAATTAAAGGTGTCCTGTTTGTATAAGATTTTGTAAGTAGGATGTTTTCATGTGTAACGAAGTAGTCAGTAAAAGGAGTCATGTGTACGTGATGTACATTGTACACGGCTAGGATATATGTTGTACATTGGCTTATGTGTGAATAAAGAAGATTATATCAGTGAAGTTAAGGATGCACAGTGGCTTGTATAAAAACGAAATAGGCTGTAGCTCCACTTGCGTCTAATTGAAGGTTTTTCGGTGGCTCATGTATATATGAATGAAGAAGGTTGTACTGGCATTCATAAATAAAACAAGGTTGTACGGTGGCTTATGTATGAATTCAGAAGTTTGCATAGTGACTCATGTATAAATGCATAAGAAATTAATAAGTTTGTACGGTGGCTCATGTATAAACCAATGAAGAAGGTTGTACGGTGGCTCATGTATAAATGAATAAGTTACAATGGCTAATGTATGAATGAAGGAGTTTTTTTTGTGGCTCATGTATACAATGAAAATGTCTGTACGGTGGCTCATGTTGAAATGAATAAGTTTGCACAGTCGCTCATGCATACAATGAATAAATTTGTACAGTGGCTCATGTTTACAACGAATGAGTTTGCACGGTGGCTCATGTTTAAATGAAGAAGGTTGTACTGTGGATCATTGTATTAATTTAAAACGTTTGTACGGTAGCTCTGTTAAACGAAGTGAGTTGTACAGCTACTACAGTATAAACTGATAAATAAAGAAGTTTTTACTGTGGGTCATTTATAAACGTAGCTGGTTGTAAATAGTCTTTTGTATAACGAAATAGGTCAAACATATATATATATATATATATATATATACATATATATATATATATATATATATATATATATAATTGTCTATTTATATATGCCCAACATCTGATTGTATTTCAACATTGGATCTTTAGAAATGCACTAAAGATACATAGTTAAGATAAATGATATTTATAAGTGTCTAATGAATTAACCTATATGCACGCATCTGTATAATTGCTTACAGATCCATTCTGATTGTATGAAAATCGTTGTAATTAAAGCTCAGGTCGCACAAAAACATTGTGTATGTAAATGACATGTTCAACCAAAAGTAACACTAGGCCAGTGAAACTCCGTTTTTTTAGCGGACGGATCTGGTCTAGAGGTTACACCTCTGTCTTTACATGCTAGGCGCAGTAGCCATAGATGTTATAAACTGACACGAGTTCGATTCCCGAGGTGGGACGGCTCAAAAATCAAATCTGTGTGTACAGATGATTTTCAGAGTGGAAATTACAACGACATTGTTTGGTTAATTCATTAGACACTTATATATATCATTATGTAAAGACTGATAGATGTGATTCGAGAAAGTTCAAGATCAATAAAATCAGATCCGATCACATCACTACAGGATGCTGATGTACCAGTATCCAAATTTTATCGTTTATTATAGATTGATATTGACACTGAAGAAGGCCATCAGTTGGTCGAAAATTTTGTCATATTTATTAATAGAATCATTTTTTAGTAGAAACATCTTTAAATTTGTATCGTTGCATAATTCTCTAGACTTGTATATTATTTTTTTGTTTATGCTGTATCGTCATATTGGCGATCCGATACTTAGTAAGTGTATTGGTTGGTAGCTTCTTTAGACTTTATATATATATATATATATATATATATATATATATAAACAAATTACATTTTTAAAATGTTAATTCTTCATTTGTTTCAAGAGAGATAAATGTCATATGTTGCCTTAACGAGTTATATTCCATTAAAAAAGTTTTTCATAGACGGTTATGTTGTACTATTATTTATATCATATAATAATAACTCGTGATCTCTTTTTTCCGCAGATTATCATGTGTTTTAAATGGTGCTGATCAAAGGAAATGGTCAATGGCCAATGCTATCCTAGGAACATAGCAAAAATAACGCTGAAATGGTTTCGTCCTCGGACTTTAACCTCAGCACTCTATTTGACTGCTGTAATATGTGTGTTCGGGACCATTTTAATAACTCTTACTCAGATGCGAGGGGATACGACGACGTTACCCACAGCTGCACGACCATGGCTCATTCACTTCTTAAAGGAAACTGGGATTTATAGCAGGAACTTTACAAACAACACAGAAAACAATTTTACATCCAGAGTTATTTGGACTCATCCAGAACTTGACATTTTACACAAGGTATATGTTTTCCTAATGTTTCTGAAGCCGGTAGAAATCGCAAAATATACTGCATTAACAATCATTAGCCTTGTTTAAAATAATATCAAAACGCGTCAAGTTGCCTTTAATTATTATTCTACAGAGATAAATTAAAGCTGTTGAGTTATTGATGCTGTACATAATTATATGCGTCCATGAACATTAGACTTAAACTTTCTCATTCATTTTGGTAAGTATAGATATACCCTCTGTAACAATAGACCCAACGTTCTGGTATCATAATAAGTAGATATACCATCGGTAACCATAGGCCCAAACGTCTGTAACAATGGGTCCAACGTTCTGGTATCATAATAAGTAGATATTCCATCGGTAACCATATGCCCAAACGTCTGTAACAATTGGCCCAACGTTCCGGTATCATAATAAGTAGATATACCATCGGTAACCTCAGGCCCAAACGTCTGTAACAATTGGCCCAACGTTCTGGTATCATAATAAGTAGATATACCATCGGTAACCATAGGCCCAAACGTCTGTAACAATTGGCCAAACGTTCTGGTATCATAATAAGTAGATATACCATCGGTAACCATAGGCCCAAACGTCTGTAACAATTGGCCCAACGTTCTCACATCATGAAGATAAGAAGATACATTCCATTTAGCCCAAACGTTGATTCTCATATCATTACGATAAGTAGATATACCATCGGTAACAATAGGTAAAACGTTCTGGTATCATAGATATATACCATCGGTAACCATAGGCCAAAACGTCTGTAACATAGATATATACCATCGGTAACCATAGGCCCAAACGTCTGTATCAATAGAGATATAGACTCGATAACAATAGGCCAAAACGCCTCCAAAAGCTGTAACAATCGGCCCAAACGTTCGTTCTCATAATCATTTAATGGTGATAAGTAGTTTTATTATGACATTTAACAGCAGATGTGACTTTTAGTTTCACACTTAGTAGTTTTTATTACTATTAACAGAGGATGGGACTTTTAGTTTCACATTTTGGTAGTTTTAATATGAATGCAGGCGCAGCCTAAAATGCGAGCATCGCACATTGTTCATGTCGTTACTTCAGAGCCCCCTAATAGTGCCTCTACATTCCATTGATGACGTGACGTAATAATGTGTTTGTGACGTCACAAAACTCAATTTCAAATACAGCGTTTCAGATTGAAAAAATTTGTCTGGCATTTTCGTGGTAATTTCAAAAATAAGCACTTTAATTTAGCCGCTTGTAAAAAAAAAAAGGGGAGAATACCGGGTCTCGCTAACGCGAGACCCGGTATTTTCGTAAATTCCCAATGCATTCCGAGTAGCCCAGGTTTTTTTTTCAATGATCATATTTTGGGGCTCGTGCAATTTGGCAGACTCTGTACATTAGAGCTTCGCTTCGCTCGCATATTATGGCCTTTTAGTTACAAACTTTATTTTTATTATTAATGCCTTGTGTAAATCGGCATTGTTCATTTGAATGCTAAAAACAGCTGTTGTAAATATTGGTCATGGTTTCAAATAATGTTTCGCCAAAAAACAGTTAATGTAGACATAAGGTTTAGGACACGTTTTAAGACAGATTTTGACCAAATATGACAGCGTTAAAAGTGGACATATCGGGAATATATTTTGTTTACGTCATATTAGAACAGATGTTTATGATATTTTCAGAAACCATTCCAGTTTTTAAGTCAGTACAAAAATCCGTGCTGGTACGAACCACTATACACGACAAATGTTTACCAAAACAACAAATACAGCGTTATGTCGCCTAATATAGCCAGTACAATGATCCGACTGATGACCGAGTGGAACCAGCGTCTTATGAAAGATGAAAAGGCTCAAAGACTGCGGTGTTTGCCGTATTTTTATATTATTGGACAACCAAAGTGTGGTAGTACAGACCTGTTCAAACGAATCGTACAACATCCTGACGTTGTGTCTCCTCCAATTAAAGAGCTTCATTGGTGGTCAAGAAACAGGATGGGTAACACCTTTACACGTGTTCAGATAAAAATGCGTAAAATGAGGCAAAAGCTCAATATGCATGCTTTCTTTTTAAATTATCTACTAGATTAATTTGGGGTTTTCTTTAATACATATGTGTATGAGATTCATGGACAGGTGCGATCGTATGTTCTGGAATGAGGTCACGGGAGGTGGCGACTGCATGTACGAGTCCTGTATCACTATTAACAAGATAACGGCCTGTATTTGATTTTCATATTCCAATTACATTTTTATTTTGTCTAGTATTCGATTAGGCATATAAAGTTGTGTTATATTTTTTTCGACTTCCATTTGATAGAAATGGAAATATAAAAAAACCAAGGTTTATAAAACAATAGAATTGAACTTCGTGTAAACAATTAACTAAAAATTCACCTGTCTGTTACGGGTAAACTAATTAATTCATCGATATCATTCCACTTTCTATTACAGGTAAACGCATTAACTATACCGATATCATTCCACTTTCTGTTACAGGTAAACGCATTAACTATACCGATATCATTCCACTTTCTGTTACAGGTAAACGAATTAACTATACCGATATCATTCCCCTGTCAGATTACATTGATATGTTTGATCAAGCAGCATTTCAGATAGAAAGGAGAGGATACACTGCAAAGCATCAGATTATTACAGGTAATAGTCTATATAATAAATGGGTGATGCCATAAAATTGGCTTCCGTTACATTTTTGTTTCTAAAATACATATGATATAGAGTAGAATGATTAGTCTAGTTGGTACTGTGGTGGAAACGCTAGTCTTGTTGGTACTGTGGTGGAAACGCTAGTCTTGTTGGTACTGTGGTGGAAACGCTAGTCTTGTTGGTACTGTGGTGGAAACGCTAGTCTTGTTGGTACTGTGGCGGAAACGCTAGTCTTGTTGGTACTGTGGTGGAAACGCTAGTCTTGTTGGTGCTGTGGTGGAAACGCTAGTCTTGTTGGTACTGTGGTGGAAACGCTAGTCTTGTTGGTACTGTGGTGGAAACGCTAGTCTTGTTGGTACTGTGGTGGAAACGCTAGTCTTGTTGGTACTGTGGCGGAAACGCTAGTCTTGTTGGTACTGTGGTGGAAACGCTAGTCTTGTTGGTACTGTGGTGGAAACGCTAGTCTTGTTGGTGCTGTGGTGGAAACGCTAGTCTTGTTGGTACTGTGGTGGAAACGCTAGTCTTGTTGGTTCTGTGGTGGAAACGCCAGTCTTGTTGGTACTGTGGTGGAAACGCTAGTATTGTTGGTGTTGTATGTGTTTAAAGGTGTTTTCTTCCATTTCGGCCATACGATAGTATGTTGATGATAGAGATTACGGTATGTCGCTATAATGTGTGACATTTAGAAATGTCGTTACTTTCCCACAACATTAATAAATAATTATAAATAGCATCATTTTCGAAAAAATACTTGATCAATTTTGTTTTTGCTGACTAAATTTAACTGGAGGACAAAATATGTATATAGTATAATTACTTAATTTTGAGAATACGAGTTATATGTACATGTTTTAGGGGAAGCCAGTGTTTCTGTCATGTGGGAAAATGATGACTGGTTTCATCTTCCTGAAAATGAAGGACAGGAGGAACCAAAATACACCAACAGTGATTACGTCAGACATCTACTCCCAAATGTGAAAATTATCGTCATCCTCAGAAATCCGGTCGAAAGGTATTCATCTAGATCCATTAAAGGTTTAACCTAGGGTGTATAAATTTAAGTCATCATATATTAAAGGATATAAAGTTAACCGCGCCAGTCGCTGTTTCGTATAATTTAGACTTGTCAGTGGCGATCAATTATATAAAAAAATTAAGACCAAATAATTAAGATACTGAAGAGCTTTAATCAACAAAATTCCAAACAGTTATGCCATGTCTGTTTAAGCCATGTACACACAGAGTCTTGGAATGTTTTTTTAATTTCAGGGCTGTAAAGTAACGACATTTTAGATATATCTGTGTTATCTAACACTATGTTTATGTTTTTATTTCAGGTTGTTTTCTGATTATTTGTATTTTAATCCAACAGCAAACAAGTCTTTGGAAGATTTTCATGAGAAAGTCAACTACTCCTTGACTCTGTATGAAGGTTGCTTCTTGAATCATTCTGTTCGGCATTGTTTATATAACAATACCATAGCCGCCACATCGGAAGTAAGTTATTTTTTAAAATCAGTTCGGCAATACGATAACCGCCACATTGGAGGTAAGTTGTTTCTAGAATCTATCAGTTTGGCAATACGATAACCGCATCATCGGAGGTAAGTTATTTCTCAAATCAATCAATTCGGCAATACGATAAGCGCCACATCGGAGGTAAGTTATTTCTCGAATCAATCAATCGGCAGTATGATAACCGCCACATCGGAAGTAAGTTGTTTCTCGAATCAATCAATCGGCAGTATGATAACCGCCACATCGGGGGTAAGTTATTTCTTGAATCAATCAACACGGCAATACGATAACCACCACATCGGAGGTAAGTTATTTCTCGAATCAATCAGTTCGGCAATACCATAACCGCCACATAGGAGGTAAGATATTTCTTGAATCAATCAGTTCGGCAGATAACAATACGATAGATGCCACATCGCAGGTAAGTAGGTTGTTATTTCTTTCTTTGAATCTTGTTTCCACGATTTTAACGGTTGCAAATATTACAAATATATCAATAGCTGCTGTGTTTTTATTTGTAGGTTCGTTTACGCATTGGTGTTTACAGTGTCTATTTAAAGGACTGGCTGAAAGTATTTCCTAAAGAGCAGATACTTGTTGTCACCCTCAAAGAGTATTCTGAACAGCTTTTAAACACTATAAAAAAAGTATTCAAGTTCCTTAATTTGAGTAAGTAGACATACATTAGACGTGGCGTTAAACAACAACAAAAAGCAATTTTTCAGCTATATCATGGCGTCCAGTTTTTATTGGGGGAGGAAGCTGGAGTACTCGGAGAAAACTTCCGACCTTCGGTAGGAAAACTGGCAATCCTTGTCAATTAAGATTGGAGTCGAACGCACCCTGCCCGCATTGAGGCTCGAACCCACAATCTCAGTGTTAACAGACCACGTGATCAATAGTAGACGAACTACCTTAACCACTTGGCCACCGAGGCCCCGACATACATTTGAAAGAGCGTGGGTAGACTAGTAGTATATCGGTAGATGTACCTTAGAAAGAGCGTGGGTGGACTAGGAGTATAACGATGTTTCAGTTACAAAATAGGAAAAGTGAATTAGAAATTTCAATGTCATTTGAATATATCTGACAGTTCTGTAAGGTTGAAACTGTATTATTGGAGCCCCGCAACTTAGTGGCGGACGCCCTATAGTAATCAATCTGTCCGTCCGTCCGTGCGCCTTGAACTTTGACTTCAAGGTCAGCGGGGCTCACAGATGGATACCATCTCACCGATATGTGGTTTAACTTAAATCCTGTATTGTAAAAATAGACATTTTAAAACCTTATCTCTACTTTCAAATCTATATCTCTATCGAACTAATGTTAACCTATGTTCAACCATTTGTGTTTAATTTAGTTTCAGAATTGCAGTTTTGTTTGTTTTAATTGGGCTGTTATTGGAAAGTTGTATTTTCGTTTTGTACAAAATGCAGATGACACGTCTAATTGGTCAAGGAGTTAATGTTGAATGACCTGTAATAGGAACATTCCACGGGGACTATATTTTGAGGGGTCCCAATACTTGACCCGCAAAGCTGACCAGCACATGCCCAGGTGGCAGGAGTCCCTCTCAATTGGGAGTTATAGGGACACCTAAGACAAGAAGACCATTTTTTTAGATTTGAGAAAGAGTGGGCTTAAAATTGCTGCTACAGAGAACTAAATTCTCCGTCCCTATAATCTATACTTGTCAGTGGCAGTCACGGTTTTGTTCCAGTTGGTCTGTCACTGTTTCCCTCGAATTTTGTCGTTTGTAAACTCGTTCTCGTTTTAAAGGTAGCTAAAATGTTGCTCGCTGGGCATTAAGCAAATATTAAATCAAGAAACATTCCGTATAATTAATTTTGAGTTTTATTTGACTAATTTCACTTTTTACTTTGTATTTCAGGGACTCTAAATAAAGACCTTTATGATGCAATAAAGAGAATAAGAAAACAAAATACAAGGAAGTACAAAAATATGAAAGTAGGAGCAATGTTAAAAGAAACACAAAACCTTCTGCAGAAATTCTATGATCCGTTTGATAAAGAACTGTCACAGCTGTTGTGGAAAGATGAAGAAAAACAAAATAGTTCTTACATTAAACCTAAAGCAGTTGTTGTTGACGATTATGATGATGCATAGAGTATTTTTTTAAGTTTATATATTACCTCAGTGAATTATTCTGACATGATTTTTCATGGAAAAGTCCTATCCACGCATTTAAGGCTTTGTTTCATAAAAATAGAACAACCATATAACTTTTTTGATCAATCCCTTACATATACCCATTTCATACAGTTGTTAAAATATACATTTAAAACAACAAATAACGAATAATTTTCTCTTTTTATCATGCATAATATGTCTACAATCGTTTACTAGAACGTAGACTTTAATACTCCTTACTTTTAATGAATTCGTTTCTAAATTGTCATGATATTTGTTATATAGTTTTATGATGTATGTATTGTTTTACTTATTGTTTTACAACACCTAACTTGACATGAAATGTCAATATTATACTGAATTAAATGCTGTGCATTTACTAATGAATAAAACATAAAAAGATGCTACGAGTTTCTTCAAAATAAAATTACATGGGTATATGATATGAAGATGAGGCTGAATTATCCACAAAACAGAGATAAGATATTCAAGTCTTCATTCTTTGCTATGAAAATGTAGAAAAAGCAAAGCTAGAACGCGACCGGACGTGGGTTTTCGACGATGAAAGAGCATGCGCAGGATTTCTGTGTGGCACAATTTCATTAGAATCAACATCATATCTATAGGTTTCATACCGATGACCCTTTACTTCTCATGCACTTTCTGGAGGTTGGCATATTCTTATTTTTATTTGATGACATCACTGCTTAGACCGTCCATTTAGCTAAAATAATGTAGCTCTTTTTTATGGACGGAGCTACAAACGGAGGTTCCATTACTCGTTCTCTTGGAATATTTACATAGTAAATTTTTTTTTTTGGCTTCATAAATACTTTTTTCTTTCTCCGCCGTTCAGCTGACATTTCTACAAGTGTAATTAAATCATTTTAACACTTGTTCGTATTCATAGCATTGTTGAAAAAAATGAAATTGTGGCGTGTAGAATTGTAGAATCGTATCGGTAATAATTTGACCCCAGCTAATGCAACGAATCCGGAAAAACTGATCCGGATGAACATTTTTAACCAAATCGATTCAGAAATTCACTTCCGGAATTCAAATTTTCTCAACAATGCCATGATAACGAATAAAGTATAAAACTAACACATTGTGTTGTAGAAATATCAGTTAAACTTCAAAGACATTAAAAAGTATATAGCAATTCAGGGAAATAGTTTAGTAGCTGATTATATGCATAAAAACCCCGGGTGTGAAATGAATCAATCCCGGCTGCTTCATTACGAGTAATGGGACCTATTTGTAGCTCCGTCCATTCCGACGTCTTCTCTGCATGCCCATAGTTAAGCAAAATCTTCAAAATTTTAAGTTGTCTTTCCAGTTAATCCATAATAAAGTACGTATTAGGACTTTTTGACTTCGTCGTAAAATTACCGAGGTTTGATCCATTAAATGGATATCAGGGATCCCAGCAATGATCACGTGGTCAATTGTGGTCCGGATACCTAAATCCATTGTGTATCTCGATATTCAAGACTTCTCAGTAAATAAATTTTATTTATAGTCTGCACATATATACAATGACAACAAGACAAACATGAGCTATAAGTAGCTCTTACAACCGACTGACATATATACAACATTAAGGAGAACACACATGCACATTTAATTACATTACATATGAAACAAAGCACATTTTACTTTGATAAAAATAGTGGTTTCAGCTTAGTCGCAGTTTGATATTTTGAACAGTGTTAAGGTATTCGGCAAACTAACAACAGGAACAATAAGGTCCTTAACATGGCAAAACACAAATGCCTTATAGGCTTTTGGAATGTTAGAACAATGTTTGCTTTAGGCAAACTTGCACAAGTAACATCAGAGATGCGCCGATACAAACTAAATATCTTAGGCATAAGTGAGTGTAGATGGACTGGCTCAGGGCGTATGAAAACATCAACAGGAGAAACAGTTCTATACTCTGGGCGAAGCGATGATTTACATCAAGAGGGAGTAGCCATCATACTGAAAAGTGACGTGGAAAAAACATTAATGGAATGGAAACCTATTAGTAGCAGAATAATAATGGCAAGATTTAAGGGAAAACAAATAAATGTTACCATACTGCAATGTTATGCTCCAACTAATGATGCAGAGGAAGAAATAAAAGAATCCTTTTATGAACAACTTCAACAGGAATATGACAGAACACCTAAACATGATGTGAAAATAATAATGGGAGACCTTAATGCAAAAATTGGATCTGATAATGCGGATTATGAAAATATAATGGGAAAACACGGCTGTGGTACAAGGAATGAAAATGGGGAAAGGCTTGTAGAATTTTGCTCCACCAACAACCTTGTAGTTGGAGGCACTATATTCCCTCATAAGGAAATCCACAAACAAACATGGTACTCGCCCAACTTGAGAGACAAAAACCAGATTGACCACCTTATGATTAACAGCATGTGGAGGAGATCACTACTGGATGTAAAAGTTAAAAGAGGAGCTGACGTTGGGAGCGATCATCACCTAGTTACAGCAATTCTTAAATTGAAACTCAGGGCAGCTAGGACAAAGGTGATAATTAGAAAACAGTTCGATATTGAAAGATTGAGAAATAGTAGAGTACAAAAGGAATATGCAGTTAAATTAGAGAATAGATTTAAAATATTACAAGATCTTCAGGAAGACCATGAGACAATCGATCAGAAGTGGGAGAAAACATCACAGGTTTTTAAAAAGTGTGCTGAAGACTGTATCGGTTACAAGGATAGGGTTAAGAAGAAAGATTGGATAACACAGGAAACATGGAAAGAAATAGAAAACAGAAGACTAGCTAAAAGCAAAGTAAACAACTCAAAATCAGACAGATTAAGAGAGAGGTACCAACAGGACTATAGCAGAATACATCTGAGTGTCAAAAAACTTATCAGACAAGACAAAAGAAAGTATATATTGGCTGAAAAGGCAGAGGAAGCAGCAGGAAAAATGCAGCAGGCAAATCTGTATAAGATAACGAGACAGATATGTGGTAAATTTATTTCATCAACATCAAATGTACCAATAAAAGATAAAGATGGTAGAATTTTGACCTCCGAGAAAGACCAAGAGAAAAGATGGACTGAACATTTCAAAGAGATATTAAATAGGCCACCACCAGAAAATGAACCAACAATAGAAAATCCTGAAACTGAGTTAGATATCAGCACTGATCCACCAGAAACTGATGAAATCATTGCATCAATCAAAGACCTTAAGAATGGCAAAGCGCCAGGCATCGACAACTTGAATGCTGAATTATTCAAAGCAAACCCAATCATAACAGCTAATATACTTCAACCCCTATTCTGTGACATATGGAGACAGTCAAAAAATCCAACTGAGTGGAACAAAGGAAAGATCATTAAGATACCAAAGAAAGGTGACCTCAGTAATTGCAACAACTGGAGAGGTATTACTCTACTAGCTATACCTAGTAAGATATTAGCAAAGATAATCATCAAAAGAATATCAAATGCCATAGACAGTAAACTGAGGAATGAACAAGCAGGCTTCCGAAAAGGAAAGGGATGTATTGACCAGATTTTCATTCTAAGGAATATAATAGAGCAATGTAATGAATGGCAACGGCAACTACACATCAACTTTGTAGACTTTGAAAAAGCTTTTGACAGCCTTCACAGAAACAGCTTATGGAAAATTTTACGATCTTATGGAATTCCAACCCACCTTATCAAACTTGTCCAAGCTTTTTATGAAAATTTTGAATGTTCTGTTGGAAACACTGAGCTCTACTTTCCAGTAAAAACAGGCGTAAGACAAGGATGTGTAATGTCATCTACACTCTTTGTAATTGCAATCGACTGGATTATGCGCCAAACAATCAACACACCACGTGGCATCAGATATGGAACATTCACATTTCTAGAAGACCTTGACTTTGCAGACGATCTAGCTCTATTATCACACACACATCAACATCTTCAAGAAAAAACATCACGTCTTCAAAAATTCTCTGGACAAATTGGATTAAAAATCAACATAAAAAAGACAGAAGTTATGGTACTAAACAACAACAGCAATACATCAGTGCAATTGAACGAAGAAAATCTACAGATCTGCGAAACATTTACCTATTTGGGTAGTACAGTCAAAATTGATGGAGGAGCAGATACTGATATAAATAAAAGATTAGCAAAGGCAAGAGCTGTGTTTAGTAACCTTAATAGAGTCTGGAAATCTAGCCAATACACTACAAGAACAAAGTTGAAGTTGTACAACAGCTGTGTCTTACCAACTCTACTTTATGGTTCAGAATGCTGGCGCATGACAGAAAACGACCAACAAAAACTGTATACGTTCCATACTAAGAGCCTAAGAAGAATCATGAAAATCTTTTGGCCTAACAAGATCTCAAACGATGAACTTCTTAGAAGTTGCCAGGCAGAAGACATGACCGCAATAATAAAGAAAAGACGTTGGAGGTGGATTGGCCATGTCCTAAGGAAAGAGCCAAACAATTTAACAAAAACAGCCTTACACTGGACACCTGAAGGCAAAAGACGACGAGGAAGACCTAAGATAACATGGCGGCGCACTGTGGAGTCAGAGATGAAGGATGCGAACCAAACTTGGGGAAGTCTTCAAAGGATGGCAAACGATAGGCAAAAGTGGAAAGACTTTGTTGCTGCCCCACACGCCAGAGGGCGTAATGGGCAGTAAGTAAGTAAGTAAGTAAGGTATTCGGCGTCTTTTATATATACCGAAAATCAAAAATGCAAACGTAAACTTAAGTCATATGTACCTAACATGTTGGAATAGTATGGGAAATTACAATTATTTAAAGGAGAAGATTGCGAAAGAGAAAGATAAAAATGTTCATACACGTCTGTTCAAAATGAGCATTAACACTCAAAATATTAATGCTATAATGTTTACCACAGAATGTTAAAAAGGAATACAAAAATATATTGTAATTATTAATTGGCAGTTATGTCATAAAATGGACAAAGCAAGAGGACCAAGAGGTTGATACCTTGTCAGAGTGGGTAAAGGTCTTGAGGTCATTGATTCAAATAAGAATAAGTCGTCTTAAATCAGAAATCTTGATGCTCTTAAAACTTTGTCCGACATTCTTGACAAATATGTTTTTGTGCCAGCAGATAAAGGCCCTAACAACATTATTTTTATCTGCAAAAAACATTACAGTGTTTAATTAATGAGTTAGGCATGGACAGTTCACTTGGAAATCCTTCTTACACATTCACTGCGCTTTCAAAAGAGGAGATTATTGAAAATCACAAAATCGGTATTGGCATCCTTTGATCTCAAAATCAAAGTCGAAGATTGTGATCTCCCCTTATTGTATTGGATTCCAAAACTTCACAAAAATCCATAAAAACAGCGTTTCATAGAAGGATCGTCTAAGCGTACTAGCAAAACATTATCGCAACTCCTGACCACTATTTTAAAACAGTTAAAACGGGACTTCAAACAGTGAAACTTTCTACTCCGGGAGTGGAATAAATGGATATTAAAGAATTCAAAAGACCTGATAGACATCTTGAGGTCTGGATCTCTTTCCCATTGTAACAGCATTAAAACAAGAGACGATATAAATATCTGGAATGGTAATCAGTCATGAAAGAATTTACTTCGTCATCAATGACTCTAAATCTAATACTATCTATACTGAAGAGCACATCTGTCATGTTTGGAGGACATGTTTTTTTCAAAAGACTGTTGGAATTTCAATGGGTACTAAGTGTGCTTCTTTCCTCGTCGACCTGACTTTGTACTCTTATGAGGCTGAGAACCTACTGAATAAGAAAGAAAAGACACAGACCTATAATTTAACATTCTGCTTTACTGATGATGTTTTGTCCCTCAACAATGCTAAATTTGGTGATTATTTACATTCAATTTACCCTAGCGAGCTTGAAATTAAAGACACCACCTATACACTAAGGTCAGCCTCTTACTTAGACCCACTTATAGAATTATCCGTGGCCATGTGGTTAAGGTAGTTTGTCATCTACTGCGTGGACTGCGGAAAGGAAAAATTAGGTTTTAGTCTTATTGACGACAGGGTTTAATTGAAAAGGATTGCCAGTTTTAATGCCGAAGGTCGGTGGTTTTCAAAGGGTACTCATGCTTCCTGCCCCCCCCCCCCCCAAAAAAAAAAAAAACGTGAAAAAAAACTGGACGGCATGAAATCGCCGTTGAAAAATTGCTGAAAGAAATAACGGTGATATCATGGCGTCCTGTTTTAGCGTTAAAAATGTTAGGGCACGACATAAAATGTTAAACTGCAAACATAGGTAAAGTTCATTAGCTTTATTTAAAGGTAATATTTTTACACAATATTCCAAAATCCGCTGATGAGAACCGGTGTGAAACCTAATTTTGAACCTGAACTGGTTTCTGTTTGTTAGTAGCTAACTGAAACGGGTTTCGCAAATTAAATTGCAGTGTGGAAAATGAAGATAAACGAACACGTCTTTCGAAAAATCCTTAAACTAGAACATGACTTTGCGGTCCTTCTCTGTTAACGATCTATTTTGGTATCTTAGACTTATCAATATTGTTCATCTTATATCATTACAAATAATTTTAAAACTACATATATTTTGGTTATTGTCAACTATATATTGATTTAATATGTTTTATAGTCATCTATGCAATTTTTAATAAAGACCAACATCATAACATTCCTCACTGAGGATCTCAGTCTCATATTTTTATTGGATATAAGGGTGAAATTTTGTAATATCAGTAACACATGGAGGAGTTAGAACTCGTGAAAAACAAGTCAGAAAAACCGTCTGAATGTGTACGACAAAGAAAAGTAGATGCTGTTTCGAAAAACAACAATGCGGGAGCTAAATGCACAAAGGATTTCTCTCTTAATGATTCCAAAGAAAATGTATTTAATGAGCTCGAGGGAAAACTTGATCGTGGTTCTTACTGGTTGACCAGAATTTTTATGATCCGCTATCTTGGTTTTATATACTGTAAGTATTGTTTGTTAACATGACATCATCATAATTCTTGAGTGCATCCATCTATAATACTGCACTTGGGGGGGTTTTTTACACCGACAACTTAATGCCCTTGGTTGGTCGGAGCGTCCATATACATGTGTATTATACTAGTAATATACTCGCACTTTTATACGTTATAAGCAGCACAACTCACAATCTGTTCTATTTACAATTAAAAACAATCCCAGTATTTAACAACAGGAGCATGTGAAAATTGATTTACTTGCGCTTTCGAATTATACTGGGTCGATTTTGTTATACAGTATGCCCTGAGTGTATGGTCACTAAAACACTCAAATAAGAGAAATTTCTCAGTGTTACACGATGTATCACCAAAATTTTCTCGGAGAAACACAGTGTTTCAGAGTGACGTTATCTATCACCACCTAAAAATTAATCCCCTTGATGTACCGACTTTCAGGTGTAGCACTGTGTGACACTGTGTTTTTCGGAATATCAGGGTGTAGAAAATATTGTATGGACTGTTTATTGCAAGTAAAGAACCAACTCATGTCTTGCTTTTCTCATTACTACAAAATTAAAATGTGTTCAATCTTCAAACTTCACGATTTTTCTAATGTTTTGTGCATGCAGAAATAACTTGTAGGTCTTTATCTATATGTCTATCTATATTTAAAAATTAATTAAAAATAATTAGCGTTTATAGTGGTTTCAACAACGTTAACAATTTGATTTATTACAATCCTGGAAGTCTGAGAGTGGGCTGTGCTAGTACAATTCTCAGTTCAGCTTCTTTCACTTCACGAATTTATGCAATAGTGTGCATGCCTGGAACCTATTTTTATTTATTTCTATTTTGGTCAGCATTGTATATTCAAAACTATTTTACATGCATAAGTATTTTTTTCAAACAGAACTTTCTTTTTTTTAAATTTCGGTAAAACTGAAGTTAAATGTAAAGCTGTTATTCTCAATTATAGTTTATGCAAAGCATGCAGTAACAGGTCAGTTGTGTATTTATGTACATGTTACATGTGGCTTTAGTCTAGAGTAGGGAGAAAAATATCTTAAGTGTATACCTATTGTCAATTTATTGGCCAAACGGAACTAAATTCACATATTATTTCAGCGAAAACATAATGAAATCAGAACCATAAAAACAACAATCATCGTTATACCCGTAACAGTTACTTGAAACATAAACCAATTGATCTATTTTTATCTCTAATATGGGTCAATTTCGGTGTAAAAAAATTGACATTTTTAATGTGTATACGAATAATGTTTTTTACAATGAAACTTCTATTTTTATTTCCGGGTTTTGGTACATAAAAGAAAGATGTAAATGTATATTTATTCATCTTTGACCTTGATTACTTTCTGCTGACAGTGTGGTTAAACAGTTGTGTATTTATTTATGTCACGTGAACCTTGTCTAGAGAAAACTTTAACATTTGTGTATTGCCGGCAAAAACCGAATTGATATAGTGTATGAAATAATAAGGACAAAACACATCATCACTGGTTGTTGTTACTTGAACTAAGGACTGTAGATTGTCATTTTTTCTAATTATATCAAGTTGGTCTTAAAAAATCTGTTCTTGTGCAAGTTCTGATTTATTTACGAAAATTATTAAAAATATAAAAGTTCTAAATTTCCTCGTATTTACATGACTTTACCAGTCTACATCGAGGCTGTTGGTAATGCAAAAGTGACTAACAACAAATTGAATAAACAATTTTTGTAATTTAGGGTAGAGATAATTTGTGGGTGATTTTGAGTGTCTACACTTAAAATTTTTGATGTAACATCGTGAAACACTCTCCACTGTGTAGAGTGTTTGAGTGACCATACTCTACACTGTGTAGAGTGTTTGAGTGACCATACACTCTGGGCGTACTTTAGTGTTGGAGAAGGGAAGAAACATAGTCTATACCCGCTAACTTTCAAAAAAATTTAAAAATATTACTTACTAGTAATCCCTATCTACACGAGTTTGTAATTTTCTCTGTTCTGAATTGAAATATCTTCATGAAAAGCCCTATCATTATGTTTCCAATGTCATTAAACTCTTAAATTTTAATAATTTCTACCAGTTTGGAATGAAACGTACAATAACCCTGGACGGAAGTGGTGACTTTCTCGTTTGTCATTCTGGAGGCCTTTTGGTACTCACTTTCTCAGTAACAATAAAATCCACTTCCCTCTAGGGTTAAATTATTAAAATTTAAGAGTTTAATGACATTGGCAACATAAAGATAGGGCTTTTCATGAAGATAATTCAATTCAGAACAGAGATAATTACAAACCAGTGTATATAGTAATAGTAGATAGTAGTTAAGTAAGTACTGTGTTTTCATTTATTTTCGTGGGTATCAAATTTCTTGGTTGGAGGAAAAAACACATTTCGTGGGATTCTTAAATTCGAGGTTCGCGGAATCGAAAAAATAAAAAAATTAAAGATGATGGAATTACTTACATATATTTCGGTATTCACATACAGTGTTGGTCTGTATATTTTCTAATACGTCATTTTCAAGACATAATCGCTCTCGGGAGGTGACAATGATAATGCTGATTACGGGATTTCATAATAATTTAGTGGAAATCGGCGACATTAAAACGAAAGGGGATGCCTTAAGAAAGACGATACAAAACGAAACATGTTCTTTGTAGTGGCGTGGTGCAAGGGCCACACTAAACATTAATTTATGGAAGCGGTTGCCTTTTATGCCGCATTATGTCGTTTGTAAACACAATTTTAAAAGATGGTGCATTTAGTAAAGTGCCCTACTTAATATAATCACGCAATACCATTTATCACGTGATAGTCTACATGAACATATAACTACCTATTTTGAAAACGGCGTATTGACTGCTTTGTTTTTTAAGAAACATGAAATAATAAAGATTAAACAGATTTTGTTTTGTAGCCGTAAAAATAATTAGCATAATTAAAACCAATCTAAATAAACAGTTCATTGTAATTCGTAGCACATTCCCTGGGGCAAAGATTAATATTGTTTGTTTGACAATAAACTTGATTGTATAATCAGTGGTTTTTAAAGATGGAAGTCAGTATAACAGGTAACAGGTGTTAAAAAAAATAGATTGCTTTATCGATGGTTATTTCAATTAAGAAAGTTACTTTAATTTTTTTGTATACATAAACACTTTACTGACGGGAATACGCAATTAATAATAACCGATGTTTTTTATCAATTTTATTTCTGTTTAGTGTCATAAACACTCTAAAGTTGTTCATTATGCAAAATTGTCATATCTATCGAAAACATCAATATAACGATGCACCTTGAACACCAGTAGTCATTATTCATGTAAACAACCATCTCATAGCAGTTTCTTATGTAGAGGTAATTATTCGTTGCATTCTTAATTTCGTGGTTTGTCCCCACGAATAAAAATGAAACCACAGTATTTAAAATTTTTTTTTGAAAGTTAGTGGGTATGGACTCTGTTTCTTCTCTTCTCCCATGCCACACTATAACAAAATCGACCCGGTACCATTTGAAAGCGCAAGTAAATGCATTTTTACAAGCCCCTGTGATTTAAAGTACCTGCATGGGTGCCAGGCACTGTTGGAAGCCTTCCACAGACTGGTCCCACTGGTAGGCAGTTCTAAATCCTGATGGAGCTAGGAAAGAAGGAGTACTGATAAGGCTGGAATCTGGCCAGGGGTTGGAGGAACTTCAGGTTGTGGCCTCGGGGTTACATTACAAGGCCACCTGCTTTTTGTAAACTGAAATAACTGTTCGTTAAATTGTATTTCGAAATCTGTAGTGTTGCATTTACATGTAGCTGGACAAAATAGATTGCCAATTCATATTGTTAAACATAGCCCAAGAATCCTACTGTATATGCCGTCCAACCCTTTTAAGACTTGCCAGTCCACATTAATATTATTCAGTAGACTTTGGATCTTGTTATGTTTTTGCAGTTGTTGCCTTCCTTGTTGCCTTGCATCAAAACAAACAGTTATTGGGTAGCAGTGGATTACTTCCAGCCAACAATTTTTTGAACAAAGTAAAGAAGTCAACTGGTGGTATAAATATGGGAACATTTTCTTGGATTCCAAGTTTGATTTGGTTCATTGATTATGACAAAGATTTAGACTGGTTCCTAGACACATGTGCATACAGTGGTCTAGCCCTGTCATCCATACTGATTATACACGGAGGAGCAAATTGTATCATCATGCTGTCACTATGGATACTGTATCATTCTATTGTTAATATTGGAAGTACATGGTAAGTCCTTGTATCATCATGCTGTCACTATGGATACTGTATCATTCTATTGTAAATATTGGAAGTACATGGTAAGTCCTTGTATCATCATGCTGTCACTGTGGATACTGTATCATTCTATTGTTAATATTGGAAGTACATGGTAAGTCCTTGTATCATCATGCTGTCACTATGGATACTGTATCATTCTATTGTTAATATTGGAAGTACATGGTAAGTCCTTGTATCATCATGCTGTCACTATGGATACTGTATCATTCTATTGTTAATATTGGAAGTACATGGTAAGTCCTTGTATCATCATGCTGTCACGATGGATACTGTATCATTCTATTGTAAATATTGGAAGTACATGGTAAGTCCTTGTATCATCATGCTGTCACTATGGATACTGTATCATTCTATTGTAAATATTGGAAGTACATGGTAAGTCCTTGTATCATCATGCTGTCACTATGGATACTGTATCATTCTATTGTAAATATTGGAAAGTCCTTGTATCATCATGCTGTCACTATGGATACTGTATCATTCTATTGTAAATATTGGAAAGTCCTTGTATCATCATGCTGTCACTATGGATACTGTATCATTCTATTGTAAATATTGGAAGTACATGGTAAGTCCTTGTATCATCATGCTGTCACTATGGATACTGTATCATTCTATTGTAAATATTGGAAGTACATGGTAAGTCCTTGTATCATCATGCTGTCACTATGGATACTGTATCATTCTATTGTAAATATTGGAAGTACATGGTAAGTCCTTGTATCATCATGCTGTCACTATGGATACTGTATCATTCTATTGTAAATATTGGAAGTACATGTTAAGTCCTTGTATCATCATGCTGTCACTGTGGATACTGTATCATTCTATTGTAAATATTGGAAGTACATGGTAAGTCCTTGTATCATCATGCTGTCACTGTGGATACTGTATCATTCTATTGTAAATACTGGAAGTACATGGTAAGTCCTTGTATCATCATGCTGTCACTGTGGATACTGTATCATTCTATTGTAAATACTGGAAGTACATGGTAAGTCCTTGTATCATCATGCTGTCACTATGGATACTGTATCATTCTATTGTAAATACTGGAAGTACATGGTAAGTCCTTGTATCATCATGCTGTCACTATGGATACTGTATCATTCTATTGTAAATACTGGAAGTACATGGTAAGTCCTTGTATCATCATGCTGTCACTATGGATACTGTATCATTCTATTGTAAATATTGGAAGTACATGGTAAGTCCTTGTATCATCATGCTGTCACTGTGGATACTGTATCATTCTATTGTAAATACTGGAAGTACATGGTAAGTCCTTGTATCATCATGCTGTCACTATGGATACTGTATCATTCTATTGTAAATATTGGAAGTACATGGTAAGTCCTTGTATCATCATGCTGTCACTGTGGATACTGTATCATTCTATTGTAAATATTGGAAGTACATGGTAAGTCCTTGTATCATCATGCTGTCACTATGGATACTGTATCATTCTATTGTAAATATTGGAAGTACATGGTAAGTCCTTGTATCATCATGCTGTCACTATGGATACTGTATCATTCTATTGTAAATATTGGAAGTACATGGTAAGTCCTTGTATCATCATGCTGTCACTATGGATACTGTATCATTCTATTGTAAATATTGGGAGTACATGGTAAGTCCTTGTATCATCATGCTGTCACTATGGATACTGTATCATTCTATTGTAAATATTGGAAGTACATGGTAAGTCCTTGTATCATCATGCTGTCACTATGGATACTGTATCATTCTATTGTAAATATTGGAAGTACATGGTAAGTCCTTGTATCATCATGCTGTCACTATGGATACTGTATCATTCTATTGTAAATATTGGAAGTACATGGTAAGTCCTTGTATCATCATGCTGTCACTGTGGATACTGTATCATTCTATTGTTAATATTGGAAGTACATGGTAAGTCCTTGTATCATCATGCTGTCACTGTGGATACTGTATCATTCTATTGTAAATATTGGAAGTACATGGTAAGTCCTTGTATCATCATGCTGTCACTATGGATACTGTATCATTCTATTGTAAATATTGGAAGTACATGGTAAGTCCTTGTATCATCATGATGTCACTATGGATACTGTATCATTCTATTGTAAATATTGGAAGTACATGGTAAGTCCTTGTATCATCATGCTGTCACTATGGATACTGTATCATTCTATTGTAAATATTGGAAGTACATGGTAAGTCCTTGTATCATCATGCTGTCACTATGGATACTGTATCATTCTATTGTAAATATTGGAAGTACATGGTAAGTCCTTGTATCATCATGCTGTCACTATGGATACTGTATCATTCTATTGTTAATATTGGAAGTACATGGTAAGTCCTTGTATTATCATGTTGTCACTATGGATACTGTATCATTCTATTGTTAATATTGGAAGTACATGGTAAGTCCTTGTATTATCATGTTGTCACTATGGATAGTGTATCATTCTATTGTTAATATTGGAAGTACATGGTAAGTCCTGGTATTATCAAGCTGTTACTATTGATACTATTGTAAATATTGGAAGTCCTTGTATCATGGATACAGTATAATTATAGCAGTACATTGAGTTTGTGTTATGCTGTAACTTTATGATCAGATGAAGGGATGTTGGATTCACAGTTGTTGATATGCCAACAGTAAGAACTTACATAATAACACTATTACAATAACCAAGATAGCATCATTTAAAAAAAAAGATCTTTGTGTTTAAGCATAAAAATGTTTTGTGAATTTTATCATTGCAGCATCATTTTATCCATAAAGTTCTACTTTTTTTTTCAGGTATGGTTTTGGTATGTATATATTACAGCTAATTATATAGAGATATATCTGTTAATAAGTTTTTGGAGGTATCGTTGGTCGAGTGGTTAAAGTATTTGTCCTTGTACATGTACCTTGTATTTGTATTATAAGTCTACTATTGATCACATGGTCTGAGGTTGCGGGTTTGATTCTAATTGCGGGCAGGGTGCACTAGACTCCAATCTTAATTGACAAGGATTGCCAGTTTTAACACCAAAGATCGGTGGTTTTTTCTGGCTCTGGATACTCTGGCTTCCTCCCCAAATAAAAACTGGATGCCATGATTTGCTGAAAAATTGCTGAAAGTGGCATTAAACACCAAACAAACCATCTAACAGTTTTGCAAAGAACCTTGCTACATTTTCTGTTGATGTTAATGTTAAATGTTTAGGCTTGGAGATCAACCAAACACAAGCCTGACAAAAATTAATCACTTCAAGACCAAGAAATCTCCCAGAATACTGTTCTTTTACAATAGGATAATACGAACAAAAACATTATTTTTTTTTATATTTTGAGTCCCAGCTGTTTGAGACTGGTTTCCTGGCTGTGTTCTTGTGTTCATTTTTTCAGGTTATGAGTCTCAGCCTTTGGATAATACTGGTTTCCTGGCTGTGTTCTTGTGTTCATTTTTTTAGGTTGGGAATCCCAGCCTTTGGATGATACTGGTTTCCTGGGTGTTTTCTTATGTACAAGAAATAGAAATAGAAATACTTTATTAATCCAATTAAAGGGCCCATAAAGAGCAAACAATTACATACAATGATTTTAGCATCAATAAGTATACAAAAGAATATACTATAGTATGATAATTAATGAATGAAATATTAATCAGTTAATTACCAGGTTCAGAGCCAGTCAATAAACAAATTATCATAATACCAGATACATATATTTGCAATAGTGTATTATTAGTTTCTTCTTATATCGAGACAGTTATTCAAATATGTTGCAAAGACTTTTAGTAATTTAACGTCTTCCTGAATAAATAGCCAATTAAATTTTGTGGATATGTTCAAATTTATAAAATTATCAAAGAAAGATGATATTGTATTAAAAAATTGTAATCTTTCTGAGTTATATTTTGGACATTCTAATATGAAGTGTTTTTCATCTTCAACTTTATCTAAGTTACAGTGTTTACAAATTCTTTTAGCTTTTTCTATATATTTTTTTGAATATCTGTCTGTTTCCACTTGAAGAGGATGGGCACTTATTCTGATTTTGCATAATGCTTGCCTTAATTTAAATTCTTTTAAATCTAGATATTTCTCTCTGCCAAATGAGTGTTTAAAAGAAAAATAAGTTATTAGTTTACCATGTTCTGATTCTAAAGTGTCTTGTCTGAAGTCATACCAAAATTTTTGAAAACTTTTACACAGTTTATCTTTAGTTAGGTTGCAGAGAGATGTCAAGCTCATATTCAAATTACGTAAATCGAATTCTTTTAATATAAAGTCAATGCTAGAATACCATGATACAATATTATTAAGATGAAGATCTTTATTGCATACATATGCATCATATAATAATCCATCTGTACAGTTTTCCAATCTATGACAAAATTTTAACATGGATAAAATAATAGAAAAATATATAGGATATCTTCCCAATTCAGACATCACTGCTAAGTTACTAGATTTTTTGTTTACACCAAGTACATATTTCATAAATTTTGTATGTGATTTTTCTGATATATCTGTACATATTGTTCTGTACATATTTTTAGGTTGGGAATCCCAGCCTTTGGATGATACCGGTTTCCTGGCTGTTTTCTTATGTACATATTTTTAGGTTGGGAATCCCAGCCTTTGGACGATACTGGTTTCCTGGCTGTTTTTTTTATGTACATATTTTTAGGTTGGGAATCCCAGCCTTTAGACGATACTGGTTTCCTGGCTGTTTTTTATGTACATATTTTTAGGTTGGGAATCCCAGCCTTTGGATGATACTGGTTTCTTGGCTGTTTTCTTATGTACATATTTTTAGGTTGGGAATCCCAGCCTTTGGATGATACTGGTTTCCTGGCTGTTTTTTTATGTACATTTTTTTTCAGGTTGGTAGTCCCAGCTGTTGGAGACTGGATTTACGGCTTTTTTTATGTATATTTTTATGCCTCTGCTTGAGAGAGCAGGTATATCCTCTTGTCTGTCTGTTTGTTCATCCCTCCAAATTGGTTTCTCTATGAGAATTCAAAACACTTGCATTCAATTTAAATAAAACTATTTTGATATTGGTACATATCAGATTTGGTTTTGTTTTTTACAAAAAAGCTGTTTCCGGAAAATAACTCAAAACTTTTAAATTTGATTTCAATGAAAATTTGGGATATAGTTTCATATTAGGTGGATCAGAAACCTATCAATTTCGGGGAAAATCAGTCTAATTTCAAGGTCACAGTTGCCAAAAGTCATTGAAATTTTAAGAAAAGAAGTTTCCGGACAACTCAGAAAGTTTGTATTTAATTTAAATGAAACTTTGGGATATAGTTTCTTATTAGGTGGATCAGAAGCCTATAGATGGATCAGAAGCCTATAGATGGATCAGAGGCCTATTGATGGATCAGAGGCCTATAGATGGATCAGAAGCCTATAGATGGATCAGAAGCCTATTGATGGATCAGAAGCCTATAGATGGATCAGAAGCCTATAGATGGATCATAAGCCTATAGATGGATCAGAAGCCTATCGATGGATCAGAGGCCTATAGATGGATCATAAGCCTATAGATGGATCAGAAGCCTATAGATGGATCAGAAGCCTATTGATGGATCAGAAGCCTATAGATGGATCAGAAGCCTATAGATGGATCAGAGGCCTATAGATGGATCAGAAGCCTATTGATGGATCAGAAGCCTATAAATGGATCAGAAGCCTATAGATGGATCAGAAGCCTATAGATGGATCAGAAGCCTATAGATGGATCAGAAGCCTATTGATGGATCAGAAGCCTATAGATGGATCAGAAGCCTATTGATGGATCAGAAGCCTATAGATGGATCATAAGCCTATAGATGGATCAGAAGCCTATTGATGGATCAGAGGCCTATAGATGGATCAGAGGCCTATAGATGGATCAGAAGCCTATAGATGGATCAGAAGCCTATAGAAGGATCAGAGGCCTATAGATGGATCAGAGGCCTATAGATGGATCAGAAGCCTATGGATGGATCAGAAGCCTATAGATGGATCAGAAGCCTATAGATGAATCAGAAGCCTATAGATGGATCAGAAGCCTATAGATGGATCAGAAGCCTATAGATGGATCAGAAGCCTATTAATTTTTGGGTAAATCCATCAAATTTCAGGGTCACAGTTGACAAAAATCATTTGAAATTTTTACAGAAAAGAAGTTTGTGGACAATAACTCAGAAAGTTTAATTTCAGTGGAGCCTGGGGCCTCGGTGGCCGAGTGGTTAAGGTAGTTCGTCTACTATATATATTGATCACGTGGTCTGTCAACACTGAGGTTGTGGGTTAGATTCTCACTGCTGGCAGGGTGTACTGAACTCCAATCTTAATTGACAAGGATTGCCAGTTTTCCTACCGCAGGTCTGGGGTTTTCTCCAGGTACTCCGGCTTCCTCCCCCAATAAAAACTTGACGCCATGATATAGCTGAAAAATTCCTGAATATGGCGTTAAACATCATTCAAACAAACAAACAATCAATGGAGCCTTAGGTATAGGTTTCTTATTAAGTGGCTCAGTAGCCTATTGATTTTGGGGGAAATCCGTCAAATTTAAAGGTCACAGTTGCAAATTAATGTTAGAAATTTTTACACAAAAAAAAAAATAGTTCTGGACAATAACTTAAAAAGTGTGCATTTTGTTTCATTTGACTTTAGGACAGTATTACATATCAGGTGGGTAAGAAGCCTATTGATGCTGAAGAAATTTCATCAAGGTCACCAGTTGAAAAAAAAAGCTTTAGATGTTTATACAAAAAAGTTCTGCAAAATTTAAGTGGGGGTGTCAGTGTTTGCTAGATCAACTTGTTTCTGATTGGGATTCCCAGCCATTTGATACTGGTTTCCTGGCTGTTTTTATGTACATTTTTTCAGGTTGGGAATCCCAGCTGTTGGAGTCTGGTTTCCTGGTTTTTTCCCTATGTAAATTTTTTCAGGTTGGGAGTCCCAGCTGCTAGAAACTGGTTTCATGGGCAATCATGGCTATTTTCTTATGTACATTTTTACAGGTTGGGAGTCCCAGCTGCTAGAAACTGGTTTCCTGGCTGTTTTCTCATGTTAATTTTTTCAGGTTGGGAGTCACAGCTGCTAGAAACTGGTTTCCTGGCTGTTTTCTTATGTCCAGTGTGGAACATGTCTGCAGTCCCTAAACATACTCCTACATCATTGATTGTACTGATGGCATTCCGGTGGCTCATCTTCAGGATAATGATTGGTGCAGTAAAGTATAGACATAGTTAGATTTGTTAATCATTTGATATACACTAATAATAATTTTAGATGTTAAACGTTTTAGGATTATTTGACAAACTTTGAATATACCCTAATAAACAAAATTGTCATGGTAGCACATGCAAATCTAGAGGCACTAAACAGTTTAATTATTTATCCTGCTACTTTCTGTGTACCTCATTGAAGTTTTAAATTAATTTTTTCAGTAGAGAAAATGTTTAATTATTAAATTACATTGATTTAGCATATTTATTTGTTTGGTTCATTAGAAATAAACTCTTTGATGCTGTACACAATTATGGATAACAAAGCTGGCTTTACAGTCTGTACAACATTATTGAGCTTATTTCTGTGGAAAATCGGAACAAATGAGTGATTTGTGTGGGAGTTTTGACGTTTTATATATAAATTATAAGGAGAACTGTCTTGTAATTGCTATCAGTCCTGCATTTCTTCTCACATTTTATTGTTATTGTTTTATTATTATGCCCCTTCTACCCCTCCCCCCTTCCGCAAAATTGTTTGTGGGGGTATAATATAGGAATCACCCTGTCTGTCATTTGTCCACATCCCTTGTAAGTGCAACTTCTCCTAAACTACTTGATGAAATTTATTGAAACTTAGCTTAAAAGAAGTACATTATATGTAGATGTGCATGAAGGATCGATATTTATTGACCTCGGATATCATTAAGGAATTGGACTTGAAAGGGAAGCGGGGGGTTATCCCTTTGTGAGCTTGCTCACAGTCCACACATGTTCACTTTTGTAGGAAGTATACCCCAGGAAATGTAAATTATGTTGAACCTTGCTATTTCCATGCCTTCATTTGTTGATATCAAAGACTTATATATCAACAATATCAGAGAGGTGAAGTGTATAAACTGCACCAGCAAAATTATATTGTCATGTGTCTATCACTAAACAGATAACCAATTATTTGATTGCCAATAACAAAGAATTTTTAACATACAATATGTGCTTTGGTTTGGACTGGGTATTTTATGTGTTGTAATCTTTGTACTTTAGGGACTGATAAAAATCCGGGGAGATCAGTGCTGGAGAGATCTGACATGCATGAATTATCACTATGAGGTTTGTATTTATTATTGCAATATTTTGTTATACTAAATGCCACACCCCCTTGGAAAAATATTTTTGCTTGTATGTTTTTATTATTCCATAATTTACCTTTTCATAACCAAAATCCAGTAGAAAAAATTGAAATAGGATAACCTGTCCATGTGTTATACTATGCCTCTGTTGTTTAGTTTTACAAATCGTCCTTGACTTTTGCTAAGGGAATTTTACATAATAAGTCAGCCATTTTTGTTTCTAAAGGGACCTTGTGTTGTTTACAAAAGTGGGTCTGCTTTCAGTGGTATTAGACAAACTGCAAGAATTTTCCCACTTTAACTGCAGACGACATTAACCAAAGGATTTTGTATATACAACAATCAATACCCTAACGTACAATATCGTCCTAATTTAGGTCAAATTTTAGTATGGAAAATCGTCCTATGAAAATCATACCTGAATGTAGCCGGTAAGCTCGCTTTCATTCATGACTTGGTTAATTAGGGGATATCCCGATGTTGATTTTAAATAAACCAAACGGATGTGTTGCACAGACCATGTGAAAATCAGTGTATTTTGTACAGAAGTGTTAATAGTTTGTTTTTACCACGTTATTTATTAGTTGAGTTACGTTTTCTTCCCACTCAAGAATGAGTACGAATGACTACCGCCAAACACTGGATTCTTTCAAGCAATTTTATCAGTTGATATTTTGAAGGTTTGACATCATATGAAAATCTTCTAAGTTTGTCAGGGTTTCGTGGACACATGTGGATACAGAAACGCTGAATTGTGAGGATGGGGTTTTGAATTGCCTGTACAATTTACCTTTTTTTAAAAAAGTGACAATTTTTTTCATAAAAATATGCACTGGGTCAACATTTTGTCTAAAATTAAACCCCGATTTAATGCATATACAAACGAATGCTTGATCCTGAAGTTAATATACTGTGGTTTTATTTATCTTCGTGGCAATCAATTTTCGTAGTTTAAGGAAAAAAGACATTTCATGAGATTCTTAAATTGTGGTTCACTGATTGAAAAAAAAAAATAAACAAAACATGACACAAAAACTTAAAATTTTGGGTTTTCATATACAGTGTAGCTTTGTACATTTCTAATTAACGTTTTTTTGTAAAAAAAAAACACGGAGTAAAAAAGATTCAACAGATGTTGTTTAGTAACTGCATAAATAATTAACAGAATTAATAAAATGTCATTTTATTAAAACCAATTTAGATAAAAATAACAATTCACAGTACAGGTGTTATAAATTCCCTGGGGAATATTTGGCAAGAAACTTAACAATATAATCATGATTATTAGTGAGATAGAAATCAGTATAAAGGGTGTAAACAGACTACTTTATTAATCTTATTTCAATTAAGATAATGATTTTAGTATTTGTGTATAAATCAACACTTTTCAATGAAAAGGCAAAACAGAAAGTAATTTCATTACTAATGGTAATAGATATTTAGAACTAACACAGATATTTTTTATCAATTTAATTTCTGTTTAGTATCATAAACACATACAAATGTAAAAGCTGTGTATAATGCAAGATCACAACCCCAATCGAAAACAAGGATTGATAAAACAGTGTCCTTGTAGATTGTCTAGATCTTATTATTCGTTGAATTCATAATTTTGTGGTTTGTCCTCACCCACGAAAACAACGAAAATTGGTACCCCACTAATAAAAATGAATCTACAGTAGTCTAAAAATCTACTTTTACTTTTGATTTCATTCCAAAAATACTGCATATACCGGTACTTAATTTACTCTCAACAGTTATTTTAAATTATGACCAGTAAAACTTTATACTCAAGTTTCCAAGGGCCACGGTGGCCGAGTGGTTAAGGTAGTTTGTCTACTATTGATCACATGGTCTGTCAACCTGAGATTGCGGGTTAGATTCTCACTGCAGGCAGGGTGTACGTGACTCCAATCTTAATTGACATGGATTGCCAGTTTTCCTACCGCAGGTTTGTGGTTTTCTCCGGGTACTCCGGCTTCCTCCCCCAATAAAAACTTGATGCCATGATATAGTTGAAAATTGAAAGTGGCATTAAAACACCATCAAACAAAAAAAGCTTTATGGCAATTACGTGTCATGTCATCAAAATGAATCAGGTGATCAAAATCTGCTTAATTCTGATATTGATTTTTTTCGTCCAGAAGTTGATATCGACAAAAAACTGTAATTTAGAGGCACTTTTAGGGTGTTCAGAAGTTACGTCAATTATGAAATGCACATTAAATATTGATAATAAAAGACTATTGTCTGTGCTCGCATTTTGGCAATGCCTACTCCATATTATATTCTTGCATCATGTACAGTTCAAAATTAAGCAATAGTGAACTGTTCTGCTGAATACTAGTACTATTTTTATGTACAACTTCTAGACTGGTTCCTTGTATTTGGTGGTCTTACATCTTAGCTGACAAGTGATGATGTATTCAGTCATGTATATTGTAAGATTCTTTGTTATTGTAAAGTTATTGTAGAGGCCTGTATGCAAATTATACTTATTAGGGCTGATCAATGATCAGTCTGTATCTGCTGTAACTTTTTTCACTTGGTAAACGGCTTTTGTAAGATTCTTTGTTATTGTAAAGTTATTGTAGAGGCCTGTATACTTATTAGGGCTGATCAATGATCAGTCTGTCAGTCTGTAACTTTTTTCACTTGGTGGACGGCTTTTGATGTTTTTGCATGTGGATAATTTTAGGGCATTGTGCTGTATACTATAGTTGGTGACCTTTGACCTTGGTGGACGGCTTTTGATGTTTTGGCATGTGGATAATTTTAGGGTATTGTGCTGTATACTATAGTTGGTGACCTTTGACCTTGGTGGACGGCTTTTGATGTATTGGCATGTGGATAATTTTAGGGCAGTGCTGTATACTATAGTTGGTGACCTTTGACTTTGGTGGACGGCTTTTGATGTTTTGGCATGTGGATAATTTTAGGGCATTGTGCTGTATACTATAGTTGGTGACCTTTGACCTGGTGGACGGCTTTTGATGTTTTGGCATGTGGATAATTTTAGGGCATTGTGCTGTATACTATAGTTGGTGACCTTTGACCTTGGTGGACGGCTTTTGATGTATTGGCATGTGGATAATTTTAGGGCACTGTGCTGTATACTATAGTTGGCGACCTTTGACCTTGGTGGGCGGCTTTTGATGTATTGGCATGTGAATAATTTTAGGGCATTGTGCTGTATACTATAGTTGGTGACCTTTGACCTTGGTGGATGGCTTTTGATTTATTGGCATGTGGATAATTTTAGGGCACTGTGCTGTATACTATAGCTGGTGACCTTTGACCTTGGTGGACGGCTTTTGATGTTTTGGCATGTGGATAATTTTAGGGCATTGTGCTGTATATTATAGTTGGTTACCTTTGACCTTGAACTTGGACCTCAAAGGCATATTACTTCTTTCTGAATGACAAATTTGTGGCAGTAGTCGATAAGGAATAAACAATATGGTGTACAAACTTCCGGTTGTGAATTTTACGGGTATTTTCCTCTATACAGAGGGTAACCATGAGTCATAAACTAACAACGGGTATTTTCCTCTATACAGAGGGTAACCATGAGTCATAAACTAGCAATAATATTTACTATTTATCATTTTAATGTAAATTCATCATTAAGAAGTAATGATAACAATTCAAACAAGTTTTTTTGTCTTATAGATAGTGTGATAAATTAACGTAGGAATCACGAAAATTACTTCTGGTTACAATTCGAAGCGTTCAAGTTTGAAATAAAAACTCGCACTAAAATATAAACAATATTGTAATGTTTTTTTGTCAATGGTCTTTCAGTTATTACTGTACAAACACCATGTAGTTCCATGTTAACAACTAATGACAAGTATATCAATGTCCTAAGGTTAATACTAGTGTCAAACGTCAGGTAAACTTCACACACTTCCATACAATTGAATATAAAGCAAACCTAATCTTATCATAATTGGATTTACTTGCATATTAAATTTTTGTTTAAACAGACTAGAAAATGTACAACAATCTTGCCAAAAATAGCGATTTTTAACAACATTCATATGAACTTGCGATCCACAAATTTATTTAAACTAAATGGACTTTTTCCTCAATCCACGAAAAATGATACCAAATAAAAATGAAACTACAGCATGGGTAGATAATTTCAAGGCAATGTTTCAGGTACCATAGTTGGTGACCTTTGACCTTAAGGTCACACTATTGCTTTCTGAATGACAAATTCATGTCCAGGCCTTAATGTTTTTCTCATTTTTGGTTGGTTTTTGATGATAAATATGTTTACAGTATTTTACTGCTAATATTTACATCAATCTGTTCTAACAATTTTCTCTTCACAACCTATTTACTGTGGGGTCCACAGAGGTGGATACCATCTTACTGATATCTAAACCTATTAAATATTGGTTATAAGTTAACTATTGTCCTGTGTCTTACTGATATCTAAACCTATTAAATGTTGGTTATAAGTTAACTATTGTCCTGCGTCTTACTGATATCTAAACCTATTAAATATTGGTTATAAGTTAACTATTGTCCTTTGTTTTGGTTTGTTTGTTTGAATAGTGTTTAATACCACAAGCAATTTTTAAGCTATTTCATGGTGTCTAGTTTTTATTGGGGGAGGAAGTCATAGTACCTTGAGAACACCCCCCCAACCTTAATAATCCTTGTCAGTTTATTAGTCGAGCACACCCTGCCCGCAGTGAGACTTAAAACCCACAACCTCAGTGTTGACTGGCATGTGATAACTAGTAGATGCCTAAGTACCTTACCCATGTTATATGTTAACTGTTGCCATATGTTTTGGTAATAGGATAACTATTGTTATATAAGTTGGTAATAAGGTAATTGTTGTTATATGTGTTAACTGATGCCATCTATTTGCAGACACAACCAGTACCTAATCCAATCAGTTACTACATGCATCAGTCTCCAGAAATTTTCCACAAGTTCGAGACATTAAGTAACCATTTTGTGGAACTGGTTGCTCCTTTTCTACTGTTCCTGCCTCGACCATTACGCATAATTGGAGGAGCAATACAGATATTATTTCAGGTATGATGTTGTCTTGTAATTAAAATAAATGTACTGTTGATAATATAAATATAATTAGTTGACATAATCAGAATGCTGACCGTAGACAACATTGTGTTCTATGTCATCAGTTATTGATGCTGGTCTTGGACAACATTGTGTTCTATGTCATCAGTTATTGATGCTGGTCTTGGACAACATTGTGTTCTATGTCATCAGTTATTGATGCTGGTCTTGGACAACATTGTGTTCTATGTCATCAGTTATTGATGCTGGTCTTGGACAACATTGTGTTCTATGTCATCAGTTATTGATGCTGGTCTTGGACAACATTGTGTTCTATGTCATCAGTTATTGATGCTGGTCTCGGACAACATTGTGTTCTATGTCAAGAGTTATTGATGCTGGTCTCGGACAACATTGTGTTCTATATCATCAGTTATTGATGGCAGTCTTGGACAACATAGTGTTCTATGTCATCAGTTATTGATGCTGGTCTTGGACAACATTGTGTTCTATGTCATCAGTTATTGATGCTGGTCTTGGACAACATTGTGTTCTATGTCATCAGTTATTGATGCTGGTCTTGGACAACATTGTGTTCTATGTCATCAGTTATTGATGCTGGTCTTGTACAACATTGTGTTCTATGTCATCATGATATTGATGCTGCAGGGTTCTTCCCAGGAATTTTGGAAAGCACTGTGGTGGCATATGTTAAAAGGGGTCCAATTTTGAATGTCCCGCCATATATTTCGTGCATCACATGCATTTTTGTGTGTGTGTGTCATCTCTTACAGAGGGGTAACTGAGCTGATCATGAACAACATTATTTTTATGTCATCAGGTATTGATGCTGATCGTGGACAACAGTGTGTTCTACATCATCTGTTATTGATGCCGGTCTTTGACAACATTATTTCTATGTCATTAGTTATTGCACTCTCCGGCACAGAGAACATAACTGGTTCCCAGATATAACCTCTGCCACACGTCATACCCTATTTACTGCAGGATTAAATTCGTCATATGCTTACATGTATAATGTTTGTAAAATAATACACGAGATCTTATTTATTTTTGGCCGGATTTCACAGAGTGAAAATCCGGGTTATAGTATGGTGAATGTTGGACGTGCGGACCGGCGGGGAAAAATTTTTCGTAACAGTTTTCTCAGCAACTACTAATCGCATTCCCTTGAAATTTGGTATGCAGCATCAGCATGGCCTCCCATAATGTGGGATTTGATTTAAGGTCTGTCACTTACCTACTTCCTGTTTAATGAAATCCGGCCATTTCTGTCATTGATCGATTTTTATATAGTCTATTTATACACTTTTGATACACTTTTACATTAAAATTACTGCGCTTATACACGAAGCAATTCCATCATGAAAGATATCTCTGAGTGGTTAAGGTAGTTTTTCTACTGTTGATCACATGGTCTGTTAACACTGAAGTTGCGGGTTCGAGACTTGCTCTGGGCAATCTCAGTTGACAATTGACAAGGATTGCCAGTTTTCCTATGGAAGTTTGGGGGTTTTCTCCGGGTACTCCGGCTTTTTCCCCCAATAAAAACTGGATGCCATAATATAGATGAACAGTTGCTCTCTCAGTCTCTGTGGGGAAAATCATAAAAAGAATAGAAAACTTATTACAAAAAATTCTTGTCTCTAAATAGTTCAAATCAAGATTTTAAACATGCTTTTCTTTGCAGGTTATTTTGATCATTAGTGGTAACTTGAGCTTCCTTAATTGGCTGACAATAATTCCTAGTTTGGCCTGTTTTGATGATGCCAGTTATTCATGGATGTTCAGTAATGCCAGGAACTCTGTAAAGTGGAAAGCCTGGAAAATAGAGAATGATAGAAAACATCAACAGCAGCCTCTAGGAGTGGGTATGTACTGAGAGGTATAAGATACCGCACTGTGGACAACAGCCTCTAGGAGTGGGTATGTACTGAGAGATATAAGATACCGCACTGTGGACAACAGCCTCTAAGAGTTGGTATGTACTGAGAGGTATAATTACCACACTGTGGACAGCAGCCTCTAGGAGTGGGTATGTACTGAGAGGTATAAGATACCGCACTGTGGACAACAGCCTCTAGGAGTGGGTATGTACTGAGAGATATAAGATACCGCACTGTGGACAGCAGCCTCTAGGAGTGGGTATGTACTGAGAGGTATAATTACCACACTGTGGACAGCAGCCTCTAGGAGTGGGTATGTACTGAGGGGTATAAGATACCGCACTGTGGACAACAGCCTCTAGGAGTGGGTATGTACTGAGAGATATAAGATACCGCACTGTGGACAACAGCCTCTAAGAGTTGGTATGTACTGAGAGGTATAAGATACTACACTGTGGACAACAGCCTCTAGGAGTGGGTATGTACTGAGAGGTATAATTACCACACTGTGGACAGCAGCCTCTAGGAGTGGGTATGTACTGAGAGGTATAAGATACTACACTGTGGACAGCAGCCTCTAGGAGTGGGTATGTACTGAGTGGTATAGGATACCACACTGTGGACAGCAGCCTCTAGGAGTGGGTATGTACTGAGTGGTATAGGATACCACACTGTGGACAGCAGCCTCTAGGAGTGGGTATGTGCTGAGAGGTATTAGATACCACACTGTGGACAGCAGCCTCTAGGAGTGGGTATGTACTGAGAGGTATAAATACCACACTGTGGACAGCAGCCTCTAGGAGTGGGTATGTGCTGAGAGGTATAAGATACAACACTGTGGACAGCAGCCTCTAGGAGTGGGTATGTACTGAGAGGTATTAGATACCACACTGTGGACAACAGCCTCTAGGAGTGGGTATGTACTGAGGTATGATACAACACTGTGGACAGCAGTCTCTAGGAGTGGGTATGTACTGAGAGGTATTAGATACCACACTGTGGACAACAGCCTCTAGGAGTGGGTATGTACTGAGGTATGATACCACACTGTGAACAACAGCCTCTAGGAGTGGGTATGTACTGAGGTATGATACCACACTGTGAACAACAGCCTCTAGGAGTGGGTATGTACTGAGGTATGATACCACACTGTGAACAACAGCCTCTAGGAGTGGGTATGTACTGAGGTATGATACCACACTGTGAACAACAGCCTCTAGGAGTGGGTATGTACTGAGGTATGATACCACACTGTGGACAGCAGCCTCTAGGAGTGGGTATGTACTGATTGGTATTAGATACCACACTGTGGACAGCAGCCTCTAGGAGTGGGTATGTACTGAGAGGTATTAGATACCACACTGTGGACAGCAGCCTCCAGGAGTGGGTATGTACTGAGAGGTATAGGATACCACACTGTGGACAGCAGCCTCTCTGAGTGGGTATGTACTGATTGGTATAGGATACCACACTGTGGACAGCAGCCTCTAGTCTAGGAGTGGGTATGTACTGAGAGGTGTAAGATACTACACTGTGGACAGCAGCCCCTTGGAGTGGGTATGTACTGAGAGGTATAAGATACCACACTGTGGACAGCAGCCTCTCGGAGTGGGTATATACTGAGAGGTATTATGCAGTACTCTAGTAGGAGATTATTATAAGTCTGAGTTGTCTGTTAACTAACTGAGAAGTAGGTCCACAAATAAAGTGCTACTTATGTCCCAACAATTTTTCATAAATATAAAATTTTGTAATTATGAATGTAACTTCATTGTAAAATGTTTGGGTATGCCTGGTGAATACAGAACTGAAGAAGCTGACAAATGCCATTACTAATTATATCACTATGACATCATAATGTGGATTTGTACATAGAAGAACCATGTGTTTATGCTTTTAAGATAAGTTACACTGAAAAACATTAGCCACATCCACCAGTCCTAAATAATTTTTTATTTCAAAATATATTTGACTTCATTATATAACAAAATGATGCAGATCAAGAATGGTGGCAAATGAGAATAATGCTGCATAAAAATGGATAAAAACACTGACACTTCCTTCAACCACTAGCCAATAAGAATAAGGGTTACAAAACTTCATAAAAATGGATAAAAACAATGACACTTCCTTTGACCACTAGATAGCCAATGAGAATAAGGGTTACAAAACTCCATAAAAATGGATAAAACACTATCTGACGCTACCTTTGACCACTAGCCAATTAGAATAAGGGTTACAAAACTCCATAAAAATGGATAAAACACTATCTGACACTTCCTTTGACCAATTGCCAATGAGAATAAGGGTTACAAAACTCCATAAAAATGAATAACACACTATCTGACACTTCCTTTGACCATAGCCAATGAGAATAAGGGTTACAAAACTCCATAAAAATGAATAACACACTATCTGACACTTTCTTTGACCATAGCCAATGAGAATAACGGGAACAAAACTCCATAAAATAAAAAAAAACTGAAGAATTAAAGTAATTTTTCAAATTTCAGGGCGGTAAGTTTAGACAATGACTATATTACAGAAAGAATCAATGATATTCCTGTCAGCACCAAATTATTATACGTACAAAAGTAGTTCCAGGGCAGGCAATTCTAACTTTATCATTGCCTTAAATAACCATCACTTTCTTTAAACAAAGTGGACAAACTCTCAAAGCTGCAGGTCCCTTTAGCAAAGCTGAAATAGAACATTGGTTTTCACTCTGTCCTTCAGTCCAATAAGTTTTCTGTACATTCTTCTTCAATCTTTTGATTGAATATTTGGTATTTTGTCGTATCCTAATAAGTTACAGATCTTGTTTCAGTTGAGCGATTTTTTTTTCCAAAGTTGTTCTTCTTGGTTATAGAAAATCCCTCCAAATATAAGTTTTCCTCAATTGTTTCTTGTATGCCAGTATCAGTTGGTATACACCTACAGCCATTTTATAAGACAGATTTATGTTCATTTCATGTTATGCATTGTCATGTTAACTTTGTTTATAATAGATTGTTTCTTAAATTTACTTTGATTTATAAGCATATATTTAGAAATCATAAATTTAAAAAGATATTCTTTCCCACATTCCCCCAAAGATTCTTGGTTCAATAAATGCTTATGTCTGCACACTTGGTACAACTGAAATTGAGGCACCACTTACTATATAAAAAGACATTTCTTCTCTGTTAGGAGTGTTCCCCACCATTTTTTTCAATATTTACTTTGTCCTCGTTTTACAGGTCCATACATTAGACGTGTATTTAACATAAGTCTGGCATGTTTACTAGCTTACCTCAGTATACCAGTAGTCAAGAATCTCCTGTCACAAAAGCAAGCCATGAATACATCCTTTGATCCTCTTCGATTGGTCAATACATATGGAGCATTTGGCAGGTAAAGTTTTCAAATTTAATATATCTTAAAAGATTTGATATGCGTTCAATTTGGTTAGGTTAAAGTTGGTAGGCCTCATTATGTTATTTAGGAGCAACAATCCATCACTAGAATATAGTAATGTTTTCTTATTTTTATTTAATTTTATACACCCTTGGAATTTTTAAGAAATAACAATTTTCCGGACATTTTTTTCTAAAAGCTTACAGAAATTGAACTGATATTTGGTATGTGAGTCAACCATGATGAGGTCCAGATCAAGTACAAATATCATTCCGGTCCAATGATTTTTGATGAAATTATGGCCTTGGACTTTGAAAATTTTATTTGCGGGTATGGGACTTGTTAAATTTAAATAATCAAAAGATTTTAGAATTTATTTATAGCTAGATGATATGTTAATATTGGCATTGAAAAAATAAAAATTGTAATTGTGTGTAAAATTGTCCAGTCTGTAAAATTTATACCTTCAGTATAACAAAGGAAAGAACAGAGGTTATATTTGAAGGAACTTATGGGGACCCCAACAGGCCAGGCACTCAATGGGAAGAATATGAATTTAAATGTAAACCAGGAAATATAACACGGACACCATGTCTTATATCACCGTATCACTACAGACTGGATTGGTTGATGTGGTTTTCAGCTTTTCAGGTATATATATAATATAGATACTTTCATACAGCAGTTTTTATCTCATTTGGGCTAGACATGTGTGGGTCTACAGTGGCAGCATTCACACTTATCCTTTTACTTAGATCATTAAGCTGTAGGTCCATCAATTTGCTCATTGGTAGCATATGATAAGTACTTGTAAGTCAGTCAGCTGTCACCTGACCTTGACCTCTAATTTAAATGATTTAATGACTATGCTAAAATTTTTGAATAAGGTCTATAAGGTCATCTCCTCAGTAACTGTTTAGTGAATAGGACATGACAGTACGGTAGTTGTCACCTCACTAATTCAGTTAATTTCACTAAACTAGCCATCTCTGTAAACAGGTCATTCACCTCTGTCGTAATTGCGGCTTGTTTAGATAGGTTTCACTGTAATCTATATATTATCTTCCCAGCTGTACTTTGATTTATACCTATGTTGTAGAATTATCAGAGAAATCCCTGGTTGGTCCATCTAGGAGTAAAACTACTGGCAAATGATGAAGGAGCAACGTCGTTACTAGCCTATAATCCTTTTGAAGGAAAACCGCCTCCAAGGTAATATAAAAGATTATTGAGAGTTAATATTTTGCTACATCACGGATTATAAAATATGTAATCAATGAATTGACAAGATGGGATGGTCCACGAGTTATTAATTCCTTAAAATATTTACCAATTTACAACTATGCAAAAGACAACGGTATAAGACGGGAAGAAATGAAAAAGTGGCTCAACACATTCTGAAAGAAACTAGTCTGCTGTTACTTATCTTAAAAATGTAACCATTCATTTGTCCACCTTATAAAGGTGAGCAATAATTTGTCAACCTTATAAAGGTGAGCATTAATTTGTCAATCTTATAAAGGTGAGCATTAATTTGTCAACCTTATTAAGGTGCATTCATTTGACAACCTTATAAAGGTGAGCATTCATTTGTCAACCTTATAAAGGTGGGCATTCATTTGTCAACCTTATAAAGATGAGCATTCATTTGTCAACCTTATAAAAGTGAGCATTCATTTGTCAACCTGATAAAGGTGAGCATTCATTTGTCAACCTTATAAGATGAGAATTCATTTGTCAACCTTATAAAGGTGAGCATTCATTTGTCAATCTTATAAAGATGAGAATTCATTTGTCAATCTTATAAAGATGAGAATTCATTTGTCAACCTTATAAAGATGAGAATTCATTTGTCAACCTTATAAAAGTGAGCATTCATTTGTCAACCTGATAAAGGTGAGCATTCATTTGTCAACCTTATAAAGATGAGCATTCATTTGTCAACCTTATAAAGATGAGAATTCATTTGTCAACCTGATAAAGGTGAGCATTCATTTGTCAATCTTATCAAGGTGAGCATTCATTTGTCAACCTTATAAAGATGAGCATTCATTTGTCAACCTTATAAAGATGAGCATTCATTTGTCAATCTTATAAAGATGAGCATTCATTTGTCAACCTTATAAAGATGAGCATTCATTTGTCAACCTTATAAATGTGAGAATTCATTTGTCAACCTGATAAAAGTGAGCATTCATTTGTCAACCTTATAAAGATGAGCATTCATTTGTCAACCTTATAAAGGTGGGCATTCATTTGTCAACCTTATAAAGGTGAGCATTCATTTGTCAACCTTATAAAAGTGAGCATTCATTTGTCAACCTGATAAAGGTGAGCATTCATTTGTCAACCTTATAAAGGTGAGCATTCATTTGTCAACCTTATAAAGATGAGAATTCATTTGTCAACCTTATAAAGGTGAGCATTCATTTGTCAACCTTATAAAGATGAGAATTCATTTGTCAACCTTATAAAGGTGAGCATTCATTTGTCAACCTTATAAAGATGAGCATTCATTTGTCAACCTTATCAAGGTGAGCATTCATTTGTCAACCTTATAAAGATGAGAATTCATTTGTCAACCTTATAAAGATGAGAATTCATTTGTCAACCTTATAAAAGTGAGCATTCATTTGTCAACCTGATAAAGATGAGAATTCATTTGTCAACCTTATAAAGATGAGCATTCATTTGTCAACCTTATAAAGATGAGCATTCATTTGTCAACCTTATCAAGGTGAGCATTCATTTGTCAACCTGATAAAGATGAGCATTCATTTGTCAACCTTATAAAGGTGAGCATTTATTTGTCAATCTTATAAAGATGAGAATTCATTTGTCAACCTTATAAAAGTGAGCATTCATTTGTCAACCTTATAAAGATGAGCATTCATTTGTCAACCTTATAAAAGTGAGCATTCATTTGTCAATCTTATAAAGGTGAGCATTCATTTGTCAACCTTATAAAGATGAGAATTCATTTGTCAACCTTATAAAAGTGAGCATTCATTTGTCAACCTGATAAAGATGAGCATTCATTTGTCAACCTTATCAAGGTGAGCATTCATTTGTCAACCTTATAAAGATGAGAATTCATTTGTCAACCTTATAAAAGTGAGCATTCATTTGTCAACCTTATAAAGATGAGCATTCATTTGTCAACCTTATAAAGATGAGCATTCATTTGTCAACCTTATAAAGATGAGCATTCATTTGTCAACCTTATAAAGATGAGCATTCATTTGTCAACCTTATAAAGGTGAGCATTCATTTGTCAACCTTATAAAGATGAGAATTCATTTGTCAACCTTATAAAGATGAGCATTCATTTGTCAACCTTATAAAGATGAGCATTCATTTGTCAACCTTATAAAAGTGAGCATTCATTTGTCAACCTGATAAAGATGAGCATTCATTTGTCAACCTTATAAAGGTGAGCATTTATTTGTCAATCTTATAAAGATGAGAATTCATTTGTCAACCTTATAAAGATGAGAATTCATTTGTCAACCTGATAAAGGTGAGCATTCATTTGTCAACCTTATAAAGGTGAGCATTCATTTGTCAATCTTATAAAGGTGAGCATTCATTTGTCAACCTTATAAAGATGAGCATTCATTTGTCAACCTTATCAAGGTGAGCATTCATTTGTCAACCTTATAAAGATGAGCATTCATTTGTCAACCTTATAAAGATGAGAATTCATTTGTCAACCTTATAAAGATGAGCATTCATTTGTCAACCTTATAAAGGTGGGCATTCATTTGTCAACCTTATAAAGATGAGCATTCATTTGTCAACCTTATAAAAGTGAGCATTCATTTGTCAACCTGATAAAGGTGAGCATTCATTTGTCAACCTTATAAAGATGAGAATTCATTTGTCAACCTTATAAAGGTGAGCATTCATTTGTCAATCTTATAAAGATGAGAATTCATTTGTCAACCTGATAAAGGTGAGCATTCATTTGTCAACCTTATAAAGATGAGAATTCATTTGTCAACCTTATAAAGGTGAGCATTCATTTGTCAACCTTATAAAGATGAGAATTCATTTGTCAACCTGATAAAGATGAGCATTCATTTGTCAACCTTATCAAGGTGAGCATTCATTTGTCAACCTTATCAAGGTGAGCATTCATTTGTCAACCTTATAAAGATGAGCATTCATTTGTCAACCTTATAAAGATGAGCATTCATTTGTCAACCTTATAAAGATGAGCATTCATTTGTCAACCTTATAATAGTGAGCATTCATTTGTCAATCTTATAAAGATGAGCATTCATTTGTCAATCTTATAAAGATGAGCATTCATTTGTCAACCTTATAAAGATGAGCATTCATTTGTCAACGTTATAAAGGTGGGCATTCATTTGTCAACCTTATAAAGGTGAGCATTCATTTGTCAACCTGATAAAGGTGAGCATTCATTTGTCAACCTTATAAAGGTGAGCATTCATTTGTCAACCTTATAAAGATGAGCATTCATTTGTCAACCTTATAAAGATGAGCATTCATTTGTCAACCTTATAAAGATGAGAATTCATTTGTCAACCTTATAAAGGTGAGCATTCATTTGTCAACCTTATAAAGATGAGCATTCATTTGTCAACCTTATCAAGGTGAGCATTCATTTGTCAACCTTATAAAGATGAGAATTCATTTGTCAACCTTATAAAAGTGAGCATTCATTTGTCAACCTGATAAAGGTGAGCATTCATTTGTCAACCTTATAAAGATGAGAATTCATTTGTCAACCTTATAAAGATGAGCATTCATTTGTCAACCTTATAAAGATGAGCATTCATTTGTCAACCTTATAAAAGTGAGCATTCATTTGTCAACCTGATAAAGATGAGCATTCATTTGTCAACCTTATAAAGGTGAGCATTTATTTGTCAATCTTATAAAGATGAGCATTCATTTGTCAACCTTATAAAGATGAGAATTCATTTGTCAATCTTATAAAGATGAGCATTCATTTGTCAACCTTATAAAGATGAGCATTCATTTGTCAATCTTATAAAGATGAGAATTCATTTGTCAACCTTATAAAAGTGAGCATTCATTTGTCAACCTTATAAAGATGAGCATTCATTTGTCAACCTTATAAAGATGAGAATTCATTTGTCAACCTTATAAAAGTGAGCATTCATTTGTCAACCTTATAAAGGTGAGCATTCATTTGTCAACCTGATAAAGGTGAGCATTCATTTGTCAACCTTATAAAGATGAGAATTCATTTGTCAACCTTATAAAGATGAGAATTCATTTGTCAACCTGATAAAGGTGAGCATTCATTTGTCAACCTTATAAAGATGAGAATTCATTTGTCAACCTTATAAAGGTGAGCATTCATTTGTCAATCTTATAAAGATGAGCATTCATTTGTCAACCTTATAAAGAAGAGCATTCATTTGTCAACCTTATTAAGGTGCATTCATTTGACAACCTTATCAAGGTGAGCATTCATTTGTCAACCTTATAAAAGTGAGCATTCATTTGTCAACCTGATAAAGGTGAGCATTCATTTGTCAACCTTATAAAGGTGAGCATTCATTTGTCAACCTTATAAAGATGAGAATTCATTTGTCAACCTTATAAAGGTGAGCATTCATTTGTCAACCTTATAAAGATGAGAATTCATTTGTCAACCTTATAAAGGTGAGCATTCATTTGTCAACCTTATAAAGATGAGCATTCATTTGTCAACCTTATCAAGGTGAGCATTCATTTGTCAACCTTATAAAGATGAGCATTCATTTGTCAACCTTATCAAGGTGAGCATTCATTTGTCAACCTTATAAAGATGAGCATTCATTTGTCAATCTTATAAAGGTGAGCATTCATTTGTCAACCTTATAAAGATGAGAATTCATTTGTCAACCTTATAAAAGTGAGCATTCATTTGTCAACCTTATAAAAGTGAGCATTCATTTGTCAACCTGATAAAGGTGAGCATTCATTTGTCAACCTTATAAAGATGAGAATTCATTTGTCAACCTTATAAAAGTGAGCATTCATTTGTCAATCTTATAAAGATGAGCATTCATTTGTCAACCTTATAAAAGTGAGCATTCATTTGTCAACCTGATAAAGATGAGCATTCATTTGTCAACCTTATAAAGGTGAGCATTCATTTGTCAACCTTATAAAGATGAGCATTCATTTGTCAACCTTATAAAAGTGAGCATTCATTTGTCAATCTTATAAAGGTGAGCATTCATTTGTCAACCTTATAAAGATGAGAATTCATTTGTCAACCTTATAAAAGTGAGCATTCATTTGTCAACCTGATAAAGGTGAGCATTCATTTGTCAACCTTATAAAGATGAGAATTCATTTGTCAACCTTATAAAGATGAGCATTCATTTGTCAACCTTATAAAGATGAGCATTCATTTGTCAACCTTATAAAAGTGAGCATTCATTTGTCAACCTGATAAAGATGAGCATTCATTTGTCAACCTTATAAAGGTGAGCATTTATTTGTCAATCTTATAAAGATGAGAATTCATTTGTCAACCTTATAAAGATGAGAATTCATTTGTCAACCTGATAAAGGTGAGCATTCATTTGTCAACCTTATAAAGGTGAGCATTCATTTGTCAATCTTATAAAGGTGAGCATTCATTTGTCAACCTTATAAAGATGAGCATTCATTTGTCAACCTTATCAAGGTGAGCATTCATTTGTCAACCTTATAAAGATGAGAATTCATTTGTCAACCTTATAAAGATGAGCATTCATTTGTCAACCTTATAAAGGTGGGCATTCATTTGTCAACCTTATAAAGATGAGCATTCATTTGTCAACCTTATCAAGGTGAGCATTCATTTGTCAACCTGATAAAGGTGAGCATTCATTTGTCAACCTTATAAAGATGAGAATTCATTTGTCAACCTTATAAAGGTGAGCATTCATTTGTCAATCTTATAAAGATGAGAATTCATTTGTCAACCTGATAAAGGTGAGCATTCATTTGTCAACCTTATAAAGATGAGAATTCATTTGTCAACCTTATAAAGATGAGCATTCATTTGTCAACCTTATCAAGGTGAGCATTCATTTGTCAACCTTATAAAGATGAGCATTCATTTGTCAACCTTATAAAGATGAGCATTCATTTGTCAACCTTATAAAGATGAGCATTCATTTGTCAACCTTATCAAGGTGAGCATTCATTTGTCAACCTTATCAAGGTGAGCATTCATTTGTCAACCTTATAAAGATGAGCATTCATTTGTCAACCTTATAAAGATGAGCATTCATTTGTCAACCTTATAAAGATGAGCATTCATTTGTCAACCTTATAAAAGTGAGCATTCATTTGTCAATCTTATAAAGATGAGCATTCATTTGTCAATCTTATAAAGATGAGCATTCATTTGTCAACCTTATAAAGATGAGCATTCATTTGTCAACGTTATAAAGGTGGGCATTCATTTGTCAACCTTATAAAGGTGAGCATTCATTTGTCAACCTGATAAAGGTGAGCATTCATTTGTCAACCTTATAAAGATGAGCATTCATTTGTCAACCTTATCTAGGTGAGAATTCATTTGTCAACCTGATAAAGGTGAGCATTCATTTGTCAACCTTATAAAGATGAGCATTCATTTGTCAACCTTATAAAGATGAGCATTCATTTGTCAACCTTATAAAGATGAGCATTCATTTGTCAACCTTATCAAGGTGAGCATTCATTTGTCAACCTGATAAAGGTGAGCATTCATTTGTCAACCTTATAAATGTGAGAAGTCATTTGTCAACCTTATAAAGATGAGCATTCATTTGTCAATCTTATAAAGATGAGCATTCATTTGACAACCTTATAAATGTGAGAATTCATTTGTCAACCTTATAAAGATGAGCATTCATTTGTCAACCTTATAAAGATGAGCATTCATTTGACAACCTTATAAATGTGAGAATTCATTTGTCAACCTTATAAAGATGAGCATTCATTTGTCAATCTTATAAAGATGAGAATTCATTTGTCAACCTTATAAAGGTGAGCATTCATTTGTCAACCTTATCAAGATGAGCATTCATTTGTCAACCTTATAAAGGTGAGCATTCATTTGTCAACCTTATAAAGGTGAGCATTCATTTGTCAACCTTATAAAAGTGAGCATTCATTTGTCAACCTGATAAAGGTGAGCATTCATTTGTCAACCTTATCAAGGTGAGCATTCATTTGTCAACCTTATAAAAGTGAGCATTCATTTGTCAACCTTATAAAAGTAAGCATTCATTTGGCAACCTGATAAAGGTGAGCATTCATTTGTCAACCTTATAAAGATGAGCATTCATTTGTCAACCTTATAAAGATGAGCATTCATTTGTCAATCTTATAAAGATGAGCATTCATTTGTCAACCTTATAAAGATGAGCATTCATTTGTCAATCTTATAAAGATGAGCATTCATTTGTCAACCTTATAAAGATGAGCATTCATTTGTCAATCTTATAAAGATGAGCATTCATTTGTCAACCTTATCAAGGTGAGCATTCATTTGTCAACCTTATAAAAGTGAGCATTCATTTGTCAACCTTATAAAAGTAAGCATTCATTTGGCAACCTGATAAAGGTGAGCATTCATTTGTCAACCTTATAAAGATGAGCATTCATTTGTCAACCTTATAAAGATGAGCATTCATTTGTCAACCTTATCAAGGTGAGCATTCATTTGTCAACCTTATAAAGATGAGCATTCATTTGTCAACCTTATAAAAGTGAGCATTCATTTGTCAACCTTATAAAGGTGAGCATTCATTTGTCAACCTTATAAAAGTAAGCATTCATTTGGCAACCTGATAAAGGTGAGCATTCATTTGTCAACCTTATAAAAGTGAGCATTCATTTGTCAACCTTATAAAAGTAAGCATTCATTTGTCAATCTTATAAAGGTGAGCATTCATTTGTCAACCTTATAAAAGTAAGCATTCATTTGGCAACCTGATAAAGGTGAGCATTCATTTGTCAACCTTATAAAAGTGAGCATTCATTTGTCAATCTTATAAAGGTGAGCATTCATTTGTCAACCTTATCAAGGTGAGCATTCATTTGTCAACCTTATAAAAGTGAGCATTCATTTGTCAACCTTATAAAAGTAAGCATTCATTTGGCAACCTGATAAAGGTGAGCATTCATTTGTCAACCTTATAAAGATGAGCATTCATTTGTCAACCTTATAAAGATGAGCATTCATTTGTCAACCTTATAAAGATGAGCATTCATTTGTCAACCTTATAAAGATGAGAATTCATTTGTCAACCTTATAAAGATGAGCATTCATTTGTCAATCTTATAAAGATGAGAATTCATTTGTCAACCTTATAAAGATGAGCATTCATTTGTCAACCTTATAAAGATGAGCATTCATTTGTCAATCTTATAAAGATGAGCATTCATTTGTCAACCTTATAAAGATGAGCATTCATTTGTCAACCTTATAAAGGTGAGCATTCATTTGTCAATCTTATAAAGATGAGAATTCATTTGTCAACCTTATAAAAGTGAGCATTCATTTGTCAACCTTATAAAGGTGAGCATTCATTTGTCAACCTTATAAAGATGAGCATTCATTTGTCAATCTTATAAAGATGAGAATTCATTTGTCAACCTTATAAAGATGAGCATTCATTTGTCAACCTTATAAAGATGAGCATTCATTTGTCAATCTTATAAAGATGAGAATTCATTTGTCAACCTTATAAAGATGAGCATTCATTTGTCAACCTTATAAAGATGAGCATTCATTTGTCAACCTTATAAAGATGAGCATTCATTTGTCAATCTTATAAAGATGAGCATTCATTTGTCAACCTTATAAAGATGAGCATTCATTTGTCAATCTTATAAAGATGAGCATTCATTTGTCAACCTTATAAAGATGAGCATTCATTTGTCAATCTTATAAAGATGAGCATTCATTTGTCAACCTTATCAAGGTGAGCATTCATTTGTCAACCTTATAAAGATGAGAATTCATTTGTCAATCTTATAAAGATGAGCATTCATTTGTCAACCTTATAAAGGTGAGCATTCATTTGTCAACCTTATAAAGGTGAGCATTCATTTGTCAACCTTATCAAGGTGAGCATTCATTTGTCAACCTTATAAAAGTGAGCATTCATTTGTCAACCTTATAAAAGTAAGCATTCATTTGGCAACCTGATAAAGGTGAGCATTCATTTGTCAACCTTATAAAGATGAGCATTCATTTGTCAACCTTATAAAGATGAGAATTCATTTGTCAACCTTATCAAGGTGAGCATTCATTTGTCAACCTTATCAAGGTGAGCATTCATTTGTCAATCTTATAAAGGTGAGCATTCATTTGTCAACCTTATAAAGATGAGCATTCATTTGTCAACCTTATAAAGATGAGCATTCATTTGTCAACCTTATCAAGGTGAGCATTCATTTGTCAACCTTATCAAGGTGAGCATTCATTTGTCAATCTTATAAAGGTGAGCATTCATTTGTCAACCTTATAAAGATGAGCATTCATTTGTCAACCTTATAAAGATGAGCATTCATTTGTCAACCTTATCAAGGTGAGCATTCATTTGTCAACCTTATAAAGATGAGCATTCATTTGTCAACCTTATAAAGATGAGCATTCATTTGTCAACCTTATAAAGATGAGCATTCATTTGTCAATCTTATAAAGATGAGCATTCATTTGTCAACCTTATCAAGGTGAGCATTCATTTGTCAACCTTATCAAGGTGAGCATTCATTTGTCAATCTTATAAAGGTGAGCATTCATTTGTCAACCTTATAAAGATGAGCATTCATTTGTCAACCTTATAAAGATGAGCATTCATTTGTCAACCTTATCAAGGTGAGCATTCATTTGTCAACCTTATCAAGGTGAGCATTCATTTGTCAACCTTATCAAGGTGAGCATTCATTTGTCAACCTTATCAAGGTGAGCATTCATTTGTCAACCTTATCAAGGTGAGCATTCATTTGTCAACCTTATCAAGGTGAGCATTCATTTGTCAATCTTATAAAGGTGAGCATTCATTTGTCAACCTTATAAAGATGAGCATTCATTTGTCAACCTTATAAAGATGAGCATTCATTTGTCAACCTTATCAAGGTGAGCATTCATTTGTCAACCTTATCAAGGTGAGCATTCATTTGTCAATCTTATAAAGGTGAGCATTCATTTGTCAACCTTATAAAGATGAGCATTCATTTGTCAACCTTATAAAGATGAGCATTCATTTGTCAACCTTATAAAGATGAGCATTCATTTGTCAACCTTATAAAGATGAGCATTCATTTGTCAACCTTATAAAGATGAGCATTCATTTGTCAACCTTATCAAGGTGAGCATTCATTTGTCAACCTTATCAAGGTGAGCATTCATTTGTCAATCTTATAAAGGTGAGCATTCATTTGTCAACCTTATAAAGATGAGCATTCATTTGTAAACCTTATAAAGATGAGCATTCATTTGTCAACCTTATAAAGGTGAGCATTCATTTGTCAATCTTATAAAGGTGAGCATTCATTTGTCAACCTTATAAAGAAGAGCATTCATTTGTCAACCTTATAAAGATGAGCATTCATTTGTAAACCTTATAAAGATGAGAATTCATTTGTCAACCTTATAAAGGTGAGCATTCATTTGTCAACCTTATAAAGGTGAGCATTCATTTGTCAACCTTATCAAGGTGAGCATTCATTTGTCAATCTTATAAAGGTGAGCATTCATTTGTCAACCTTATAAAGAAGAGCATTCATTTGTCAACCTTATCAAGGTGATCATTTATTTGTCAACCTTATCAAGGTGAGCATTCATTTGTCAACCTTATAAAGATGAGCATTCATTTGTCAACCTAATTTAACTGACCATTAATTTTGAATTAACATTTGATATTAATTACAGATATATCAGAGCAGAACACTACAGATACAGGTTTACAAAGATCAACAGCAAAGAGGCAAAATCAGGAAAATGGTGGAAAAGAACAAAACTTGGAAACTATTTACCTGTTATTTCTCTGGATTCTGTTAAAGACTTCATGAAACAAATGGATTACACAATGCCGAGAATAAGAAAAATGGGCAAACATTAAACTGTATACATCCTGTTATCGCTATTTTGCTGTATTTTCCTTTGATGTTTATGGGCGGTATTTTCCCATCTCACTCTACTAGCATGAGATTGGCCCATCTAACCTTGATGTCGAGACTTTGTTAAGTAAACTCTGTGACGTCACAATGTTACAAAACAGATTATTTACCATTTTTGAAACTCAATGCATTTTCTCTCCATCTCATCTCATGGCTGTCACCCATCGATGAGATACAGATGAGAAAATGCATCTCTTTTAAAAAATATGTTCATTAGTCCAATACCATACACATCTGTTTGTTACATGACAGTTATTTAACATCATACATACTGACACGTCCTAATATTGATGTAAGCTTATTGCTAAGGCAATGTTCATTCTCTAATATTTTTGATTTAGTCCCAAAACTTATTGAACTGTGGTACATATAGGTCAAGTGTGTAGCAGATGATTTGCTTTAATAGCCATTTGTCAGGAATGTTCACACATTTACTGCAAGTGGAACAAATTCTCCTAAATTACAAAAAACGTAATTTACTGTTGCTTCTGCACATACTAGTTACAAAATAATACAACTTATCTGAAGTGGGTGGAGTTGCCTCAAGCAAATTTTGTGGAACAAAAAAATCCGGTCATAGCTATTGATGTGTGTCAACCAATAAAAATTTAGAACAGATCAACAGAGCAGAACACATAGCAATAAGACTGTGTTCAGTGTTTACACCAAAAATGAATAAAATGATACCAGAATGAAACAAAGTAGATTTAACAAAAGTAATTTTAGTTTAAAAGTGTTTGTATTTGTGAGGTATCATTTTGTTGTCAAATTGTAAGTCTGAAGCTTTCTAAAAGTTCAACAGTTACCAGTAGATGTAATCGCTTATGTGGCAGATTTTATTGATGTCCAATTTAGCTGAAACTACCAACTTTAAAAAACATTTTGAAATTCATAGTAAAGTAAGTTAAAATAATGTTTTTTTCATGTATATTTCTAATTTAAAAATAAAATTATTGCCATGTGATTAGTTTTTTTCCCTGAGTTATTTTTAGATTTACAAACTACATTGATATTAAATAATTCAAGGTTTATTTAATATTACTCAATGATATTGTAAAACATGAAAGGGAAATAAATCAGTAACCGGTACATGAACTAAGAAAATCATTACTGTGTTGTAAAGTATAGATATACATGTTTAATGTCATGCTTATTTTCTGTTATTTTTGTGAGAGCATGAAAAATGAGAAATTTGTTTTAGCCAAATATTAAATACATCATTAATAAGTCATTCCAGGCTTACATACAAGTTTCTTTTTGTTTAATGCTTGTCCTATAAGTTATAGCTTGTGCTCTGTTTTTATTGTTTGTGGTCTTTTAGCAACTTTTGACTCTCTGACCAGATACCCAAATCTCACCATTTTACTCGCAACTCCTGCTCCATTTTCCCTTGTAGAAATATTAGTCATTTTTTGGTAGGTACCATCAGAGGATTAAGAGTTGTCTCACTTTACCTTTGTAGAAATAGTAGTCATTTTTGGGTAGGTATCATAAGAGTTTAAGAGTTGTCTCCCTTTACCCTTGTAGAAATATTAGTCAGTTTTGGGTATGTATCATAAGAGTTTAAGAGTTGTCTCCCTTTACCCCTGTAGAAATATTAGTGGTGTAGGTGTAGGACCACCATAGTTTTTTTACTCTTTGGCTATATTAAAATTTGATAATTTTGACTTATCCTAGAAAATTTACCTTTGTTTCAAATTAAGTGACACTTCTGTCCCCTATAAAAATGCACTGGCTGAACATTCTGTCAAAATTTCACCAAATGTTTCATGGCATATAAGAAAAAAAGCTCAACCTGAAGTCCACGTGGTCTTAAAATCTACTTTCACTTTCTATTTCAGTCCAAAAATAGTGCTTGTCCCTAATTGACTCTCAACATTTTTATGTTTATTTAAAACCAATAAAACTTTATCCTCAAGTTTCCCAGAATATTCAGCTTTCCAAAAATACCAAATTTATTCTGGTATCATGTTCGGTTCAAATTCTATATGATGCAAGAGTGAACCTGTCTGTTGACTAGTACTACTTTTACGTACAACCTCTGGACTGGTTCCCGGTATTTGGTGGTCCTACACCTAAAGAAGATGTTTTTGTTCAACAAATTAAATAAAATTTTTCCTGGTCTTAGATTTATGTTAGTCGAAACAAATTCTAAAATTTTGTTGAATTCCTTTCAGCGGTTTTCAAGAAATGCATGAAAACATACAAAGACCTCACATGCGCGTTATCATGAAAAATTAGCTTGGTGATCAAGAAATGCATTATTCCTTAATTTTTCAATTTTTCAGTTGCAGATGTAAATAGCAAGCTTGGCAATATACATCCAACACAAATGGACTTATTTCACACATAGAAAGGCACTAATTACATAATTTTATCATAAATTTTGCATCTTTTTTAGTTTATTTCACATCCCCCCCCTTTTTTACAAAGTGAGATACTGAGTACCTTCAAACTGTTGGTATAAGACTTTTATCTCTTGAAATACATTTCAATTAATAAAAATAGTATGAAACTGTCCTAATTATGCACCTAGTACATCCTGAGAAAGTTTTTGAGTTCAAATTTAAATTTATTGATATTCAGTTGTACTATATTTTGGAGGTGTACATTAATAGTTTTTTAAACTGATACTAAAATTTTATGAATTTCATTAAATGCATTCACTATTCCATTAAGCTTAATAGTCAAATGAACATTCCTTACTAAAAAAAACCCCACTAAAGTTCAAACTGGCATACAAAGAAACAAAATTATATCTTGCTTTGGTATGAAATTGCAAAAATTGGCCAATTTTCCATTACTGCTCATGTTTAAGGAATTTTTGACAGAAGTACCATCATCTCAAGGCCCAATTATCTTAACAAGTACAATTATTGCATATGATTACTAGTTTACTAACAAATTTACCCCTAGCAAGCATCAGATTAGAAAATAAATAATTTTAGTATTAACCCATGCCAGCAATGTAACCGACTTAAGCCGCAGATGTAAAATTGACAAATTCATCTTAAATACACTATTTTTCTGCATACTAGAATGTCTACCAGTTCTAGTTTTATACATTTTGACCCTTTCATTACATCCAAAACCTAAAACAGGAGTTTATTTAAATTATAGCACATTCTACTAAGCTCTGACCACTGCAGACCCCATAATTTCATACAATATTACATAATACCATATTTAGGCTGAAATTTGACCCCCCTATAGGTTTTGGCTCTGATAAGCAATTAAAATGATAGTCTTGGTGATTTACCTTCTTTCAGTACCATTTTTATCAAAAGAAATAGAAGTTGATATACCTGTCTATGGCCTATTCAGGTGTAGGACCACCATAGTTTTTTTACTCCGGCTATATTAAAATTTGATAATTTTGACTTATCCTAGAAAATTTACCTTTGTTTCAAATTAAGTGACCCTAATGTCCCCTATAAAAATGCACTGGCTGAACATTCTTTCAAAATTTCACAATATGTTTCATGGCATATAAGAAAAAACGCTCAACCTGAAGTCCACGTGGTCTTAAAATCTACTTTCACTTTCTATTTCAGTCCAAAAATAGTGCTTGTCCCTAATTGACTCTCAACATTTTTATGTTTATTTAAAACCAATAAAACTTTATCCTCAAGTTTCCCAGAATATTCAGCTTTCCAAAAATACCAAATTTATTCTGGTATCATGTTCGGTTCAAATTCTATATGATGCAAGAGTGAACCTGTCTGTTGACTAGTACTACTATTACGTACAACCTCTGGACTGGTTCTCTGTATTTGGTGGTCCTACACCTGTAGGACCACCAAATACCGGGAACCAGTCCTGAGGTTGTACATAAAAGTAGTGCTATATAAAAATAGCTGCTCACTGTTATAATTATAACTTTTGGACCATAATAGATATTGGAACAAACTTGGTATTTTTGGAAAGCTGAATAATTCAGGAAACAAGAGGATAAAGTTGAACTGATGTGTACTAAAGATAAAAATTATGTGAGTCATTGGATGACATGCACTATTTAGGGACTGAACTTGAAAGTGAAAGTAGATTTTTTCAGTGTGTTTACTTCCGGTTGGTCATACGTTCTTATATGCCATGAAAGTGGTGCTGAAATTTTGAGAGAATACTTAGGGGTTACATGTTGTCATGTGACAGGAATATTTCTTTATTTGAAACGAAGGTAAAATGTTCAGAAAAATTCAAAATCAACTAATTTTATATATCGCTGAAGAGGCAATAAACAATGGTGGTCCTACCCCTAGTCATTTTTGGGTAGTTATCATAAGAGTTTAAGAGCTGTCTCCCTTTACCCTTGTAGAAATATTAGTCATTTTTGGGTAGGTGTCATAAAAAAAGTTTACAAGTTGTCTCCCTTTACCCTTGTATTAATAACCTTAGTCATTTTTGGGTAGGTATCATAAGAGTTTAAGAGTTGTCTCACTTTTCTCTAGTAGAAATATTAGTCATTTTTGAGTAGGTATCATAATAGTTTAAGAGGTGTCTCCCTTTACTCTTGTAGAAATATTAGTCATTTTTGAGTAGGTATCATAAGAGTTTAAGAGTTGTCTCCCTTTACTCTTGTAGAAATATTAGTCATTTTTGAGTAGGTATCATAAGAGTTTAAGAGTTGTCTCCCTTTACCCTTGTAGAAATATTAGTCATTTTTGGGTAGGTATCATAAAAGTTTAAGAGTTGTCTCCCTTTACTCTTGTAGAAATATTAGTCATTTTTGAGTAAGTATCATAAGAGTTTAAGAGTTATCTCCCTTTACCCTTGTAGAAATATTAGTCATTTTTGGGTAGGTATCATAAGAGTTTAAGAGTTGTCTCCCTTTACTCTTGTAGAAATATTAGTCATTTTTGAGTAGGTATCATAAGAGTTTAAGAGTTGTCTTTTGTGTGGTAGGTATTATGTTGTCTTTCTTGGGGAAGTTATTTCTTTGGTAGGTATTATCATTTGCGAAAGTTTTTGTTTTCCTATCGAAGTACAAGGGTTTTCTCAGAGTACTCCAGCTTCCTACCCCAATAAAAACTGGACGCCATGATATAGCTGAAAAATTGCACAAAGTGGTGTTAAACACCATACAAACAATTAAAAATGATTCGTTGCAATAAAAACACAGTGTTTGTAATTCAAAGTACAATTATGAAGGATTAGGTGTTACATTGAAAATGGACATAACTCTGATGTAAATGGAATTCTGTTCAGAACTTATTTTTGTATCAATACACATATTTTAAATCAATGCACTAAAATATTTGTAATGATGTGTCCGACAAAAGTAATAGGAATGCATGGTGATTGGTTTTAATTCAATGTTGTCATGGCGATCTTTGACAGCGTTTTTGTTGCATTTGTTCCTTCATTCCATTTTATGAATGTTTTTGTATTATTCTGTTATTTATTATGGGGTAATAAAATGTAAAAATAGAAAAAACTCTATGAATACCAGTTGTCTTATTGTCATATTATACATGTTATCAGCCTTTCTGCACATTGATTTTGTTTATTACCCAATATGTATCATTGTCAGCACAAGCCATACTATGCCAAGTGCCTGACATTTTAAAATGTCTGTGTTGTTGTAACCTGAATATGAAATAGTCAGGTCATAGTTTATGTCGAATTTTACTGTTGTCATAATCTGACTTTTGTTTTGTGATTTCTTTAATTAACCTTACCAAAATGGCCAGGGAACGATTATGCATTCTAGCCATAGTCAAAACATTACAAGTGGTAAACTGGTATGGACAAGTGAATCAGCGCTTGGATATCTTCTGTCCCTTATATGGACAAGTGCATCAGCACTTAGATATCTTCTGTCCATTGTATGGACAAGTGACTCAGCACTTAGATATCTTCTGTCCTTTGTGTGGACAAGTGAATCAGCACTTAGATATCTTCCGTCCCTGGTATGGACAAGTGAATCAGCACTTAGATATCTTCTGTCCCTGATATGGACAAGTGCATCAGCACTTAGATATCTTCTGTCCATTGTATGGACAAGTGACTCAGCACTTAGATATCTTCTGTCCTTTGTGTGGACAAGTGAATCAGCACTTAGATATCTTCCATCCCTGGTATGGACAAGTGAATCAGCACTTAGATATCTTCTGTCCCTGGTATGGACAAGTGAATCAGCACTTAGATATCTTCTCTCCCTGGTATGGACAAGTGAATCAGCACTTAGATATCTTCTCTCCCTGGTATGGACAAGTGACTCAGCACTTAGATATATTCCGTCCCTGATATGGACAAGTGCATCAGCACTTAGATATCTCCTGTCACTGATATGGACAAGTGACTCAGCACTTAGATATCTTCCGTCCCTGATATGGACAAGTGACTCAGCACTTGGATATCTTCTGTCCCTGGTATGGTCAAGTGATTTAGCACTTAGATATCTTCTGGCCCTAATATGGACAAGTGAATCAGCACTTAGATATCTTCTGTCCCTGGTATGGACAAGTGACTCAGCACTTAGATATCTCCTGTCCCTGATATGGACAAGTGAATCAGCACTTAGATATCTTCTATCCCTGATATGGACAAGTGAATCAGCACTTAGATATCTCCTGTCCCTGATATGGACAAGTGAATCAGCACTTAAATATCTTCTGTCCCTGGTATGGACAAGTGAATCAGCACTTGGATATCTTCCGTCCCTGGTATGGACAAGTGAATCAGCACTTAGATATCTTCTGTCCCTGGTATGGACAAGTGAATCAGCACTTAGATATCTTCTGTCCCTTGTATGGACAAGTGACTCAGCACTTAGATATCTTCTGTCCCTGGTATGGACAAGTGCATCAGCACTTAGATATCTTATGTCCCTGATATGGACAAGTGCAGCACTTAGATATATTCTGTCCCTGGTATGGACAAGTGAATCAGCACTTAGATATCTTCTGTCCCTTGTATGGACAAGTGACTCAGCACTTAGATATCTTCTGTCCCTGTATCCTGGTATGGACAAGTGCATCAGCACTTAGATATCTTCTGTCCCTGATATGGACAAGTGACTCAGCACTTAGATATCTTCTGTCCCTGGTATGGACAAGTGCATCAGAACTTAGATATCTTATGTTCCTGATATGGACAAGTGAATCAGCACTTAGATATCCTCTGTCCCTGGTATGGACAAGTGAATCAGCACTTAGATATCTTCTCTCCCTGGTATGGACAAGTGAATCAGCATTTAGATATCTTCCGTCCCTGATATGGACAAGTGCATCAGCACTTAGATATCTCCTGTCACTGATATGGACAAGTGAATCAGCACTTAGATATCTTCCGTCCCTGATATGGACAAGTGACTCAGCACTTGGATATCTTCTGTCCCTGGTATGGTCAAGTGATTTAGCACTTAGATATCTTCTGGCCCTAATATGGACAAGTGAATCAGCACTTAGATATCTTCTGTCCCTGGTATGGACAAGTGACTCAGCACTTAGATATCTCCTGTCCCTGATATGGACAAGTGAATCAGCACTTAGATATCTTCTATCCCTGATATGGACAAGTGAATCAGCACTTAGATATCTCCTGTCCCTGATATGGACAAGTGAATCAGCACTTAAATATCTTCTGTCCCTGGTATGGACAAGTGAATCAGCACTTGGATATCTTCCGTCCCTGGTATGGACAAGTGAATCAGCACTTAGATATCTTCTGTCCCTGGTATGGACAAGTGAATCAGCACTTAGATATCTTCTGTCCCTTGTATGGACAAGTGACTCAGCACTTAGATATCTTCTGTCCCTGGTATGGACAAGTGCATCAGCACTTAGATATCTTATGTCCCTGATATGGACAAGTGCAGCACTTAGATATATTCTGTCCCTGGTATGGACAAGTGAATCAGCACTTAGATATCTTCTGTCCCTTGTATGGACAAGTGACTCAGCACTTAGATATCTTCTGTCCCTGTATCCTGGTATGGACAAGTGCATCAGCACTTAGATATCTTCTGTCCCTGATATGGACAAGTGACTCAGCACTTAGATATCTTCTGTCCCTGGTATGGACAAGTGCATCAGCACTTAGATATCTTATGTTCCTGATATGGACAAGTGAATCAGCACTTAGATATCCTCTGTCCCTGGTATGGACAAGTGAATCAGCACTTAGATATCTTCTCTCCCTGGTATGGACAAGTGAATCAGCATTTAGATATCTTCCGTCCCTGATATGGACAAGTGCATCAGCACTTAGATATCTCCTGTCACTGATATGGACAAGTGAATCAGCACTTAGATATCTTCCGTCCCTGATATGGACAAGTGACTCAGCACTTAGATATCTTCTGTCCCTGGTATGGTCAAGTGACTTAGTACTTAGATATCTTCTGCCCCTAATATGGACAAGTGAATCAGCACTTAGATATCTTCTGTCCCTGGTATGGACAAGTGACTCAGCACTTAGATATCTCCTGTCCCTGATATGGACAAGTGAATCAGCACCTAGATATCTTCTATCCCTGATATGGACAAGTGAATCAGCACTTGGATATCTTCCGTCCCTGGTATGGACAGGTGAATCAGCACTTAGATATCTTCTGTCCCTTATATGGACAAGTGAATCAGCACTTAGATATCTCCTGTCCCTGGTATGAACGAGTGAATCTGTACTTAAATATCTTCTATCCCTGATATGGACAAGTGAATCAGCACTTGGATATCTTACGTCTCTGGTATGGACAAGTGAATCAGCACTTAGATATCTTCCGTCCCTGGTATGGACAAGTGAATCACCACTAAGATATCTTCCATCCCTGGTATGGACAAGTGAATCAGCACTTAGATATCTTCGTCCTTGGTATGGACAAGTGAATCACCACTTACATATCTTCGTCCCTGGTTGTGGACAAGTGAATCACCACTTAGATATCTTCCATCCCTTGTATGGACAAGTGAATCAGCACTTGGATATCTTCTATCCCTGGTATGGACAAGTGAATCAGCACTTAGATATCTTCCATCCCTGGTATGGACAAGTGAATTAGCACTTAGATATCTTCCGTCCCTGGTATGGACAAGTGAATCAGCACTTGGATATCTTCTGTCCCTGGTATGGACAAGTGAATCAGCACTTTTATATCTTCTGTCCATGGTATGGACAAGTGAATCAGCACTTGGATATCTTCCGTCCCTGGTATGGACAAGTGAATCAGCACTTGGATATCTTCCATCCCTGGTATGGACAAGTGAATCAGCACTTTGATATCTTCCGTCCCTGGTATGGACAAGTGAATTAGCACTTAGATATCTTCTGTCCCTGGTATAGACAAGTGACTCAGCACTTAAATATCTTCTGCCCCTGGTATGGACAAGTGAATTAGCACTTAGATATCTTCTGTCCCTGATATGGAGAAGTGACTCAGCACTTAAATATCTTCTGTCCCTGATATGGACAAGTGAATCAGGCCTTGGATATCTTCCGTCCCTGGTATGGACAAGTGAATCAGCACTTAGATATCTTCCGTCCCTGGTATGGACAAGTGAATCACTACTTAGATATCTTCGTCCCTGGTATGGACAAGTGAATCAGCACTTAGATATCTTCCATCCCTGGTATGGACAAGTGAATCACCACTTAGATATCTTCTGTCACTGATATGGACAAGTGACTCAGCACTTAGATATCTCCTGTCCCTGATATGGACAAGTGAATCAGCACCTAGATATCTTCCGTCCCTGGTATGGACAAGTGAATCAGCACTTAAATATCTTCCGTCCCTGGTATGAACAAGTGACTCAGCACTTAGATATCTTCTGTCCCTGGTATGGACAAGTGCATCAGCACTTAGATATCTCCTGTCACTGATATGGACAAGTGAATCAGCACTTAGATATCTTCCGTCCCTGATATGGACAAGTGACTCAGCACTTAGATATCTTCCGTCCCTGGTATGGACAAGTGAATCAGCACTTAAATATCTTCCGTCCCTGGTATGAACAAGTGACTCAGCACTTAGATATCTTCTGTCCCTGGTATGGACAAGTGCATCAGCACTTAGATATCTCCTGTCACTGATATGGACAAGTGAATCAGCACTTAGATATCTTCCGTCCCTGATATGGACAAGTGACTCAGCACTTAGATATCTTCTGTCCCCAGTATGGTCATGTGACTTAGCATTTAGATATCTCCTGCCCCTAATATGGACAAGTGAATCAGCACTTAGATATCTTGCATCCCTGGTATGGACAAGTGAATCAGTACTTAGATATCTTCCGTCCGTGGTATGGACAAGTGAATCAGCACTTAGATATCTCCTGTCACTGATATGGACAAGTGAATCAGTGCCACATGTGGAGCAGGAACTGCTTACTCTCCTGGAGCTGCAACAATTCCCCCGAGTAACACGACCGTGACACATGTGGATCAGGAACTGCTGACCTTCCCGGAGCTGCAACAATTCCCTCGAGTAACACGATGGGTGACACATGTGGAGCAGGCTCTGTTGTTTTATTGCATAGTTAAGTTTTTCAAACATTTGATAGCAGAATAAACCTCCTCAACACTAAACTCAATATTTAAGATGGAATTTTCAATGTCAACTTTTCCTGTCCCCTCTAGTCGTCTTATTTTTTTTTACCATAAATTGATAGCCGTTCATCTTTAGTCGAACCCGTCCGAACTTGTTCGGAACGAAGTTCAATGTAAGCATTGCATTTGACATTGTGTGATCTGATAGTCGGAAAACTAAATATTTGCTGAAACTGGGGGTTCGACTTTTAATAAGATCGTGAAAACTTCACATAAAATAAGTTTGCTTTGATAAAAAAATTGTTTGATTTAATTAATAATGTCACTTTCAGCAATTTTTCAGTTCATGGCGTCCAGTTTATATTGGTGAGGAAGCCGGAGTACCCGGTGAAAAATCCGATCTTCAGCAAGAAAACTGGAGATCCTTGGCCGTCTGCATATTGTGTACATGCAAATATATTGTGCGTCTGTGAATACGGATACAGGTCAATTGGTCCTAATTCCAATTCGTCAAAAGTCAATTGGTTCCAAATTTGGTTAATTGGTCCCATTTCCAATTTGTCCAAGTCAATTGGTCCCAACTTGCATTATTAAATGTTTTATTTGTGTTTAAGAGACTACTTAAGGGACTATTTCAACATATACTTTGAAAAAATTCTAATTTATTAATTGCTATACAAAACGAAATATTTTTCTAAAATATTAAAAGTGTTGGGACCAATTGTCCAAAGTGGGACCAATTACTGTTTACTGTTTACTGTTTACTGTCTGGTAATTTCACCCTATCTGAGGGCCTTCTTCTTCTTCTCTGTATTACCCTCCTGTAGATAGGAGCACCTCCACCCCAGCGGAGTATAGTGGCTTAGTGGATTGCGGTTATACTGTTTCCGAATATTGATTTAGAATTATCTTTTGCGATAATTTAGATAGTTCAGTATTAATTGTTTTCTATAATTATATATGTACAGCATACATTTAAATAGGATCTGTTGTAATATATTTACAGGTATTTTATAGTTCCAACATAAGCATCTGCCATCGATGCATGCAGTGTAAAGTGTTGGTGCGTTGTAATATTTATGGTAATTTTTATTTTTTTGTTGTTGCTTATTTGGTTAATTTCAATAATAGTTCTATATGAATTTTTATATTTATTGTAGGTTATGGTTTATACTATAGTATAGCGCGGTTGCCCACACTAACCACTTATACAAGAGAAAAGAAAAACAATATTAATATTGAAATAAAATATATACATCTTGTATGAACTAAAATGGATAAAAATGAGAAAATGATCAATCAATATATTTGCTAAAATGAGATTTAAAATCAAGGTTATATACATGTTGGGTGCAATGTATGTAGGGGGCATTCCTAATATGTAGGATATTTCACTGAATATATCTAGCTGTGACATAGCTAATGCAGAATGACATTTTCAAAACTAAAGAAAAAGCTTAAAATTTCCTTCGTTAAAATCTAAAACCTTTATTATAATGGGCGATATCATTCGTATGGGACATATATATATATATATAAATGTTATAAATGTCAATATAAAAATTATGATTTAGTAAAATCTAAAATCAGAGCATATTAATTATAAAATCTAAAATGGCGTGTATTAACTTGCAGTCCTGTATTTTCCATTATTTCTATTATTAAGAGTCCCACGGGACTGTGGGAGCATGTGTGGTATATGCTTGTATGACCTTATACATGTATTTGTTGTTTGATTTAAGAAAACGAAAAAAAAAGTTCATTTTAACTCCTTCAGTATATTCAGACGCATCATGTGCAATTGAAAGAGGTAATTCCTCGCTTTTTCCTCCACTAATTCCATTAACTGGTGAGAGAGGATTTCTGTGAATGATGTGCGGCCGTAGGATAGTAATTTAGCAATTTTAATTTCATGAAATATGTACAGTAGCGTTGCCCACCACCAATATAAATTCGTGCATCACAGTGAGGATATATAAGTTAGTATGCACAAAGCAAAAAATGTTTATGGGCAACTGCAGAATAATAGCTGAAGATAAATTGATGTGCAAGCAAAACTTACTCGGCGAGGGGTGTCAGGCTTGGTGGGGGGAGGGGTGTGTGTCCAGGATTGCGAAGCTCCCATTAAGGAGCGAGAATATAACACTATAAGATAGCCAAATAATACAGTAGAAATAAACACAGAAGCGGCATATAACACCGTTGTATTTTATGTACAATAAAATACGATCAGATAAGAAAACTTTATTTTAATTCGGCATGGCATTACTAACAAATAACATAAGCTCTACAGAGCTTTTGACCGAATATAGTTAAACATGGCTTTGTTGCTATGTTGATTTTCTTTACATCATTCAGAGTATCGTATTTTGATTTAAAAAAATGAAGTCCGCGGTAATCTTAAAATTAATTTATCTCCCGTTGTTTTCAATTTATAGTTATCTGCCCTTTAAGATTGTGGGTTGACAGCGATTATTTTTAAAATGCCACTGAAAAAGATTCCAAATGTGATATCTCCACATCTACTGCAGGTTTTAGCTTTGATGGGACATGGAGATGAGATAGGTTAATAAGTGTTTAACTGTCACAGAAATTTCTAAACAGACTAGCTACTGCTGTTAAAAAGGGGGAGGGGCAAGTTCTGGCTGGTTTAGTTCAAGTTCAGTTCAAAGCTTTAAGACATTTCTGATTTATGTTACATGTAAGACTAAGACATTGCACTGAAATCCAATGTGTTAATCCGTACAATTGAAATACGATTTGATACTTTTGAATCTTGTAAGAATGTGAATACTATGTGAAAAGTTGAGATCTTCAATAAAACATCAATAAAACATTTAACCAGACACTTCAATCAAACATTTAACCAGACATATTTCATCCTTGTAGTATTTGCTGATGCTCACTTCCCATCATCTTCTATTTGCAAAAGTGGACCTACTGAAGTCAGAGCAGACGGTAGGTGGAACAGTAGTAGCTAATGCAAATAACAAACTGTATTAGTTTATTTTCAGTCAAGACATCCTGAAAGAGCAGAGATTTCAACAAAAAATTTTGAGGCAGGGATTAGATTGATTACCCTTAATGAACTTCTCACTTTTTGGCATCGTTAATGCAGGAATCCTCTGCCGTCCAACCCCCTTTCTTAGAATTTGATGGGAGCGGGTCCCATGCTTTCTTCAAAGTCTAAAAAAGCATACATCAGAGGATTCTGAGACTATGGTACTGTATGATCTGTCAAGTTTAGAGTTATTGAGAACTGTTAATTTAATTCTTGTCTTATTTAGATTATACATTGTTAACCATGAAAAATAGGACTTTGACTTTTTTATTTTAATGTACTTTATTCTGATAAAATTTTGTTTTTACAAAAGTTCCAGTGGTTGACCCAAGTGGTTCGTTTCCAGCTGTAAGTATTTCCATTGTGGGGAGTCAAGGTTTGCAACAGAATTTCAGTTAATTAACTGGGTCATATTAATAGGATTATTATTGTTTTAATATGAAAAAATTGACATACAACTAGCTGACATTTAGATAAGGTGAAAATAAAGAATCATACAGATTACATTTAAAAAAAGACATAATGGTTTTTCTGCCACGGTCGACAAGATTTGTTCAAATATATCATAACCTAAACAACAAAAATACATTAAAAGCAAGTTCTTCAATATGATGAAAATTAAAATAAAGTTAAAAAAAAAGTTAAAAAAGGTTTTTAAACCACATGTTGTTGAATGTTTCTAAATATAATGTTTGTGTATTATGTTCCTTGCTGATTTAGCTGTAAAATTTTCTAGCAAGTTAACAATGTCAACTGTAAAACCCAATACACCGACTAGGTAACACAGTTAAGGTCAACAGTAAACCCAATACACAGACTAGGTAACACAGTTAATGTCAACTGTAAAACCCAATACACAGACTAGGTAACACAGTTAAGGTCAACAGTAAACCCAATACACCGACTAGGTAACACAGTTAAGGTCAACAGTAAACCCAATACACCGACTAGGTAACACAGTTAATGTCAACTGTAAAACCCAATACACCGACTAGGTAACACAGTTAAGGTCAACAGTAAACCCAATACACCGACTAGGTAACACAGTTAATGTCAACTGTAAAACCCAATACACCGACTAGGTAACACAGTTAAGGTCAACTGTAAAACCCAATACACCGACTAGGTAACACAGTTAATGTCAACTGTAAAACCCAATACACCGACTAGGTAACACAGTTAAGGTCAACAGTAAACCCAATACACAGACTAGGTAACACAGTTAAGGTCAACAGTAAACCCAATACACCGACAAGGTAACACAGTTAAGGTCAACAGTAAACCCAATACACCGACTAGGTAACACAGTTAAGGTCAACAGTAAACCCAATACACAGACTAGTAAACCCAATACACCGACTAGGTAACACAGTTAAGGTCAACAGTAAACCCAATACACCGACTAGGTAACACAGTTAAGGTCAACAGTAAACCCAATACACCGACTAGGTAACACAGTTAATGTCAACAGTAAACCCAATACACAGACTAGGTAACACAGTTAAGGTCAACAGTAAACCCAATACACAGACTAGGTAACACAGTTAAGGTCAACAGTAAACCCAATACACCGACTAGGTAACACAGTTAAGGTCAACAGTAAACCCAATACACAGACTAGGTAACACAGTTAAGGTCAACAGTAAACCCAATACACCGACTAGGTAACACAGTTAAGGTCAACAGTAAACCCAATACACAGACTAGGTAACACAGTTAAGGTCAACAGTAAACCCAATACACAGACTAGGTAACACAGTTAAGGTCAACAGTAAACCCAATACACCGACTAGGTAACACAGTTAAGGTCAACAGTAAACCCAATACACAGACTAGGTAACACAGTTAAAGTCAACAGTAAACCCAATACACAGACTAGGTAACACAGTTAAAGTCACTTATAAAAGTAAACCCAATACAAAGATTAAATAGAGTTAAAGTCAACTGTAAAACCAAATACACAGACAATTTTACAATGTTTGTGTATTATGTAATGTTTGTATTATGTAATGTTTGTGTATTATGTAATGTTTGTATTATGTAATGTTTGTGTATTATGTAATATTTGTGTATTATGTAATATTTGTGTACTATGTAATATTTGTGTATTATGTAATGTTTGTGTATTATGTAATGTTTGTATTATGTAATGTTTGTGTATTATGTAATGTTTGTGTATTATGTAATGTTTGTGTATTATGTAATGTTTGTGTATTATGTAATGTTTGTGTATTATGTAATGTTTGTGTATTATGTAATGTTTGTGTATTATGTAATGTTTGTGTATTATGTAATGTTTGTGTATTATGTAATGTTTGTGTACTATGTAATATTTGTGTATTATGTAATGTTTGTGTATTATGTAATGTTTGTGTATTATGTAATGTTTGTGTACTATGTAATATTTGTGTATTATGTAATGTTTGTGTATTATGTAATGTTTGTGTATTATGTAATGTTTGTGTACTATGTAATATTTGTGTATTATGTAATGTTTGTGTATTATGTAATGTTTGTGTATTATGTAATGTTTGTGTATTATGTAATGTTTGTGTATTATGTAATGTTTGTGTATTATGTAATGTTTGTGTATTATGTAATATTTGTGTATTATGTAATGTTTGTGTATTATGTAATGTTTGTGTATTATGTAATGTTTGTGTACTATGTAATATTTGTGTATTATGTAATATTTGTGTATTATGTAATGTTTGTGTACTATGTAATATTTGTGTATTATGTAATATTTGTGTATTATGTAATATTTGTGGATTACGTTCCTTGCTGATTAAGCTACAAACTTTTCTAGCAAGTTGTTAACAATGTCAACTGTAAAACCAAATACACACACACAGACCAGTTAACACAGTTAGGGTCAACAGTAAACCCAAAAGTTACACAGACTAGATAACACAGTTAAAGTAAACAATAAAACCCAATACACAGACTAGATAACACAGTTAAAGTAAACAATAAAACCCAATACACAGACTAGATAACACAGTTAGGGTCAACAATAAAACCCAATACACAGACTAGTTAACACAGTTAAAGTCAACAGTAAACCCAATACACAGACTAGATAACACAGTTCAAGTAAACAAAAAAACCCAATACACAAACTAGATAACACAGTTAAAGTCAACAGTAAACCCAATACACAGACTAGATAACACAGTTAAAGTCAACAGTAAACCCAATACACAGACAAGTAACACAGTTAAAGTCAACTGTTTAACTTAATACACAGACTAGATAACACAGTTACAACCAATACACAGACCAGTTAACACAGTTAAGGTCAACAGTAAACCCATTACACAGACCAGTTAACACAGTAACAACCAACAAACTGATGTGTTAATACAGTGTGGGTTTCTTCACTGTTTTACTTGTTTCCAAATTACATCATTCCATTAGGCTGAACAAGAGGAATGAGTTTAAAATCAATAATTAGAATTATTTAAATGTTTTCTTGGAATTTACAGAAAACTTTGATGAATTTTATTTGCCAATGTCCAACATATTAACTCCCGGTACCTCATGTAATTTTTTATATATGTACTATTGAAATATTGTCTTCATTCTGCTGGGGCCTCGGTGGCCGAGTGGTCAAGGTAGTTCGTCTACTATTGATCACGTGGTCTGTCAACACTGAGATTGCGGGTTCGATTCTCACTGCAGGCAGGGTGTACTCGACTCCAATCTTAATTGACAAGGATTGCCAGTTTTCCTACCGCAGGTCGGGGGTTTTCTCCGGGTACTCCGGCTTCCTCCCCCAATAAAAACTGGACGCCATGATATAGCTGAAAAATTGCTGAAAGTGGCATTAAACACCATCAAACAAACAAATAAACAAACCAAGGTGCTACATGTATGTTTTTTTTTAGATTAACATAATTAACATGTTGATTAAAATACTGTATATGTACAATACAACATAAAGTACAGACGGATGACAGTTTACTACTGGCAATAACTTCATGGCCCAGGCTGATCACCTATATCACATCTTCATGGCCCAGGCTGATCACCTATATCACATCTTCATGGCCCAGGCTGATCACCCTTATCACATCTTCAGGGCACAGGCTGATCACCTATATCACATCTTCAGGGCTCAGGCTGATCACCTATATCACATCTTCAGAGCCCAGGCTGATCACCTATATCACATCTTCATGGCCCAGGCTGATCACCTATATCACATCTTCAGAGCCCAGGCTGATCACCTATATCACATCTTCAGAGCCCAGGCTGATCACCTATATCACATCTTCATGGCCCAGGCTGATCACCCTTATCACATCTTCAGGGCACAGGCTGATCACCTATATCACATCTTCATGGCCCAGGCTGATCACCCTTATCACATCTTCAGGGCACAGGCTGATCACTTATATCACATCTTCAGGGCCCAGGCTGATAACCTATATCACATCTTCATGGCCCAGGCTGATCACCGATATCACATCTTCATGGCCCAGGCTGATCACCCTTATCACATCTTCAGGGCACAGGCTGTTACCTATGTCACATCTTCATGGCCCAGGCTGATCACCCTTATCACATCTTCAGGGCACAGGCTGATCACCTATATCACATCTTCAGGGCCCAGGCTGATCACCTATGCTGATCACCTATATCACATCTTCAGAGCCCAGGCTGATCACCTATATCACATCTTCTGAGCCCAGGCTGATTACCTATATCACATCTTCAGAGGCCAGGCTGATCACCTATATCACATCTTCAGGGCACAGGCTGATCACCTATATCACATCTTCAGAGCCCAGGCTGATCACCTATATCACATCTTCATGGCCCAGGCTGATCACCTATATCACATCTTCAGAGCCCAGGCTGCTCACCTATATCACATCTTCAGAGCCCAGGCTGATCACCTATATCACATCTTCAGCGCACAGGCTGATCACCTATGCCACATCTTCAGGGCCCAGGCTGATCACCTATATCACATCTTCATGGCCCAGGCTGATCACCTATATCACATAGCTAGGGCCCAGGCTGATCACCTATATCACATCTTCATGGCCCAGGCTGATCACCGATATCACATCTTCATGGCCCAGGCTGATCACCCTTATCACATCTTCAGGGCACAGGCTGTTACCTATGTCACATCTTCATGGCCCAGGCTGATCACCCTTATCACATCTTCAGGGCACAGGCTGATCACCTATATCACATCTTCAGGGCCCAGGCTGATCACCTATGCTGATCACCTATATCACATCTTCAGAGCCCAGGCTGATCACCTATATCACATCTTCTGAGCCCAGGCTGATTACCTATATCACATCTTCAGAGGCCAGGCTGATCACCTATATCACATCTTCAGGGCACAGGCTGATCACCTATATCACATCTTCAGAGCCCAGGCTGATCACCTATATCACATCTTCATGGCCCAGGCTGATCACCTATATCACATCTTCAGAGCCCAGGCTGCTCACCTATATCACATCTTCAGAGCCCAGGCTGATCACCTATATCACATCTTCAGCGCACAGGCTGATCACCTATGCCACATCTTCAGGGCCCAGGCTGATCACCTATATCACATCTTCATGGCCCAGGCTGATCACCTATATCACATAGCTAGGGCCCAGGCTGATCACCTATATCACATCTTCATGGCCCAGGCTGATCACCTATATCACATCTTCAGAGCCCAGGCTGATCACCTATATCACATCTTCAGGGCACATGCTGATCACCTATATCACATCTTCAGGGCCCAGGCTGATCACCTATATCACATCTTCATGGCCCAGGCTGATCACCTATATCACATCTTCATGACCCAGGCTGATCACCTATATCACATCTTCATGACCCAGGCTGATCACCTATATCACATCTTCATGGCCCAGGCTGATCACCTATATCACATCTTCAGGGCCCAGGCTGATCACCTATATCACATCTTCAGGGCCCAGGCTGATCACCTATATCACATCTTCATGGCCCAGACTGATCACCTATATCACATCTTCAGGGCCCAGGCTGATCACCTATATCACATTGCATTTCACTTATGTTAATATCATCCTGCTGGTGACAGCATTTCTAGTGTCAGAGGCATCCTGTGTCAGAGGCATCCTGCTGGTGACAGTGTTTCTAGTGTCAGAGGCATCCTGCTGGTGACAGTGTTTCTAGTGTCAGAGGCATCCTGCTGGTGACAGTGTTTCTAGTGTCAGAGGCATCCTGCTGGTGACAGGGTTTCTAGTGTCGGAGGCATCCTGTGTCAGAGGCATCCTGCTGGTAACAGTGTTTCTAGTGTCAGAGACACCCTGCTGGTGACAGTGTTTCTAGTGTCAGAGGCAACCTGCTGGTAACAGTGTTTCTAGTGTCAGAGGCATCCTGGTGGTAACATTGTTTCTAGGTTCAGAGGCATCCTGCTGGTAACAGTGTTTGTAGTGTCAGAGGCATGCTGCTGGTAACAGTGTTTCTAGTGTCAGAGGCATCCTGATGGTAACAGTGTTTCTAGTGTCAGAGGCATCCTGCTGGTGACAGTGTTTCTAGTGTCAGAGGCATCCTGGTGGTAACTGTTTCTAGTGTCCGAGGCATCCTGCTGGTAACAGTGTTTCTAGTGTCAGAGGCATCCTGCTGGTGGCTGTTTCTAGTGTCAGAGGCATCCTGCTGGTAACAATATTTCTAGTGTCAGAGGCATCCTGGTGGCAACAGTGTTTCTAATGTCAGAGGCATCCTGGTGGTAACAGTGTTTCTAGTGTCAGAGGCATCATGATGGTAACAGTGTTAAAGTGTCAGAGGAGTCCTGCTGGTGGCTGTTTCTAGTGTCAGAGGCATCCTGCTGGTAACAGTATTTCTAGTGTCAGAGGCATCCTGCTGGTAACAGTGTTTCTAGTGTCAGAGGCATCCTGGTGGTAACATTTTTTCTAGTGTCAGAGGCATCCTGCTGGTAACAGTGTTTCTAGTGTCAGAGGCATCCTGCTGGTAACAGTGTTTCTAGTGTCAGAGGCATCCTGCTGGTGACAGTGTTTCTAGTGTCAGAGGCATCCTGCTGGTAACAGTGTTTCTAGTGTCAGAGGCATCCTGGTGGTAACTGTTTCTAGTGTCAGAGGCATCCTGCTGGTTACAGTGTTTCTAGTGTCAGAGGCATCCTGCTGGTTACAGTATTTCTAGTGTCAGAGGCATCCTGCTGGTGACAGTGTTTCTAGTGTCAGAGGCATCCTGCTGGTGACAGTGTTTCTAGTGTCAGAGGCATCCTGCTGGTAATAGTGTTTCTAGTGTCAGAGGCATCCTGCTGGTAACAGTGTTTCTAGTGTCAGAGGCATCCTGCTGGTAACAGTGTTTCTAGTGTCAGAGGCATCCTGCTGGTAAGTGTTTCTAGTGTCAGAGGCATCCTGCTGGTAACAGTGTTTCTAGTGTTAGAGGCATCCTGGTGGTAACTGTTTCTAGTGTCGGAGGCATCCTGCTGGTAACAGTGTTTCTAGTGTCAGAGGCATCCTGCTGGTAACAGTATTTCTAGTGTCAGAGGCATCCTGCTGGTGACAGTGTTTCTAGTGTCAGAGGCATCCTGCTGGTAACAGTGTTTCTAGTGTCAGAGGCATCCTGCTGGTAACAGTGTTTCTAGTGTCAGAGGCATCCTGATGGTAACAGTGTTTCTAGTGTCAGAGGCATCCTGCTGGTAACAGTGTTTCTAGTGTCAGAGGCATCCTGGTGGTAACAGTGTTTCTAGTGTCAGAGGCATCCTGCTGGTAAGTGTTTCTAGTGTCAGAGGCATCCTGCTGGTAACAGTATTTCTAGTGTCAGAGGCATCCTGCTGGTGACAGTGTTTCTAGTGTCAGAGGCATCCTGCTGGTAACAGTGTTTCTAGTGTCAGAGGCATCCTGCTGGTTACAGTGTTTCTAGTGTCAGAGGCATCCTGCTGGTTACAGTATTTCTAGTGTCAGAGGCATCCTGCTGGTAACAGTGTTTCTAGTGTCAGAGGCATCCTGCTGGTAACAGTGTTTCTAGTGTCAGAGGCATCCTGGTGGTAACAGTGTTTCTAGTGTCAGAGGCATCCTGCTGGTAACAGTGTTTCTAGTGTCAGAGGCATCCTGGTGGTAACAGTGTTTCTAGTGTCAGAGGCATCCTGATGGTAACAGTGTTTCTAGTGTCAGAGGCATCCTGCTGGTAACAGTGTTTCTAGTGTCATAGGCATCCTGGTGGTAACAGTGTTTCTAGTGTCAGAGGCATCCTGCTGGTAACAGTGTTTCTAGTGTCAGAGGCATTCTGCTGGTAACAGTGTTTTCAGTGTTGTTGGAAATAAAACTTTTGTATTCTATTTTTGTCGTTCTTCAGGAGCATTACATTACATAGAAAATATAGTTATGTCCTAATTTGACAATCACAACCGGACATAAAATATTTATCAAATAAAAACAAACACTTGTTTATAGGAACAGCTCGGCTACATGTGCAGCTCATTTTTATTTATTAACAAATAGAAAAGTGGACCAGTTGACAGTGTTGTACTAGACAGAAAAAACATTGTGAGATATCACTGTTAACATTCCATAAAATCATGCCACAAACAACTTGGTGGGGGTAATCACAGCTGACCTGTACAAAGTACAAGCTTCAAAGTGGGGGGGGGGGGGTAATCATATTGAGCTGACCTGTTCAAAGTACAATCTTCAAAGTGGGGGGTAATCATATCGAGCTGACCTGCACAAAGATAGGGCTTCAAATAATTTAAAAACTGATTCTAACTTAAATAAGAAATCTTTTCCCACTAATTACAGTCTGTGTCATTAACATAAACATATTTAGAAATAATAACATTTAAATGCAACCAATCACTATAGATTATGATATATTTATAGCATATGAATACCTAATGAAAACAATAAACACATGTCTGTTAAACTTTGCTCAATACATATGTCAAACATGTATTTTTATAGGATTAGATATTCCAACCTTGTTAGATGCTGTGTTAGAGTTACTTCCCTTAGACCAATATGTTGATTTTCCAGTAAGTACCATTGTCTTGCTGCTATGGAGAATTTTGTTTGTTTTCTCAAAACAGCAATTAAACAAATTATTGTGTATTTAAAATTAAATACAGACAATATAGAGCAAAATATCAGCATATTTACTTTGAGGCTCATTTGTATATTGCAATTATTTGAATCTAAGCAGGGGCCTCGATGGCTGAGTGGTTAAGTTAATTAATCTACTATTGATCACCTGGTCTGTCAATACTAAGGTTACCGGTTCGAATCTCACTGTGCAGGTGCACTGGACTCCAATCTTAATTGACAAGGATTGCCAGTTTTTATACCGAAGGTAGGTGGTTTTCTCTCGATACTCAGGCTTCCTCCCCAATACAAGCTGGACGCCATGATATAACTGAACAATTGCTGATAGTGGCGTTGACACCAATAAAACAAACAATACATTAATTTAAGCAATATTATGATCATTTAGTGTAAAAACTCGAAAATTACAATATTATAATTGTATATTTTAACACTGTTATTTAATTAGCGTAGGATCTTAAGAAACACAGAGTATATATCTTCAGTTTCTTTACTATTCATCCAATAACAGTAAAAAAAGTCTGTGTAACATTATACACAGATGTCTGAGTAACTTTATACACATACACAGTTGTCTGAGTAACTTTATATACAGATGTCTGAGTAACATTATACACAGATGTCTGAGTAACATTATACACAGATGTCTGAGTAACATTATACACAGATGTCTGAGTAACATTATACACAGATGTCTGAGTAACATTATACACAGATGTCTGAGTAACATTATACACAGATGTCTGAGTAACATTATACACAGATGTCTGAGTAACATTATACACAGATGTCTGAGTAACATTATACACAGATGTCTCTGTAACATTATACACAGATGTCTGAGTAACATTATACACAGATGTCTGAGTAACATTATACACAGATGTCTGAGTAACATTATACACAGATGTCTGAGTAACTTTATACACAGATGTCTCAGTAACATTATACACAGATGTCTGAGTAACATTATACACAGATGTCTCTGTAACATTATACACAGATGTCTGAGTAACATTATACACAGATGTCTGAGTAACATTATACACAGATGTCTGAGTAACATTATACACAGATGTCTGAGTAACATTATACACAGATGTCTGAGTAACATTATACACAGATGTCGGAGTAACTTTATACACAGATGTCTGAGTAACATTATACGCAGATGTCTGAGTAACATTATACACAGATGTCTGAGTAACTTTATACGCAGATGTCTGAGTAACATTATACACAGATGTCTCGGTAACATTATACACAGATGTCTGAGTAACATTATACACAGATGTCTGAGTAACATTATACACAGATGTCTGAGTAACATTATACACAGATGTCTGAGTAACATTATACACAGATGTCTCAGTAACATTATACACAGATGTCTGAGTAACATTATACACAGATGTCTGAGTAACATTATACACAGATGTCTGAGTAACATTATACACAGATGTCGGAGTAACATTATACACAGATGTCTGAGTAACTTTATACACAGATGTCTGAGTAACATTATACACAGATGTCTGAGAAACATTATACACAGATGTCTGAGTAACTTTATACACAGATGTCTCAGTAACATTATACACAGATGTCGGAGTAACTTTATACACAGATGTCTGAGTAACATTATACACAGATGTCTGAGTAACATTATACACAGATGTCTCAGTAACATTATACACAGATGTCTCAGTAACATTCTACACAGATGTCTGAGTAACATTATACACAGATGTCTCAGTAACATTATACACAGATGTCTGAGTAACTTTATACACAGATGTCTGAGTAACATTATACACAGATGTCTGAGTAACATTATACACAGATGTCTCAGTAACATTATACACAGATGTCTCAGTAACATTATACACAGATGTCTGAGTAACATTATACACAGATGTCTGAGTAACATTATACACAGATGTCTGAGTAACATTATACGCAGATGTCTGAGTAACATTATACACAGATGTCTGAGTAACATTATACGCAGATGTCTGAGTAACATTATACACAGATGTCTGAGTAACTTTATACACAGATGTCTCAGTAACATTATATACAGATGTCTCAGTAACATTATACACAGATGTCTGAGTAACATTATACACAGATGTCTGAGTAACATTATACACAGATGTCTGAGTAACATTATACGCAGATGTCTGAGTAACATTATACGCAGATGTCTGAGTAACATTATACACAGATGTCTCAGTAACATTATACACAGATGTCTCACTAACATTATACACAGATGTCTCAGTAACATTATACACAGATGTCTGAGTAACATTATACACAGATGTCTGAGTAACATTATACACAGATGTCTGAGTAACATTATACACAGATGTCTCAGTAACATTATACACAGATGTCTGAGTAACATTATACACAGATGTCTGAGTAACATTATACACAGATGTCTCAGTAACATTATACACAGATGTCTGAGTAACATTATACACAGATGTCTGAGTAACATTATACACAGATGTCTGAGTAACATTATACACAGATGTCTGAGTAACATTATACACAGATGTCTGAGTAACATTATACACAGATGTCTCAGTAACATTATACACAGATGTCTCAGTAACATTATACACAGATGTCTGAGTAACATTATACACAGATGTCTGAGTAACATTATACACAGATGTCCGAGTAACATTATACACAGATGTCTCAGTAACATTATACACAGATGTCTGAGTAACATTATACACAGATGTCTGAGTAACATTATATACAGATGTCTGAGTAACATTATACACAGATGTCGGAGTAACATTATACACAGATGTCTCAGTAACATTATACACAGATGTCTGAGTAACATTATACACAGATGTCTGAGTAACATTATACACAGATGTCTGAGTAACATTATACACAGATGTCTGAGTAACATTATACACAGATGTCTGAGTAACATTATACACAGATGTCTGAGTAACATTATACACAGATGTCCGAGTAACATTATACACAGATGTCTCAGTAACATTATACACAGATGTCCGAGTAACATTATACACAGATGTCTGAGTAACATTATATACAGATGTCTCAGTAACATTATACACAGATGTCTGAGTAACATTATACACAGATGTCTGAGTAACATTATACACAGATGTCTGAGTAACATTATACACAGATGTCTGAGTAACATTATACACAGATGTCTGAGTAACATTATACACAGATGTCTCAGTAACATTATACACAGATGTCTGAGTAACATTATACACAGATGTCTGAGTAACATTATACACAGATGTCTGAGTAACATTATACACAGATGTCTCAGTAACATTATACACAGATGTCTCAGTAACATTATACACAGATGTCTGAGTAACATTATACACAGATGTCCGAGTAACATTATACACAGATGTCTCAGTAACATTATACACAGATGTCTGAGTAACATTATACACAGATGTCTGAGTAACATTATATACAGATGTCTGAGTAACATTATACACAGATGTCGGAGTAACATTATATACAGATGTCTGAGTAACATTATACACAATGTCAGTAACATTATACACAGATGTCTGAGTAACATTATACACAGATGTCTGAGTAACATTATACACAGATGTCCGAGTAACATTATACACAGATGTCTCAGTAACATTATACACAGATGTCTGAGTAACATTATACACAGATGTCTGAGTAACATTATATACAGATGTCTGAGTAACATTATACACAGATGTCGGAGTAACATTATATACAGATGTCTGAGTAACATTATACACAGATGTCTGAGTAACATTATATACAGATGTCTGAGTAACATTATACACAGATGTCTGAGTAACATTATACACAGATGTCTGAGTAACATTATACACAGATGTCTGAGTAACATTATACACAGATGTCTGAGTAACATTATACACAGATGTCTCAGTAACATTATACACAGATGTCTGAGTAACATTATACACAGATGTCTGAGTAACATTATACACAGATGTCTCAGTAACATTATACACAGATGTCTCAGTAACATTATACACAGATGTCTGAGTAACATTATACACAGATGTCTGAGTAACATTATACACAGATGTCTGAGTAACAATATACACAGATGTCTGAGTAACATTATACACAGATGTCTGAGTAACATTATACACAGATGTCTCAGTAACATTATACACAGATGTCTGAGTAACATTATACACAGATGTCTGAGTAACATTATACACAGATGTCTGAGTAACATTATACACAGATGTCTGAGTAACATTATACACAGATGTCTGAGTAACATAATCACAGATGTCTGAGTAACATTATACACAGATGTCTGAGTAACATTATACACAGATGTTTGAGTAACATTATACACAGATGTCTGAGTAACATTATACACAGGTGTCTGAGTAACATTATACACAGATGTCTGAGTAACATTATACACAGATGTCTGAGTAACATTATACACAGATGTCTGAGTAACATTATACACAGATGTCTGAGTAACATTATACACAGATGTCTGAGTAACATTATACACAGATGTCTGAGTAACATTATACACAGATGTCTGAGTAACATTATACACAGGTGTCTGAGTAACATTATACACAGATGTCTGAGTAACATTATACACAGATGTCTGAGTAATATTATACACAGATGTCTGAGTAACATTATACACAGATGTCTGAGTAACTTTATACACAAATGTCTGAGTAACATTATACACAGATGTCTGAGTAACATTATACACAGATGTCTCAGTAACATTATACACAGATGTATGAGTAACATTATACACAGATGTCCGAGTAACATTATACACAGATGTCTGAGTAACTTTATACACAGATGTCTGAGTAACTTTATACACAGATGTCTGAGTAACCTTATACACAGATGTCCGAGTAACATTATACACAGATGTCTGAGTAACATTATATGCAGATGTCTCAGTAACATTATACGCAGATGTCTCCGTAACATTATAAACAGATGTCTGAGTAACATTATACACAGATGTCTGAGTAACATTATACACAGATGTCTGAGTAACATTATACACAGATGTCTGAGTAACTTTATACGCAGATGTCTGAGTAACTTTATACACAGATGTCTGAGTAACATTATACACAGATGTCTGAGTAACATTATACACAGATGTCTGAGTAACATTATACACAGCTGTCTGAGTAACATTATATACAGATGTCTGAGTAACTTTATACACAGATGTCTGAGTAACATTATACACAGATGTCCGAGTAACTTTATACACAGATGTCGGAGTAACTTTATACACAGATGTCTGAGTAACATTATACACATATGTCGGAGTAACATTATACACAGATGTCTGAGTAACTTTATACACAGATGTCTGAGTAACATTATACACTGATGTCTGAGTAACATTATACACAGATGTCTGAGTAACATTATACACAGATGTCTGAGTAACATTATTCACAGATGTCTGAGTAACATTATACGCAGATGTCTGTGTAACATTATACACAGATGTCTGAGTAACTTTATACACAGATGTCTGAGTAACATTATACACAGATGTCTGAGTAACATTATACACTGATGTCTGAGTAACATTAAACACAGATGTCTGAGTAACATTATATACAGATGTCTGAGTAACATTATACACAGATGTCTGAGTAACATTATACACAGATGTCTGAGTAACTTTATACACAGATGTCGGAGTAACTTTATACACAGATGTCTGAGTAACATTATACACATATGTCGGAGTAACATTATACACAGATGTCTGAGTAACTTTATACACAGATGTCCGAGTAACATTATATACAGATGTCTGAGTAACATTATACACAGATGTCTGAGTAACATTATACACAGATGTCTGAGTAACATTATACACAGATGTCTGAGTAACATTATACACAGATGTCTGAGTAACATTATACACAGATGTCTGAGTAACATTATACACAGATGTCTGAGTAACTTTATACACAGATGTCTGAGTAACATTATACACAGATGTCTGAGTAACATTATACACAGATGTCTGAGTAACATTATAAACAGATGTCTGAGTAACATTATACACAGATGTCTGAGTAACATTATACACAGATGTCTGAGTAACATTATACACAGATGTCTGAGTAACATTATACACAGATGTCTGAGTAACTTTATACACAGATGTCTGAGTAACATTATACACAGATGTCTGAGTAACATTATACACAGATGTCTGAGTAACATTATACACAGATGTCTGAGTAACTTTATACACAGATGTCTGAGTAACATTATACACAGATGTCTGAGTAACTTTATACACAGATGTCTGAGTAACATTATATACAGATGTCTGAGTAACTTTATACACAGATGTCTGAGTAACATTATATACAGATGTCTGAGTAACATTATACACAGATGTCTGAGTAACATTATACACAGATGTCTGAGTAACATTATACACAGATGTCTGAGTAACATTATAAACAGATGTCTGAGTAACATTATACACAGATGTCTGAGTAACATTATACACAGATGTCTGAGTAACATTATACACAGATGTCTGAGTAACATTATACACAGATGTCTGAGTAACATTATATACAGATGTCTCAGTAACATTATACACAGATGTCTGAGTAACATTATACACAGATGTCTGAGTAACTTTATACACAGATGTCTGAGTAACATTATACACAATTGTCTGAGTAACATTATACACAGATGTCTGAGTAACATTATACACAGATGTCTGAGTAACTTTATACACAGATGTCTGAGTAACATTATACACAGATGTCTGAGTAACATTATACACAGATGTCTGAGTAACATTATACACAGATGTCTGAGTAACATTATACACAATTGTCTGAGTAACATTATACACAGATGTCTGAGTAACATTATACACAGATGTCTGAGTAACATTATACACAATTGTCTGAGTAACATTATACACAGATGTCTGAGTAACATTATACACAGATGTCTGAGTAACTTTATACACAGATGTCTGAGTAACATTATACACAGAAGTCTGAGTAACATTATACACAGATGTCTGAGTAACATTATACACAGATGTCTGAGTAACATTATACACAGATGTCTGAGTAACATTATACACAGATGTCTGAGTAACATTATACACAGATGTCTGAGTAACATTATACACAGATGTCTGAGTAACATTATACACAGATGTCTGAGTAACATTATACACAGATGTCTGAGTAACTTTATACACAGATGTCTGAGTAACATTATACACAGATGTCTGAGTAACATTATACACAGATGTCTGAGTAACATTATAAACAGATGTCTGAGTAACATTATACACAGATGTCTGAGTAACATTATACACAGATGTCTGAGTAACATTATACACAGATGTCTGAGTAACATTATACACAGATGTCTGAGTAACTTTATACACAGATGTCTGAGTAACATTATACACAGATGTCTGAGTAACATTATACACAGATGTCTGAGTAACATTATACACAGATGTCTGAGTAACTTTATACACAGATGTCTGAGTAACATTATACACAGATGTCTGAGTAACTTTATACACAGATGTCTGAGTAACATTATATACAGATGTCTGAGTAACTTTATACACAGATGTCTGAGTAACATTATATACAGATGTCTGAGTAACATTATACACAGATGTCTGAGTAACATTATACACAGATGTCTGAGTAACATTATACACAGATGTCTGAGTAACATTATACACAGATGTCTGAGTAACATTATACACAGATGTCTGAGTAACATTATACACAGATGTCTGAGTAACATTATACACAGATGTCTGAGTAACATTATACACAGATGTCTGAGTAACATTATATACAGATGTCTCAGTAACATTATACACAGATGTCTCAGTAACATTATACACAGATGTCTGAGTAACTTTATACACAGATGTCTGAGTAACATTATACACAATTGTCTGAGTAACATTATACACAGATGTCTGAGTAACATTATACACAGATGTCTGAGTAACTTTATACACAGATGTCTGAGTAACATTATACACAGATGTCTGAGTAACATTATACACAGATGTCTGAGTAACATTATACACAGATGTCTGAGTAACATTATACACAATTGTCTGAGTAACATTATACACAGATGTCTGAGTAACATTATACACAGATGTCTGAGTAACATTATACACAATTGTCTGAGTAACATTATACACAGATGTCTGAGTAACATTATACACAGATGTCTGAGTAACATTATACACAGATGTCTGAGTAACATTATACACAGATGTCTGAGTAACATTATACACAGATGTCTGAGTAACATTATACACAGATGTCTGAGTAACATTATACACAGATGTCTGAGTAACATTATACACAGATGTCTGAGTAACATTATACACAGATGTCTGAGTAACATTATACACAGATGTCTGAGTAACATTATACACAGATGTCTGAGTAACATTATACACAGATGTCTGAGTAACATTATACACAGATGTCTGAGTAACTTTATACACAGATGTCTCAGTAACATTATACACAGATGTCTGAGTAACTATATGATATACATTCTATCTATGATAACATCATATTATAGTTAGGTGTCTCTGCTATATGATATACATTCTATCTATGATAACATTATATTATAGTTAGGTGTCTCTGCTATATTATATACATTCTATCTATGATAACATCATATTATAGTTAGGTGTCTCTGCTTTATGATATACATTCTACCTTGATAACATCATATTATAGTTAGGTGTCTCTGCTATATGATATACATTCTACCTTGATAACATCATATTATAGTTAGGTGTCTCTGCTATATGATATACATTCTACCTTGATAACATCATATTATAGTTAGGTGTCTCTGCTATATGATATATATTCTACCTTGATAACATCATATTATAGTTAGGTGTCTCTGCTATATGATATACATTCTACCTTGATAACATCATATTATAGTTAGGTGTCTCTGCTATATGATATACATTCTACCTTGATAACATCATATTTTTGCCAGCTTTTAATTTCTTTCAGGCAGCATTGATGGACCTTGTTCAGAGCGACAAAGATAAAAACTTACAGACACCAGTATGGTCAAAATATAGAGAAATTATAAATAAACACGAAGGGCCACAGGTAAACCCATGTATTTTCAGATTATAGAGAAATAATAAATACATGTTTAAGGACAAAAGTAAACACCAGTATGATCAGATTATAGAGAAATTATCAATAAACATATAAGGGCACGGGTAAACACATGGATGGTCAAATATAAAGAAATTATCAATAAACATGTAAGGGCCCGAGTAAACACAGGCATGGTCAAATATAGAGAAATTATCAATAAACATATTAGGGCACGGGTAAACACATGGATGGTCAAATATAAAGAAATTATCAATAAACATGTAAGGGCCCGGGTAAACACAGGCATGGTCAAATATAGAGAAATTATCAATAAACATATAAGGGCATGGGTAAACACAGGCATGGTCAAACATAGAGAAAATTAAAGATATGTCGTTTATAGAAACAAAATCTGTGGGAATAACCAGTGTAGACTTTACGCCATGCCATTTAGGGAGTAGCCAGTGTAGACTTTATACAATGCCATATAGGGAGTAGCCAGTGTAGACTTTACACCATGACATGAGGGGAGTAGTCCGTGTAGACTACACCATGCCATGTAGGTTGTAGCTAGTGTAGACTTTACACCATGCCATGTAGGGAGTATCTAGTGAAGACTTTACACCAAGCCATGTAGGGAGTAACCATTGTAGACTTTACACCATGCCATGTAGGGAGTATCTAGTGTAGACTTTACACCCTGCCATGTAGAGAGTAGCCAGTGTAGACTTTACACCATGCCATGTAGGGAGTATCTAGTGTAGACTTTACACCCTGCCATGTAGGGAGTAGCCAGTGTAGACTTTACACCATGCCATGTAGGGAGTATCTAGTGAAGACTTTACACCATGCCATGTAGGGAGTAACCATTGTAGACTTTACACCATGCCATGTAGGGAGTATCTAGTGTAGACTTTACACCATGCCATGTAGGAAGTAGCCAGTGTAGACTTTACACAATGCCATGTAGGGAGTATCTAGTGTAGACTTTACACCATGCCATGTAGGGAGTAGCCAGTGTAGACTTTACACCATGACATGAGGGGAGTAGTCCCTGTAGACTACACCATGCCATGTAGGTTGTAGCCAGTGTAGACTTTACACCATGCCATGTAGGGAGTATCTAGTGAAGACTTTACACCATGTCATGTAGGGAGTAACCATTGTAGACTTTACACCATGCCATGTAGGGAGTACCTAGTGTAGACTTTACACCCTGCCATGTAGGGAGTAGCCAGTGTAGACTTTACACCATGCCATGTAGGGAGTATCAAGTGAAGACTTTACACCATGCCATGTAGGGAGTAACCATTGTAGACTTTACACCATGCCATGTAGGGAGTATCTAGTGTAGATTTTACACCATGCCATGTAGGAAGTAGCCAGTGTAGACTTTACACAATGCCATGTAGGGAGTATCTAGTGTAGACTTTACACCATGCCATGTAGGGAGTAGCCAGTGTAGACTTTACACCATGACATGAGGGGAGTAGTCCGTGTAGACTACACCATGCCATGTAGGTTGTAGCCAGTGTAGACTTTACACCATGCCATGTAGGGAGTATCTAGTGAAGACTTTACACCATGCCATGTAGGTTGTAGCCAGTGTAGACTTTACACCATGCCATATAGGGAGTATCTAGTGAAGACTTTACACCATGCCATGTAGGGAGTAACCATTGTAGACTTTACACCATGCCATGTAGGGAGTATCTAGTGTAGACTTTACACCATGCCATGTAGGGAGTATCTAGTGTAGACTTTACACCATGCCATGTAGGTTGTAGCCAGTGTAGACTTTACACCATGCCATGTAGGGAGTAACCATTGTAGACTTTACACCATGCCATGTAGGGAGTATCTAGTGTAGACTTTACACCATGCCATGTAGGGAGTATCTAGTGAAGACTTTACACCCTGCCATGTAGGGAGTATCTAGTGTAGACTTTACACCATGCCATGTAGGTTGTAGCCAGTGTAGACTTTACACCATGCCATGTAGGGAGTATCTAGTGTAGACTTTACACCATGCCATGTATGGAGTAGCCAGTGTAGACTTTACACCATGCCATGTAGTGAGTACCCAGTGTATACTTTACACCATGCCATGTAGGGAGTAGCCAGTGTAGACTTTACACCATGCCATGTAGGGAGTATCTAGTGTAGACTTTACACCATGCCATGTATGGAGTAGCCAGTGTAGACTTTACACCATGCCATGTAGTGAGTACCCTGTGTATACTTTACACCATGCCATGTAGGGAGTAGCCAGTGTAGACTTTACACCATGCCATGTAGGGAGTATCTAGTGTAGACTACACCATGCCATGTAGGGAGTAGCCAGTGTAGACTTTACACCATGCCATGTAGGGAGTAACCATTGTAGACTTTACACCATGCCATGTAGGGAGTATCTAGTGTAGACTTTATACCATGCCATGTATGGAGTAGCCAGTGTAGACTTTACACCATGCCATGTAGTGAGTACCCAGTGTATACTTTACACCATGCCATGTAGGGAGTAGCCAGTGTAGACTTTACACCATGCCATGTAAGGAGTATCTAGTGAAGACTTTACACCATGCCATGTAGGGAGTATCTAGTGTAGACTTTACACCATGCAATGTAGGAAGTAGCCAGTGTAGACTTTACACCATGCCATGTAGGGAGTAACCATTGTAGACTTTACACCATGCCATGTAGGGAGTATCTAGTGAAGACTTTACACTTTACACCATGCCATGTAGGGAGTATCTAGTGTAGACTTTACACCATGCCATGTAGGGAGTATCTAGTGTAGATTTTACTCCATGCCATGTAGGGAGTAGCCAGTGTAGACGTTACACCATGCCATGTAAGGAGTATCTAGTGTAGACTTTACACCCTGCCATGTAGGGAGTATCTAGTGAAAACTTTACACAACGCTATGTAGTGAGTACCCATTGTATACTTTACACAACGCCATGTAGTGAGTACCCAGTGTATACTTTGCACAACGCCATGTAGTGAGTACCCAGTGTAGACTTTACGTCATGCCATGTAGGGAGTAACCAGTGTAGACTTTACATCATACTATGTGGGGAGTAACCAGTGTAGACTTTACACTGCTGAGCAATCAATGCAGTTTTAATCTTGTAGTTGCTGCCATACTTTATATTTATTTTGATAGATACAAATAGAAAAAGTTGAAAGATTTGCATTTTATGAAAGAGCAAAGAAAGCATTTGCTGTTGTACATACTGGGTAAGTTGTTTTGTAAGGTAAGGAGTACATACTGGGTAAGTTGTTTTGTAAGTACTAGATAAGGTGAAGTAAAGTGTAAATAATGGGTAAGTTGTGTTGTAAGGTAAGGTGTACATACTGGGTAAGTTGTTTTGTAAGGACTAGGTAAGGTGAAGTAAAGTGTAAATAATGGGTAAGTTGTGTTGTAAGGTAAGGTGTACATACTTGGTAAGTTGTGTTGTAAGGACTAGGTAAGGTGAAGTAAGGTGTACATACTTGGTAAGTTGTTTTGTAAGGACTAGGTAAGGTGAAGTAAGGTGTACATTCTTGGTAAGTCATTGTAAGGTGTATATACTGGGTAAGTTGTTTTGTAAGGACTGGCTAAGGTGTACATACTTGGTAAGTTGTTTTGTAAGGACTGGGTAAGGTGTACATACTTGGTAAGTTGTTTTGTAAGGACTAGGTAAGGTGAAGTAAGGTGTACATTCGTGGTAAGTTGTTGTAAGGTGAAGTAAGGTGTACATACTTGGTAAGTTGTTGTAAGGTGTACATACTGGGTAAGTTGTTTTGTAAGGACTAGGTAAGGTGAAGTAAGGTGTACATACTTGGTAAGTTGTTGTAAGGTGAAGTAAGGTGTACATACTGGGTAAGTTGTTTTGTAAGGACTGGGTAAGGTGTACATACTTGGTAAGTTGTTTTGTATGGACTAGGTAAGGTGAAGTAAGGTGTACATTCTTGGTAAGTTGTTGAAAGGTGAAGTAAGGTGTACATACTGGGTAAGTTGTTTTGTAAGGACTAGGTAAGGTGAAGTAAGGTGTACATACTTGGTAAGTTGTAGGGTGAAGTAAGGTGTACATACTGGGTAAGTTGTTTTGTAAGGACTGGGTAAGGTGTACATACTTGGTAAGTTGTTTGTAAGGACTAGGTAAGGTGAAGTAAGGTGTACATACTTGGTAAGTTGTTGTAAGTTGAAGTAAGGTGTACATACTGGGTAAGTTGTTTTGTAAGGACTAGGTAAGGTGTACATACTTGGTAAGTTGTTGTAAGGTGAAGTAAGGTGTACATACTGGGTAAGTTGTGTTGTAAGGACTAGGTAAGGTGTACATACTTGGTAAGTTGTTGTAAGGTGTACATACTGGGTAAGTTGTTTTGTAAGGACTAGGTAAGGTGAAGTAAGGTGTACATACTTGGTAAGTTGTTGTAAGGTGTACATACTGGGTAAGTTGTTTTGTAAGGACTGGGTAAGGTGTACATACTGGTAAGTTGTTTTGTAAGAACTAGGTAAGGTAAGTAAGGTGTACATACTTGGTAAGTTGTTGTAAGTTGAAGTAAGGTGTACATACTGGGTAAGTTGTTTTGTAAGGACTGGGTAAGGTGTACATACTTGGTAAGTTGTTGTAAGGTGTACATACTTGGTAAGTTGTTGTAAGGTGAAGTAAGGTGTACATACTGGGTAAGTTGTTTTTTAAGGACTGGGTACGATGAAGTAAGTTGCACATACTGGGTAAGTTGTGTTGTAAGGTAAGGTGAAGTAAGGTGTACATACTGGGTAAGCTGTTTTGTAAACTGGGTTAGGTGTTGTAAGTACTAGGTTAAGTGTAGCAAGGTGTTGCATACTGGGTAAGTTGTTTTGTTTGTTTTTATTTGAATGTTGTTTAATGGCACTTTCAGCAATTTTTCAGCTTGATCATGGTGTCCAGTTTATATTGGGAGAAGAAGCCGGATTACCTGGAGAAAACCTCGAATTCTGGAGCAAAACTGGCAATCCTTGTCAATTAAGATTGGAGTCGAGTGCACAGTGCCTGCAGTGAGACTCAAACCCACAATCTCAGTGTTGACAGACCATGTGATCAATAGTAGACGAACTACCTTTACCACTCCGCCACAGAGGCCCCGGTAAGTTGTGATACGTTTTGTTTTACCAGGAAGTTGTGATATGAGGTGAAGTTAGGTGTTGTACATACTGTTAGGTGTTGTAAGTACTAGGTAATGGGAAGTAAGGTGTTGTGCATACTGGAGGTAAGTTGTAATATGAGGTGTTGTAAATACTAAATAAAGGGAAGTAAGGTGTTTTGCATATTAGGAAAGTTTTGATAGGTTTTGTACCAGTAAGTTCTAGGTAAGTTGTGATGTGAGGTGTTGTTAGTACTAGGTACTGTAATCAGATGTTGTACTGGGTAAGTTGTGATGTGAGGTGTTATTAGTACTAGGTACTGTAATCAGATGTTGTACTGGGTAAGTTGTTATGAGGTGTTGTTAGTACTAGGTACTGTAATCAGATGTTGTACTGGGTAAGTTGTTATGTGGTTTTGTTAGTACTAGGTACTGTAATCAGATGTTGTACTGGGTAAGTTGTTATGAGGTGTTGTTAGTACTAAGTACTGTAATCAGATGTTGTACTGGGTAAGTTGTCATGTGGTTGTTTTAGTACTAGGTACTGTAATCAGATGTTGTACTGGGCAAGTTGTTATGAGGTGTTGTTAGTACTAGGTACTGTAATCAGATGTTGTACTGGGTAAGTTGTCATGTGGTTTTGTTAGTACTAGGTACTGTAATCAGATGTTGTACTGGGTAAGTTGTTATGAGGTGTTGTTAGTACTAGGTACTGTAATCAAATGTTGTACTGGGTAAGGTGTTATGAGGTGTTGTTAGTACTAGGTACTGTAATCAGATGTTGTACTGGGTAAGTAGTCATGTGGTTTTGTTAGTACTAGGTACTGTAATCAGATGTTGTACTGGGTAAGTTGTCATGTGGTTTTGTTAGTACTAGGTACTGTAATCAGATGTTGTACTGGGTAAGTTGTTATGAGGTGTTGTTAGTACTAGGTACTGTAATCAGATGTTGTACTGGGTAAGTTGTTTTGAGGTGTTGTTAGTACTAGGTACTGTAATCAGATGTTGTACTGGGTAAGTTGTCATGTGGTTTTGTTAGTACTAGGTACTGTAATCAGATGTTGTACTGGGTAAGTTGTTATGAGGTGTTGTTAGTACTAGGTACTGTAATCAGATGTTGTACTGGGTAAGTTGTTATGAGGTGTTGTTAGTACTAGGTACTGTAATCAGATGTTGTACTGGGTAAGTTGTTATGAGGTGTTGTTAGTACTAGGTACTGTAATCAGATGTTGTACTGGGCAAGTTGTTATGAGGTGTTGTTAGTACTAGATACTTTAATCAGATGTTGTACTGGGTAAGTTGTTATGAGGTTTTGTAAGTACTAGGTACTGTAATCAGATGTTGTACTGGGTAAGTTGTTATGAGGTGTTGTTAGTACTAGGTACTGTAATCAGATGTTGTACTGGGTAAGTTGTTATGAGGTATTGTTAGTACTAGGTACTGTAATCAGATGTTGTACTGGGTAAGTTGTCATGTGGTTTTTTTAGTACTAGGTGCTGTATTCAGATGTTGTACTGGGTAAGTTGTTATGAGGTGTTGTTAGTACTAGGTACTGTAATCAGATGTTGTACTGGGTAAGTTGTCATGTGGTTGTTTTAGTACTAGGTGCTGTAATCAGATGTTGTACTGGGTAAGTTGTCATGTGGTTTTGTTAGTACTAGGTACTGTAATCAGATGTTGTACTGGGTAAGTTGTTATGAGGTGTTGTTAGTACTAGGTACTGTAATCAGATGTTGTACTGGGTAAGTTGTCATGTGGTTTTGTTAGTACTAGGTACTGTAATCAGATGTTGTACTGGGTAAGTTGTTATGAGGTGTTGTTAGTACTAGGTACTGTAATCAGATGTTGTACTGGGTAAGTTGTTATGAGGTGTTGTTAGTACTAGGTACTGTAATCAGATGTTGTACTGGGTAAGTTGTTATGAGGTGTTGTTAGTACTAGGTACTGTAATCAGATGTTGTACTGGGTAAGTTGTCATGTGGTTGTTTTAGTACTAGGTACTGTAATCAGATGTTGTACTGGGTAAGTTGTTATGAGGTGTTGTTAGTACTAGGTACTGTAATCAGATGTTGTACTGGTTAAGTTGTCATGTGGTTTTGTTAGTACTAGGTACTGTAATCAGATGTTGTACTGGGTAAGTTGTTATGAGGTGTTGTTAGTACTAAGTACTGTAATCAGATGTTGTACTGGGTAAGTTGTCATGTGGTTGTTTTAGTACTAGGTACTGTAATCAGATGTTGTACTGGGTAAGTTGTTATGAGGTGTTGTTAGTACTAGGTACTGTAATCAGATGTTGTACTGGGTAAGTTGTTATGAGGTGTTGTTAGTACTAGGTACTGTAAGCAGATGTTGTACTGGGTAAGTAGTCATGTGGTTTTGTTAGTACTAGGTACTGTAATCAGATGTTGTACTGGGTAAGTTGTGATGTGAGGTGTTGTTAGTACTAGGTACTGTAATCAGATGTTGTACTGGGTAAGTTGTTATGAGGTGTTGTTAGTACTAGGTACTGTAAGCAGATGTTGTACTGGGTAAGTTGTTATGAGGTGTTGTTAGTACTAGGTACTGTAAGCAGATGTTGTACTGGGTAAGTTGTTATGAGGTGTTGTTAGTACTAGGTACTGTAATCAGATGTTGTACTGGGTAAGTTGTTATGAGGTGTTGTTAGTACTAGGTACTGTAAGCAGATGTTGTACTGGGTAAGTTGTTATGAGGTGTTGTTAGTACTAGGTACTGTAATCAGATGTTGTACTGGGTAAGTTGTGATGTGAGGTGTTGTTAGTACTAGGTACTGTAATCAGATGTTGTACTGGGTAAGTTGTTATGAGGTGTTGTTAGTACTAGGTACTGTAAGCAGATGTTGTACTGGGTAAGTTGTTATGAGGTGTTGTTAGTACTAGGTACTGTAATCAGATGTTGTACTGGGTAAGTTGTGATGTGAGGTGTTGTTAGTACTAGGTACTGTAATCAGATGTTGTACTGGGTAAGTTGTTATGAGGTGTTGTTAGTACTAGGTACTGTAATCAGATGTTGTACTGGGTAAGTTGTGATGTGAGGTGTTGTTAGTACTAGGTACTGTAATCAGATGTTGTACTGGGTAAGTTGTTATGAGGTGTTGTTAGTACTATGTAAGGGGAAGTAAGGTGATGTCATTATGGGTATGTTGAGATACAAGGTGATGTCATTATGGGTATGTTGAGATACAAGGTGATGTCATTATGGGTATGTTGAGATACAAGGTGATGTACTGGTAAGTACTTGGTAAATTGATATATTATAGATACTAAATAAGTTTAACACAAGATACTGACCAGTTTGTTTTAAAGTTCAGTGACTGATAATGAAGGGACATGTATCAGTATACTTCTACTTGTAGACCAAGTTATTTATATTCTGGGAAAATATATTTGTCTATATTAGCAACCTATATTTTCACAAGTGTATTTTTGAGACACATTGTTATAAATGACTATTTAATGTTTTACAGAGAGACAGCACAGTATGGAAACATAATTCTTAAGAAAGGTGTAGCTCTTTGACATCATCATCACAGTTGAAAGTACCAGGAATAAAATCATGGAATAATAAGACCACAATTACCTTAATTTTATAAAATGAATCAGGAAAACGAAATATGTAATTATTATGTTTTAAAGTAAAAGTTTAAATAGTATGTAATATGTTATATTTATAACAAAGCTTGAGAAATGTATTTGTCTAATGATACAGGCAGTGCTACGTAACAGGAATAAGGTTCTAGATTCCACCCATTTATTTTTGGTGATAAATAAGGAGGGTGGTGCTTATGGTGTAACTGATGTTTGACCAATCAATTAAGAAAACTAAATCTATTTGTAGGGAAACAAAATATATTTTAACAAATATAAAGCAGAGCTTTTCTATGGAAGATAGGTTCTAACTGTAATTAGCTGTTGCATGGCTGTTTTACTAATTGTAATTAGCTGTTGCATGGCTGTTTACTGGTTCTAATTGTAATTAGCTGTTGCATGGCTGTTTTACTGGTTCTAATTGTAATTAGCTGTTGCATGGCTGTTTTACTGGTTCTAATTGTAATTAGCTGTTGCATGGCTGTTTTACTGGTTCTAATTGTAATTAGCTGTTGCATGGCTGTTTTACTGGTTCTAATTGTAATTAGCTGTTGCATGGCTGTTTTACTGGTTCTAATTGTAATTAGCTGTTGCATGGCTGTTTTACTGGTTCTAATTGTAATTAGCTGTTGCATGGCTGTTTTACTCTTGAGTTGAATAGGCCTTTCATGTAATAATGCAATTTTATCCAAGTGTTTTTTTAAGAGTGTGCATACTCATCCTTGAAAAAGATCAAAAGGATAAAAATTTGATGTTTACAAAAATGATTGTTAATTTGGTTTTAATAAAGAAATAAATTAAAATTTCTTCTCTTTGCCTTTGTTTACAATTATTTACAAAGAGTATGCTTTAGCAAACTACTCACATCATGTATAGGGGCATTGTACATACTAGTTTACATGAACACATGTAGAATTTTAAAACAATTGTGAGTGAATTTACAAGGAGTTGTTGTTCTCTGAGCAAATAATATTTATGTCAGACTTTTTGGCTGGGTTGCACTAATTGCAAACCCGGTTTATGGTATGGTGAAGACGGGCGGGTGGGTCGGGAAAATAGGGTATCTATATTGTGGAACTCCTACAGTTTTCAACCCAGATCTCTGAAACTTCACAGAAAGATTGCACATGTATTGAAGTTGTGGCACCTGCTATTATGGAATTGTTCCAGGGTTATTTTCCTAATTTTACCATATAAAGGCACATTTGCAAAAGACGGTACCAATTTTGTGTAATCAACTCCTACAGTTTTCAACCCAGATCTCTAATCTTCACAGAACAATTGCACATGTATTGAATATGTCTACCTGCTATTATGGAATTGTTTGTGGATTTTTTTTTATTTTCCAGAATTGGGAATTTTTCAGAACATTTGCAGAAGATGGTACCTATGTTTTGTAATCAACTCCTCCTATATTTTTTTTTAACACAGACCCAAAACCTTCTTCCAATAAATTGTAAACCATTCCCTATTTATTAAGGCACTTGCTTTGGAACCCCGCCATTTCAGACTTTTGTTATTTTTTCAATAATATTACATTGCACAGATGTTTAAAAGTTTCAGATATATCAACCACAGAAATTGAACATTCCCAAATGAGTATGTAATGATTAATAGAAAAATCCCCTCTTTTAATTGGTTGTTAACATGAAACGAATATTATATATAAAACTCTAAAACATAAATATTAAATGTGGATAACTTATAAAAGGCTGAGCACACATCCTAGGCTTATTTTCTGAACATATCATAACTTCAGTAATTTAATCAGACTAGTTACTTTTTTTCCTTCAAGTAACTGTTTGTCCATGGAGGAACTGTTTGTCCTTGGAGTAACTGTTTGTCCTTGGAGTAACTTTTTGTTCTTGGTGTAACTGTTTGTCTTTGGAGTAACTGTTTTCCCTTGGAGTTACTGTTTGTCCTTGGAGTTACTGTTTCTTCTTGTAGTTAGTGTTTGTTTTAGTCGTTGTTACTGTTTGTTGTAGGTAATGTTTTCCCACGGAGTAACTGTTTGTCCTTGAGGTAACTGTTTGTTCTTGGTGTAACTGTTTGTCCTTGGAATAACTGTTTGTCCTTGGAGTTGCTATTTGTCCTTGGAGTAACTGTTGTCTTTTAAGTGACTGTTTTTCCTTGGAGTAACTGTTGGTCTTTGGAGTCGCTGACCTTGGGATAACAAAATATAACAAGCCAATAATTGGTGTAATGATACCATACATAATGATCTTTTATTACTGTTAGGATTAATTTAACCCCGAGTAACATATTTCAAATCAATTTTCACTGCTCAAAACAAATTTTAATACTTTTAGTTTCAATATTTCACAAATTTGCTGAAAAACACCAGGAACATCATTCGATCTTGTCCAGTTTATTGCCTCGCCTGCAGGCGTATATATGGGTTTCCTGCGGCAGCGACGTCAACACTTGACATTTTTTATATATTTTGTTTGTTTGTTTGAATATTGTTTAACGCCACTTTCAGCAATTTTTCAGCTATATCATGGCGTCCAGTTTTTATTGGGGGAGGAAGCCGGAGTACCCGGAGAGAACCCCCGACCTGCGGTAGGAAAACTGGCAATCCTTGTCAATTAAGATTGGAGTCGAGTACACCCTGCCTGCAGTGAGAATCGAACCCACAATCTCAGTGTTGACAGACCACGTGATCAATAGTAGACATACTACCTTAACCACTCGGCCACCGAGGCCCCCATTTTTTTATATCTTTGTCGTCAAATTTGGTCCAGTGGTAGCTAATAATGAGTACTTGTCAGTCACGTGTCACCTGACCTGGACCTCAATTTCACGGTCCAGTGACTACTTTGTTATGGGAGTAAGTTTTTTACTACGGATGCAGAATGGAAGCGAGGCATTTGTATGTGTCCACACTTGTTTTGAATAATTTTCATATATTTATTCTCTTTAATAATTTTTAGGGACTCAATATTTTTAACATTTTTATACAATAGTTAATGTATGATTAGGATTCGCCTTTCAAAATATATGTCAATGTCACAAACTGCATACCCTAAATACATAAATACATATATTGATTTAAGCGGCCTTCAAGATGGTAGCGCCCTTCACAGCGTGACTGAAACTTACGTTGTAGCAGCGAATTATGAAGATCTCGGTCTAAAATTAGCAATTTATATGATAGCATAATAGAAATGACATTTGAAACATCACCCACCTTTAATATTACACCAGCTTCTTTTGCATAAAATCAATCGGGAGTGGAAAGCCCCTTACGTCCTACCAAACATGGCAAATATTGACATTGAGAAATTATATTGTGACAATGATTTATCTTTGACAAGTGTATTTAAAGATTACCCCAAATCATGTTTACCATCAAAACAAATTTCTCCATCTACAGAAAAGGGTAAACGAGCCCTCTACGAAGAAATTGATGAGAATTTATATGAAAATTCGGCTCACATGGTAGCTTTCAAAACGACCGCTGACAGGTTGCCCCCGTGGATAAAATGTTTGCAATTACTCTACTATGAACACTATGGCAAGCTTCCAAACTATATTGTGAATTGGTTTGATGACCCTGAAGACTGGTCTCAAAAAACATCGGGTAATAAAAAAATTTGCATTGAAATTTCATCAAAAGAGGAAGCCAGCATTTCCCTGTTATACAAAATTACTGTATTTATTAACACGGGCCTCATACAAGTCCAAGGCATCCGCAGAGATTTATTCACCATTAATGACTTCCCAGTACTAACACAACTACTCTCCAAGATACTTGAAATCAACAAAACACATGAGAAGACCTCTGATAAAAGTGAAACAAACAAGATGAAGGAAAAAATAGTCCACGATACCAATGTCAAGGAAATTTTAGTTGAAAATACAAAGGTTGATCAATGTAACAATATTATTGAAGCACCAACCACAGAATCTAATTCCATTGTAGAATTGTACAAACCAGATAAATATCTAGAAAATATTCAAACACACTTCACATCTGCATTAGAAAAAATATGTTCTGAACAATCTAAATTATTTGATGCCAAACTTAGAATCATGGAAGACAATTACACAAAATTACTTGAAAACAATTTTCAGAAATTCGATAAAATACTTGATACAGTTTCCAAAGCTTCAAAAACTCCACCAGAGGCAGATTCCAAAAACATTAGCAGAATAAATACCTTGGAAAAAGAAAATATTACCATGAAAAATTCAATTCAAGAAGTACGTCATGACTTGATGCTCAATGAGGAGGTCTGGAAATCGAAAATTGAAACTCAAAAAACAAAGTTTGACTTACAAAAGCAAATGTATGAAAAAACTATTAAAGATATGCAAAAAGACATTGAGCGCTTACAGAATGACATAAGCTCAAAAGATAAACAGATTCAACATGATCAGTCATCATTGGGTGAGGCTCACAAAATTATCGAACAAAAAGACAATGAAATTATGAGCCTAAAATCAACACGAAATGCGGATGATACTAATGCATTCACCGTATTACAAAACAATCCCAAATCCACCAATAGTAATAAACATGTTGTTTTAATTGGCACGTCCAATATCGAAGGAATTGATACTAGTAAAATTTCTTCAAAATTCAATACTGAGAAGATCCTAGCATATACCCTTGATCAAACCGAGAAAGCTATTGAAGGAATACATCATACTCCTGATGTCCTAGTACTACATTCTTTAACTAATGACCTAAAACACCGAGATAACGAAGAATGTGTAAATCATATGTGTAAAATTGTGCAACAAATTGAACAAAAGTTTTCGAACACAGAAATCATCATCTCTTTACCAACACCTAGAGCCGACAGTGACCTTCTAAACAATAAAGGTCAAATGCTAAGCCTTATGATTAAAGACAAACTTATTGAAAATCAAAATATTCACTTTTGTGACAATAGTAACATGAGCTATAAAGGTAAACCAATACCCAAATTTTTAGACACCAAAGACAACTATCGTCTCTCTAATAGTGGAATTAGAATGCTAGCTGCAAACTCTCGGATTCCCCCATCGTCCTACCAACGACCGTAATAACAATTATCAGAATACAACAAATCGAAGAGAGAATGACAATTTTGCAAATTATTCAACTACACAATATAGAGACAATTACCGATATGAAAACTATCGAGGTAGAGGACAACAGAGAGGATATAGTGGCCGTGGTCTGTCCTTTCGTCGCTACAAGCGTTATTGATACTTTCATTCGTTAAATATATAACATCTCAGATAATAATAACAGTTTATTGATTTATTACATTCCTGTGAAGTTCCTGTGAAGTACACATTATTACAATCTAATTAAAATTAAATCTTTCACTTGCTCCCCTCTTTTTGCTATGGTCGCTGCGTGTAGATCTAACAACATCCCATTACAGGTCACGTCAGGGGTCATATGCATAGATTTTTCGTTAGCCAATCAAAATCGAGCTTGGCCAATCTTAGGGTATAGATTCGGAACATCGGCAAATCGGGATTTTCCATTCGATGCCAAAGTGTACCAAATGTATTACAATACGTCAACAAGATTGTTACCGGAGATGTAAACAAACCAAATTGAAGCAAATTTTCTTACAAATATGGAATCTACTGAATAAACAACGTTGCGAAAGTTGTACATACGGTTAAAATCACAATGTGGTTTTTATTTGTGGAGTTTCATTCGTGCAAATCGAAGCTTCACCAGCCCATTTCAGACGTACCAGGACCAGGTGGAACGTGAAATCGAACGGAAGCATTTTTACACACTGGAATCGGGCTGATAAAAATGCAGGTAGATGTCCCCAGTTACAAAACTAATTGACAGCCTCCAATTTAAATTTAAACAGTCACCAACGAAGATATTGATGGAAAAAACTAAAAAGGCTTTTGGATCATGCGGTTTATATCGGCCTGCATTATAGTTTAAACTTGGATAAATACGTATTATTTTAACCAGGAACAGCAAATTTCACGCAGACATGAAGATTTCTTCAAAAAATACGAAGGAAGTGGAAAGGACTTAGTGACAAGAAAACCAAGATGGTCATTAAAATGCTATGATTGCTTGAGCCAAATCTGTTTGGCAGTGCCTATATATGACTTGTTACTTTGTGTAATGTTACACCATCATAAACTAAAGGAACCCATTTATTGACATGGAGATCACTCTAGACATTATTCATTTTTATTTGTTTATTTACAATTATGACAGAATAAACATAACACCTTACCTAAACGTTGTGTTCATATTTGAAATTGCTTCAGCGTGTTGAGTTACTGAAATTTCATCCACTGTGTAGCTTACTATAGTAAAACTTTCGGCATATCCTTTTTAATTTTCCCATTTGAAAAAATTAGTGTTCCAGATGTGATTTTATTTCAAAATCATGGTAGGGTATGTTTTCCAATTTGAATTTTTGTTTTTCTACTTTCATCAAATTCATGACCTTCAGTTTTTAATAGGAACCAAAGTACCCAACAGAAAAACTCAAACCTTCTGCTGACTTGTGAATTAAGGTAGTCGTCACCCACGTAATCAATTGTAGATTCAAGAGTCAACCCCTGTTTGACTTTGCTAAAAGGAGGAAACATTTAATTATAATTTGATTGAGTCAAGTTTTTATATTTCTTGTTACAAATGTACACAAAATGAATTATAGGCCAAAAAGACCAATCCAGAATGACTACCTTAAAAAGCAGGCACAGGTGGAAGGATTCTTAATTCTCCTTTAACAGTGTTTAAGGTAAACTAAAGTTGTAATATTCATGTACAACATGTACATTACTAAAATGTGCAATATGTCAAATGAATGTTAAATATATGCCTATACTAGTTTAGTTTCCACAATAGTAGTCAAATGCCCCAGTCTCTGGCTTCAGTATTAGTCTACATTATTTGCATTTTATCATGTACACCTGTTGGGGACATACATGTACAGATTTTTGGCTCGTTTTTTCGTCCACCCAACCTCAGGTTTACCTTTGCACTGAAGCATTGTTTAGGAAGATAATGTCACATCTTTATGATACTTAGCACACAGTTACAACATAATGATATCTCTTCACCATCAAATTTTTATAGTGTTTTGCCAAATATTTTCTAGCTAGAGTGAACTTGGAGAAGAAAAATGAGTGTGTTAACCAATATGTGTTAATCTAGACTTAAATGTCATCGATACACATTTTCTCATTTTCAAATTGTATTCAGGTGTATGTAATTAGAGCCAGACTTGACAGAAACATTACTTTCAATTGGTAAAGTACAATGTAGTATACACAAGTGCAATTCTTCCTACTGGTCTGGAGTATCTTTGATATGTGCATTTCTTATCTTTAGGGGTCTTGGTCTTCTCTTGATTACAGAGCCCTTTATTGTGGCTGAGCGATTAACATAGTCATTTTACTTTTGATCAAGTGCCTGTCACTACTGAGGTTCTGGGTTTGAGTTTCACTGTGGGAGGGTGTGCTCAACTCCAATCTTAACTGACAATGATTTCTAGTTTTCTTGTTTTTATACCAATTATTGTCATGGTTACTTAGGAACTGACCTAATCCAATAACTTTAATGTAGTACTTATCATAAGCTTCCACTAGACAAAATTTGATTTACCTAGGACTTAAGCTTACACAGATATAAAATATATAGTGTTTATGTAGTCGCCAGATTCCTATGTTTTGACTCCAGTCCCCACAGGCAAGACAATAAAAACTGGAAAACGATATAATTGAAAATTTGTTGAAACTGACGTTAAATCCCAGTTGGTTACATGACTGTTAACACTGGGGTTGCAGGTTCGAGTCTTATTATGGGTGTGCTCAAATCTAATCTCAATTTACAAAAGGTCATGGTTTTCATCGTGATACTTAAGATTGCTCCACCAATTAAACTGGATGTGACTATATAACTGACAAATTGCTGAAAGTGGCATTAAATACCATTCAAATACACAAACTAATTTCTACAAGAAAATTTGGTATGGTAGTTGATAATCATAAAGGTACATACAATTAAATGTATTTGATCATCAAGTAATACTGAAGATTTGTTTTCTTCATCTTTATAGCCAGACTAGTTGTACTCTTGTTTATCATCATCAGACTGCATACCGACATTAGAATCAGATGAAACATATGTTGCATTATTTGCAACTGCATTTAGCAGGCATTCCACTTTTATTTTATTCCAAGGTCTTTAGTTCAGATGTACATAGCATTTATAAAATTTGTTTGTCAAAAAACTATCATACAACAGTTTTTGTTTTCAGAATATTTTTTAATTTCAAAGTAAGTTGATGCAGATGATAATTTTAATATAAAATAAAAGCAACTGAAGAATTCCAATTTCTTCCTGTACATTGTACATGTATATCCCTTTGAAGAGCAATAGATGATAGATTTTGAAAAAATAGCATTCTTTAAGGTACTGTTATCCATCTACAGTGTATAAGTCATGACACTGATATCTTAATATACTGTTAAGTTTTTTTCTTTCATCTGTTTTAACTCTTTTGTGAGTATTTGTGTGTAGTACATGTAGCACTTTGGACCAGAACAGAAAAGCCAATGATGATCATCTTCTTCCCTGTTTAAACAATTGAAAACATGAGAAAATAAGAGCAGTCGCTTGGAAGAAAATAGGAACTTAAATTTTCTATAACATTCGGTAAAGAAAAAATTCTTTATATGTATCAAGTTTGATCCCTATTATTCAGCCAACTGCATACCTTTACAGGAAATGGTTCAATAATTTTAATTCAAAGTTACAAATTGATTAGCACCTTTAATCATACATGTAGCCAATGAACCAAGTTTACAAGCTATCCTTATGCTGTTATAAATCAAGGTACATGTATTTATCTAAGCAATGGTCACATCATAAATGTAAACCATATTTAGTATTGTGAATAAATTTTAAATGCAAATTTTTTTAAACTGCATGTCACTGCACTCTTTTCAATTCTTGATTATTAATATTGCATTTTAATTACTTTCATGCAGAATATAAGAATGCATCTATGTGGTGAGGTTGCTTATAAATAACAATCCACTTTATGAAGATCTATACAAGTTAAAATTTTATTTACAAGATACCTTGTACTAGTAGATTAAAAAAAACAAGATGTAAACATTCCACTTACCAAGTTGGCATCATGTGTGAAACTCATCTAATTTGAACAGAAACTTGGAACTTTTGAAAATTGCTTCTCCATACAGGGTCACCAGCTAGACTCGGTGATGCACAAATGATATCTATAAATCTGTCTTTAATATTGTGATATTTTCAGAAATCTGAAATGAAATTGTTGATAATGTTAATTTATACATGTATTAAGTGACTTGAATAACTATATAACTATTTTATTTGTAGCATTGATTTTCACACACATTTTTTGGACAAATAATTTTTAGAACAAAAAATTCACAACTCTGTTTTACAAATGAGATGGCGTTTCATTAGTGGTGATCAATGTACCTTAAATTTTTTCTGACACTCACAAGCCATGAATGTCATATACCATGATTCTATGTTGTATGTTCATCGTATGTAATTCCCCTCCCCCTTTTTTCTTGTTAAAAAATTCGCTCCTTATTGTGCAAAAAGTTCATATTTTTGTATATAATTTACGTACTGACCTTTCTATGCTGCCGTTCAGTTTTGAACTTCTGTTTACTTGATTCTCCACAAGCAATATCAAAAGCAGACCAACATCTCTCAAATAGCGCGGTGACGATTTGTTCATCTTTTTCTTCATTGGAATGTAAATGATACATATTGAAGTGGAAAGAATTTTCCTAACGCTTTAGAAAGAACGGCAACGCAACCATTTCTTTCTCTAAACAATCCAACATCATTCTTTGAGTTCTCGAGTCCTAAAATAGTTTGTAAAACTTTTCAGACCGCAAAGATGCATCGGACATCGCCATTTTGACACTAAAGCCTAGTGTGATATACAAACCAGTATTTGATTGGTCGAATCACTCAACTCGAACTAAAATTTGATTGGACGATCAAAATTAAAAATTTTGACCCCTGACGTGACCTGTAATGCGATGTTGTTAGATCTTACAACGCAGCGACCTATAACAAAAAGGGGGGAGCAAGTGAAAGATTTAATTTTAATTAGATTGACATTATTATTTTTACTATTCTTTTTTATTTAATAGCATTTGTATTTTTTCCGTTTGTTTGTTATCCAAATTATTGGGCCTTGATATAATAGTACCACATTAATAAGTACAATGCCTAAGAGAAATGGTTTTAATTTTGCTAATATATCATTTTGTATATGGAATATAGGAGGTTTAATATCCAAAACATATAATAAATTTCAAGACAAAGATTTTATTAAAGAGATAATTAATTATGATATTATTCTTTTAACTGAAACACATCTTGGATATAAAAACTTTGTGGAGCTTGAGGGTTTTAAATATTTCTCTGTTTGTAGACCGCAATCCACAAATTATAGATTTTATGGCGGACTTGGAATTTTTATTAATAATAACATTCGTCAAGGTGTTAAAATTTTACAAAACACCAGTAAGGAATACCAATGGTTGAAATTAGAGAAACAATTTTTCAATTTAACAAATGATATTTATCTTTGTTTGGCTTATATCATACCAAGCACCTCCAGTTATTTTCAACAATCAGAAGATGATGTTTTGGATATGATTGAAAAAGATATCAGTAATAAATATAAATCTAAGGGTGACATTATATTATGTGGTGATATGAATGCACGGTCCGGTTCAGAGCCAGATTTTTTACCCAATGATATATATGATAAACATGTACCTTTATATGATAATTATGATTATGATAATGTTCAGGATTCTAGATGTAGCTATGACCAAAAGATAGATGCAAGAGGTAAACAATTAGTCGATTTATGTATAACTGCAAATATGAGAATTTTAAATGGAAGAGTTATAGGGGACTTATTTGGTAAATACACATGTCATAAACCCACAGGATCAATTGTTCAGACAAATGGTACTTTTCAAATGGCAAAACATCCAGGTAAATATATATGGACAAAAACATCCACAAGTAATTTTCAGGATGCCCTTTGTCATCCAACTTGTAAAACTCTAATGAAAGACTTTATAACTGAAATTGAACATAAAGAAGTAGAAAACTCAGTCACTGACTTTGTTGATATATTAAAAATGGCAGCTTCTAAAGGTCAAATTTTACACAATGGCTCTAAGAATAAGAAAAAAGTTTCATCTTGTAAGTACTTTGATACAGATCTATCTATTAAAAGGAAACAACTATTTAGTAAAGGCCATTTATTATCTAAATTTCCATTTGATCCTTTTATAAGAGGATCTTTCTATAAATGTTACAGAGAATACAACAAACTTCGTAAATACAAAAAGAGACATTTTAAACAAACTATATTAGACAGTTTAGACACCTTGCGTGATAATGATCCAAAACAATATTGGAAATTGATTAATACATTGAAAGAACAATCAGATGACAAAGTACATTGTGTAGAACCAGAAGCATGGCATAATCATTTTTCTGATTTGAATAAAATACCTATAGTAAATATTCCTAGGCTTAATGAAATTGACAAGGAGGTTATGAACATGGAAAATATCAAAAGCTTTTGTGAGCTTGATTATACCATTTCGACGAAAGAAATTTATGACTCCATCTCAAAATTAAAGGGAGGAAAGGCGACAGGTTTAGATGGAATTCCTTCTGAAATGCTTAAAGCTGGAACCTCCACATTTATCCCACTTTTACAAAAACTATTTAATAAAGTCTTTTCTTCAGGCATATATCCCTCACAATGGTCAGCTGCTTATCTGACACCAATTTTTAAAAATGGTGATCCCAGTAAACCAGAAAACTACAGAGGTATTGCAATAAACTCCTGTCTGGGTAAATTGTTTAACTCTATTTTAAATAATAGACTTCATAAATATTTAGAAGACAAAAATATAATTAACAAATGTCAAATTGGATGTCGTAAGAAATCTAGAACTTCTGATCATTTATTTGTACTGAAAACCTTAATTGATAAATATACCAACAAGAAGGGTGGCAAGTTATTTGCCTGTTTTGTTGATTTAAAAAAGGCATATGACACAGTTATACATTCTGGAATTAAATATAAATTATTACAAAATAATATCAGTGGAAAGTTTTATACAATCATTAAAAATATGTACAGTAAAAATAGATTATGTGTTAGAATAAAAGATGATATAACTCCACTATTTGATTCACACATAGGAGTTAGACAGGGTGATGTTTTAAGTCCCAACATTTTCAATATATTTTTAAATGATCTTCCTGACATGATGTCCTCTTGTAATAACTTTATTAATGTAAATAATAGTAGAATTGATTGTTTAATGTATGCTGATGATATTGTTCTCTTATCTGATACAAAAGAAGGATTACAAAATCGAATAAATGTATTACAAACATTTTGTAATAAATGGTGTCTAAATATTAATTTGAAAAAGACAAACATTTTAATTTTTAACAAACCAGGAAAATTTTTAAATGAAATTTTTGAGTTAAATGGAGACCATATTGAATGTGTTAAAAGTTGCAAATATCTAGGAATCACTTTTTCTTCTAGTGGTAAATTTTCACAATGTAAAGAGGAATTATTTAAAAAATCAATGAAAGCATGTTTCAAATTGCAACAATGTTTATCTTCCTCTAATCCCAGTGTCTCTACATTATTACATCTATATGATCATACAATAAAACCAATTCTTCTATATGGCAGTGAAATTTGGGGTATATTTTCACCTTCTTCATCAGCTTGTAAGAAAAACAACAACTATATCTTAGAAAAAGTTTTTACAAATGATATATCAGAAAAATCACATACAAAATTTATGAAATATGTACTTGGTGTAAACAAAAAATCTAGTAACTTAGCAGTGATGTCTGAATTGGGAAGATATCCTATATATTTTTCTATTATTTTATCCATGTTAAAATTTTATCATAGATTGGAAAACTGTACAGATGGATTATTATATGATGCATATGTTTGCAATAAAGATCTTCATCTTAATAATATTGTATCATGGTATTCTAGCATTGACTTTATATTAAAAGAATTCGATTTACGTAATTTGAATATGAGCTTGACATCTCTCTGCAACATAACTAAAGATAAACTGTGTAAAAGTTTTCAAAAATTTTGGTATGACTTCAGACAAGACACTTTAGAATCAGAACATGGTAAACTAATAACTTATTTTTCTTTTAAACACTCATTTGGCAGAGAGAAATATCTAGATTTAAAAGAATTTAAATTAAGGCAAGCATTATGCAAAATCAGAATAAGTGCCCATCCTCTTCAAGTGGAAATAGACAGATATTCAAAAAAATATATAGAAAAAGCTAAAAGAATTTGTAAATACTGTAACTTAGATAAAGTTGAAGATGAAGAACACTTCATTTTAGAATGTCCAAAATATAACTCAGAAAGGTTACAATTTTTTAATACAATATCATCTTTCTTTGATAATTTTATAAATTTGAACATATCCACAAAATTTAATTGGCTATTTATTCAGGAAGACGTTAAATTACTAAAAGTCTTTGCAACATATTTGAATAACTGTCTCGATATAAGAAGAAACTAATAATACACTATTGCAAATATATGTATCTGGTATTATGATAATTTGTTTATTGACTGGCTCTGAACCTGGTAATTAACTGATTAATATTTCATTCATTAATTATCATACTATAGTATATTCTTTTGTATACTTATTGATGCTAAAATCATTGTATGTAATTGTTTGCTCTTTATGGGCCCTTTAATTGGATTAATAAAGTATTTCTATTTCTATTTCTTTCATAAAATAATAGGGACCCATATACCCTATAGTATAACATATAATATCATTACGAGGAGCCAATCCAGGAATTTTGGAAAGGGTGGAGGGAGTTAAATAATGCTAAGGGTCTGGGCCGCCTTTACGAAATTTTACACAAAAATGCTGCGTCGTCAGTTGCTTTGCATCATTTTACCTAAAAACGTATTTCCCAAGTAATAATTTTTATATTCAATTTGGTGTGCAAAACAAAGTTGACCAGTTTTAATTTGTATCTCTATTACGATAACGTCAGAAAAAACAACAACTGAAATGCCTTTAATGTTCCTTCAAGTACGATAAATTTTTGTCATTGGCCAAAACATTAGTCCTGTTGGAAATTCCTCATGATGTCCTTGATGGTGGCGTCACATCAATGATTATATATATCATGTGACTAGTTCTTAAAATAAATATGACCTATATACATAATTATATTTACTTAATTGCTTGCATTCTTTTAGGTTTATGTGTTTAGAGAAAGAGGGACACTACCTCTCCCCTATACACCTATAGCTCCACGCCGATTTAATCTGTTGTCAATTCATACTTGTAAATTTGTTATTTTGTAACTAAATTTCCGTTTGTGGTTAAAAATAGAAACAGAAACAGGATCTAATTAAAGGACACCTTTATCACAACAATCTTTAAACAAATCAGATAAAAGAGGAAGGTGTGTTTTCTTGTCAGGTACGTAATTTTTATTTTCTTATTTCGAATGACTACACATTTTACCTGAAAAAAAACAATACTTTTATCAACATTGTATCTAAGGGGGTCAGATCGCCAAATGAACGTAGATAAAACACTTTTTACTCAAAACCGATTGCTTATATTCCACGGGCGTAGTAAGATACATGTAAGACATCGTGGGCGATCAGCGAACTGGAAGTACGTCCATCCTTGGGGGCCTGGGCAGGAGGCCCCCCCCCCCCCACGCGTTCTTGCGAGATTTGTGGGAGTTAAAAATTAATGACTTAATATGTTAATTATTTTTTAAATTCTAGCACGCTTACTATAATCTACTCAGATCAGTAAATAGAACAATATTAGTGTATGTAGAATTGCCACTAATCACTTTGAATATTTTTGCTATTTGAGAGTTGCATCTTTATTATCGACATTTCCTATATCCTATCCCCGTGTGTTACTTTGCAAGTCTATAGTGTGTGTAAATAACTCTTTGGCATGTTTAATTATACAGGAACATACTGTGGACTTATTTGTATTCCTTAGCAACAAATTTTCTTGGAAAACGTGACGTCGCTCCAAACGGTTGGTTTCCTACCGAAGATCGGGGGTTCTCTCCGGGTACTCCGGCTTCCTCCCCCAATAAAAACTGGACGCCATGATATAGCTGAAAAATTGCTGAAAGTGGCATTAAACATAATGAAAACAAACAAACAAAACCAAACGTTTGGTTGACATATTGTTGTTTAAGGTCAAGCCAGCAAATATTACAGCTATAGGCAAACAATTGGATTGTTTTTTTGTTGAGTGCGTTTTATGCCACTATCAGCAATTTCTCAGCTCTATCATGGCGTCCCGGTTTTTTATTGATAGAGGAGCTGGGTCACAGAATCAACTGTGTTGACATGACGGGGAGCTCGGATACAGAGGGACCCAATCAACTATTTTGACATGTGGCGCTCGATCACAGAGAGACCCATCCATTGTGTCGACATGGGGAGCTCGGTCACAGGGGGACCCAAATCCACAGTGTTGACAAGGGGAGCTCGGTCACAAGGGGACCAAATCCACTATGTTGACACAGGGAGCTCGGTCACAGAGGGACTCAATCCACTGTGTTGACACGGAGCGCTCGGTCACGGAGGGATAAAATCCACTGTGTCGACATGGGGAGCTCAGTAACAGAGGGACCCAATCCATGTTGAGTTCTGTAACAAATTAAGGGACCTAGTCCACTGGTAGGTATTCCTTCTTGATAAATAACAGAAAACCACGTGTTATGTTATTTTTATATCAACATTTTCATTTGGATTAAAACTTTATATTGATTTTACAATCAATAAAATATATTTTAAATCGTATCATAGAGGATGTTAGCAGAAAATGCAGTTGACTGTTCAAATTTTGTACTGAATGGAAAAAATGATATATGTTTAACTCTTTCGCGCACTTTATAAAAATATGGATTAAATGATAAGGATTTTTTAAATCTAAATTGAATAGTTTTTAAATAAATAAAAATAAAATTCAAAACTACAACATTCATCATCAAATGAACGTAGATTTTTATTCAGAGAAATATGTTGCATGTGAGATGTTACTAAAAAACCTGCTATTTTGTAACCGATGTTACTTCGGGTTGTGAGCGGTTGGTTACTAATCTCCACGCAAAGGATTCTGGGTATTCTACGTCAATCACCTCTGCCATACCATTGGTTGACATTGTGAGAGATATCTCTCATGGCAGATATGCTTCGCGTACAAACGCAGTAATTGCAATGTAAAACTGTGTCAAAAGAGCTCGTATATTATTTGACAAACATCATTCTTTGTTTACAAACGTTACAAGCAGACGACAAATGTAGTTCCGCAGTAAATGGAGGATGACGTGTGGCAGAGGTTATATCTGGGAACCAGTTATGTTCTCTGTGCCGGAGAGTGGTTGGTTACTTTCCCTGCAAAACCGGAAGTTACAATAAAAACGAAGTAAAAAAAGTCCACCATCTCTACGGGTCCATTTACTTATGCATACTTATACACTTAAACACGCTTCCCGTTAGGTTAATCATAGGTTAATCATATTTACTTCTAAAATTTGTATGCTCATCAATTAAAGCTCCATTATAATAACATAACAATAAATTCTCGAGACGTACCACGTCCTTCTAGGGAATAAACCTGTACACGTACCCGTAAAAGTCGGCTAAACTTACATGTATCTGTAGCAGAGTTGTTGTGCTACAATCGGATCACATCGGTTATTTCCGCAATTTTCCCGACCCTTGACGGAAATGGCGGGGAGATGTTCCGATTGATAACTTAAATTGTAAGTTTTGTGAAAAGAATTACCGTTCCTACATGACATGATCTGACATTGGAGTTAAAAGGAACAGTGTAAGAGATTTTAACCTTTAAGGAATAATAACATAATCCTGCATTTTTGTGGAAAGATTAAACATTTGACAGTGTATTGACAAAGGATTGTAGTATATTTTAAGGCTTATCTTGCTTGTTTTTCAGATGTAATCATGTACAGAATAATATATTGTTTCGCCTGATTTCTACGACAATTTATATGAAGAATGGCTGCAAAGCTTAAGGTAGCCCACTTGCATGAAGACATACGTCCGAGAGAAACTAACACATCAGCAAATGTAATGCCAAAATCATCACTGATAATTATGATAATGAATACCGGCGGAAGTTCAAGCAAACATTCAGGCGAAAAACCAGCAGAAAGGAGAAAACAGGCAATTTATGATATGGTAACCAATACTGGAGCTACATTAGTTTTGCTCCAGGAATTTGGGTGGGTGAGTATTCGCAGTAAAGCGTGGGTAGAGTTTAATTGGCCTGAGCGCTTACAATACACGGGTCACAAAGATGCCAGTATCATATACGACGTTAACGAGGTTACAATAGAGGAATATTCTCAAAAACTGTTAGATGATACGTTGAGGGAACTTCAAAGGATTGGAAGTATTCAACAAGGATTTTCACCTTTTCCCAGAATGTGTGTTAGAAAGATAAAAACTAAAGGAGTTCCTGTTGTTAAATTTATCTGTATATCTTGGCACGGACCGCACAACAGCAGGAAATTAGACGATCTAAAAGAAGAATTTAAATGTTTGCTGAAATATGTCTTGAAGCTGTCTGAGAATGAAGCTCTACCGGTCATTATAGCCGGAGATTTTAATGTGAAAATTAAAGACATCGAGAAATTAGTGCCACATTCACTTATATTACACAGATACACACCAACAGGACGGCGAGATGAGAATGACATAATAGATTTTTATATTTCTTCCAGATCTCTCGTTATGTCAGATATGAGGGCTTTGAAATGGAATTCGGAGACACGTGTTGGCCATGTTCTGTCGCTTTTTGATCATGACCCTGTGGTTACGTCAGTGACTACTGGGGGTGGTACAGGCATCGAAGTTAAAGCAGATGGGTGGTTGGACAGGGAGAGGGATATGGGAAGAAGAGAACAAAGCCATGTGGAGGCAAAGAGGAGGGATGTAGGAATAAAGTACCCCCTTTTCCGTCCTTCAAGGACTACACATAACACTAATTACAATTGACTGACTATAGTGTCTCAATCGGATCACACCGAAATATTGTTCCGAACAACACCGAGTCGTATAATTATAGTTTATTAATATTGGTCAGAATAACAAGCCATAAATCCTCTTAAAAATAATCAAAATCTACGAAATAGTTGTTTTGACAAGGGCATTTTGTAGTTTATAGTTGCCATATTTCTACATAGCATTGCCGTTGAAGATATTACTTATTGTTGATGAACTGTTTATTGTTAGATAAAATACGGTTGAACTTGATGTTATATTAAAAGATATAAAAATTATATTTGTTTAATTTTTGTCTATTTTTATCTATTTTCAAATAAAATAAATTATATTAAAATCCTAAAGCTTTTGGATTAGGTATGTTCCTCTGTAACTATATATTCATGGTAGAATGATTGCTTGAATGGTGTTTAACAACGTTAAGCAATATCGTTGCGTCCCGTTTTTATTGGGGGAGGAAGCCGGAGAAAATCACTGACATTTGGTAGGAAAACTGGCAATACTTGTCAATTAAAACACCCTTCCCGCACAGACTCGAACCCGCAACCTAATTGTTGACAGACCACGTGATCAATAGCAGATGATTACCGGGCCTAACCACTCGACCACCGAGGCCCCATTGTAGAATGCCAATATTTAGTATAGGTTATTGATGAATAGTACATGACAGGCTAATGGGTGTCACCTGATCTTAAATCTCATAATAGTTGGTACAAAGGTTGCTCATAAACAACGCTCTGAATAAGAATTGTGTAACCTTTATGCACGTGCATATATGATGATAAATAATGCTATTCACATGTTGATGGAGTCAATTTTTTTCACTACGTATGCGGAATGGAGGCGAGACATTTGTATGCGTCCACACTTGTTTTGAATAATTTTCATATATTTATTCTTTTAAATAATTTTTTGGGGTCACAATATTTTTAATATTTTTTTAATGCAATAGTTAAAGTTTGATAATGCTTCGCCTGTCGAAATATACCCTAATACATTTAAAATGATAGGGAGGATACAGTATAACATATGTATTATATGTTGTTGTGCAAAGATCAGTTTTAGTGTTTCCCTATTCCAATAAAGTCTAAAAAAAACAACAAATGAAACGCCTTTGATGTTCTTCCAGTACGATCAATTTTTGGAAATTCCTCACGATGACGTTGATGATGGTGTCACATCAGTGATTATAGATATCATGTGACTAGTTCTTAAAATAATTATGACATATTTTACTCGTTATATGAACTTAATCGCTTGCCTTCTTTTAAGTTTATGTGTTTAGAGAAGCCCCTCCCCTATACACCTATATATCCGCGCCGGATTAATCTGTTGTCCATTCATACTTGTTATTTTATTATTTTTTTTATAACTTTTTAAATTTCCGTTTAACCCTATTTTTGGAATACAAGAGTTGTCTTTCATAACAGCAAGTATCTAATATTGAACAGATATCGAAAATTCACGTTTTTATTTTTTTAAATAATGTCTGTGGACTGACTCTTCCAGTACAACTAAAAAACTGCCGAATTAGTTTGCATATCATAATAAATTTTACTGGATGCTTTGCTATATGCGAATAAAAAAATATTGTAGAAAAACTACTTTTTACCCACAGTAGTTACTATAAAGTACCTGCTCTAAAAAACAGATAACTCTGCAAATGGGAGATAAATCTTGTTTATCGCAAGTAAGGAATTTCATTAAACAAATCAGATAAAAGAGGAAGGTGCGTTTTCTTGTCAAGTATAATTGACTTATTTTTTTCCGATTGCAAAATGTAAGTAAACATAATACTTGTATACCATCTGTAAATACAACGAGCACAAAATTGTGTTACACGCGTCTATTTCCAATCTAATTAAAATTAAATCTTTCAATTGCTCCCCCCTTTTTGCTGTGGTCGCTGCTTACAACGCAGCGACCAGTAACAAAAAGGGGGGAGCAAGTGAAAGATTTAATTTTAATTAGATTGGTCTATTTCATTATAAGTTAACTTCACTAATTATTGATATCAAATATTGAAAAAGGTCCAGTTATTAAAACTGCCATGAATTTTCGAAAATTAAATTAATTCTAAGGTTTTTCTATTTTCAAGGTGTAGATAGCCTTAGTCGGATTTGGTATAACGTTTCGGAATTTTGGTGATAAAAGCTCTACAACATCTTATTAATTTGGATTTCAAATATTATTTGGGTTCGAGCGCCACTGATGAGTCTTAATTAGAGGAAACGCGCGTCTGGCGTAGTAAATTTTATTAACCTTAGTATCTCTGATGACATTTTATTTGCAACCACAGGGCCGATGCCTCTGCTGGTGGAGTGTTAGTCCACGAGGGTATTATCAGCCCAAAAGTCACACTTCGGTGCTGACAGGAATATCCTTTATTCTTTCCTTGATATAGTCATTGTCCAAATTTACTGCCCTGAAATTTTGAAAATAAATTTAATTCTAAGGTTTTTCTATTTTCAAGGTGTAGATAGTTTTAGCCGGATTTATATAACGTTTCGGAAATTTGGTGATAAAAGCTCTACAACATCTTATTAATTTTGATTCAAAATATTGTTTGGTTTCGAGCGCCACTGATGAGTCTTGATTAGAGGAAACGCGCGTCTGGCGTAGTAAATTTAGTTAACCTTGCTATCTTTGATGAGATTTTATTTACAGAAACAACAAATACTGATATTTTTATAAGTTTTGGATGTCAAAGAGTAAACATGAATTGAATTTTGAAATATATCACTTTTTCGTCGTGGTATATGGCCTCGCAAGGTGTTTTCGATAGAAAGGTGTTTTCGATGGCTGGTTTATTTTTAGTTCTGCCTGTCATGTGCATTACTACTTCCGTTTTTATATATACATGTAGAACCAAAAACCCATACCTGTCGAGGTTGACGTATGCAGTACAACTTTAAACTAGAGTAAAAAAAACTGTGAGCAATGCTCATGCACCATTGATACCCCCCGCTTCATGCTTTCTTCAAAAATGCACGTGTTCTTTCTTATGAACTTGAAACTTAATCGTGTGTAGGAAGAGCTGCAGATCAAACATGGGAACCCCCATCCCCCACCTCAAAGAATAGCAATGTCCATTTTGTTCTGTGGGAAAACCCAAATATCATTCCGATCAAAATGTTAAATATCAGGTGCACAATGGCGCTATGTGACAAAGATTCTGTGTAAGTTTCATCAAATTCCATTCAGTGGTGTAGGAGGAGTTGCACATAAGAGATGGGTATCCCCTTAGGTCAATGACAAAGTCCATGTTTTTATATGGGAAACCCCAAATATTATTCCGATCAAAATACTAAATATCTCATGCACAATGGCACTATGTGACAAGGATTCTGTGTAAGTTTCACCAAATTCCATTCAGTAGTGTAGGAGGAGTTGCACATAAGAGATGGGAATCCCCTTAAGTCAATGACAAAGTCCATGTTTTTCTATGGGAAACCCCAAATATCATTCTGATCAAAATGTTAAATATCTCCTGCACAATGGCACTATGTGACAAGGATTCTGTGTAAGTTTCATCAAATTCCATTCAGTGGTGTAGTAGGAGTTGCAATAAGAGAACGTGTAACGGACGGACGGACTTCCCATCACTATATACCCCCCGCTTTCCCGCCATTATCCTTACGCCCTTTCAAGCTTGGCAGCAGATTTCATCAGTTTTCATTATTAATCACTCTAAACTTAACTTTAATTGTGGTCTGCACTTCCCGGTAGCCATTTGTAAATATAAGTTTCAAAAATGAATATATAACGAAAATGCAACGGAAGACATTGAGCTCAGATATTTACTACTCTAATGTACAGAATGTGAGTAAAATCTCTATTTACAGATTTATAAACGTACATTAAAATTATTCTTTGTTTTTCTGTGTTGAATAACTAACTCTCAACTGATTATTGGCAAAATATCAGAGGATGGACAGAATTGAATTCAGTTAGTGGGTACATGTATGATATAATAAGCAGCGCTTATTTACATATAGTGAAGTGGAATAAAAAAGAATATTAAAGTTGCAGATTTAGAGGAATTTATTGTTCAAATTGTATAATTATAAGATATCTTCTGTATTCATTGACACATTATCTCACATTATATAGTAATCGACCTGGGAGGTTAAAATTTGTTCACCGACAGCACAGCCACACTCATCAGAGTCGGTCGCCATTTCGATGATGGTCATTGAGACGTTTTTGACGTCACGTAGGAAAATTTTATGCCAGTCTATAACATAATCATGTAAAGTTAATATTTTTTTGAATATGTCTATGAGACAACGATCCAAATGAAACAACACAACAAGTGAATACTCATTGAATACCTACCTACAACTTGCTTTAAACAATAAAATATTAATCAAATAAGGACTTTTTACGAGGTCAATACGTAGTTATATGGACCGTGGAGGAAAATATTGACCGAGGACGAAGTCCGAGGTCAATATTTTTCTACAGGTCCATATAACTACGTATTGACAGAGTAAAAAGTCCTTAATTGTTATATTACATATGAATTTTTCTCTATTTATTTAAATTTAGAATAATAATCAAATGAAATCAATCTAACGGCACGAGCGGAGTCGGAAGAGTATATCCGGATCTATTTTTAGAAACAAGCCTTAAATATGCTTTATAAATAGTAACATGCCTTAAATATGCTTTAAAAATAGTAACAAGCCTTAAATATGCTTTAGAAGTAGAATATATACACAGAATATTTTGGGGGGACATTGTCTACACGAACCAATCAAAATTAGGACTTAACACACCATATGTAATATTTATCAAATATGGACTTTTTACGAGGTCAATACGTAGTTATATGGACCGTGGAGGAAAATATTGACCGAGGACGAAGTCCGAGGTCAATATTTTTCTACAGGTCCATATAACTACGTATTGACAGAGTAAAAAGTCCTTAATTGTTATATTACATATGAATTTTTCTCTATTTATTTAAATTTAGAATAATGAGTCGGAAGAGTATATCCGGATCTATTTTTAGAAACAAGCCTTAAATATGCTTTATAAATAGTAACATATCCGGATCTATTTTTAGAAACAAGCCTTAAATATGCTTTATAAATAGTAACATGCCTTAAATATGCTTTAAAAATAGTAACAAGCCTTAAATATGCTTTAGAAATAGAATATATACACAGAATATTTTGGGGGACCACGTGACTAAATAATCCAATGAAAATGTAAGAATCATAAACCATATGTAATATTAAGTATTAACCTGACGTATACTATTTGATAAGTTTTATATTTATTTCCTATTACCTGGCGTTCAATGGCGAGTATGACCAGTGTTGACAGACCACGTGACCGATAATAGACGAACAACCTCAACCACTCGGGAACTGAGGCCCCCAAGTTTATTATATGTAACTGTGTTGTTAAAATCTTTCTTGAAAAGGAATTTTTTTTAAATGACGAATTTGAGTGTAGGCACGTGCCTACTCGGGCCTAACGTAGCTACACCCCTGTTATTCTATTTGAAAATAAATAAAATAAATAAATCGATGGTTGATATTGACATAACTACAAGTCAATTATACTTACATTTATAACGCGGACTCCCAAGCTCTTGTGTCTCTTTTTCATTTATTTATCGATTTTTAAATATTTGTTAATAATTATTTTTTGTTGTTGCAAAAGTGCAAATTAATGAGGTTTAAAGATTCTTTGCTGGAATCTTGTAAACAAAACAAAAAAAATCTTTATTGTCTATGGTTCAAACAATGTTGAATATTACGCTCAATGCATAGATCTCTTATACTTTTTATTTTCGCGCCAAAACACGAATCCTTTCACCATTGCCTAAGAACAAGAGAATGACGTCACAAATACCACTGACGTTCTACGCTGAATAAAACAAAATTTAGACAGGAATGACACTTTGGAAGCAACAAGAGGGTTAACAAGAACAAAGTAACAGCATATATATATATATAAACTCGATGCATTTCTCTCATCATCTCATCTCAGGGCTGTCGCCCTTCGACGAGATATTAACGAGAAAACGCATCTCGTTACAAAAAACGTAAATAATCTATAATTATCACTGCGTCCACAGTCAGCCATATATTGGCTTTATCGCCATTGTGTAGTATTTTCCTTTGATCTTTGTGTGCGATATTATTCCATCTCACTCTACTAGCGTGAGATGGGTCCATCTCAGCTCGCTGTCCAGACGTCGTTAAGTAAACACTATGACGTAACAATGTTACAAAACAGCGGTAAACAGATTATTTACGTTTTATGAAACTTAATGCATTTTCTCGTCATCTCATCTCAGGGCTGTCGCCCTTCGATGAGATATGGACGAGAAAACGCATCTCGTTTCAAAAAACGAAAATAATTATAAATATCACTGCGTCCACAGTCAGCAATATATTAGCTACATCACTGCGTCCACAGGCAGCAATATATCAGCTACATCACTGCGTCCAAGTCAGCGAATTATTAGCTATGTCGCTGCGTCCACAGTCAACAATACATCAGCTATATCACTACGTCCACAGTCAGCAAAATATCAGCTACATCACTGCGTCCACAGTCAGCATTAATCGGCTATATCACTGCATCCACAGGCAGCTAAAAATCAGCTATATAAATGCGTCCACAATCAGCAATATATCAGCTATATCACTGCGTCTCGATAGAGGAAGCTGGTGTACTCGGTAGAAAGTCTTGGCCTTCGGCAGGAAAAATCTAAATCTTTGCTAATTAAGGTTAGAATCCCAGCGCTTCGAACTCACAAGTTGACATGCCGTGGAGGGACCTTATTCACTGGTAGGTATTCCTAGACGGTAAATAAATAAAACCTCGTGTTATACGATTTTATATCAACATTTTTATTTGGATTTAAAAAAATACTTATCAGTATTGTACAGTGGTTGAGCAACAGAAACTTGTACGGGTACGTGTACTTGACAGATGGTTCAGTACACGACAGTAGTTCTTTTAACGCTACATTTAAGTTTTTATAAGCTTCCATAATGGTAAGAGATTGTTCAAATGGTTACCAAGGCTTCAGGAACGTAATCATTTACAATGAACTTTCCACAGGGTTCCTATGGTGTTCAAAAAATCATATCTTCAGGTGTGAACACATCTGTCACTTGAAAGAAATGTACAGTTCTAATAAAAAATACAGTGATATAAGCATATATGGTGATACAGCAAAAGTGAAATAAAATCCAGTTCGTTCAATTTTTACACTGAAAGGAAAAAATGATATTTGTTTAACAATATCTCGCACACTTTGTAAAATATTGATTTAATAATCAGCAATTTTAAAACCTTAATGGAATAGCTTCAAAATTAAAAAAACATCAAACGAATATAACATGAAAGCATGATTATACAAGAACGACAATTAATTCACATCACGTACCAGTTCCTTTGAGGAACAAAAACTGTGGGAATAAACCTTTACACCTACCCGTACAATACGCTATAGTGAAACCTGCCTAATGTACAAATATGTGTACTTGTAGCACAAGTACACGTTATGGTGCTAAACCTGCCTAATGTATATATACAATATTCGTACAGTGTCCGAAAATATAAAATTTATTTGTACGAGCCTTAGAAACAGGTAGAAATGCGAGGCTCTGCTATATATAAGGTTTAAGGAACAGGGAAGGATAATTAAACAAACAAAACACCGTCATTTAAAGAATCAGGGTAGGATAATTAACCTTAAACATTTTAGGAACAGGGTAGGCTTATTAAACCTAGGACACCGTGGATTAAGGAACAGGGTAGAACGAATAATCGTACCCTGGCGTTTTTATTTGGCGAGTTAATCCGACAAATCACAAAAGTAACTTCGAATTATAACCGCAGTAAAGTTCGGCCAAGGAACAGGGTAGGATAATTAAACATAGGACGTGTCCTTTAAGGAACAGGGTAAGATAAATAAACCTAAGACACCGTCATTTAAGGAACAGGGCATGATAATTAAACGTAGGACACCGTCATTTAAGGAACGTGGTAGGATAATTAAACATAAGACGCCGTCATTTAAGGAACCGGGTTGGAAAATTAAAGCTAAGACACTGTCTGTGTCATTTAAGGAACAGGGTAGGATAATTAAAAAATAGGACACCGTCATTTAGGGAAAAAGGAAAAGGATAATTTAACCTAAGAGACCGTCATTTAAGGAACAGGCTTGGGTTATTAAAGCTAAGACATCGTCATTTAAGGAATAGCGTTGGATAATATTTACATAAGACACTATGATTTAAGGGACAGGGTGTGATAATTTAACCGAAGACACCGTCCTTTAAGGAACAGGGTAGGGTAATTACAGCTTAAACCGTCATTTAGAGAATTTGGAGTCTTTTCCATATTTTAAGGCTGATATTCATTATTTTTCAGATGTAATCATCTTAAAAAATAATATATTGGGTCGCCTGATTGCAACGGCAATTTCTATTAAGAATGGCTGCAAAGCTTAAGGTAGCCCACTAGGATGAAAAGAGCAGAAGTGAGAGAGAAACTAACACATCAGCAAATGTGATGTCAAAATCAACACTGATAATTATGATCATGAATACCTCTGGAAAGAAAAAAAAAACATTCAGACGAAAATGCAACAGAAAACCGAAAAGAGGCAATTTATGACTTTGTAGCAAATACTGGAGCTACATTATTTTTGCTGCAGGAATTTAGGTGGAAGAGTATTCGCAGTAAATGGTGGCAAAAATTTAAGTGGCCTGAGCACTTACAACACACCGGTCACAGTGATGCCAAGATAGCCAGTTTATGTACCATATACGACGACAACGAGGTTACGTAGAGGAATTCTCAGGAAAATCGTTAGATCATGGTAGTATTGAAAAAGGCAGAATGTGTCTTAGAAAGGTAAACACTAAAGGAGTTCCTGTTATAAGCTTTATCTGTATATCTTGGCACGGACCATACAATGACAAAAAATTAGACGATCGAAAAAAGGAATTTAAATGTTTGCTTGAATACGTCTTGGAGCTGTCGGAGAAAGAAGCTTTACCTGTCATTATAGGCGGAGATTTTAATGTGAAAATTAAAGACATCGAGAAATTAGTGCCACCTTCACTTATATTACACAGATACGCACCAACAGCACGGCGAGAGAATAACATAATAGATTATTATATTTCTTCCAGATCTCTTGTTATGTCAGATATGGAGGCTTTGGAATGGGAATTGTTTACAAAAGTTGACAATGTTCTGTTGCTTTTTGATCATGACCCTGTGGTTACGTCAATGATTACCTACGAGGCTAAAGGATATAATCTTGCCGTAAAGAGCAGTAATGCACCACAACGGGAATCGCAGACAAAAGTTGACAATGTTCTGTTGCTTTTTGATCATGACCCTGTGATTACGTCAATGACTACCTACGAGGCTAAAGGATATAATCTTGCCGTAAAGAGCAGTAATGCACCACAACGGGAATCGCAGACAAAAGTTGATGATGATCTGTCTCTTCTTGATCATGACCCTGTGGTTACGTCATTGACTACTGACGAGGCTAAAGGATATAATCTTGACGTAAAGAGCAGTAATGCACCACAACGGGAATCGCAGACAAAAGTTGATGATGATCTGTCTCTTCTTGATCATGACCCTGTGGTTACGTCATTGACTACTGACGAGGCTAAAGGATATAATCTTGACGTAAAGAGCAGTAATGCACCACAATGGGAATCGCAGACAAAAGTTGAAGATGATCTGTCTCTTCTTGATCATGACCCTGTGGTTACGTCATTGACTACTGACGAGGCTAAAGGATATAAGCTTGCCGTAAAGAGCAGTAATGCACCACAACGGTAATCGCAGACAAAAGTTGACGATGATCTTTCTCTTCTTGATCATGTCTCTGTTTTTACGTCATTGACCACTGACGAGGCTAAAGGATATAATCTTGACGTAAAGAGCAGTAATGCACCACAATGGGAATCGCAGACAAAAGTTGAAGATGATCAGTCTCTTCTTGATCATGACCCTGTGGTTACGTCATTGACTACTGACGAGGCTAAAGGATATAAGCTTGCCGTAAAGAGCAGTAATGCACCCCAATGGGAATCGCAGACAATAGTTGAAAATGATCAGTCTCTTTTGATCACGACCCTGTGGTTACGTCATTGACTACTGACGAGGCTAAAGGATATACGCTTGCCGTAAAGACCAGTAATGCACCACAATGGGAATCGCAGACAAAAGTTAACGATGATCAGTCTCTTTTTGATCATAAGCCTATTGTTACGTCAGTGACTACCGACGAGGCTAAAGGGGATGGGTGGTGGGTCGAGAACGCGAAGTGAGAAAAGAACGATCTATGTGTTTGGCAGAGCGCAGGGAACTTCAAAGGAATTGTAGTATTCAATAAGGATTTTTACCTTTTCCCAGAATGTGTGTTAGAAAGGTAAACACTAAAGGAGATCCTGTTATTAAATTTATCTGTATATCTTTGCACGGAAAACACAACAGTTATCTAATAGAAGAATTTTAATGTTTCCTGAAATACGTCTTGAAGCTGTCAGAGAAAAGATCTCATTATAGCCGGGGATTTTAATGTGAAAATTAATGACATCGAGATATTAGTGCCACCTACACTTATATTACACAGATACACATCAATAAGACGCGAGATGAGAATGACATTATAGATTTGTATATTTCTTCCAGATCTCTCATTATGACAGATATGAGGGCTTTGAAATGGGAGTCGGAGACAAAAGTTGACGATGTTCTGTTTTTGAGCATGATCCTGTGGTAACGTCAGGGACTACTGACGAGTCTAAAGGAGTGGTGGGGCCGGGAAAGGAATGTAAGAAGAAAGAACGATCTATGTTTGGGACAGAGATTAGGGACGTGGGAATGAAGCATTCCCCTTTCAACCCCTCAAGGACTACACACACAAGTTAGTTGACCAGTGTCTTACTCAGATCATACCGAAATATTGTTCTTTAATCACAGTCGTAAAATTGTAGTTGATTCATATAGGTCAGTATTATGCATAATTATAACTAAACAACACATTCTCTTTAAAAATAGTTGATCATAAGCAGCGAAATAGTTGTTTTAACCACACCATTATAGAGTTTTTAATTTCCATGTTACTTAATGTGGGGTCACGTGGTAAAGTAGAAAATACACTAAAAATAAGATATCCACAGCACAGGTGGGAAATATAAAATACACATACAACCGACGAAATAAAATTTATGACAAAATTGATCCCTTTGACAATTTTACAAATGTTCATCTAGTGATTGTGCTCATTTTATGTTGTCTGGGGAGGTCAAGCTTGGAGCAAGAGGTGGTGTAAAGGGAGGTCCAGCTTGGAGAAAGAGTGAGTGCATGGGGAAGTCAAGCTTGGAGCAAGAGGTGTTGTAAGGAGAGGTCCAGCTTAGAGCAAAATGTTGTGTAATGGGATAACAAATCTGAAACTGTCTTTCCATGCATAGTACGATTCAGGCCGATCGTTGAAATGTGCGAGACTAGATAATAATAAGTCTTTCCGAAAAAGACACAATCTATGTTGGTATGTGCGATTCATTATCTGTACGGCTGATTCTTGTTCGATAGGCATGAATAATGGCGCGTCCAGATTTATTTGGGATTTTGTATGTCTGGACAGTGGTATCCAGTCTGTACCAGAGTTGACGTCATCGATTCGATGCTCCTAGTAGTATCAGTCGGAAATTAAGATCTTTCCTGGACAATGAAGTTTCTTTCTGACGTTAAAATGGCTTGATTCGATTTTGTTCGCTGTTGTTTCGTCAGTCAAAATATTATTTGGTCTGAGACCGGAAATACGTCTTGAGCTTCTGAGGCAGAACCAGACGTAGTGGTTACTGCGGGTTGTTGATTGATGAAGTGTTTCGCCCGATAAAGCGGGTTCTCAGTCTGTTTCTGGAGAAGATCGTTCAAGTCTGAGTCTCCACTCCTGTTGTCATCTTCCAGGACACCGGCACGTGCTTTGGCATCGGCTTTCAAGTAGGCTTAACTCAACCTTGATTTCAGCAGTTTCACGAGCTTTTCGAATGTCCATCTCTGATTTATTAAGAGCCGCTTCCTGTTCAATGCGAGCGACTTCCTCTTCTAGTATGCTTAGTGTCCTAAGATGGCTGCCTGTTTTTCAGCAAATGAGAAACGAGGTCTAGCAGCTTCTGCCTTCGCCTATTTTCGGCACACTACGAGATGAAACTCAGTCAAGCTTTCAGCAGCTTCTTGTAGTACGCTAAGGGAAGTGTCTAGCTTCCGTTACGGACGTCTTCTACGTAAGTACAAAAGTGTAAATCTTTGTAGCTTTCTTCGCTTTTTGTTGCTTTTAAAGTCTACAGCTCATTGTAGTAATAATTCTGTGTCTCGCGTGAATTAGTCTCGTTTTTTAAGAATACAGATAATCAGATTTTTTATGATTAAGAATAACTTTATAATGAATGTGATACAGCACTGAACGATTAAACAATTATGAATTGCAATGAATGGTAAAGACCAAGAAATAAAAGGAAGATATTCCATACTGACCATACCCCCTTACACAGGAGACCTAATCTTTATAAACAAAGAACAGATGCATTAAATGCATATTTTATTCCAAATAGGAACAACGAATATTGACATTTACAAGTTTAGGCAATGTCAGCAATAACCTGGAGAAGAAATAGACTCATATCAAATTAGGTTGCGAAAAGTGGCAGAAAACTGTGCACTTTCAAATACAGATGATGCAATTAAATCACAAATCGTGCAATTCATCAAGAATACTTGTAGAGCACTACGTGAAGACCAAATTTCTCTTGATGAGCTCTACGCTTCAGCTCGTTCACTCAAAATTAGTGAACAACAAGCAAGTGGATTACAAAAATATTTGCATGCAAGAAAAAGACAAGAACATTCAATTAAATGTCAAGCAAAACTAACATGTTACACCTGTGGAGGTAGCTTACCTCATGCTAAAGGTCTGTGCCCAGCTAAACGCAAAGTGCAATAAGTGTGAAAAACAGAATAATTTCTCAAAAATCTGCAGATCAGGCAAATAAGTCCAAGCAATGCAAGCAACTACACATACGATACAAGAGAAAACAAACTATTCCAATTCAGATGACCAATATTTGTTTAGTAGTACTGACAGGAGCTAAGGTTAACATGAAAAACTTTGACAAAACTGCATAATCAGCCAACACTAAAAACAACAACTACACAATTTTCCAATATTGCTCGCGACAACCTTTTGGGATTATTACTTTAATTTACACTGATATCAGTCATTCACATCACATGAACAAGAGACACAGTGTACGTAGTAAAAGGAAGCTACGGCTCCTTATTAAGTTACTCAACTGTAGACGAATTAAACATAACTCCAACAATCAGAGTTATTTACACGACTGAAACAGATACCATCATGAAGGAGTATAGTTTTCAAGGCATAGGGAAATCAAAGACCTACAAGCAAAAATCTACATTGATGAGAATGTAACTCCAGTCACACATCCCAATCGTAGAATCTATTTGCATATGCGAAGGAAAGTAGAAGAAGAACCAAAAAGACTTGACAGTGATGATATTATAGTATACAGAAAGAATCAGAATTGTTAAAGTGTGAGAAAAGTATTTCAGCGTCTTCGAGAAAGAAACATATCTTTTAAAGGGAAATGCGAATTTAATAGAGACGGAGTTGAATTCTGTTTTGTTTGTTTGTTTGTTTGATGGTGTTTAACGCCACTTTTAGCACTTTTTCAGCTATATCATGGCGTTTTTATTGGGGGAGGAAGCCGGAGTACCTGGAGAAAACCCCCGACCTGCGACCTGCGGTAGGAAAACTGGCAATCATTGTCAAGTAAGATTGGAGTCGAGTACACCCTGCCTGCAGAGAGAATCCAACCCGCAATGTCAGTTTAGTGTTGACAGACCACGTGATCAATAGTAGACGAACTACCTTAACCACTCGGCCACCGAGGCCCCCAGTTCCGTATTCTCAAAAAAGGGAAGCTGATCCAAAGAAACTGGATGCATTCAGAACCACAAAAAATCCAGCTGAAGTTAGAAGTTTGTTAGGACTGGCTAAGTACGTATCTTGTTTTAAACCTGAGTTTTCTACCATCACTGAACCACTTAGAATGATGACTAAAATAAACTACTGGGAAATGATAAAATGGAAGTATTTGAAACTCCGAAAGCAAAACTAACAAGCAATGCATTGACTTATTACTATCCGTGACTCCAAACTGAAATTTTTGTTGATGCTAGTCTAGGCACGAGAAGGGAAGATTTTATCTTAAGCGAGTCGTGCACTTCAGACGTGGAAAAGCGATATTCTCAAACTGAAAAAGAAACACTCGCTACAGTTTGTGGAATTGAACATTACCACTTATTTCTGTTTGGATTTGATGTTACCGTTGACAACCAATCGTTAGCCAATTGAAATGGAAAGTCTTAACCGCCAGATCGAAAAGAACGTTGGAGACTCATAAAATGTTGAAGTGAAATATCGACTAGGAACAGAATCCAGCAGACAAGATGTCAAGACATCCGTGTGTGATAAAACGGAATACAAAAACTTTTCGTCATGAAAAGATTACAGAGGAATATTTGAGTTTTATTACTTCAAATGCTGTTCCGAAAGCTTTGTCACTATCATTAGCAAGAATCTGTAATGCAGGAAGTAATAAAAAGAACATCTACTGGAAATTGGAAAGGATTAAAAAGCAATTCTGAATTACAGTCATACGATCGAGGTAACGACAATCTAACTATATCTCCGGCACAAGACATACTTTATGATTGTCGCCCAGACAAAGAGTAATAAACATTGCACACGAAAGACAACAAGGACTAGTTAAAACTAAACAACTTCTATAAGAGGAAGTATGTCAAAACTTCCGAATTAACCATGGGCTCATATATCTGCAGATTCCAGTGGACAACCTTCGACTTGAGAATATTTGCTAGTAGTGGTTGACGATTTTTCGAGAATTCTTGATGTAAAAACAATACTGTCAACAAGTGCGAAAACTGTTATTTCGAGACTGGACAACATATTTGCAATATCCAGTATAACGAAAACGTAAAAGACCGATAATAGCAAACCATTTCAAAGATACAAGTTTAAACAGTTCTCTGAATATTTAGGATTTTGACATCAAAAAATAATACCGCTTTGGCCAAGAGAATATAGAGAAGCCGATTGCTTTATGAAAATGATTCGAAAAACTGTCCAAGATGCAAAACTTGAAGATAAAAACTGGAAGCAAGAAATGCAAAAATTTCTACGAAACTACCCGTGCAACTATGCATAACACAACAGGTTAAGAACCAGTCACAGCTATGTTTGGAACAAGCATCAAGACAAAACTACCACAATACGTTATTAAGCAAAGGAAGGAAATAGATATTAGAACACAAAGTGAAAGCAACAAAAACAAAATTATTCAGAAACCGAAAACTATACTAACTATTCTGTAACTATTATGTATAAGTTAAAACCCCTCCGAATGATAAATTTTCTCTGTACAAGCCAGCGCCGTACAAATTGAAAGGTTCGAAAATAACTGCTCAAAGCGATACGCACAGAATAGCAAGAAATTCATCTTATTTTGAAAAAATACCGACAGCTGACAAATCTAAGGAGAATGATAATGAATCTGAAATTGAAAAAGCACCACACGTGAACATCCATGTAAGAAAACCACCGCAATACCTTAGGTCACCTTAAGTAATACGTTTGATATTAAATATGTGTGAAATATACGGACTTGTATAGATTTGTGTAAAATTAAGTAGATAAGTCTTACTATTAGTTATAGTTTAAAATTAATATGCTGACATTTAATGAACTAATATGAATTTATCATTGTCGCAAATATTCAACTGAGGTAGAGACTGATATTTAATCATTCAAAATGTAATGGTTATATTTTTTTAAGGAAAGGAGAAATGTAATACTCCGGAAATTATTCATTCCCGCTCCTTCCATTTTCATTGCTTTTCTATATAATGCTTGTGAATCTATATATAGAATGAAGATGACGCGTCATCAAGTCTTTGTTTATCAATTGCATACGAGAATATTACACAAACTTGTAATTTTGTTTTTTTAAACTAATTTTCCAACATATGGTGGTGAATCAGGATCTAATTACAGGACAACTTTGTACAATTTAATATTTGGAAACAATCACTAACATCATAAAAAAGAGGAAAGTGTGTTTTCTTATCAGGTAATTCATTTTATTTTCTTTGTTTGGATGACTTCAAAATACAGTGGATTCCTCTTAATTGCATAACCAATTTGTAAGAGAAAAATATGCAATTAACAGAAAGTCATTATTTTAACAGAAAATATTAAGTTTAGCTTAAATTGTCCAATTAAAAGCTGTGTTGATTTATAAAACTATTCAGGTGACTCTTTTTCTAATACCCTAATTCTGGTACATGTATCAACAATTATAATATAAAAGAAGGTTGTCAAAGCATGCTTTGATAATACTAGTGCAAGATACAGTTAATAACTCATTAGGAAAATGTCAGTTTTTGACAAATTTTAAGTCCACTTTTGAACGATTGTATGCAATGAACATAATTTTTTTATAATTTTTTAATTTTTTCATGCAATTAACAGAAATTTTTAACATGAAGATTATAGGAAGTAGTTTGGTTTAATTTCTTATTGAATTAAAATAATTATGCAATTAACAGCTATGCAATAAAGTGGAACCCTCTGTATACCCAAAACAAAAAATAAAATCAACATTGATAAATAGACTGTAAAGAGGGTCAGAATGCCAAATACACGTAGAGGTAACACGGTGTCATCAAAACCGATTGCTTATTCCATGGACGTATTAGGGTAAGAAATAGTGGGCGATCGGAAGTACGTTCATCCCAGTAAGCCTGGGCTGAAGCCGTGTCACCCCCTTTTTCAAGAAATATGTTTGAAAAATATATAATCTGCGTTTTGCGAGATTTGTGGGAGAAAAAATGACTTACAAATGTCAATTATTTTTGACATTCTCAATCTATATACTATGCCATCGGGGTCAAAATTTTTAATGCTTAATTCCCCTTTTTTTCATCAAAAATTCATTATTCATCATGCTTAATTCATTATTCTTAACTATATTTTCTTTTTTACTTAAACAAAACTGATTTAAAGTAAACTGACGTTGAAAATCTAACAATCCGTTACCATTTAATGTACAAAAGTGAATACTGTCGTCTGCTACAGGTAAAGGCATGAATAATACGAAGATTGTAAACAACATCACGTGATAATTGTTATTTTTTTTATCCTTTATTATAAATTCGTTATTCCATATTATACATTGTTAATTCTTTATTTAAAAGTTCTTCTTTCTTCGATATTTGTATTAAGAGACTTATAAATCGTAACCGATAAAATACAAGAGTATGGAATAAGCATTTTGGAAGAAAAAATATTGAATGGAGCAAAAAGAAGTAAGAATAAAGAATTCCGAATATTGAATGAAGGATTAATGACAAAGGGATGAACGATTAAGAATTTATGACGAACAATGACAACATTTCTCGTAATAAATCATGCAGTGCATCCTAGTGCATCCAAGCGTTTAATTGTGCATCTGAATGTTTTATTCTCCTAATTGCCGCACGGGGGGGGGGGGGGGGGTAACTAAAAGGATACTTTTAGGTACATGTCTGCGGACGGAGATTTGAAAACCCACCCTATTCATATATTTCGGACGTTATAAAACGGGACCTAATCATATATTGAATGATTAAATCAGACCTATTCATATATTTTATTACAGCACATCCCCATTGGCAAAATAGTCCATTCACTACCAAAATGATCAAGTGATGTTAATGGAACACTTTGTTTGTAAAATCACTGTGCTTTACATAGGCTTAGCATGCTTAAGATGAGAATTGAGGCATTGATGTATTTAGATAATTTACAACTACCCAATGATATAATTTTCAATGAAAAAAGCTACCTATTCATATATTTTGGAGAGGTAAAAAAGTGACCTATTCGGGCCGCACATCCGTATTACCCAATATATACCAAGTTACACCCCCGTGAATTGCCGAGACGTATTTATGCATCAAGATGGAGGAATTAATAGTACATGTTGGGCATTCAAATCAGTCTAAGTATAAAAAACTGAAAATCTTTATAAAAGTGATCCTAAACATGTAAAATCTGATGTCGTAGAGATTCATATACAGAACCTTGAATAGTGGTGTTTGGACATGAGGTAATCATGACATGTGACAAATTATGTATGGAAATTTAACTACTTCATTTTATAAACCACAGGTTCATATACTTGCACTGGAGACAGGAAACTACTTGGTACCACGAGGACAAGACTTACCCTATGTTCCAGTATTTTACTGATATATGCCATCTCAACTTGTGATGCAGTCTCGACTTGTAGAGACGGGATGTCATATATGATAAAAAATTCAGTGAAATAAATGTGATTTGACATAAATACGTGTACGACCACTAGAATGATGATTAACAAAAACGTACAGAAACATAGAATTAGGCATGAGCGAGTTTTGCAATTGGGGTACCAGCTAGAGTCCTTTCGCCTCTGTCATAAACAAGCCATGTATTATGGGTACTGTTTTTTTTCTCAATATTTTTAATTAATGTTGATAATTTACATGTTCTTTAAAAATATAAATTCTATTAAATTTTGCAAACTTGAACATGACAGTAGGAACAGTTGTCATGGATTCACACATATGCCATAAATTAAAGTTAATCAGATTCACTTTTTTCATGCTTGTCCTTGGATCTTTTGTCCTAATGCTTCTTATAAGGGATCCGTGTATACCAACATGATGAGTCTGCGCAATTTTCATTTGTATGATAATAAATATGACATGAATTTTTAAATGATAAAAATAAGTGGTAGTCTATGGATGAATAAATGACTCACTTGCAATTTAGTTGTCTTTCAATCCCCCTCCACACTTATTACATTTATACAAGTGCATGGCTACAACTGTAGTATGCACTGGAATAATGCAATATAACTGTAAATGCGTTTTGAAGACAGGGTGATTTTAAATCTTAATGTGTAAATTAGTTCGTTAATATAGTAGTATTTTCACATACCTGAATGGGCTCAACTCTAGTCTAATACACAGATGAAAGTGATGATATGCACTTTACATTTTTAAATAATCATGACTGTTTTGAGAAGGTAGAATTTCTACCTTAATTTACTGATTACATCGTGTTTTGTTCATTTATACATATTCTATATATAATAATTATACATTGTACGTTGGTAAAGGTTGGTTACAACTACTGTGTTGTATGGCCGAACGGATTGGTTGCGACATAAGACTGTTCATACTTTTTTCATGTTATGATATTGTTAAGGTTGATGCAAGATTCTGCACCAGACATATTAATGGAATATCACATATATTTCACTAAACTTACAAGCTTATGTATGAAATTCCGTCTCAACAAGTCGAGACTGCATGATAAGATGGCATATATCAGAAAACTAGAATTAAGGGGATTAACAAAACACTGGCATGGGTGGGCCTTGTCATTGTGGGACCAAGTAGGGTCCTTGCTCCATTCCAGTACATGCATCTGTGGTTTATAAAATGAAGTTAAATTTGTATACATAATTTGCAAATAAATAATTTATCACATGTCTGGGTTACCTCATGTATAAACACCAATATTCAAGATAATGTATATGAATCTTTAAAACACCAGATTTTACATGTTTGGGATAACTTTTATAAAGATTATAGTTCTGATGTGAATGCCCTACATGTACCATTACTGCATTATACTTATCCATATGCCCCATTACGAATATGTCTATAAGTTAATGCAAAAAATTAAGGATATATTTTAAGGTCCTGAATGGTGGCACTGAATTTATAGTCAATCTCAAATCGTAGAACAATAAAAAAATAGGGCCTTCCCAGCATGTTTCCCAAAGCCTTTTTTTAGCTTTAATCTTACTGACGTAAGTAATGAAAGTACATTCCTTTTAAGTAACATATGTATCTGTAATAGAAAAGACGTAATCCTAACACCCCCTTTTTCCACACACACACACACACATACACACCGAAGCCCAAATAAATAAGTATGTCATGTCTATAGTTTGGTTTAGACTATTAATTACATATATAGCCAGCCTCCAATATAAACACTGCTTTATGACAATTTAACAATCTATTTATGTGTATTACAAAAATGTTGCATCCCCCTCCACAATCTTCAAAAAATTAAAGATGTCATAACTCATTTTTAGTACTATTACAAAAATAAATTCTTCAGCACGTCACATTTAAAGTGCAATGTATTATAACGAGGAAGTCTCACTAAAGCTAGGTTGGTTTATTTATAGTAGAGTGAGGCGATTGACACGCATAAATTTTATGTGTGACCTATTTTCTTTTACGCTTATACATCACTTCTTATCGAAAGCAGTCGGGATCAAAATGTGATATTCATACTTTTACGTCTAAATTCGAAATGATTGATTCTAAGTACGTTCAAAATTGTAATTTCTATATTATTTATATACTGATTTACGTTTGCCATTCCACATTCATTAAATAATTAAACGAAATTTAATCTAATCTATATCTAAACTATCAAGTATCGCATTACAAAAACTTGTATCAACATAAACAGGCTTTTTATAAAACTTTCTGAATGTACACGTGTTGCTCCAGCTAGCTGTTTTTAATATTGTACCTAATAGTAACTTAGAAGATATGGATGATACCGACGCAGATCTTACACTATGTGGTCTAAATTTACAAGTGTCAATGCCAGCTAAACTCATAACAGTTCTTATCCATCTGGAGATTGAATCCTTGCCGACACATTTATAGGGAGCAAAATAACTAATGAATAATCTATTTTCTTTTTCCGCGTAAATTAGCAGTTAATTGTAAATAAAGCTTTAAGCAAGTGACTACACAATATTCTCATCTACATAACTATCTTAATTAAGTTCGTCTAAATGTTTTCCTGGTTTTGATTGTTTTAACAAATCACCAAAACCCATTATTTTTTAATGTAGAGAGGTATTTCAGACATTGACCACATGCGCCTGTTGATTCGTTTCTATAAATACCTCCCCATCCTGTCAAAGAGGCGTCTGATTTAATGATAATCTCAGATTTTGGAATCCTTACATGTTTTGTGTTTATCTCAATATTATCAATCCACCACAGTAAATCCAATTTACAATTATCATCAATCGCAACGAATATATCGAAGTTGCCTTTAAATTTTCGAAGACAATTGTTTTTAAAAATGTCCAGCCTTTTGCGAAAAATCTTCGCGTAAGGAACGCCAGGTTCACTAGCTATCATCTTGCCAATTAATTCTGACAAATCTCTAATAGTGACCTTTGACTTATGAAAAACGGATTCACAGTGTTCTTTGATTTTTGAAGCTTTTTCAGGCGTAAGATTAACAGTCATTTCATTGGAATTCAAAATAAATCCCAGGTATTGAATTTCACAAGTGGGTGTTAATATAGATTTTGCGGGATGTATGGTTAATCCTAAACTAAAAGTGTTACAATGACCTTTTTTCCTTAAAGTAGAAAAAACACATTTCATGATTTTTGTAAATATCCGAGGACAGATACTGAGTCCTTGTGCTAAACAGGTAAATTGGTACAACTTATCATTCCATCCAAAATCTCAAGAATTTTCGATCGGATTTAGATACGGGGACACTAAAGAAAGCGTCTTTCAAATCGATACTTCCAAAATAATAATTTTCTTTCATCAAGTTAATAGCAGTGTTTAAACTGTCCATGAAAGTTTTCTATGTACTCATTTAAAAATTTTAAATTCAGAATAACTCTGTGTGTTCCATCTTTTTTGGGTCGAGTAAAAATGTGTGTCGTCGGTTTCTTCAATGATACCCTTTGAAAGAAATTTATCGACCTCAGCATTGACAGACTTTATTTCTTGTTGTGAAAAAGATGGATTTTTACAGTGACTTCTTGTTGGTGGATATGTATGAAATGTTAGTTTATAACCACACAAGATGTTTAAAACAGTTTTGTCTGTGGTAATATTTCTCCAGTTTTCGATGAATAATTTGACTTTACCAGCTTTAAAATTTTCAGGTGTATTCGTTAAGTTATCCAAATTATCATCATTTTTATCAATGCTTTTATTACTTTTTATGTATCTAAGTGAGTTACTTTGACTCACCTGTGAATCTTCATAATTTACATTCGGGGTTTGTTTCTCGCTCCTCCCCTCCCCCGTTTGAAGTAAGGGCGGCCGTGTCCTAAACAAGGACCTTTTCCCTTTCCATTTCTGTCATCATTTCTAGAGTTGACCACATAACCACTGCCAGACGGCTTATAACCACTGCCAGACAGCTTATCATCATTGAAACCAGAAAGATTTATCTTCTTCGATTTTTGAATTTCTTCCAGTTTCTTCTGCAAATCGTCACCAAAGAGTTTATCTGTGACCTCGTTATGGTTGAAGGTAAGCTTTTTAAACTTGCCAGCCAAAACAGGCTTGAAATTATCTTTGCCGTACTGATTCAGCTGTGTGTAAGACGCCGCTAACATACGTAATCCATCCGTGGATTTTCTCAAATTTATGGTGGGATTAAATGTTTCCTTTTTAAGGGCAGCTTTAAGAATACTGTTGGTGGTCTCAATTAAAGGTATCATTCCTTTAATCATATAACTCATGAGTTTTTGAAGTTTTAAGTCTTTGGACCTTATGACATTTATTTTAGGGTGTTTTTCGGTCCACACTTCTTCATTAACAGATGGAATCATTAGATTCTTACAGTTTTGTGGTCTTCTATATTTAGCCTTAATTTCTTTAAATTTGGCATCTCCAATATTCGACCTCAAAGACGAATTAATAGTTTTTGCTAATGAATCTTCAATTGAATCGCTTGTTTGCTCTGATTCATTATAAAATTCGGTCATTTCATTCATAAGCTCATTGACCTCTTGAATGTCAACATTTTCCGCATCATTGCTATAGCAGGCATTAACAACATCTGACTCTACATTATTTATTACAGTGTCAAGTTCATCGTCGTCCTTATCGGACGCTTGATCCACAATCAACTTTGGTTGTTTACACAACGGTTCGCCGATATTTCTCCCAGGGTCTGAATTGATAATCCGTTTTGGAGTTTTCATGTTTTCCGTGAAAGCTTTTATTAACTCCATTTGCTGTTTTTGAAAATTCAGCATTAATGTCATTGCATTGTCTATGCCGTTGTCACTTGTTGACTTAGCAACTTGATTGTTTAGTTCTTTCCCGTCACAGGGGTTAATATTATAGTCTGTCCCAGTACAGGGCTCATCATTCTGCATTATATTTTGAATTGCAAAGTCACTTCTCCCACTTAGGGGCTCATTACCGTAGTAACTTGTATCGTCTGTCCCGCTTAGGGGCTCTTGCGATGCCATTGTTTATTTTTCACAAAAAATTTACTTACGTGGTTACGTTCGAAAAACCGTGATTGCACGTTATTTAAATTTTCTGAACGCCAACTTAGATTTAAATAATTTATAAAATTTATCTTTGGAATTTATAATCCTGCACTAATATAATTATAATCCAATAAATACATCAGAAATATTTTTCATGTGTACTCTTGAAAACGGACGAGCATGTTCTGATATCAGGACGAGGCTGTTCATCTCACGTGACAGCTATGTACCATATGAATGAAATGGAATTATTTTTGAAATCAAATTCTTTACCTGGTATGCTAATTTGTTCCCTGTATAAACTTTGATTTCTTCATTCGACATTTAAAAATCCTAAATCACTAATTCTGAGATCTTGATTACAATGTTTATTATCAAATTGATAGGTGGAAATCTGTAATTCAGTATTGGACAATTATATATTTCATAATCTAGGCACTAAAATTCGAAAAAAGAAAAGTTAAAAAATAGCAAAAGTAGAATAACTGACTTTTGAAACTAGAATTTACAAGTTCGCGTAATCCTCTTACTCATTTTATTTATTAATTTTCTCAGAAAAATCTTTGCGTCGTTTTGTAGAACAGAAGAATTATGAATTTTAACCCCGATTGCTTTCCTTAACTTTTTATCCTTCACCATGGACTTTGTCCACTACTAAACGTCACTCCAATGCTTGTGAATCTATATATAGACTAAAGATGAGGTGTCAGCTGTCGTCTTTGTTTATCAATTGCATACGAGAATATTACACATGTAATTTTGTTATTATTTAAACTAAATTTCCGTTTAACACATGGTGGTGAAACAGGATCTAATTACAGGACAACTTTGTACAATTTAATATTGGGAAAAGTCATTAACATCATATAAAAGAGAAAGGTGTGTTTTCTTGTCAAGTAATTTATTTCATTTTATTTTCTTTGTTCGGATGACTTCAAAATACAGTGGATTTCTCTTAATTACATAACCAATTTGTCAAAGAAAAATATGCAATTAACATAAAGGCAATAGTTTAACAGAAAATATTAAGTTTTCGCTTAAATTGTCTAATTAAAAGCTGTGTTGATACATAAATCTATTCGGGTGACTCTTTTTCTAATACCTTAATTCTTGTAACAACAATTATAATATAAAAGAAGGTTGTCAAAACATGCTTTGATAATTCTAGTGCAAGACACTGTTATTACCTCATTAGGAAAATGTCAGTTTTTAACAATTATTAAGTCCGTGTCTTGACAATTTTATGCAATAAACATGAAATTTTTTATTTTTTATTTATTTGTCATGCAACTAACAGAAAGATTTAACATGGAGATTATAGGAAGTAGTTTGGTGTAAATTCTTATTCAATTAAAAGAAATATGCAATTAACAGATATTCATTTAAGTGGAACCCAATGTATACCCAAACAAAAAATAAAATCAACATTGTATCTGCATAAACACTGACAAGAGGGTCAGAACGCCAAATGAAAGTAGGAAACCGACAAATATCAAAAAGGCACAGACATGTAACTTACAACGTATGTACTTTAATTATTTACGTCAGTAAAAATAAAGTTGAAATGAAAAAATCAATGCATAAAATCATCCATTGGAAACTGTTGATATCCGTTAGGGCGAAAAAGCTATGGAAAACATGCTGGGAAGGCCCAATATTTTTAATTGTTCTGCTATTTATTTGAGATCGACTATAATTCAGTGCCACTCTTCAGGACCTTAAATATATCCGTATACGATCTGACATGTTTGCTGAGTCATAGGTAGTGATTCCTATTCCTGGATTTGACCTTTCCTTAGACATGACAATGAGTAACTCGACGGGTGTCTAATTAGAGGCAGGCACTGCTTACTCGTCCGGAGCACCTGAGTGCACACATGGTTTTTATTGGGTTCGGGTTACTCTCTTTCTGTTTTTTGTGTTTTTGGTTTTTGTGTTGCGTTTCGTCTATATCCGGATTTGTAACTGTCCCTTGACTTTTAGCTCTTGTTGTTCGGTCGGTTTTCTTTGCTATTTTTCTTAAACTAGGAATAACGTTTGGGTGAACTAATTTGTAATGGGGCATAGGGATCAGTCTAACGCTGTAATGGTAAATGTAGGGCATTCAAATAAGAAGCATAAAAAACTGATAATCTTTATAACAGTGATCCTAAACATGTAATATATGGAGTTGTAAAGATTCATATACAGAACATTTAATAGTGGTGTTTGTACACGAGGTAAGCAGGACATGTGACAAATTATGTGTGCAAATTTAACTACGTCATTTTATAAACCACAGGTACATATACATGGACTGTAGAAAGGACTCTACTTGGTACTGTAATGACAAGATTTACCTTATGGTTCATTTCATTTATTCTAATAATTAATTACATTTACATTAGCACAATGGTAAATAATTACACAAAAGTGAATTATACAGATGGCAAAACATGTAACACGATGGCACAAGGTCAGTGATATGGACCAGGAATATTAATGTGGACCAGGCCAAAGGCATGAGGCACAATTTTTCTGTTCCCTTCCATGGTCTGCATGTTGGTAGAATTTCATGATATTGTCATCAGTAATATTTTGTTTATTGCACCGAGATACTGTTTCAACACTTTTATCTAGCATAGACTGATAGATAGCAGTCAATACCAGAAAATCAAACCACGTTCCGGTATACCTTGTGTTTTTTTATTTCAGCTGATTGATTGTAAACCAATAAAATGAACGAATTTATTACTGATATGAAATACATACAATCGCAAATTTAACTAGACAAAGTCGATCTAGCGATCTCTGATATCACCGCTTTTGTAACAATTTATAACGTTTTTTATGGACTGTGACCTTGAAATTTGACGGATTTCCCCCAAAATCGATAGGCTTCTTACCAACCTGATATATAACAATATCCCAAAGTTTCATTCAAACCACATGCAAACGTTTTTAGTTTTCGTCCGGAAACTTTTTTGTACAAATTTCTAACGTTTTTCGTGGACTGCGACCTTGAAATTTGACGGATTTCCCCCAAAATCAGTTTACCAACCTGATATATAACAATATCCCAAAGTTTCATTCGAAACGGATGCAAACTTTTTGAGTAATTGCCCGGAAACAACTTTTTTGTTAAAATTTCTAACGTTTTTCGTGAATTGTGACCTTGAAATTTGACAGATTTCCCCCAAAATTGATAGGCTTTTTACCAACCTGATATATGACAATATCCCAAAGTTTTATTCAAATCGGATGCAAACTTTTTGAGGTGTGTAAACACTAATCCTTTTCTTTAAGATTTTCTACTAAATTTGTTATTTTTTTAATTAGAGCATCTCTTTTACCTTAAGCGCAACTTGACCGACATCATATATATCCTGAATCGTACGTGACAGGCCTATGTTCTCTCAAAATTTCATGACCTCTTTAAAACCTTCCAAGAGAAAACCAGCTTCCGGGGTAAACCCCACTCTAAAAATAGCTCTTTCTTTTCAGAAAATCTTGGTTTATAGGTCATGTAGTGCATGTGACATAAAACATACTAAACACCATTAAAACAGAGCAGGTTAGGACTCTAAATTTTTCTAATATATTCACCTTTCAGAAAAACTTTCATTCATTAAAATCCAGTTAGTAGTTTTTAATATACACTAAGATAAACAGGACTATTTTGTTGTTAAGTACTATTTTCTTATATGTTCCAAATTTGATTGGTCCCCTTTAGTGTCTTGACACCTTGAGTAATTGTCCGGAAACAACTTTTTTGTTAAAATTTTTAACGTTTTTCGTGGACTGTGACCTTGAAATTTGACGGATTTCCCCCAAAATCAATAGGCTTCTTACCAACCTGATATATAACAATATCCCAAAGTTTCATTCAAATCGGATGTAAACTTTTTGAATTATCATCCGGAAACTAAATGTGGACGGATGAACGGACGGACGGACGGAAGGACGGACGGACGGACGGACGGACGGACGTGCATGAGGACCACTATATACCCCCGACTCTGTCGAGCGGGGGTATAAAAATGAACACTACTGTAAGATGACATTAACAGTTATCGTGCTTATCAATCTCAGAACAGCACCAGCATCGTGGGATTTTATCAAAAATTTCAGAAACAAAGCTGTAACTTTTAATGAAGTTAACAACAAAAGTGAAACAACTTAAAAAACTATGTACACAGTTGACTGTATGAGATACAAATTATAACCTAACAACACACAGTTTCTGGTGCAAAATTTTGCATCAACCTTAACAATATCTTAACATGAAAAAAGTATGAACAGTCTTATGTCGCAACCAATCCGTTCAGCCAACCAGCCTTTACTAACGTATAATTTATAATTATTATATATAGAATATGTATACACTGAACAAAACACGACAAATGTAATCAGTAAATGATTTACTTATTCAATACCTTCTCAAAACAGTCAAGACTATTTAAAGTGCATCACTTTCATCTGTGTATTATACTAGATTGTTTGTTTGTTTGATGGTGTTTAACGCCACTTTCAGCAATTTTTCAGCTATCACGTGTTGTAAATGAGTAAGAATTTTATGTCTCTCAAGATGACTTAATATATTTTTACATGTGTTCAAGAGTCTTACCACCAACACTGGTCCGATATGCAGGTCTATTGCTCTTTTAAAATTACTGGTGAGATGTTCGCATTTTCCCGGTATGATTATCACTATCAGGACTTTGCTGGGAAATTGATGCTATTGCTGGTGCTAGTTCTTTTGCACATGACTTATGGTTTGACATTGACCACTTGCGTTTTGAGTATTAAGGTTTGGTAAAAGCTTATGAACACCTTCTACTGTTATATTAAGATTTAATATTGTTGGATAATGCTGTCATGTGAAACGAGGTAATTCATTGTCAAGGTTTTTTACTGTGAATTTAACCTAACCAAAGGCACAAGGTAGGAACGTTTAACCTAAGACACCGTCATTTATGGAACAAGGTAAGATAATGTAACCCAAGATACCGTCATTTATGGGACAAGATAAGATAATGTAACCTAAGACACCGTCATTTATGGGACAAGGTAAGATAATTTAACCTAAGACACCGTCATTTATGGGACAAAGTAAGATAATGTAACCCACGACACCGTCATTTATGGAACAAGGTCAGGTAATGTAACCTAAGGCACCGTCATTTATGGGACAGGGTAAGATAATGTAACCTTAGACACCGTTATTTATGGAACAAGGTAAGATAATGTAACCCAAGACACCGTCATTTATGGGACACGGTAAGATAATGTAACTAATGTAACCTAAGACACCGTCATTTATGGGACAATGTAAGATAATGTAACCCAAGACACAGTCATTTATGGGACAATGTAAGATAATGTAACCTAAGACACCGTCATTTATGGGACAAGGTAGAATAATGTAACCCACGACACCGTCATTTAGGTAAGGTAATGTAACCTAAGACACCGTCATTTATAGGACAAGGTAGAATAATGTAACATACGACACCGTCATTTAGGTAAGGTAATGTAACCTAAGACACCGTCATTTATGGGACAAGGTAAGATAATTTAACCTTAGACACCGTTATTTATGGAACAAGGTAAGCTAATGTAACCCAAGACACCGTCATTTATGGAACAAGGTAAATAATGTAACCTAAGGCACCGTCATTTATGGGACAGGGTAAGATAATGTAACCTTAGACACCGTTATTTATGGAACAAGGTAAGATAATGTAACCCAAGACACCGTCATTTATGGGACAAGGTAGAATAATGTAACCTAAGACATCGTCATTTATGGGACAAGGTAAGATACTTTAATTGAAGACACCGTCATTTATGAGACAAGGTAAGATAATGTAACCTAAGACACCGTCATTTATGGAACAAGGTAGAATAATGTAACCTACGACACCGTCATTTATTGGACAAGGTAAGATAATTTTACCTAAGACTCTGTCATTTATGGAACAAGGTAAGATAATGAACCTACGACACCGTCATTTATGGAACAAGGTAAGATAATGTAACCTAAGGCACCGTCATTTATGGGACAAGGTAAGATAATGTCACCTAAGACACTGTCATTTATGTAACAAGGTAAGATAATGTAACATTAAGCACCGTCATTTATGGGACAAGGTAAGATAATGTAACCTTAGACACCGTCATTTATGGAACAAGGTAAGATAATGTAACCTAATACATCCGTTATTTATGGAACAAGGTAAGATAATGTAACCCAAGACACCGTCATTTATGGAACAAGGTAAGATAATGTAACGTACGACACCGTCATTTATGGAACGAGGTAAGATAATGTAACCAACCACACCGTCATTTCTGGAACAAGGTAGGATAATTTAACCCAAGACACCGTCATTTATTGAACAGGGTAGGATAATTTAACCTAAGACACCGTCATTTCTGGAACAAGGTTAGATAATTTAACCTAAGACACCGTCATTTATGGGACAATGTAAGATAATGTAACCTAAGGCACCGTCATTTATGAGACAGTGTAAGATAATGTAACCTAAGACACCGTCATTTATGGAACAAGGTAAGATAATGTAACCCAAGACACCTTCATTTATGGGACAAGGTAAGATAATGTAACCTAAGACACCGTCATTTATGGAGCAAGGTAGAATAATGTAACCTACGACACCGTCATTTATTGGACAAGGTAAGATAATTTAACCTAAGACACCGTCATTTATTGAACAGGGTAGGATAATTTAACCTAAGACATCGTCATTTATGGAACAATGTAAGATAATGTAACCTAAGACACCATCATTTATGGGACAATGTAAGATAATGTAACCTAAGGCACCGTCATTTATGAGACAGTGTAAGATAATGTAACCTAAGACACCGTTATTTATGGAACAAGGTAAGATAATGTAAATTGACGAAGGCTTTTATCGCTTGGAGTCTTCCCATATTCTGAGGCTTATTTTCATTCTATTTCAGATGTAATCATATACAAGAGTAATATATTGTTTCGCCTGATTTTTAATCAATTTTATGAAGAATGGCTGCAAAGCTTAAAGTAGACCACTTGGATGAAAACAGCATAAGGGCAAGAGAAACTAACACATCAGCAAATGTAACGCCAAAGTCATCACTGATAATTATGATTATGAATACTGGCGGAGCGAACAATTATTTAGGCGAAAACCGTAAAGAAAAACGCAAACAGGCAATTTATGACATTGTAACAAACACTGGAGCCACATTAGTTTTGCTCCAGGAATTTACTTGGAAGGATATTCGCAATTATCACTGGAAAAATTTTAAGTGGCCTGAGCACTTACAATACACGGGTCACCATGATGCCAAGATAGCTAGTTTATGTATCATATACGACGTTAACAAGGTTACAGTAGAGAAATTCTTAGAAAATTCGTTAGATCATGGTAGTATTGACAAAGCCAGAATGTGTCTTAGAAAGGTAAACACTAAAGGAGTTCCTGTTATAAACTTTATCTGTATATCTTGGCACGGACCATACAATGGCAAAAAATTAGACGATCGAAAAAAAGAATTTAAATGTTTGCTGGAATACGTATTGGAGCTGTCGGAGGAAGAAAAATTACCGGTCATTATAGGCGGAGATTTTAATGTGAAAATAAAAGACATCGAAAAATTAGTGCCACCTTCACTTATATTACACAGATACACACCAACAGCACGGCGAGATGAGAATGATATTATTGATTTTTATATTTCCTCCAGATCTCTCGTTATGTCAGATATGAAGGCTTTGAAATGGGAGTCGCAGACAAAAGTTGACGATGTTCTGTTGCTTTTTGATCATGACCCTGTGGTTACGTCAGTGACTCCTGGCGAGGCTAAAGGATATAAGCTTGCCGTAAAGAGCAGTAATGCACCACAAAGGGAGTCACAGACAAAAAATGACGATGCTCAGCCTCTTTTTGATCATGACCCTGTGGTTACGTCATCGACTACTGACGAGACTAAAGGATATAATCTTGACGTAAAGAGCAGTAATGCACCACAACGGAGAAGGCCACACACGAACCGAAACACAAGTAGACTAGAAGATAGATGCGTGTTGAGTTCACCCGTTGACGGGCAAAATCACTCTATACAAAGACTTCATACGACAAGTATTCATCACATACCAAATTTAAGAGAAATTTCTGAAACTATTGATACAGCTTGTGCTGAAGGATCTACAAATGACAAGTCTGATGAAATTTTTCTTAAGGAAATCCTAAATTACAATATTATATCAGAAAATGTAAATGAACCATTCAATGACCTCACTAAAACATTAAATGAACACGCGACGATCCAGATTGTGACCCCGCCAGACATAAACAATCATTCACGATCTGTTATTCCAAATCAAGTAAGTGACACTTCGAAAGTGATAGAAGATGTTTTAAAAAATCTCTTAACACCATTGAAAAACAGTATGTCAGTCATAGAAGATGCTATTGTTGAAGTTAAGACAACTGTTTCCAAACTTTTAATGAGCAATCAAACAATGGAACAACATAATATCAGTTTGTTAAAAGAATTGAAGACTCTTGGAAAACAGTCGCCATCAACCCCTTTGAACGATCGTAATAATGATGTCTTTGAATCTCTCATAAAAGAAAAAGACAAAGAAATTACGAAACTTACAAAATCAATTGATGATATGTCCAAAACACATGAAGCAGAACGCAAAAATTTAAATTCAGACTTCAAGTCTAAAGAGACAATACTCAAAGAAAGAATTAATGACATAAATCAGCAAAACAATCATTTAGCTAGCGAAATTGAAAGACTACATGCAATTTTAAAGGAAAAGGAAGAAAGTGAAAAACGAGAATTGAGTGAAAAAGAAAAAGTTATTAAAGATTTACAAGACCGCATTCAAAATTATTTGTATGATGTTAATGGTGAACCGTGGTGTAAGAAGGCCGGTAAGACACTATCTGATGAATTCATAACAGGCGAAAGTAAGATAGATTCTGACAAAATTCATGGTAAGGAAAAACAAGAAATTGAAAATGTAGATCATGATAAGGGGAAATCAGAAAATCAAAAGGGCTGTAGTGCAACAATGAATACATCTAGTGAACATGACATATTATTTTTGCACGACTCAATTTGTCATGACATTGAAATCCGGCGATTACTAGCAGGAAGCGACAAAAAAGGTGAGAAGGTTACAACATACACTATTGAATCGGCTCAAGCGACACTGTCAAAGACTATACACATAAACACATTAATATTACATGTAGGAATAAATAATTTGAAATCTCAGCCAGCAGAAGAAGTATTTGCCGAATTCAAAGAATTGATATCTGAAGCCAGTCAAAAATCAGATAGAATTGTTAGCTCACCTGACCCAAAGGGTCATGTGAGCTATTGTTATCACTTTGCGTCCGTCGGCGTCGTCGTCGTCGTCGTCGTCGTCGTCGTCGGCGTCTGTAAACTTTTTACATTTTAATCTTCTTCTCTGAAACCACTTGGCCAATTGAAACCAAACTTGGCCATAATGTTCATTGGATGGACCTTTACAAAGTTTGTGTTTTTTATTTTGATTGGTAAACCAATATGGCCGCCACCTCAAGACTTAGTTTAACATAGGACCCTATGGGAAAAAAGTTAAAAAGGGCTTCTTCTCTGAAACCGTTTAACCAATCAAAACAAAACTTACTAGCAATATTGTTTAGATGGTCCTCTATAAAGTTTGTGTTTTAGATGGGAATTGGAAATTCAAAATGGCCGCTACTGCAGGACTTAGTTTAACATAGAACCCTATGGGAAAAAGTTTTAAAAGGCTTCTTCTCTGAAACCGGTTAATCAATGGAAACAAAAACTTACTAGCAATATTGTTTGGATGGTCCTCTATAAAGTTAGTGTTTTTTATGGCAATTGGAAATTCAAAATGGCTGCCACCGCAGGACTTAATTTAACATAGGACCCTATGGGAAAAAGTTTGAAAGGCTTCTTTTCTGAAACCGGCCAACCAATGGAAACAAAACTTACTAGCAATATTGTTTGGATGGTCCTCTATAAAGTTAATGTTTTTTATCCCAATCTGATATTCAAAATGGCCGCCACCGCAGGACTTAGTTTAACATTGGAGCCTATGGGAAAAATGTTAAAAAGGGCTTCTTCTCTGAAACCGGTTAACCAATCAAAACAAAACTTACAAGCAATATTGTTTGGATGGTCCTCTATAAAGTTTGTGTTTTTTATGGCAATTGGAAATTCAAAATGGCTGCCACCGCAGGACTTAATTTAACATAGGACCCTATGGGAAAAAGTTTGAAAGGCTTCTTTTCTGAAACCGACCAACCAATGGAAACAAAACTTACTAGCAATATTGTTTGGATGGTCCTCTATAAAGTTAATGTTTTTTATCTCAATCTGATATTCAAAATGGCCACCACCGCAGGACTTAGTTTAACATTGGACCCTATGGGAAAAATGTTAAAAAGGGCTTCTTCTCTGAAACCGGTTAACCAATCAAAACAAAACTTACTAGCAATATTGTTTGGGTGGTCCTTTATAAAGTTTATGATTTTTATGCCAACTGGAAATTCAAAATGGCCACTACCGCAGGACTTAGTTTAACATAGGACCCTATGGGAAAAAGTTTTTAAAGGCTTCTTCTCTGAAACCGGTTAATCAATGGAAACAAAAACTTACTAGCAATATTGTTTGGATGGTCCTCTATAAAGTTTATGTTTTTTATGGCAATTGGAAATTCAAAATGGCCAACTCCCCCGCAGGACTTAGTTTAACATAGGACCCTATGGGCAAATAAAAAAAATCTCTATACAACTGGTTAACCAATGAAACAAAGCTTTCTAGTAATATTGTTTGGATGGTCCTATTTAAAGTTTATTGAAAATTACAGGACTTACTTTAACATCAGGGAAATGCCATCTTGCCTATAAAATCAGGTGAGCGATACAGGCTCTTAAGAGCCTCTGGTTATTTCTTGTCCGACACCCTCACGAATAAGATATCTGAATAATCGTGTGCAACATCTTAATTCATTGATTAAGTCAAATTTTGAGAGAAAGGAAAATATCTCATTGTGCTATAATGGTAATTTCTCAGTGAATGGCGAAATAATAGAGGAATTATTCTTTAACAGTACAAAACTATCTAGAGAGCATGGTATCCGTTTGCTTGCTGGGAATTTACGAAGATCTCTGTTCCCTGAATTGAGACATAGACAGACAGATAATGCATACTACCGAGACCGAGTCGAATATAATGAGCAATCTACAGACTACATGTATATACCATCATATAGAGACGAGCGTCAGCACCAATATGAGGGAAATACAGGCAGAAGGTATTATTCTGGTTACAGTCCATCTAAACCAGATAAACATTTAGATCATCCATCTCAATCCGAAGGAAATTATCGCCAAAGGCAAATTAACTATCAAAGTCGAGAAAGAAATATGTGTGAGACTGACAAGTTAGCAAATAGTATTGCAGCAGCAATAAAGGAAGCTCTTTGCTCTTAAAATAAAAGATATTAATATGTAGAAATGTATATTGTCAATTTTGAGAACAAAGTTACAATTTATTTAGATTCCTCATGTTCACGACTCAAAATTATATTATGAGAGATACTCATTAGTACAGGAAATGTATATTTTTTTTTTTTTATATTTTTTTTTTTTTTTATTTTTTTTTTTTTAATTAACTCATATATACATTTTAAATCTAAAATTTAATGTATAAGAAGGAGTTTACTTTTATCAAGAAAGACATTTATATAACATTAAAGCTAAACTTAAAGCAATAATTAGTATACTATTGTCTGTACTGTGAATTGGTTGTTTGTATATATTTTCTGAAAATGTGCATTAAGGTGTCAAAAGGTATTTCTGTGAGTTCATGGAATGTGAACGGGTTGTTTAGAAAAGTTAACGGTCAGAAATTATGTAAATTAGATGACAATATTATAACTTCAGACATTATGTGTTTATCAGAAACACATACAATCTCAAATCAAGTTTTAGAATGTGAAGGCTATAAATGTTTTATGAATTGTAGAAAATATGAATCCAAAAAACCTAGTGGGGGGCTTGCAACTTTCATAAAAAAAGATATTATTCATGGGATTCAATTAGTAGACAGATCAAATTCAGATATGTTCTGGTTTAGACTGGATAAAGGGTTTTTCAAATTTTCAAAAGATTTATATCTATGTTTTGTTTACATTTCTCCAAAGCATTCATCTTATACACTGAAGACTAACTGTGATAAAATTATATTTGAGAAATTAGAAAGGGACATTTCCAAGTTTAGTACAATGGGAGATATAGTGGTCATGGGGGATTTAAATGCACATATAAATAAGGATGAACAAGATTTTATATTAAATGATTCTGACAGTGTGTTGGATGATATTTTACCAAAAAATTACATTTCAGATAGTGTACAAAAGGTTCGCAATACAGAATTACCTCAAAAGACTAATGAATATGGAAAAAATGTGATTGAATTATGCTCTGATGCTCAACTTAGAATATTAAATGGTAGAACTATTGGAGACTCAAGGGGTCAAATGACTTACTTTAATTATGCTGGGGCATCTATTGATGATTATTGCATATGTAATTCAAATTTTTTAAGAAACATTTTGAGTTTCAGTGTGGATAAATTCAATCCTTTTTTATCAGATCACTGTCCAATTACTGTAAAAATATTTTCTCAATATTCTGTTGACTTAAGACAAGATAACCTATTAAAGAATATTAAAAAAGTTAAATGGAACAATGCAACAGAGGCTCTCTTTAAATCTAATTTGACTAGTTTTGATTTTGATAAAGAATTGAATGATATAACTAGCTAAACATGGTTACACCCTCAACCGTTGTAAACCCAAGTAAAATTATTAATGAAAAAATAAATAAATTCTCCTCATTTTTAGTAAATGCTGCTACAAGTAAAAAAAGCTACCACATAAATAATCATAATAAATTAAAATTAAAACGGAAAAGAAAACCAAAGAAATTGTGGTATGACAGTGAATGTGACATTAAGTATAGACATGTAAAGGATTTAGCCAGAAAATTAAGTAATAATCCCTGGGATAAATATCTCCGTCAAAAAGTGGCTTTAAACAACAAAGAACTAGTCAAATTGATCAGAAAGAAAAATAGATTATTTAAAAATAATTTAATGAAAAATATTCTGGATTCAGAGGAAAGAAATCCAGCTGAATTTTGGGAAAAAATAAATCAATTAAAAAACCAAGCAAAAGAAGACCCCAGTACCAACATATCTCCTACCGAATGGGTAAACTATTTCACAGAATTAATGAATATAAAACATGTAAATAATTTTTCAAACATTGAAGCATTTATAGATAATAATTACAACTCAGAGATACTTAATATGGATGTTTCGACTGAGGAGGTACTTAAAGCTGTCAGGGAATTAAAAAATGGTAAGGCCAGTGGGCCTGATGGTATACTTAATGAAATGTTAAGAATTTCTTGTATTTTCAACACAAAGTTTTATGCAAGTATTTTTAATTCTATCATTAAACATGGAATCTATCCAGATTTATGGAAAGAAAATTTTATCAAACCTATTTTTAAAGGGGGCTGTTTTAATAATCCTGCCAATTACAGAGGAGTCGCCCTATCAAGTTGTTTTGGAAAATTTTTTTCTAAAATATTATCAAATCGTTTAGATAAATTTTTGGATCAAAATAACATTTTATGTAATGAACAAATAGGATTCAGAAAAAATTGCAGAACTAGTGATCATATTTTTACTTTGAAATGTTTAATTGATAAATCTTTCAGAATGTCAAAACGTTTATATGTTTGTTTTATTGACCTACATAAGGCTTTTGATACCATCAATAGAGAAGCTTTATTATATAAATTATGCAAATACAATATATCTGGCAATTTTTTCAATATCCTTAAAAATATGTATGATGAAGTTCATTATTCTATCAAAACTTCAGATGGTTGTACTAATATGTTTTCATCAAAAATTGGTGTAAAACAAGGATGCATTTTAAGTCCTACACTTTTTTCCATTTATTTAAATGATATGACAAAGATATTTGACTACTCATGTGACCCAGTTACTATTGATGGTGTTAAAGTCTCATCTCTTTTGTATGCTGATGACATTGTTTTAATATCAGAATCAGAAAAGGGGTTACAAAGTTGTTTAGATAAGTTATATGATTATTGTAGTATGTGGAACTTGTCTGTTAATATTGGAAAATCCAAAGTTATGATTTTTAACAAGTCTGGTAGACTGATAAATTCATATCGCTTTTCATTAAATAATCAAGACTTAGAAATTTCTAATGAATATAAATACCTTGGTATCATTTTCAAACCTTCATGTAGTTTTGCAAAAGCTAATGAGTACCTATGTAAAAAAGCAAGAAAAGCTTTATTTTGTATTTACAAAACACTTTTTTCAGACCGTTTAAATATTCTAATTAATATTAAACTGTTTGATGCATGTGTCAAACCTATACTTCTTTACTGCAGTGAAATTATATGTTTAGATTCTTTATTAAAAGAGAATACAATTTTGGAAGATAGATATATATTATACCCACAGACAAAAGTGCAAATCAGATTTGCAAAACACACTCTAGGTGTTAGTAAAACTGCTTCAAATAATGCAGTTCTTGGGGAACTTGGTATGTTCCCATGTTCAATAGATGCCTTAAAGTTATCTATAGGCTATTGGCATCATCTAATTAATTCAAAATGTAATAGTTTGATAAACTGTTGTTATTTTTCTAATGATAATATTTCATTTTGGTTAAAAGAGAAAATGAAACTTCTCTTCCATAAAACAGGGTTTAATCATGTCTGGCAAAACCAAAATACATTTAGTAAAAATAGATTAATGTTTGCAATTTCTAGAAATTTAAAAGAAAAGTTTGTCCACAGTTGGAAAGATAAAATTTCCAATAGTTCAAATATCAACTCGGGAAACAAGCTAAGAACATATCAACAATTTAAAAAAGAATTTGAAATGGAAAAATTTTTAACTTTAGACACTGATAGAACTGATCTTATAAATTTTGTCAGAATTCGTATAAGCAATAGCTCTTTAATGATTGAAAAGGGTAGACATAGAAAACTCAGTTTAGACAACAGATTATGTCCATTAAGTAAGACTGAAGTAGAAGATGAATTACACTTTAGTATTAAATGCATTAAGCTCGAAGAATATCGCATAGACTTTTTCAAAAGAATTTCTGATATTGTTCCAGATTTTATTAAAATGTCTGACACAGAAAAATTTCATTTCATTTTTCAAAGTAATGATTATGATGTTAGCATGTGTTGTATTTCAGGAATAAGTGGACTTTATAAATATAGAAATAGGCTTTTATAAGCCCATTATATCATTAAATAATGTTATTGAGTATATATATATGATGAATTGTATACAGTTGTCTCCTCAGTCGAAACATCCCAGTGGTTTCATGGGTACATCCCACATATATATATGTAATTGTCGTTTTCTATGTATATACTGTATTCCTTGTGTTTGTTGCTGATAAAAACTCATTTTTGGGTTTTATATCAATAAATATTATCTTATCTTATCTTATCTTACCAAATCGACGCCACAATACAAATGCTCATAATGAAAGTGGCTGTCGGTATTGTGGTGAGCGAAACCATTCGTCAAAAAACTGTAAACATGGTACATATTTACAATGTATTCTAATATGACGTTCCGCTTTATCTATGTAAACAAACCGTACTAAAATTCCAATAAATTTAGTTCGCACATGGGTAAGCGACGACCAATGCAAATATTACCGTATTTATCATAGTTAGAATTAAAATAATTAATGCATCACATACTCGATGGTAGTTTTAATATGGGTGGGCTATTGCATAGCTCGGGGCACAGTATTATACGAATATAATATCCAACCATGTTAAAACGACAATAAAGTATGCACTCTTTTCTCAGTACTTGTGGTTTTCCGATACGAGCTTCAACAGCAACCCATTAACAGCCTCCTTTCTCTGATGTATTTTTTGATTGCGAAAGCTTTTCAATTGCTCTTGCAGACTTTGCAGCAAAGTGGAATTTAAAATATAAAATTTAATATTAAAACATCTAAAGTTAGTGTTATTGGAAAGCGAGTAGGACCAAACAATAGGTTGATGCTTGGTGACCAAAAAACATCAAAGAGGTGGCCGAGTATAAGTACCTTAGATACTATGTAAACAGGGTGCTTAAATCCAATCACGTAAATACCTAATGAAAATTGGAGAATATGCTATCACACGCGTTTTAAGATGTTTTGGATTTAAGAGTAAATTTTGGTGATGCTCTTTGGAAGTCGGTACTCAGACCCACCTGGACAAATGCATGCGCCGTCTGGTCATCTTTGTCATCAGCATGTTTATCGTGGATTGAAAGCTGGCAATGTCGGGCTCTAAAATCATCTTTAATATAAAGATGAACTTTCTAAAATGGTCTTTGCCCCTTTACTTCCTTGGGAGCCAGTCACGGCACTTGTAACTGGTCAAAGAATATCTTATTATAAGAGACTCATTAGATTACCATGCAATAGAATATTTACACTTGTGTTAACTTGTTAGACATCAAAATAATTGTCTCGGATACGTGCAAAAGATGAACAGATAGATAATTTCAGTTTGGAAAACTTTGATTCGGCATTTAGAAAATCTACAAAGGGTGCGTTACTTTTAGACGTTAAGCATGCAAATAATTACTTTTTCATTGCTGCAAATGCTCTGAAACCTCCTATACTTTGCTGCCTTTCATTTTATTTTTTTTAGAATCCCATATTTTAAGTGTAAATGTTTCAAATATAAGTGTATTGTCTTATGTATGTCTTATGTACATTGCAGGTCAACTGTGAATGTGTCTTTATGAATATGTATGTCTAAATTATATGTAACTGAGTGTCTTGCATGTAACTGTTTGCCTTATATGTAACTGTGTATCTCATGTGTATAATTTGTTGTTTTGTTATATTTATGTCAGTTTTAAAAGCTTATTAAAATTGTGTTTTATGTTGTACTGTACCGACTTTAAATAAAGCTTTGAACTTGAACTTGAACTTGAACGTTACTAGTAAGAGTAGCTTAAACTTGTATGATAACTGTCATGTGCAAATAGGTAAAAATAACAAATAACCACATCCAACCTTCAGCTAAACCAAGACAGCATACAGAGCTGTGTAATCATACACTGACCAACAACAAATAACCACATCTGAGTACTCATACACTGACCAATAACAAATAACCACATCCAACCTTCAGCCAGACCAGGCCAGCATACAGAGCTGTGTAATCATACACTAACCAATAACAAATAACAAATAACCACATCCAACCTTCAGCTAAACCAGGCCAGCATACTGAGCTGAGTACTCCTACACTGACCAATAACAAATAACCACATCCAACCTTCAGCCAGACCAGGCCAGCATACAGATCTGAGTATTCCTAGACTGACCAATAACAAATAACCACATCCAACCTTCAGCTAGACCAAGCCAGCATACAGATCTGAGTACTCCTACACTGACCAATAACAAATAACCACATCCAACCTTCAGCCAGACCAGGCCAGCATACAGAGCTGTGTAATCATACACTGACCAATAACAAATAACCACATCCAACCTTCAGCTAAACCAAGCCAGCATACAGATCTGAGTATTCCTAGACTGACCAATAACAAATAACCACATCCAACCTTCAGCTCGACCAAGCCAGCATACAGATCTGAGTACTCCTACACTGACCAATAACAAATAACCACATCCAACCTTCAGCCAGACCAGGCCAGCATACAGAGCTGTGTAATCATACACTGACCAATAACAAATAACCACATCCAACCTTCAGCTAAACCAGGCCAGCATACAGAGCTGTGTAATCATACACTGACCAATAACAAATAACCACATCCAACCTTCAGCTAGACCAAGCCAGCATACAGAGCTGTGTAATCATACACTGACCAATAACAAATAACCACATCCAACCTTCAGCTAGACCAAGCCAGCATACAGAGCTGAGTACTCATAAACTGACCAATAACAAATAACCACATCCAACCTTCAGCTCGACCAAGCCAGCATACAGATCTGAGTACTCATACACTGACCAATAACAAATAACCACATCCAACCTTCAGCTAAACCAGGCCAGCATACAGATCTGAGTACTCATACACTGACCAATAACAAATAACCACATCCAACCTTCAGCTCGACCAAGCCAGCATACAGATCTGAGTACTCATACACTGACCAATAACAAATAACCACATCCAACCTTCAGCTAGACCAAGCCAGCATACAGATCTGAGTACTCATACACTGACCAATAACAAATAACCACATCCAACCTTCAGCTAGACCAAGCCAGCATACAGATCTGAGTATTCCTAGACTGACCAATAACAAATAACCACATCCAACCTTCAGCTAGACCAAGCCAGCATACAGATCTGAGTACTCCTACACTGACCAATAACAAATAACCACATCCAACCTTCAGCCAGACCAGGCCAGCATACTGAGCTGTGTAATCATACACTGACCAATAACAAATAACCACATCCAACCTTCAGCTAAACCAGGCCAGCATACAGATCTGAGTACTCATACACTGACCAATAACAAATAACCACATCCAACCTTCAGCCAGACCAGGCCAGCATACAGAGCTGTGTAATCATACATTGACCAATAACAAATAACCACATCCAACCTTCAGCTAAACCAGGCCAGCATACAGAGCTGTGTAATCATACACTGACCAATAACAAATAACCACATCAACCTTCAGCTAAACCAGGCCAGCATACAGATCTGAGTACTCCTACACTGACCAATAACAAATAACCACATCCAACCTTCAGCTCGACCAAGCCAGCATACAGATCTGAGTACTCCTACACTGACCAATAACAAATAACCACATCCAACCTTCAGCCAGACCAGGCCAGCATACAGAGCTGTGTAATCATACACTGACCAATAACAAATAACCACATCCAACCTTCAGCTAAACCAAGCCAGCATACAGATCTGAGTATTCCTAGACTGACCAATAACAAATAACCACATCCAACCTTCAGCTCGACCAAGCCAGCATACAGATCTGAGTACTCCTACACTGACCAATAACAAATAACCACATCCAACCTTCAGCTAAACCAGGCCAGCATACTGAGCTGAGTACTCCTACACTGACCAATAACAAATAACCACATCCAACCTTCAGCCAGACCAGGCCAGCATACAGAGCTGTGTAATCATACACTGACCAATAACAAATAACCACATCCAACCTTCAGCTAAACCAGGCCAGCATACAGATCTGAGTACTCATACACTGACCAATAACAAATAACCACATCCAACCTTCAGCCAGACCAGGCCAGCATACAGATCTGAGTACTCATACACTGACCAATAACAAATAACCACATCCAACCTTCAGCTAGACCAAGCCAGCATACAGATCTGGATATTCCTAGACTGACCAATAACAAATAACCACATCCAACCTTCAGCTCGACCAAGCCAGCATACAGATCTGAGTACTCCTACACTGACCAATAACAAATAACCACATCCAACCTTCAGCCAGACCAGGCCAGCATACAGAGCTGTGTAATCATACACTGACCAATAACAAATAACCACATCCAACCTTCAGCTAAACCAAGCCAGCATACAGATCTGAGTATTCCTACACTGACCAATAACAAATAACCACATCCAACCTTCAGCTCGACCAAGCCAGGATACAGATCTGAGTACTCCTACACTGACCAATAACAAATAACCACATCCAACCTTCAGCTCAACCAGGCCAGCATACAGATCTGTGTAATCATACACTGACCAATAACAAATAACCACATCCAACCTTCAGCTAAACCAGGCCAGCATACAGAGCTGTGTAATCATACACTGACCAATAACAAATAACCACATCCAACCTTCAGCTAAACCAGGCCAGCATACAGAGCTGTGTAATCATACACTGACCAATAACAAATAACCACATCCAACCTTCAGCTAGACCAAGCCAGCATACAGAGCTGAGCACTCATACACTGACCAATAACAAATAACCACATCCAACCTTCAGCTCGACCAAGCCAGCATACAGATCTGAGTACTCATACACTGACCAATAACAAATAACCACATCCAACCTTCAGCTAAACCAGGCCAGCATACTGAGCTGAGTACTCATACACTGACCAATAACAAATAACCACATCCAACCTTCAGCTCGACCAAGCCAGCATACAGATCTGAGTACTCATACACTTACCAATAACAAATAACCACATCCAACCTTCAGCTAAACCAGGCCAGCATACTGAGCTGTGTAATCATACACTGACCAATAACAAATAACCACATCCAACCTTCAGCTCGACCAAGCCAGCATACAGATCTGAGTACTCATACACTGACCAATAACAAATAACCACATCCAACCTTCAGCTAAACCAGGCCAGCATACAGAGCTGTGTAATCATACACTGACCAATAACAAATAACCACATCCAACCTTCAGCTAAACCAGGCCAGCATACAGATCTGAGTACTCATACACTGACCAATAACAAATAACCACATCCAACCTTCAGCTAAACCAGGCCAGCATACTGAGCTGTGTAATCATACACTGACCAATAACAAATAACCACATCCAACCTTCAGCTCGACCAAGCCAGCATACAGATCTGAGTACTCATACACTGACCAATAACAAATAACCACATCCAACCTTCAGCTCGACCAAGCCAGCATACAGATCTGAGTACTCCTACACTGACCAATAACAAATAACCACATCCAACCTTCAGCTCGACCAAGCCAGCATACAGATCTGAGTACTCATACACTGACCAATAACAAATAACCACATCCAACCTTCAGCTAAACCAAGCCAGCATACAGAGCTGTGTAATCATACACTGACCAATAACAAATAACCACATCCAACCTTCAGCTCGACCAAGCCAGCATACAGATCTGAGTACTCATACACTGACCAATAACAAATAACCACATCCAACCTTCAGCCAGACCAGGCCAGCATACAGAGCTGTGTAATCATACACTGACCAATAACAAATAACCACATCCAACCTTCAGCTAAACCAAGCCAGCATACAGATCTGAGTATTCCTAGACTGACCAATAACAAATAACCACATCCAACCTTCAGCTCGACCAAGCCAGCATACAGATCTGAGTACTCCTACACTGACCAATAACAAATAACCACATCCAACCTTCAGCCAGACCAGGCCAGCATACAGAGCTGTGTAATCATACACTGACCAATAACAAATAACCACATCCAACCTTCAGCTAAACCAGGCCAGCATACAGAGCTGTGTAATCATACACTGACCAATAACAAATAACCACATCCAACCTTCAGCTAGACCAAGCCAGCATACAGAGCTGAGTACTCATACACTGACCAATAACAAATAACCACATCCAACCTTCAGCTCGACCAAGCCAGCATACAGATCTGAGTACTCATACACTGACCAATAACAAATAACCACATTCAACCTTCAGCTAAACCAGGCCAGCATACTGAGCTGAGTACTCATACACTGACCAATAACAAATAACCACATCCAACCTTCAGCTCGACCAAGCCAGCATACAGATCTGAGTACTCATACACTGACCAATAACAAATAACCACATCCAACCTTCAGCTAAACCAGGCCAGCATACAGATCTGAGTACTCCTACACTGACCAATAACAAATAACCACATCCATCCTTCAGCTCGACCAAGCCAGCATACAGATCTGAGTACTCATACACTGACCAATAACAAATAACCACATCCAACCTTCAGCTAAACCAGGCCAGCATACAGAGCTGTGTAATCATACACTGACCAATAACAAATAACCACATCCATCCTTCAGCTCGACCAAGCCAGCATACAGATCTGAGTACTCATACACTGACCAATAACAAATAACCACATCCAACCTTCAGCTAAACCAGGCCAGCATACAGAGCTGTGTAATCATACACTGACCAATAACAAATAACCACATCCAACCTTCAGCTAAACCAGGCCAGCATACAGATCTGAGTACTCATACACTGACCAATAACAAATAACCACATCCAACCTTCAGCTAAACCAGGCCAGCATACTGAGCTGTGTAATCATACACTGACCAATAACAAATAACCACATCCAACCTTCAGCTAAACCAGGCCAGCATACAGAGCTGTGTAATCATACACTGACCAATAACAAATAACCACATCCAACCTTCAGCTAGACCAAGCCAGCATACAGATCTGAGTACTCATACACTGACCAATAACAAATAACCACATCCAACCTTCAGCTAAACCAGGCCAGCATACAGAGCTGTGTAATCATACACTGACCAATAACAAATAACCACATCCAACCTTCAGCTCGACCAAGCCAGCATACAGATCTGAGTACTCATACGTATACACTGACCAATAACAAATAACCACATCCAACCTTCATCTAAACCAGGCCAGCATACTGAGCTGTGTAATCATACACTGACCAATAACAAATAACCACATCCAACCTTCAGCTCGACCAAGCCAGCATACAGATCTGAGTACTCCTACACTGACCAATAACAAATAACCACATCCAACCTTCAGCTCGACCAAGCCAGCATACAGATCTGAGTACTCATACACTGACCAATAACAAATAACCACATCCAACCTTCAGCTAAACCAAGCCAGCATACAGAGCTGTGTAATCATACACTGACCAATAACAAATAACCACATCCAACCTTCAGCTCGACCAAGCCAGCATACAGATCTGAGTACTCATACACTGACCAATAACAAATAACCACATCCAACCTTCAGCTAAACCAGGCCAGCATACAGAGCTGTGTAATCATACACTGACCAATAACAAATAACCACATCCAACCTTCAGCTAAACCAGGCCAGCATACAGATCTGAGTACTCATACACTGACCAATAACAAATAACCACATCCAACCTTCAGCTAAACCAGGCCAGCATACTGAGCTGTGTAATCATACACTGACCAATAACAAATAACCACATCCAACCTTCAGCTCGACCAAGCCAGCATACAGATCTGAGTACTCATACACTGACCAATAACAAATAACCACATCCAACCTTCAGCTAGACCAAGCCAGCATACAGATCTGAGTATTCCTAGACTGACCAATAACAAATAACCACATCCAACCTTCGGCTAGACCAAGCCAGCATACAGATGTGAGTATTCCTAGACTGACCAATAACAAATAACCGCATCCAACCTTCAGCTCGACCAAGCCAGCATACAGAGCTGAGTACTCACCCACGGACCAATAAATAATAAACATACCCAACCTTCAGCTCGACCAAGCCAGGATACAGATCCGAGTACTCATACACTGACCAATAACAAATAACCACATCCAACCTTCAGCTCGACCAAGCCAGGATACAGATCCGAGTACTCCTACACTGACCAATAACAAATAACCACATCCAACCTTCAGCTCGACCAAGCCAGCATACAGATCTGAGTACTCCTACACTGACCAAAAACAAATAACCACATCCAACCTTCAGCTAGACCAAGCCAGCATACAGATCTGAGTATTCCTAGACTGACCAATAACAAATAATCGCATCCAACCTTCAGCTCGACCAAGCCAGCATACAGATCTGAGTACTCATACACTGACCAATAACAAATAACCACATCCAACCTTCAGCTAGACCAAGCCAGCATACAGATCTGAGTACTCCTACACTGACCAATAACAAATAACCACATCCAACCTTCAGCTCGACCAAGCCAGGATACAGATCTGAGTACTCCTACTCTGACCAATAACAAATAACCACATCCAACCTTCAGCTCGACCAAGCCAGCATACAGATCTGAGTATTCCTAGACTGACCAATAACAAATAAACTCATCCAACCTTCAGCTAGACCAAGCCAGCATACAGATCTGAGTACTCCTACACTGACCAATAACAAATAACCACATCCAACCTTCAGCTCGACCAAGCCAGGATACAGATCCGAGTACTCATACACTGACCAATAACAAATAACCACATCCAACCTTCAGCTCGACCAAGCCAGCATACAGATCTGAGTACTCCTACACTGACCAAAAACAAATAACCACATCCAACCTTCAGCTAGACCAAGCCAGCATACAGATCTGAGTATTCCTAGACTGACCAATAACAAATAATCGCATCCAACCTTCAGCTCGACCAAGCCAGCATACAGATCTGAGTACTCCTACACTGACCAATAACAAATAATCGCATCCAACCTTCAGCTCGACCAAGCCAGCATACAGATCTGAGTACTCATACACTGACCAATAACAAATAACCACATCCAACCTTCAGCTAGACCAAGCCAGCATACAGATCTGAGTACTCCTACACTGACCAATAACAAATAACCACATCCAACCTTCAGCTCGACCAAGCCAGGATACAGATCTGAGTACTCCTACTCTGACCAATAACAAATAACCACATCCAACCTTCAGCTCGACCAAGCCAGCATACAGATCTGAGTACTCCTACACTGACCAATAACAAATAACCACATCCAACCTTCAGCTAGACCAAGCCAGCATACTGAGCTGTGTAATCATACACTGACCAATAACAAATAACCACATCCAACCTTCAGCTCGACCAAGCCAGCATACAGATCTGAGTACTCCTACACTGACCAATAACAAATAACCACATCCAACTTTCAGCTAGACCAAGCCAGCATACAGATCTGAGTACTCCTACACTGACCAATAACAAATAATCGCATCCAACCTTCAGCTAAACCAGGCCAGCATACTGAGCTGAGTATTCATACACTGACCAATAACAAATAACCACATCCAACCTTCAGCTAAACCAGGCCAGCATACAGATCTGAGTAATCATACACTGACCAATAACAAATAACCACATCCAACCTTCAGCTAAACCAAGCCAGCATACAGATCTGAGTACTCCTACACTGACCAATAACAAATAACCACATCCAACCTTCAGCTCGACCAAGCCAGCATACAGATCTGAGTACTCCTACACTGACCAATAACAAATAACCACATCCAACCTTCAGCTAGACCAAGCCAGCATACAGATCTGAGTATTCATACACTGGCCAATAACAAATAATCGCATCCAACCTTCAGCTCGACCAGGCCAGCATACTGAGCTGAGTATTCCTACACTGACCAATAACAAATAATCGCATCCAACCTTCAGCTCGACCAAGCCAGCATACTGAGCTGAGTACTCATACACTGACCAATAACAAATAACCACATCCAACCTTCAGCTAGACCAAACCAGCATACAGATCTGAGTACTCATACACTGACCAATAACAAATAACCACATCCAACCTTCAGCTAAACCAGGCCAGCATACAGAGCTGAGTACTCATACACTGACCAATAACAAATAACCACATCCAACCTTCAGCTCGACCAAGCCAGCATACAGATCTGAGTACTCCTACACTGACCAATAACAAATAACCACATCCAACCTTCAGCTAGACCAAGCCAGCATACAGATCTGAGTATTCATACACTGGCCAATAACAAATAATCGCATCCAACCTTCAGCTCGACCAGGCCAGCATACTGAGCTGAGTATTCCTACACTGACCAATAACAAATAATCGCATCCAACCTTCAGCTCGACCAAGCCAGCATACTGAGCTGAGTACTCATACACTGACCAATAACAAATAACCACATCCAACCTTCAGCTAGACCAAACCAGCATACAGATCTGAGTACTCATACACTGACCAATAACAAATAACCACATCCAACCTTCAGCTAGACCAAACCAGCATACAGATCTGAGTACTCATACACTGACCAATAACAAATAACCACATCCAACCTTCAGCTAGACCAAGCCAGCATACAGATCTGAGTATTCCTAGACTGACCAATAACAAATAACCACATCCAACCTTCAGCTAGACCAAGCCAGCATACAGATCTGAGTACTCCTACACTGACCAATAACAAATAACCACATCCAACCTTCAGCTCGACCAAGCCAGCATACAGATCTGAGTACTCCTACACTGACCAATAACAAATAACCACATCCAACCTTCAGCTCGACCAAGCCAGCATACAGATCTGAGTATTCCTACACTGACCAATAACAAATAACCACATCCAACCTTCAGCTCGACCAAGCCAGCATACAGATCTGAGTACTCCTACACTGACCAATAACAAATAACCACATCCAACCTTCAGCTAGACCAAGCCAGCATACAGATCTGAGTATTCCTACACTGACCAATAACAAATAACCACATCCAACCTTCAGCTAAACCAAGCCAGCATACAGATCTGAGTACTCATACACTGACCAATAACAAATAACCACATCCAACCTTCAGCCAGACCAAGCCAGCATACTGATCTGAGTACTCATACACTGACCAATAACAAATAACCACATCCAACCTTCAGCTAAACCAGGCCAGCATACTGAGATGAGTACTCATACACTGACCAATAACAAATAACCACATCCAACCTTCAGCTAAACCAGGCCAGCATACAGATCTGAGTACTCATACACTGACCAATAACAAATAATCGCATCCAACCTTCAGCTCGACCAAGCCAGCATACAGATCTGAGTACTCATACACTGACCAATAACAAATAACCACATCCAACCTTCAGCTAAACCAGGCCAGCATACTGAGATGAGTACTCATACACTGACCAATAACAAATAACCACATCCAACCTTCAGCTCGACCAAGCCAGCATACAGATCTGAGTACTCATACACTTACCAATAACAAATAACCACATCCAACCTTCAGCTAAACCAGGCCAGCATACTGAGCTGTGTAATCATACACTGACCAATAACAAATAACCACATCCAACCTTCAGCTCGACCAAGCCAGCATACAGATCTGAGTACTCATACACTGACCAATAACAAATAACCACATCCAACCTTCAGCTAAACCAAGCCAGCATACAGATCTGAGTACTCCTACACTGACCAATAACAAATAACCACATCCAACCTTCAGCTCGACCAAGCCAGCATACAGATCTGAGTACTCATACACTTACCAATAACAAATAACCACATCCAACCTTCAGCTAAACCAGGCCAGCATACTGAGCTGTGTAATCATACACTGACCAATAACAAATAACCACATCCAACCTTCAGCTCGACCAAGCCAGCATACAGATCTGAGTATTCCTACACTGACCAATAACAAATAACCACATCCAACCTTCAGCTAAACCAGGCCAGCATACAGAGCTGTGTAATCATACACTGACCAATAACAAATAACCACATCCAACCTTCAGCTAAACCAGGCCAGCATACAGATCTGAGTACACATACACTGACCAATAACAAATAACCACATCCAACCTTCAGCTAAACCAGGCCAGCATACTGAGCTGTGTAATCATACACTGACCAATAACAAATAACCACATCCAACCTTCAGCTCGACCAAGCCAGCATACAGATCTGAGTACTCATACACTGACCAATAACAAATAACCACATCCAACCTTCAGCTAAACCAGGCCAGCATACAGAGCTGTGTAATCATACACTGACCAATAACAAATAACCACATCCAACCTTCAGCTCGACCAAGCCAGCATACAGATCTGAGTACTCCTACACTGACCAATAACAAATAACCACATCCAACCTTCAGCTAAACCAGGCCAGCATACTGAGCTGTGTAATCATACACTGACCAATAACAAATAACCACATCCAACCTTCAGCTCGACCAAGCCAGCATACAGATCTGAGTACTCCTACACTGACCAATAACAAATAACCACATCCAACCTTCAGCTAGACCAAGCCAGCATACAGATCTGAGTACTCATACACTGACCAATAACAAATAACCACATCCAACCTTCAGCTAAACCAAGCCAGCATACAGAGCTGTGTAATCATACACTGACCAATAACAAATAACCACATCCAACCTTCAGCTCGACCAAGCCAGCCTACAGATCTGAGTACTCATACACTGACCAATAACAAATAACCACATCCAACCTTCAGCCAGACCAGGCCAGCATACAGAGCTGTGTAATCATACACTGACCAATAACAAATAACCACATCCAACCTTCAGCTAAACCAAGCCAGCATACAGATCTGAGTATTCCTAGACTGACCAATAACAAATAACCACATCCAACCTTCAGCTCGACCAAGCCAGCATACAGATCTGAGTACTCCTACACTGACCAATAACAAATAACCACATCCAACCTTCAGCCAGACCAGGCCAGCATACAGAGCTGTGTAATCATACACTGACCAATAACAAATAACCACATCCAACCTTCAGCTCGACCAAGCCAGCATACAGATCTGAGTACTCCTACACTGACCAATAACAAATAACCACATCCAACCTTCAGCTAGACCAAGCCAGGATACAGATCTGAGTACTCATACACTGACCAATAACAAATAACCACATCCAACCTTCAGCTAAACCAGGCCAGCATACTGAGCTGTGTAATCATACACTGACCAATAACAAATAACCACATCCAACCTTCAGCTAAACCAAGCCAGCATACAGATCTGAGTACTCCTACACTGACCAATAACAAATAACCACATCCAACCTTCAGCTAGACCAAGCCAGCATACAGATCTGAGTATTCCTAGACTTACCAATAACAAATAATCGCATCCAACCTTCAGCTAAACCAAGCCAGCATACTGAGCTGTGTAATCATACACTGACCAATAACAAATAACCACATCCAACCTTCAGCTAGACCAAGCCAGCATACAGATCTGAGTATTCCTAGACTTACCAATAACAAATAACCACATCCAACCTTCAGCTAAACCAAGCCAGCATACTGAGCTGTGTAATCATACACTGACCAATAACAAATAACCACATCCAACCTTCAGCTCGACCAAGCCAGCATACAGATCTGAGTACTCATACACTGACCAATAACAAATAACCACATCCAACCTTCAGCTAAACCAGGCCAGCATACAGAGCTGTGTAATCATACACTGACCAATAACAAATAACCACATCCAACCTTCAGCTCGACCAAGCCAGCATACAGATCTGAGTACTCCTACACTGACCAATAACAAATAACCACATCCAACCTTCAGCTAAACCAGGCCAGCATACTGAGCTGTGTAATCATACACTGACCAATAACAAATAACCACATCCAAACTTCAGCTCGACCAAGCCAGCATACAGATCTGAGTACTCCTACACTGACCAATAACAAATAACCACATCCAACCTTCAGCTCGACCAAGCCAGCATACAGATCTGAGTACTCATACACTGACCAATAACAAATAACCACATCCAACCTTCAGCTAAACCAAGCCAGCATACAGAGCTGTGTAATCATACACTGACCAATAACAAATAACCACATCCAACCTTCAGCTCGACCAAGCCAGCATACAGATCTGAGTACTCATACACTGACCAATAACAAATAACCACATCCAACCTTCAGCCAGACCAGGCCAGCATACAGAGCTGTGTAATCATACACTGACCAATAACAAATAACCACATCCAACCTTCAGCTAGACCAAGCCAGCATACAGATCTGAGTATTCCTAGACTGACCAATAACAAATAACCACATCCAACCTTCAGCTCGACCAAGCCAGCATACAGATCTGAGTACTCCTACACTGACCAATAACAAATAACCACATCCAACCTTCAGCCAGACCAGGCCAGCATACAGAGCTGTGTAATCATACACTGACCAATAACAAATAACCACATCCAACCTTCAGCTAAACCAGGCCAGCATACAGAGCTGTGTAATCATACACTGACCAATAACAAATAACCACATCCAACCTTCAGCTAGACCAAGCCAGCATACAGAGCTGAGTACTCATACACTGACCAATAACAAATAACCACATCCAACCTTCAGCTCGACCAAGCCAGCATACAGATCTGAGTACTCATACACTGACCAATAACAAATAACCACATCCAACCTTCAGCTAAACCAGGCCAGCATACTGAGCTGAGTACTCATACACTGACCAATAACAAATAACCACATCCAACCTTCAGCTCGACCAAGCCAGCATACAGATCTGAGTACTCATACACTGACCAATAACAAATAACCACATCCAACCTTCAGCTAAACCAGGCCAGCATACTGAGCTGTGTAATCATACACTGACCAATAACAAATAACCACATCCAACCTTCAGCTCGACCAAGCCAGCATACAGATCTGAGTACTCATACACTGACCAATAACAAATAACCACATCCAACCTTCAGCTAAACCAGGCCAGCATACAGAGCTGTGTAATCATACACTGACCAATAACAAATAACCACATCCAACCTTCAGCTCGACCAAGCCAGCATACAGATCTGAGTACTCATACACTGACCAATAACAAATAACCACATCCAACCTTCAGCTAAACCAGGCCAGCATACAGAGCTGTGTAATCATACACTGACCAATAACAAATAACCACATCCAACCTTCAGCTAGACCAAGCCAGCATACAGATCTGAGTACTCATACACTGACCAATAACAAATAACCACATCCAACCTTCAGCTAAACCAGGCCAGCATACAGAGCTGTGTAATCATACACTGACCAATAACAAATAACCACATCCAACCTTCAGCTAAACCAGGCCAGCATACAGATCTGAGTACTCATACACTGACCAATAACAAATAACCACATCCAACCTTCAGCAAAACCAGGCCAGCATACTGAGCTGTGTAATCATACACTGACCAATAACAAATAACCACATCCAACCTTCAGCTCGACCAAGCCAGCATACAGATCTGAGTACTCATACACTGACCAATAACAAATAACCACATCCAACCTTCAGCTAAACCAGGCCAGCATACAGAGCTGTGTAATCATACACTGACCAATAACAAATAACCACATCCAACCTTCAGCTCGACCAAGCCAGCATACAGATCTGAGTACTCCTACACTGACCAATAACAAATAACCACATCCAACCTTCAGCTCGACCAAGCCAGCATACAGATCTGAGTACTCATACACTGACCAATAACAAATAACCACATCCAACCTTCAGCTAAACCAAGCCAGCATACAGAGCTGTGTAATCATACACTGACCAATAACAAATAACCACATCCAACCTTCAGCTAAACCAGGCCAGCATACAGAGCTGTGTAATCATACACTGACCAATAACAAATAACCACATCAACCTTCAGCTAAACCAGGCCAGCATACAGATCTGAGTACTCCTACACTGACCAATAACAAATAACCACATCCAACCTTCAGCTAAACCAGGCCAGCATACAGAGCTGAGTACTCATACACTGACCAATAACAAATAACCACATCCAACCTTCAGCTCGACTAAGCCAGCATACAGATCTGAGTACTCATACACTGACCAATAACAAATAACCACATCCAACCTTCAGCTAGACCAAGCCAGCATACAGATCTGAGTATTCCTAGACTGACCAATAACAAATAACCACATCCAACCTTCGGCTAGACCAAGCCAGCATACAGATGTGAGTATTCCTAGACTGACCAATAACAAATAACCGCATCCAACCTTCAGCTCGACCAAGCCAGCATACAGAGCTGAGTACTCACCCACGGACCAATAAATAATAAACATACCCAACCTTCAGCTAAACCAGGCCAGCATACTGAGCTGTGTAATCATACACTGACCAAAAACAAATAACCACATCCAACCTTCAGCTCGACCAAGGCAGCATACAGATCGGAGTACTCCTACATTGACCAATAACAAATAACCACATCCAACCTTCAGCCCGACCAAGCCAGGATACAGATCTGAGTACTCCTACACTGACCAATAACAAATAACCACATCCAACCTTCAGCTAAACCAAGCCAGCATACAGAGCTGTGTAATCATACACTGACCAATAACAAATAACCACATCCAACCTTCAGCTAGACCAAGCCAGCATACAGATCTGAGTACTCATACACTGACCAATAACAAATAACCACATCCAACCTTCAGCTAAACCAAGCCAGCATACAGAGCTGTGTAATCATACACTGACCAATAACAAATAACCACATCCAACCTTCAGCTAAACCAAGCCAGCATACAGATCCGAGTATTCCTACACTGACCAATAACAAATAACCACATCCAACCTTCAGCTCGACCAAGCCAGCATACAGATCTGAGTACTCCTACACTGACCAATAACAAATAACCACATCCAACCTTCAGCTAGACCAAGCCAGCATACAGATCCGAGTATTCCTACACTGACCAATAACAAATAACCACATCCAACCTTCAGCTAGACCAAGCCAGCATACAGATCTGGGTATTCCTAGACTGACCAATAACAAATAACCACATCCAACCTTCAGCTAGACCAAGCCAGCATACAGATCTGAGTATTCCTAGACTGACAAATAACAAATAAACACATCCAACCTTCAGCTAGACCAAGCCAGCATACAGATCTGAGTACTCCTACACTGACCAATAACAAATAACCACATCCAACCTTCAGCTCGACCAAGCCAGGATACAGATCCGAGTACTCCTACACTGACCAATAACAAATAACCACATCCAACCTTCAGCTAAACCAGGCCAGCATACTGAGCTGAGTACTCATACACTGACCAATAACAAATAACCACATCCAACCTTCAGCTAGACCAAGCCAGCATACAGATCTGAGTACTCCTACACTGACCAATAACAAATAACCACATCCAACCTTCAGCTCGACCAAGCCAGGATACAGATCTGAGTACTCCTACTCTGACCAATAACAAATAACCACATCCAACCTTCAGCTAGACCAAGCCAGCATACAGATCTGTGTAATCATACACTGACCAATAACAAATAACCACATCCAACCTTCAGCTAAACCAAGCCAGCATACAGATCTGAGTACTCCTACTCTGACCAATAACAAATAACCACATCCAACCTTCAGCTAGACCAAGCCAGCATACAGATCTGTGTAATCATACACTGACCAATAACAAATAACCACATCCAACCTTCAGCTAAACCAGGCCAGCATACAGATCTGAGTACTCATACACTGACCAATAACAAATAACCACATCCAACCTTCAGCTCGACCAAGCCAGCATACAGATCTGAGTACTCATACACTGACCAATAACAAATAACCACATCCAACCTTCAGCTAGACCAAGCCAGCATACAGATCTGAGTACTCCTACACTGACCAATAACAAATAACCACATCCAACCTTCAGCTCGACCAAGCCAGCATACAGATCTGAGTACTCCTACACTGACCAATAACAAATAACCACATCCAACCTTCAGCTCGACCAAGCCAGGATACAGATCTGAGTACTCCTACTCTGACCAATAACAAATAACCACATCCAACCTTCAGCTCGACCAAGCCAGCATACAGATCTGAGTATTCCTAGACTGACCAATAACAAATAAACTCATCCAACCTTCAGCTAGACCAAGCCAGCATACAGATCTGAGTACTCCTACACTGACCAATAACAAATAACCACATCCAACCTTCAGCTCGACCAAGCCAGGATACAGATCCGAGTACTCATACACTGACCAATAACAAATAACCACATCCAACCTTCAGCTCGACCAAGCCAGCATACAGATCTGACTACTCCTACACTGACCAAAAACAAATAACCACATCCAACCTTCAGCTAGACCAAGCCAGCATACAGATCTGAGTATTCCTAGACTGACCAATAACAAATAACCACATCCAACCTTCGGCTAGACCAAGCCAGCATACAGATCTGAGTACTCATACACTGACCAATAACAAATAACCACATCCAACCTTCAGCTCGACCAAGCCAGCATACAGATCTGAGTATTCCTAGACTGACCAATAACAAATAACCACATCCAACCTTCAGCTAGACCAAGCCAGCATACAGATCTGAGTACTCCTACACTGACCAATAACAAATAACCACATCCAACCTTCAGCTCGACCAAGCCAGGATACAGATCTGAGTACTCCTACTCTGACCAATAACAAATAACCACATCCAACCTTCAGCTCGACCAAGCCAGCATACAGATCTGAGTACTCCTACACTGACCAATAACAAATAACCACATCCAACCTTCAGCTAGACCAAGCCAGCATACTGAGCTGTGTAATCATACACTGACCAATAACAAATAACCACATCCAACCTTCAGCTCGACCAAGCCAGCATACAGATCTGAGTACTCCTACACTGACCAATAACAAATAACCACATCCAACCTTCAGCTAGACCAAGCCAGCATACAGATCTGAGTATTCCTAGACTTACCAATAACAAATAATCGCATCCAACCTTCAGCTCGACCAAGCCAGCATACAGATCTGAGTACTCCTACACTGACCAATAACAAATAACCACATCCAACCTTCAGCTCGACCAAGCCAGGATACAGATCTGAGTACTCATACACTGACCAATAACAAATAACCACATCCAACTTTCAGCTAGACCAAGCCAGCATACAGATCTGAGTACTCCTACACTGACCAATAACAAATAACCACATCCAACTTTCAGCTAGACCAAGCCAGCATACAGATCTGAGTACTCCTACACTGACCAATAACAAATAATCGCATCCAACCTTCAGCTAAACCAGGCCAGCATACTGAGCTGAGTACTCATACACTGACCAATAACAAATAACCACATCCAACCTTCAGCTCGACCAAGCCAGCATACAGATCTGAGTACTCCTACACTGACCAATAACAAATAACCACATCCAACCTTCAGCTCGACCAAGCCAGCATACTGAGCTGAGTATTCCTACACTGACCAATAACAAATAATCGCATCCAACCTTCAGCTCGACCAAGCCAGCATACTGAGCTGAGTACTCATACACTGACCAATAACAAATAACCACATCCAACCTTCAGCTAGACCAAACCAGCATACAGATCTGAGTACTCATACACTGACCAATAACAAATAACCACATCCAACCTTCAGCTAGACCAAGCCAGCATACAGATCTGAGTACTCCTACACTGACCAATAACAAATAACCACATCCAACCTTCAGCTCGACCAAGCCAGCATACAGATCTGAGTACTCCTACACTGACCAATAACAAATAACCACATCCAACCTTCAGCTAGACCAAGCCAGCATACAGATCTGAGTATTCCTACACTGACCAATAACAAATAACCACATCCAACCTTCAGCTCGACCAAGCCAGCATACAGATCTGAGTACTCCTACACTGACCAATAACAAATAACCACATCCAACCTTCAGCTAGACCAAGCCAGCATACAGATCTGAGTATTCCTACACTGACCAATAACAAATAACCACATCCAACCTTCAGCCAGACCAGGCCAGCATACAGAGCTGTGTAATCATACACTGACCAATAACAAATAACCACATCCAACCTTCAGCTAAACCAGGCCAGCATACAGAGCTGTGTAATCATACACTGACCAATAACAAATAACCACATCCAACCTTCAGCTAGACCAAGCCAGCATACAGATCTGAGTACTCCTACACTGACCAATAACAAATAACCACATCCAACCTTCAGCTCGACCAAGCCAGCATACAGATCTGAGTACTCATACACTGACCAATAACAAATAATCGCATCCAACCTTCAGCTAAACCAAGCCAGCATACAGAGCTGTGTAATCATACACTGACCAATAACAAATAACCACATCCAACCTTCAGCTAAACCAAGCCAGGATACAGATCTGAGTATTCCTACACTGACCAATAACAAATAATCGCATCCAACCTTCAGCTCGACCAAGCCAGGATACAGATCCGAGTACTCCTACACTGACCAATAACAAATAACCACATCCAACCTTCAGCTCGACCAAGCCAGGATACAGATCCGAGTACTCCTACACTGACCAATAACAAATAACCACATCCAACCTTCAGCTAGACCAAGCCAGCATACAGATCTGAGTATTCCTACACTGACCAATAACAAATAACCACATCCAACCTTCAGCCAGACCAGGCCAGCATACAGAGCTGTGTAATCATACACTGACCAATAACAAATAACCACATCCAACCTTCAGCTAAACCAGGCCAGCATACAGAGCTGTGTAATCATACACTGACCAATAACAAATAACCACATCCAACCTTCAGCTAGACCAAGCCAGCATACAGATCTGAGTACTCCTACACTGACCAATAACAAATAACCACATCCAACCTTCAGCTAAACCAAGCCAGCATACAGAGCTGTGTAATCATACACTGACCAATAACAAATAACCACATCCAACCTTCAGCTAAACCAGGCCAGCATACAGAGCTGTGTAATCATACACTGACCAATAACAAATAACCACATCAACCTTCAGCTAAACCAGGCCAGCATACAGATCTGAGTATTCCTACACTGACCAATAACAAATAACCACATCCAACCTTCAGCTAAACCAAGCCAGCATACAGAGCTGTGTAATCATACACTGACCAATAACAAATAACCACATCCAACCTTCAGCTCGACCAAGCCAGCATACAGATCTGAGTACTCATACACTGACCAATAACAAATAACCACATCCAACCTTCAGCTAAACCAGGCCAGCATACAGAGCTGTGTAATCATACACTGACCAATAACAAATAACCACATCCAACCTTCAGCTAAACCAGGCCAGCATACAGAGCTGTGTAATCATACACTGACCAATAACAAATAACCACATCCAACCTTCAGCTCGACCAATCCAGCATACAGATCTGAGTACTCATACACTGACCAATAACAAATAACCACATCCAACCTTCAGCTAAACCAGGCCAGCATACAGAGCTGAGTACTCATACACTGACCAATAACAAATAACCACATCCAACCTTCAGCTCGACTAAGCCAGCATACAGATCTGAGTACTCATACACTGACCAATAACAAATAACCACATCCAACCTTCAGCTAGACCAAGCCAGCATACAGATCTGAGTATTCCTAGACTGACCAATAACAAATAACCACATCCAACCTTCGGCTAGACCAAGCCAGCATACAGATGTGAGTATTCCTAGACTGACCAATAACAAATAACCGCATCCAACCTTCAGCTCGACCAAGCCAGCATACAGAGCTGAGTACTCACCCACGGACCAATAAATAATAAACATACCCAACCTTCAGCTAAACCAGGCCAGCATACTGAGCTGTGTAATCATACACTGACCAAAAACAAATAACCACATCCAACCTTCAGCTCGACCAAGGCAGCATACAGATCGGAGTACTCCTACATTGACCAATAACAAATAACCACATCCAACCTTCAGCCCGACCAAGCCAGGATACAGATCTGAGTAATCATACACTGACCAATAACAAATAACCACATCCAACCTTCAGCTAGACCAAGCCAGCATACAGATCTGAGTACTCATACACTGACCAATAACAAATAACCACATCCAACCTTCAGCTAAACCAAGCCAGCATACAGATCCGAGTATTCCTACACTGACCAATAACAAATAACCACATCCAACCTTCAGCTCGACCAAGCCAGCATACAGATCTGAGTACTCCTACACTGACCAATAACAAATAACCACATCCAACCTTCAGCTAGACCAAGCCAGCATACAGATCCGAGTATTCCTACACTGACCAATAACAAATAACCACATCCAACCTTCAGCTAGACCAAGCCAGCATACAGATCTGGGTATTCCTAGACTGACCAATAACAAATAACCACATCCAACCTTCAGCTAGACCAAGCCAGCATACAGATCTGAGTATTCCTAGACTGACAAATAACAAATAAACACATCCAACCTTCAGCTAGACCAAGCCAGCATACAGATCTGAGTACTCCTACACTGACCAATAACAAATAACCACATCCAACCTTCAGCTCGACCAAGCCAGGATACAGATCCGAGTACTCCTACACTGACCAATAACAAATAACCACATCCAACCTTCAGCTCGACCAAGCCAGCATACAGATCTGAGTACTCCTACACTGACCAAAAACAAATAACCACATCCAACCTTCAGCTAGACCAAGCCAGCATACAGATCTGAGTATTCCTAGACTGACCAATAACAAATAATCGCATCCAACCTTCAGCTCGACCAAGCCAGCATACAGATCTGAGTACTCCTACACTGACCAATAACAAATAATCGCATCCAACCTTCAGCTCGACCAAGCCAGCATACAGATCTGAGTACTCATACACTGACCAATAACAAATAACCACATCCAACCTTCAGCCAGACCAGGCCAGCATACAGAGCTGTGTAATCATACACTGACCAATAACAAATAACCACATCCAACCTTCAGCTAAACCAGGCCAGCATACTGAGCTGAGTACTCATACACTGACCAATAACAAATAACCACATCCAACCTTCAGCTAGACCAAGCCAGCATACAGATCTGAGTACTCCTACACTGACCAATAACAAATAACCACATCCAACCTTCAGCTCGACCAAGCCAGGATACAGATCTGAGTACTCCTACTCTGACCAATAACAAATAACCACATCCAACCTTCAGCTAGACCAAGCCAGCATACAGATCTGTGTAATCATACACTGACCAATAACAAATAACCACATCCAACCTTCAGCTAAACCAGGCCAGCATACAGATCTGAGTACTCATACACTGACCAATAACAAATAACCACATCCAACCTTCAGCTCGACCAAGCCAGCATACAGATCTGAGTACTCATACACTGACCAATAACAAATAACCACATCCAACCTTCAGCTCGACCAAGCCAGCATACAGATCTGAGTACTCCTACACTGACCAATAACAAATAACCACATCCAACCTTCAGCTCGACCAAGCCAGGATACAGATCTGAGTACTCCTACTCTGACCAATAACAAATAACCACATCCAACCTTCAGCTCGACCAAGCCAGCATACAGATCTGAGTATTCCTAGACTGACCAATAACAAATAAACTCATCCAACCTTCAGCTAGACCAAGCCAGCATACAGATCTGAGTACTCCTACACTGACCAATAACAAATAACCACATCCAACCTTCAGCTCGACCAAGCCAGGATACAGATCCGAGTACTCATACACTGACCAATAACAAATAACCACATCCAACCTTCAGCTCGACCAAGCCAGCATACAGATCTGACTACTCCTACACTGACCAAAAACAAATAACCACATCCAACCTTCAGCTAGACCAAGCCAGCATACAGATCTGAGTATTCCTAGACTGACCAATAACAAATAATCGCATCCAACCTTCAGCTCGACCAAGCCAGCATACAGATCTGAGTACTCATACACTGACCAATAACAAATAACCACATCCAACCTTCAGCTAGACCAAGCCAGCATACAGATCTGAGTACTCCTACACTGACCAATAACAAATAACCACATCCAACCTTCAGCTCGACCAAGCCAGGATACAGATCTGAGTACTCCTACTCTGACCAATAACAAATAACCACATCCAACCTTCAGCTCGACCAAGCCAGCATACAGATCTGAGTACTCCTACACTGACCAATAACAAATAACCACATCCAACCTTCAGCTAGACCAAGCCAGCATACTGAGCTGTGTAATAATACACTGACCAATAACAAATAACCACATCCAACCTTCAGCTCGACCAAGCCAGCATACAGATCTGAGTACTCCTACACTGACCAATAACAAATAACCACATCCAACCTTCAGCTAGACCAAGCCAGCATACAGATCTGAGTATTCCTAGACTTACCAATAACAAATAATCGCATCCAACCTTCAGCTCGACCAAGCCAGCATACAGATCTGAGTACTCCTACACTGACCAATAACAAATAACCACATCCAACCTTCAGCTCGACCAAGCCAGCATACAGATCTGAGTACTCCTACACTGACCAATAACAAATAATCGCATCCAACCTTCAGCTAAACCAGGCCAGCATACTGAGCTGAGTACTCATACACTGACCAATAACAAATAACCACATCCAACCTTCAGCTCGACCAAGCCAGCATACAGATCTGAGTACTCCTACACTGACCAATAACAAATAACCACATCCAACCTTCAGCTAGACCAAGCCAGCATACAGATCTGAGTATTCCTACACTGACCAATAACAACTAATCGCATCCAACCTTCAGCTCGACCAAGCCAGCATACTGAGCTGAGTATTCCTACACTGACCAATAACAAATAACCACATCCAACCTTCAGCTCGACCAAGCCAGCATACTGAGCTGAGTACTCATACACTGACCAATAACAAATAACCACATCCAACCTTCAGCTAGACCAAACCAGCATACAGATCTGAGTACTCATACACTGACCAATAACAAATAACCACATCCAACCTTCAGCTAAACCAGGCCAGCATACAGATCTGAGTATTCCTACACTGACCAATAACAAATAACCACATCCAACCTTCAGCTAGACCAAGCCAGCATACAGATCTGAGTATTCCTACACTGACCAATAACAAATAACCACATCCAACCTTCAGCTCGACCAAGCCAGCATACAGATCTGAGTACTCCTACACTGACCAATAACAAATAACCACATCCAACCTTCAGCTAGACCAAGCCAGCATACAGATCTGAGTATTCCTACACTGACCAATAACAAATAACCACATCCAACCTTCAGCCAGACCAGGCCAGCATACAGAGCTGTGTAATCATACACTGACCAATAACAAATAACCACATCCAACCTTCAGCTAAACCAGGCCAGCATACAGAGCTGTGTAATCATACACTGACCAATAACAAATAACCACATCCAACCTTCAGCTAGACCAAGCCAGCATACAGATCTGAGTACTCCTACACTGACCAATAACAAATAACCACATCCAACCTTCAGCTAAACCAAGCCAGCATACAGAGCTGTGTAATCATACACTGACCAATAACAAATAACCACATCCAACCTTCAGCTAAACCAAGCCAGGATACAGATCTGAGTATTCCTACACTGACCAATAACAAATAATCGCATCCAACCTTCAGCTCGACCAAGCCAGGATACAGATCCGAGTACTCCTACACTGACCAATAACAAATAACCACATCCAACCTTCAGCTCGACCAAGCCAGGATACAGATCCGAGTACTCCTACACTGACCAATAACAAATAACCACATCCAACCTTCAGCTAGACCAAGCCAGCATACAGATCTGAGTATTCCTACACTGACCAATAACAAATAACCACATCCAACCTTCAGCCAGACCAGGCCAGCATACAGAGCTGTGTAATCATACACTGACCAATAACAAATAACCACATCCAACCTTCAGCTAAACCAGGCCAGCATACAGAGCTGTGTAATCATACACTGACCAATAACAAATAACCACATCCAACCTTCAGCTAGACCAAGCCAGCATACAGATCTGAGTACTCCTACACTGACCAATAACAAATAACCACATCCAACCTTCAGCTAAACCAAGCCAGCATACAGAGCTGTGTAATCATACACTGACCAATAACAAATAACCACATCCAACCTTCAGCTAAACCAAGCCAGCATACAGATCTGAGTATTCCTAGACTGACCAATAACAAATAATCGCATCCAACCTTCAGCTCGACCAAGCCAGGATACAGATCCGAGTACTCCTACACTGACCAATAACAAATAACCACATCCAACCTTCAGCTAAACCAGGCCAGCATACAGATCTGAGTATTCCTACACTGACCAATAACAAATAACCACATCCAACCTTCAGCTAAACCAGGCCAGGATACAGATCTGAGTACTCATACACTGACCAATAACAAATAACCACATCCAACCTTCAGCTCGACCAAGCCAGCATACAGATCTGAGTACTCATACACTGACCAATAACAAATAAACTCATCCAACCTTCAGCTAGACCAAGCCAGCATACAGATCTGAGTACTCATACACTGACCAATAACAAATAACCACATCCAACCTTCAGCTAAACCAAGCCAGCATACAGAGCTGTGTAATCATACACTGACCAATAACAAATAACCACATCCAACCTTCAGCTAAACCAAGCCAGGATACAGATCTGAGTATTTCTACACTGACCAATAACAAATAATCGCATCCAACCTTCAGCTCGACCAAGCCAGGATACAGATCCGAGTACTCCTACACTGACCAATAACAAATAACCACATCCAACCTTCAGCTCGACCAAGCCAGGATACAGATCCGAGTACTCCTACACTGACCAATAACAAATAACCACATCCAACCTTCAGCTCAACCAAGCCAGGATACAGATCCGAGTACTCCTACACTGACCAATAACAAATAACCACATCCAACCTTCAGCTCGACCAAGCCAGGATACAGATCCGAGTACTCCTACACTGGCCAATAACAAATAATTACATCCAACCTTCAGCTCAACCAAGCCAGGATACAGATCCGAGTGCTCCTACACTGACCAATAACAAATAACCACATCCAACCTTCAGCTCGACCAAGCCAGGATACAGATCCGAGTACTCCTACACTGACCAATAACAAATAACTACATCTAACCTTTAGCTCAACTAGGCGAGTCATCACCAGGAAATACACAAAGTCGAATTATATACACACAAGAAAACCTTTGATGCAGAGCATCAACTCCCCGCCGAATCCTCATGTTTGTCTGTATAATAATTTTACGGATGCATTTAAAACATTTTATATCTATGTTACAGAGGTTATTTAATGTTTGTTTGTTTTAATGTTGAAAAAATTGTGGAAAGTGGCGTTAAAAACCATTCAAACAAACAAAAACAATCAAGGCAAAATACAGATCATCTGGAGAAAATGGCAGCTATAAGAGACAGATAATCTGATATAAAAATGCATACAAAATTGTCTTTAAAATTTTAGATTGGCTTAAAACAAATTGTACGTGTATAGGTCCAGATAAGCATCTCATATTTTAGATCGAAATAAAAACATACTCTTTGTAAGACCTATGTCGCTTTGAATCAGAATTGCAATTTCTAAAAAGAAGGCATTTGCACTTTTTCTCCAAAAGGTCCTATGTGAAGTCATGTCTTGCGGTTGCGACTAGTTTGAATTACCGATGTCTAAATTTGCTCACGTGTAATCTTTTGTAATATATTAAATCATAAATTTGCTTGAATAAAACAAATGTTCATATTGTTCAAGTAAATAAATTATTGACATAACATTTATTTATTGAATCTTACAAAATACGGCATACTCCAGAATTGTATACATAAAATAGCTTTGTATTCTGGCTTTCGATTTCCATAGAAATTGTATGCACAAAATAGCCTTTTATTCTGGTTTTCGGTTTTTCAAAGCTACGCTAATCGATAGCGCTACCACCGAAAGATATAGTAATAGGATAAAAATTGTCTCCCTTTATTATTAACTGTAAATAAAATACCAAAAATATTTATCCTTGCATGAAAAATTGATATTACCCAAGCATTTTTGCAGTCCAACGTAATATTTAACCTTGTTTTTTTTCAGTCAACTTGAATGATTGACATTCTTTTCATGAAATTCTGTTTATTCATGATCTATACCAACCAGCACACTTACTAAGAATCGGATAGACCACAGACGATGCAGCATAAACAGATAATAATATACAAGTCTAGAAGATCAACGATACAAATAAAGATGTGTCTATCACAAACAAATAAATATTTAAATAAATAAACACATATAGTATAACACATACATGTAGCTAAGATAGAAAATACAAACAAACAAATAAAATAAAATAATTCACAGCACAGATATTTTAATAATTTTTAAAATATAAAAATATATATACAACTGACAAAATCAAATTTATGAGAACATTGACCCCTATTGCAATTTTACAAAATAATCAACCAGTGATTGTCCTTATTTTGTACAGTCAGAGGAGGTTAAACTTAGAGCAAGATGTGGTGTCAGGGGAGGTCCAGGTTGGAGCAAGAGATAGTGTCAGAGGAGGTCCAGGTTGGAGCAAGATGTGGTGTCAGGATGGTCCAGGTTGGAGCAAGATGTGGTGTCAGGAGAGGTCCAGGTTGGAGCAAGAGATAGTGTCAGGGGAGGTCCAGCTTGTAGCAAGAGATAGTGTCAGGGGAGATCCAGGTTGGAGCAAGAGGTGGTGTGAGGGGAGGTCCAGTTTGAGCAAGAGATAGTGTCAGGGGAGATCCAGGTTGGAGCAAGAGGTGGTGTGAGGGGAGGTCCAGTTTGGAGCAAGAGATAGTGTCAGGGGAGGTCCAGGTTGGAGCAAAGAGGTGGTGTGAGGGGAGAGGTGGTGTGAGAGGAGGTCCAGCTTGGAGCAAGAGGTGGTGTGAGGGGAGGTCCAGTTTGGAGCAAGAGGTGGTGTAAGGGGAGGTCTTGGTTGGAGCAAAGAGGTGGTGTTAAGGGAAAGGTGGTGTGAGGGGAGGTCCATCATGGAGCAAGAGGTGAGGTGAGGGGAGGTCCAGTTTGGAGCAAGAGATAGTGTCAGGGGAGGTCCAGGTTGGAGCAAAGAGGTGGTGTGAGGGGAGAGGTGGTGTGAGAGGAGGTCCAGCTTGGAGCAAGAGGTGGTGTGAGGGGAGGTCCAGTTTGGAGCAAGAGGGGGTGTAAGGGGAGGTCTTGGTTGGAGCAAAGAGGTGGTGTGAGGGGAGAGGTGGTGCGAAGGGAGGTCCAGCTTGAGCAAGAGGTGAGGTGAGGGGAGGTCCAGCTTGGAGCAATAAGTGGTGTCAGGGAGGTCAAAGTTGGAGCAAGAGGTGGTTTCAGGGGAGGTCCAGTTAGGAGCAAGAGATGGTGTTAAGGGAGGTACACCTTGGACCAAAAGGTGATGTTAGGGGAGGTCCAGGCTGGAGCAAGAGGTGGTGTAAGGGAGGTCCAGGTTGGAGCAAGAGGTGATGTCAACGGAGGTCCAGATTAGAGCAAGATGTGGTGTCAGGGGAGGTCCAGGTTGGAGCAAAGAGGTGGTCAGGGGAGGTCCAGTTAGGAGCAAAAGGTGGTGTAAGGGGAGGTACACCATGGAGCAGAGGTGGTGTCACAGGAGGTCCAGGTTGAAGCAAGATGTGATATCAGGGGAGGTCCAGGTTGGTGCTAGAGGTGGTGTCAGAGGAGGTCCAGTTAGGAGCAAGATGTGGTGTTAGGTGAGGTTCAGTTTGGAGCAAGAGGTGGCGTTAGAAGAGGTACACCTTGGAGCAAGAGATGATATAAGGGGAGGTCCAGGTTGGAGCACGAGGTGGTGTCAGGGGAGGTTAAGGTTGGAGCATGATGTGGTGTCAGGATGGTCCAGGTTGGAGCAAGAGATGCTGTAAGGGGATGTCCATTTTGGAGCAAGAGATGGTGTCAGAGAAGGTACACATTGGAGCAAGAAATGTAAGGGGAGGTCCAGTAAGAGGCAAGAGGTGGTGTCAGAGTAAGTCCAGGTTGGAGCAAGAGGTGGTGTCAGGGGAGGTAGAAGCTTTCATCAGCAGGGGGTGTCAAGTGAGGTCCACCTTGGAGCAAGAGGTTTCTGTGATGAATTACGATCTATATTGTAAAGAAGGAGAACGGAACGGCCATATTAAATTAATAATACTAGTACATGACAATAACATTTTTCTAATTTGTTTAATTTTTGAATTTATTCATTTTTTATTAACCAAATACTGCTAAAATACTGAGATAAATTCTGTGAATATCTTTTTTTTCATTTCATTTTTGTTTTGTCGAAATTGCTTTCAGAATTATTTTAAAATGTAAAATTTAAGTATGTAAATAGAAAATAAAGATAGATCCAATTTAATTAACATGCTTATAACTAAATAAAATGTACTCACCTATAATGATTAATTAAAACCCGAATATCAGAAGAAAAATGGAAACAAGAAGCACCTCTCCATTAAGCCTACCATCTTTTCTTGAAGAGGGTCCAATAGATTACACTGGGTTGCTATCGGAATTACTGACTTTACACTGGGTTGCTATCGAATTACTGACTTTACACTAGGTTGCTATCAGAATTACTGACTTTACACTAGGTTGCTATCAGAATTTTCAACCGACAAAATGGTGAATATTCATTTTGAGGGTTGATAAATCTAAATCGACTTAGTTCAAAGTCAATAAGTTTTTATTACATGTTTATGGCACAGAAAATATGAAGCATAATTTTATTCATCAGTATCCCAGTACATTATTTGAGTGTACAGTAACTAAAATCAGTGTGCTTGAAATGTCCATTGTGCTAATAATGCAATCTAAATCCGAGTTCTATTGAACAGACTAAATTATCAAAATGTGACCTTGATGTGGAACCAAGCTTCAAATCGTTCTCTGTATCACTCTCCTTATTCGTTTTTTTGGTTTGTTTGTTTTTTGTTGTTGGTTTTTTTTTTGGAAAAGGGGGGGGGGGGTTGACATAAAGATTCTGATATCGTTTCAGACATTTTTATTTTTATAGCTGATGTAATATAGATCTCCAGTATAGGTTTCCAGAGAAGTTTCCGATTTGTGTCCGGTTGTTATGTGTCTACGAGCGAATTCAGGTGTGACCAGGTGTAGGACTAACATTGTTTTTTTACTCTTCGGTTATATAAAAATTTGATAATTTTGACTTATCCTAGAATATTTACCTTTATTTCAAATTAAGTGACACTTCTGTCCAATATAAAAATGCACTGGGTGAACATTCTGTCAAAATTTCACAATATGTTTCATTGCATAAAAGAACGAACTTTCAACCCGAAGTCCACCTGGCTTAAAAATCTACTTTCACTTTCTATTTCAGTCCAAAAATAGTGCATGACCCTAATTGACTCTCAGCATTTTTATGTTCATTAAAAACCAATAAAACTTTATCCTCAAGTTTCCTAGAATATTCAGCTTTCCAAAAATACCAAATTTATTCTGGTATCATGTACGGTTCTAATTCTATATGAGGCAAGAGTGAACCTGTCTGTTGAATAGTACTCCTTTTACCTCATCTTCGCTAGCCAAGGGTTACGATCCGATACTCTTATCTTCACCCTTGGCAGATTGGGCCATAAAATCGTATTTCCCGCCTAGCGACATCTATCGGAATAAATCAGAAAACTTAAACTCCGCCCATATGAATTACATCATTTTTAGCCAATCAAAAGAAAGGTATTATGCAAGTTTTGTAAGAAGTAATGTCTGCGCCCAGTGACTTTCCACAACTAATATGTGAATTATTCAAAATAGATTATTTTTAAACCCAAAATCAGAAGGATGCGATCGAAGCTTTAATGCAGGGAAAAGATGTTTTCGTAGGGACAAGAACGGGTAGTGGAAAATCTTTAAACCTACGAATGTATTCCGTTAACACGCTGCTATGTTTATGTTTTTCAATCGCACATGTTATCAATGCGTGATCAGTAGTATCAAGCGTTCTGATTGGACGCAGCTAGACTCAGCTGGAACCAATAAATGCCGGTAGCGGACAGACCAAAAAATCCGGCTCAATCTGCCAAGGGTGAAGATAAGAGTATCGGATCGTAACCCTTGGCTAACGAAGATGGTACAACCTCTGGATTTGGTGGTCCTACACCTTCAATGCTGTCCAGAATGTGATCTTTACCTAAGTGAATGATTAATATAACGTTTAAAAACTCGAGCTTTCTCACTTATGGAAGCCATAATGTTCACGATACTGTTATGTCCTTGCGGTGAATTTGTATACCAATATAGTGACTTTTCTGCTTTACATGGACGCTGAAAAGGCGACAACAATTTGGATTCCATTGTCTCTTATATTTAATAAAGGATTATAGTGGACATAGTGGATCTTATGAAAAAAGGTCCAATTTATTTAGGTTCAGAACGAAGGATTACATTGATATTGAATTATTGATATATAACACTTACATGTTCATTTTTTATATTAAAGCATCGCATGTTTTTGTGAAATAAATATACATTGTTTATGAAAAGCCTGCAATCACAGTTTTAATGGACAATCCCCATATGTACTCAGTGTATGCGTTTCATAGAAAATGGTTGGTATTTTTAGGACAAATTCTATGTAAAATTTACAAAAAATATTAGAATTAAGCTTACCACTTCTAGAATAAGGGTCGTCCCCGTGGTTCTTTGTCTGATCGTCTTTACATAGATGAAGGTTAACTTTCCCCTCAGAATCGACTTAGCTGCAGCGAAATCAATTACTTTAAGGTATCCGACCTATAATTGAAGTCACCGCTGAATTTTATTTTTCGACCAAGAAATACAACTTTATTAGAACAATGTATTGCTAATTAATGATACAAATTAATATATTGTTTTAATTTGAGTCATTGTTTACAGTTTTGAGCAAACAAAGTTAGTTACTCAAATAGTATTTCCGATGTTTGCCGAACATTATCGAGGTCTGCTCTATTGAAAAACAATTGACATCCGGGACACCAAATATGATTAGGTGGTCAATTGTGGTCCGGATACCTTAAGTTTCATTTATCTTGTCTCTACCTCTGCTCCCGAAGTCATGCCGAGAAATGCCCCCAAGTTTCAAAGAAATCTCACTGTGGTGATTATTGGTAATTACCACTCATATGGACATCATGGTTATCAACAAAAACGTTTTGCTACAGTTTCACTTTTGTCATCCTACACTCAAAATATTCATACATTTTTGTAAGATCACTTTGATCAATAAAGTGAAAATCCGCATTTCCTTCATGTTTTGAGTTTACTGCAGCTGACAATTAAAACACAATCGGAACATCTCTCGGTCATTTCCGTCACGGGTCGGGAAGTGACTTTCCGACCATAGGCGGAAATAACCGAGATGATCCAATTGAATTAAAACATTGAACTATGTATAATGTCTTAATTATCACAACAGATAAATGCTTATTCAATTATTGTATCCTTAAAGACAAAAACTGATTTTTAAGATATGCTTTTCTCTGTTCTCCTGACGCACTTCAACAAAGAATTTTCCAAGACAATCACCCAGCACTTCATATGTAAAATGTTCAAAATTTGCAGAGATATGCTAAACAGTGGCTTACAAATTGCGTACTTTATGTCTTTTTCGTAAATAATTTGCCTTAGTGCTGCTTGGTCAACCAGTCGCAATACTCGTCGGTGCAGAAAACATAACTGGTTCCCAGTGCAGAGAACATAACTGGTTCCCAGATATAACCATTAGAGGTAATCACCCTATTGGAGGCATGTGCAATGTAAATTTCTTATAAAAACATCCTTCTTCCACTTAAAATTTCATACATGCAGTATTACAGATATAATTCTAAATTACATAAAAATAGGGAAAACGTGGCCACAAACTTTATGCGGGAATTGTACCTTAAAATGATTGTGTTGACCAGAAATTGGGCGTGGAAATATGAAAGAAATTGCGTATTCAAATGTCATCTTTATTATAACAACCAGAGAAGATCCAATGAATACGTAACACACAATACGATGCCCACGATGTACCAAATAAGATTATACGATTTACTAAACATAGAAAGGAAAATACAATGTATGTTACTGATTAACCTTACTGCAGCTTTAAATCAAATAACATTTAATATAATAAACACAAAAATTAGGATAATGTTTGTTTGTTTGTTTGTTTGATGGTGTTTAACGCCACTTTCAGCAATTTTTCAGCTATATCATGGCGTCCAGTTTTTATTGGGGGAGGAAGCCGGAGTACCCGGAGAAAACCCCCGACCTGCGGTAGGAAAACTAGCAATCCTTGTCAATTAAGATTGGAGTCGAGTACACCCTGCCTGCAGTGAGAATCGAACCCGCAATCTCAGTGTTGACAGACCACGTGATCAATAGTAGACGAACTACCTTGACCACTCGGCCACCGAGGCCCCAAATTAGGATAATACAAATGTGTCAAATGTAAACCAAATCTAAATATTTCCCCAAGATTCATTGACAATTAATATATCGATTCGCACGTACAACCTAGTGAAAAATTGAGTTCGTGAAAATTGAATGAACTAAAACCAGCACAATAAACTTCACAAACTTACTAAAATGTATTATAACATGTAGAAAAAAACTTCGGAAGGATATTTATACAAAAATATTGAAATACATAGTAAAAACTCACCAAATTAGAAGTATTTCCACGGACCCAAGTGGGTCAGTGGAAATACTGACGGAAGTGCTCAAAAGCGTGTTATTGTCACTGTGTAAGATATGAGAATTGTAAATATGATCGAATTTCATGTGACAATAGTAATAGGCTTACAATGATTTTTCTACTTTTATTTCAGGAACATTGTACCACATTATACAGAGTACGAAGTGATTCCCATGTAAAGACATTGACTGGAAAAAAATTACTCTTGTTCAGTAATGCCATATCACTCAGTACCTTTTAAAAACTTTTAAGCAGTAGCCGTTATAAACAAAAGCAGAAAAAAAGAGAAAATATGCACAATATTTTTCATGCCGCCATGTTTTGAAATGCACCGGAAATTCATTCCACAAATAGGATAATGACCCCTATGCCACACGTCCTCCCGTTTACTGCGAGACTTCATCTGCCCGTAATGTTTGTAGACTAGACCGATGTTTGTAGACAAATAGATGAGATCTTATTTATACAATTCTCACTAGTCTGCAGTCATCGGCCTACAATTCTCACTAGTCTGTAGTTATAGGCCTACAATTCTCACAAGTCTGCAATTTTCTCACAAGCCTGAAATTATCCCCTAAAATTCTCACGGGAGGGTGCAAGTATCAGCTTAGAATTCTCACAGGGTGCAATTATCAGCCTACAGTTCTCACTATCCCGACATTATCAGCCTACAGTTCTCACTATCCTGACATTATCAGCCTACAGTTCTCACTATCCCGACATTATCGGCCTAAAGTTCTCACTATCCCGACATTATCAGCCTACAGTTCTCACTATCCCGACATTATCAGCCTACAGTTCTCGCTATCCCGACATTATCAGCCTATAGTTCTCGCTATCCCGACATATTCAGCCTACAGCTCTCACTATCCCGACATTATAAGCCTACAGTTCTCACTATCCCGACATTATCGGCCTACAGTTCTCTCTATCCTGACATTATCAGCCAATACAGTTCTAACTATCTCGACATTATCAGTCTACAGTTATCACTATCCCGACATTAACAGCCTACAGTTCTCACTATCCTGACATTATCAGCCTACAGTTCACAGTTCTCACTGACATTATCAGCCTTCAGTTCTCACTATCCCGACATTATCAGCCTACAGTTCTCTCTATTCTGACATTATCAGCCTACAGTTCTCACTATCACGACATTATCAGCCAACCGTTCTCACTATCCCGACATTATCAGCCTACAGTTCTCAATATCACGACATTATCAGCCTACAGTTCTCACTATCCCGACATTAATAACCTACAGTTCTCACTATTCCAACATTATCAGCCTACAGTTCTCTCTATCCTGACATTATCAGCCTAAAGTTCTCACTATCATGATATTATCAGCCTACAGTTCTCACTATCCCGACATTATCAGCTTACAGTTCTCACTATCCCGACATTATCAGCCTACAGTTCTCACTATCCCGACATTATCAGCTTACAGTTCTCACTGACATAATCAGCCTACAGTTCTCACTATCCCGACATTAACAGCCTACAGTTCTCACTATCCCGACATTATCAGCCTACAGTTCTCACTGACATAATCGGCCTACAGTTCTCACTATCCCGACATTATCAGCCTACAGTTCTCACTATCCCGACATTATCAGCCTACAGTTCTCACTGACATAATCAGCCTACAGTTCTCACTATCCCGACATTATCAGCCTACAGTTCTCACTATCCCGACATTATCAGCCTACAGTTCTCACTGACATAATCAGCCTACAGTTCTCACTATCCGGACATTATCAGCCTACAGTTCTCACTGACATAATCAGCCTGCAGTTCTCACTATCCCGACATTATCAGCCTACAGTTCTCACTACCCCGACATTATCAGCCTACAGTTCTCACTGACATAATCAGCCTACAGTTCTCACTATCCCGACATTATCAACCTACAGTTCTCACTATCCCGACATTATCAGCCTACAGTTCTCACTGACATAATCAGCCTACAGTTCTCACTATCCCGACATTATCAGCCTACAGTTCTCACTATCCCGACATTATCAGCCTACAGTTCTCACTATCGCGACATTATCAGCCTACAGTTCTCACTGATATTATCAGCCTACAGTTCTCACTATCCCGACATAATCAGCCTACAGTTCTCACTGACATTATCAGCCTACAGTTCTCACTATCGCGACATTATCAGCCTACAGTTCTCACTGATATTATCAGCCTACAGTTCTCACTATCCCGACATAAGCACCCTAATGTTCTCACTATCCCGACATTATCAGCCTACAGTTCTCACTGATATTATCAGCCTACAGTTCCCACTATATCGACATAATCAGCCTACAGTTCTCACTGACATTATCAGCCTAAAGTTCTCACTATCCCGACATTATCAGCCTACAGTTCTCACTGACATTACCAGCCTACAGTTCTCACTATCCCGACATTATCAGCCTACAGTTCTCACTATCCCGACATTATCAGCCTACAGTTCTCACTATCCCGACATTATCAGCCTACAGTTCTCACTATCCCGACATTATCAGTCTATAGTTCTCACTATCACGACATTATCAGCCTACAGTTCTCACTATCCTGACATTATCAGCCTACAGTTCTCACTATCCCGACATTATCAGCCTACAGTTCTCACTATCCCGACATTATCAACCTACAGTTCACACTATTCTTCAACTCTATGGTTCTTTCGACGATTTTGTCTTGGGAATATGTGAGTACATCATTTGTTCCTTTCCTTTAGTAGAACTTTATATGCACTGAAGAGGTATGTATAAAACTTTAATTTTATTTGGACTGGAGAGGTCTGAGTGTAAACTAAGAAAAAATATATGATACTTTTGTTTATTTTCAGTATTTAGACATAGTAATTAGAAGTACATCAATACAAAATATTTTAAACGATTTCTTTGTGATGATAAACAAGTCGATTTGTTAAGGCATTAATCATTAAACAACATCGTGTTCCGAGAAAACACAATCATATTTAAATGGATACTTAATTTGGTGTTCATGACTTTTTGTACTATATATATATGACATAACTAATAATCTAACCCTAACTAAAACAAGAAAAAGCCAAAGAAAAAAATTACCAAGACATACCCTATTTTATGGGGGGAACTGTATATATTCGTGACCATTCGTTTACAACGAGATGCAGAGGGCATTAATTGTGCACATGGTCTCGTACCTTGTCGTTTTTGACAGTTTCATCTGTGTTCGGTATTTAGTTATAACCTTCATTTAGTTTACACTGGTTACATTTAAGATAGTTTTATCAACGTCATTTATCCAAAAATAAATTTTGTCAACTTCATTTATCAAAGAAAACCTCAATCGAGAGTAACTTCGGCCAATAAAAAAGTATTTCTTAACACGCAAATCATTTTAGAATTATTTGGAAGTCAAATGGCATTGAATATGACCATGTAGTCCGAGAATCCTCTGCCGTCCAACCCTTTTTTTACTTTGATGGGAGGGTGGGACGACGTTGGACGGCATAGGATTCTCGGACTAATGACCATGTTGACATGCAGATTTCTGGCTCTTAGATAGAAAAGAAGATTACACGTATACCTCAGGTATTAGAAGATTTGTGAATAAAATACTTTAATATAGACTGTCTCTGGTTAGGCCATAGGCAGACTACAGGTTATAGTTAATTCTAGGAAAAACTTAAAGTTGGTCAAAGTCGGATTAGTTCATTTGGTGAAATCAATTTGAAAGTTCTTAAAAGGTAAATATGTTAAACCATTCGCGACACCTGGATATCCCCTAGGATTGCCAAGTGAACTGTCCATGCCTAACTCATTAATTAAACACTATGTAATGTTTTTTGCAGATAAAAATAATGTTGTTATAGGCCTTATCTGCTGGCACAACAAAATATTTGTCATGAATGTCGGACAAAGTTTTTAGAGCATCAAGATTTCAGAAGATTGATGATGCTTTAGTACTCATAGACCTTCTTAAACGATTTATTCTTATTTGAATCAATTACCTCAAGGCCTTTACCCACTCGGACAAGGTATCAACCTCCTGCATGGTCCTCTTGCTTTATCTATTTTCTGGCATAGTCCTCTATTGAATCCATCAATAATTTCAGTTGGTGGATTTAGGTTCACAGAACTTCGGTCCTTTGGACAAAATATTGCTGAGTCTTTCATTTTCATCAATATGAAGATCTCCAGTTATCACGTGATATGAAGGACTATATATGAATGGGGAACTTCGTGACAAGAGCAGTCGGTGGGTTTGGCTTTGAAGTCATTGATCAAAAGATCCTGCAATACTTTGTAATTAAAAATTCTGGGTGCAATGGGGGTAGTATAGGGATAAGATATAATATAAATGGATTTGTTTTTGAATTATGGTGGAATTTTGGAAGTTACAGACTTGTGATGTAAGTGTATATATATATATAAGAATAAAGAATAATAACTACATGTGTAGATAAAAGTATTGTCAGGAGTGGTGAATCATGCATTCGCCAGTTCACTTTTCTCAGTATAAGTGACTTTTTTATAAATGGAGCAACATGTTGCAAGTGATTCGATAAAGACAATATTTTCACTATAGGTTGCTTATTTGTATAATGTTATTTTCCAGTTTGAAAGTATTAATATTTTTATATTCGAAATCATCTCTAATAGAAATCTATTTAGGGCATTCGCAGAAGAAATGAAACTCGTCTACCAAGTGGTATGAGCATATTATTACGGGGAAAAATATCCGAATGCAGTATTCAGGTTTGTACAGAAGTGGATTTCTTGCTTTAGAAATTAGTTTTGATCTCATCTGTATTTTGTACACGACACAACACAATGTTTACATCAAAGAGAATTGCATTAGCTTGTAAGCCTTCTTACATATCATGTCTTGCCAAGCATGCAATACACATGTCATCGGTTTTAAGTGCAAAAGTGGCAGTGGTAAGTCTGAAATATAACACGTGCTAAATACTATGTGTATAACATGAAGTTTTAACTTTAAGGAAATAGTGTTTTATAAACAGGATCAAACACAATATATGTAAAAAAATTATGTATCGTGACGACTACGGATAAATATCCGTGATTTCCTGTTTAACCTGTAAAATTACAGAAATCAGAATCGTGGAATAAAAATTGTTTCATCAAATGGTTTGGGCTTTTTTATTTTCACTAAATAGTATTCTCTGAAAGACTTATCATTAAATACACATCAGATGACTATATTTATTTAAGGTGTAAGTTGAAATGACTATACACTTAACATTTAATAGATATAAATCTGATACAAAATGTTCCTTTCAGGTGCTCTCTGGGTGTGGTGTGTACGACGGAACTGAAATACACGAAGCCTCAGCGTAAGGTCATTTAGATATTTCTTTTGACAGCGATATTAAAATCTCATTTCTTCCGATTACCCCCTCTAATTACAATTTACCACTGAAATGAGGGGCTGTAGTTCTTTGTACTCCGTTATTCGTTGATTAGAAAATTGGTTTCTGCACAATAGCATTGTTCATCTGCATCTATCAAACAATAATAATTTTCAATTATTTCTCTGGTTCTTCAACATTTGTTTTACTCGTCAAATTGTATGCGTGCTTTATGGGATATAAGGACACCAGTTTACTTAGGTCAATATCGGACAATAATATTGGTAAAAACAATGATTTCGAGAATTCTTAAGTTTCCTGACAACCCAACTTTTGTTCAGATCCTTTGCCAAAGCAAGTGTAATGTGAGGTACATATTTGGTTAATATTTGACACAAGTCTTGTTTGAGGGGGTGAGGTACATATTTGGTTAATATTTGACACAAGTCTTGTTTGAGGGGGTGAGGTACATATTTGGTTAATATTCAGCACGAGTCTTGTTTGAGGGGGTGAGGTACATATTTGGTTAATATTCAGCACGAGTCTTGTTTGAGGGGGTGAGGTACATATTTGGTTAATATTCAGCACGAGTCTTGTTTGAGGGGGTGAGGTACATATTTGGTTAATATTCAACACGAGTCTTGTTTGAGGGGGTGAGGTACATATTTGGTTAATATTCAACACGAGTCTTGTTTGAGGGGGTGAGGTACATATTTGGTTAATATTTGACACAAGTCTTGTTTGAGGCGGTGAGGTACATATTTGGTTAATATTTGACACAAGTCTTGTTTGAGGGGTGAGGTACATATTTGGTTATTATTTGACACAAGTCTTGTTTGAGGGGGTGAGGTACATATTTGGTTAATATTTGACACAAGTCTTGTTTGAGGGGTGAGGTACATATTTGGTTAATATTTGACACAAGTCTTGTTTGAGGCGGTGAGGTACATATTTGGTTAATATTTGACACAAGTCTTGTTTGAGGCGGTGAGGTACATATTTGGTTAATATTTGACACAAGTCTTGTTTGAGGGGTGAGGTACATATTTGGTTAATATTTGACACAAGTCTTGTTTGAGGGGGTGAGGTACATATTTGGTTAATATTTGACACAAGTCTTGTTTGAGGGGGTGAGGTACATATTTGGTTAATATTTAACAGGAGTCTTGTTTGAGGGGGTGAGATATATTTTTGGTTAATATTCGATAGGAGTCTTGTTTGAGGCGGTGAGGTACATATTTGGTTAAATATTTGACAGGAGTCTTGTTTGATGGGGTGAGGTACATATTTGGTTAAATATTTGACAGGAGTCTTGTTTGAGGGGATTGAGGTACATATTTTGTTAATATTAAACAGGAGTCTTGTTCCAATGGGTGAGGTATATATTTAGTTTAGTTGACAGTCTTGTTTGAGGGGGTGACTCACGTATTTGGTTATTATTTTACACAAAACATGAACTATTAAAAATTAGCTGATGTAAATGCATACATCCTGACTTTATTCCATATTAATGCACAATGAAAGTCGGGATGAGGCATATTTATTATCTCCCGTCCGTCTCGGTCCAAAGAAAGTGTTAATAGTTCGCGCAACTAACGCCACCTGACCGGTCCTCCTCTTTAACACATACAAATTGTGTATAAAATGTAAAATTAAAGAGTGTTCAAACCCACGAACTCCTGCTTTGTCTGCTACTGATTATCATCCATGGAAATTTGTTGGATATAAATATTTCTTTGTTAAGGAACTTCTTATGTATGGTAATGTTTTATTCTGCGTTTCTCGAGATAGAAGGGACCACAATCTTTTCAGTTTAGTAAAATTAGGAAACTAAATAGCTAGAAAGGTTGTAACTCCGAAGTATACCCTTACACAATTTCCTCTTTGTTAATTTTTGCTGATAGGGCATACTTTTAACAAATAAATTTGATATTAAATTTATCAATAATTCTTTAATTCTTGAAATGCCATGCCAGTATTGTATTTGAAAGCCTTAGCTTTATAACAAGATGGCCTTTGTTACTAAAAATAGAAATTTCTTTATTTTCATTACATGTGTTCCATGAAACAGAAGCATAATCCATACGATAGGCTCATTTTAGCCTCTGGTTTCACATGAAAGGCAATTTTTAAAATAAATTTTAAATTCAGTTGTGTTCAATTTTTTGTTTAAACATTATAACTTCAATACGAAAATGTGTTTCCGGAAGTCAACAGATTTTTAGCTTATCTCTCAACGATCATGTGAGATATTGCTATCACTCGCCGTCCGTTTTCATGTTAGCATTATTTTAATTAATTCCCTGCTGGATTGAAGTGTTGAAAGTTCATAACAAAGATTCAGACATGGCATTCTGGTGAATAAATTTTCAAGATATAAGCGCCAATGTTGCTATATTTTATCCGCATGCATAATTAGCATGATGTCAAGATGAAACAAGTGACCAACGACATACCGTATTGAAGTGTTTTTTCGAGGTGATTTAATTTTCGTTTTTAAAGTTCTATTTCTTGTTCTGGTACTATTTCCACATTCAAAGAAATACACGAATAATGTTACAAAACATTAATATTAAGTGCCCATACTGGGAGGGTTCCAAGTGCTCGACCCACAGAGCAGCCCAGCACGTCCCCGGGTGGCGGATAGGGGATACCCTGTCTTTGGGGGTTGTCATAATACGGAAAGCTTTTCCGGACCACAGAGGCCTGTACAAATCAATTTACTTGCATTTTCGAATAATACTAGGTCGATTTTGTCCCACATTATAACACAATCGATCCAGTATCATTCAAAACGCATGTAAATCGATTTGTACAGGTCCCTGTGCGAGGACCGTACTGGGTAACGTGTTTGGAGAGTGCAACGCTCAGTCTTTCACGATGAAAACCCCTTTTGTAGATATCGAAAAATAGTAGGCTCATTGTAGCCGCTACAAAAAGCTCAATTATCCGCCCCTGTCCAATACTCCATACCTTTCCAATGGTGGTCAGAATTCTGTTCTCTATGTCACTGGCATCCTATTCCTCTTTACCGCTGATTTATTGTTTGTTAACTTGTTCTCGTCCTGAATATAGCTGAATTACTGCTCGCTGGACGTAAAGCAAACATCCAATAAATCATTCATCTCAAGTGCCCGGATGGCATAGTACTGTGATTAAAAAGGCCGAATGGTTTGTCTATAAATACTCAGAAACCAGTTTCTTAAAATATGTCCATATACATACAAGATATGATCCAAGCCTGCCATTACCATTATTTTAACCACCTACTTTTTTACATCATCAGTCTACCATCGACTTTGTTTTACATCATCCATAAGAGACTGGTTTATATTAGATTAAATTAACATGAATTTTCATAGAATTTTAGTACACCTGAGTCGGAATAAAGCGGAAGTATCGATGTTTGCGCCAGATATTCAACAGATGCACGCCATTGACCACACGAAAGGAGAACCCATGTCAACTAACAGGTTTGTTAAAAAAATAGTATACAGTTATTTAACGGCACCGAGGGAGATACCGATTTAATTATCTTGAAACACTTGAAACACCGACTATTTACCGACGTGGTTGTGAAGGGATATAGTACAGTGTTGAAAGACAAACAAAATCGCTGTATCTAGAGGTGCTGTTAATAACTGGTTTATTATATTGAGCAAATTTTGAAATAAAACAATTAAGATATAGTGGTATGTAAAAGATAAAAGAGCTGATAATGAATTTCGTTATGTAGAAAACCGCGCGAAAAGTAATCGCCACAATAAATTTCATTAGGTCACGCCGTCTTATCCATATATGGAAATAACAAACCACGTAATTTCTATAAATTTCAATAGGCCACGCCTTTATCTCTAAATATGGAAAACGCGGGAAATGTTATGGAAGTGTTCAGTTTCATAGGTGAATAGAACATTATAGGTACTATAAAATGGCGAAAAGACTTTGTAGACAAATTGGTTGAAAACCTTGGAAAATATAGCTTTTATTGTCATTTATATTGAACAAAGTATCAAGAGTCTGGGGTCCGCTATATGCCCCGCCCCGTTGGGTGCAGAGCAACAAAGTCTTGTTTGCGAGCCCGGGCCGAATCCGACAGGACCTAGCATTTACACGTACCTCAATCTCTCTCATGTTGTTTGTGCCAAAATGATGTAAAAGCTGCGCCTCTGGCACACTGTAACTGTCAATTATACTATATATGATATTGGTCAGCAGTAATAAGTGTAATAAACATGTGTACCTGCCTAACTTGTGTAATAAACTTGAGGGGTGCAAGATCTTTTCTGTTAATGTGTTTTGGGCATTTTACAGGTGTGTTGACTGTTTTTTTTTTAAATAAAACAACTGTTAACTGTTTTTCAACCATTAGCTGTTACCTTTTTTCTTAAAATTGACATTGTTGTTAACTGTTATAATGAAAATAAAAACCCTGTTTGCTGTTAATAGTATTGCCCTTCGATGAGATTCTGCTGTCATCTGTTTTTTTATTTTTGAACACACTGTGTTCTGTTTTCTCATGTAAATCGTGTTATCTGTTTTGGGGGAAAAAATTGTTAACCTGTTAATGGACCTCCTCTAGCCCCCCCTCTAACTTGTGATTATACTTAATGGACCTCCTCTAGCCCCCCCTCTAACTTGTGATTATACTTAATGGACCTCCTCTAGCCCCCCCCCTCTAACTTGTGATTATACGTTAATGGACCTCCTCTAGTCCCCCCCTAACTTGTGATTATACGTTAATGGACCTCCTCTAGCCCCCCTAACTTGTGATTATACGTTAATGGACCTCCTCTAGCCCCCCTAACTTGTGATTATACGTTAATGGACCTCCTCTAGCCCCCCTAACTTGTGATTATACGTTAATGGACCTCCTCTAGCCCCCCCCTAACTAGTGATTATACGTTAATGGACCTCCTTTAGCCCCCCTAACTAGTGATTATACGTTATTGGACCTCCTCTAGCCCCCCTTACTTGTGATTATACGTTAATGGACCTCCTCTGCCCCCCCAACTTGTGATTAAACGTTAATGGACCTCCTCTAGCCCCCCCTAACTTGTGATTATACGTTAATGGACCTCCTCTGCCCCCCCAACTTGTGATTAAACGTTAATGGACCTCCTCTAGCCCCCCCTAACTTGTGATTATACGTTAATGGACCTCCTCTAGCCCCCCTGACTTGTGATTATACGTTAATGGACCTACTCTAGCCCCCCTAACTATTGATTATACGTTAATGGACCTCCTCTAGCCCCCCCTAACTTGTGATTATACGTTAATGGACCTCCTCTAGCCCCCCTAACTTGTGATTATACGTTAATGGACCTCCTCTAGCCCCCCTAACTTGTGATTATACGTTAATGGACCTCCTCTAGCCCCCCTAACTTGTGATTATACGTTAATGGACCTCCTCTAGCCCCCCTAACTTGTGATTATACGTTAATGGACCTCCTCTAGCCCCCCTAACTAGTGATTATACGTTAATGGACCTCCTTTAGCCCCCCTAACTAGTGATTATACGTTATTGGACCTCCTCTAGCCCCCCTTACTTGTGATTATACGTTAATGGACCTCCTCTGCCCCCCCCCAACTTGTGATTAAACGTTAATGGACCTCCTCTAGCCCCCCCTAACTTGTGATTATACGTTAATGGACCTCCTCTAGCCCCCCTGACTTGTGATTATACGTTAATGGACCTACTCTAGCCCCCCTAACTATTGATTATACGTTAATGGACCTCCTCTAGCCCCCCTAACTTGTGATTATACGTTAATGGACCTCCTCTAGCCCCCCTAACTTGTGATTATACGTTAATGGACCTCCTCTAGCCCCCCTAACTTGTGATTATACGTTAATGGACCTCATCTAGCCCCCTAACTTGTGATTATACGTTAATGGACCTCCTCTAGCCCCCCCCCCCCTAACTAGTGATTATACGTTAATGGACCTCCTCTAGCCCCCCCTTACTTGTGATTATACGTTAATGGACCTCCTCTGCCCCCCCAACTTGTGATTAAACGTTAATGGACCTCCTCTAGCCCCCCCCCCCTAACTTGTGATTATACGTTAATGGACCTCCTCTAGCCCCACTGACTTGTGATTATACGTTAATGGACCTACTCTAGCCCCCCTAACTATTGATTATACGTTAATGGACCTCCTCTAACCCCCCTAACTAGTGATTATACGTTAATGGACCTCTTCTAGCCCCCTCTAACTTGTGATTATATGTCTTCACTATTTTCTTATGTTATATAAATTGCATGTTTATACATACATAATTAATTACAGGAACGTACTGGTAGAATCTGCTCGTATTGCTAGAGGAAAAGTCCAAAGTCTGTCAAACTTAAATGCCAAAGATTACGATGCTGTTATATTTCCAGGAGGCTTTGGAGCTGCAAAGAATCTGTAAGGATTTAATATTTAGAATCACACATAAAAGGCCGGTGTCATTGTTACTTGAAATAGGAATGAAATTTCTATTTCATATTTTTTTCCATTCGTTTTTGTCTCGCCTGCGACAGAGTCGCTGGAGTTGAGACATATATATGGGAATCCGGCGGCGGCGTCAACACTTGAACCTTTTGCTTTATATCTGTGTAAGCTTAAGCCCTAGGTCCATCAAATTTGGTTCTGTGGTAGTTTATGATGAGTACTTGCCAGTCAGTCACCTGTCACCTGACCCTGACCTCAATTTCACGGTCCAGCGACTACTTTAAAGTTTTGGATTAGGGCAGTTCCTCTGTAACCATGATGGTTGGATGACAATATTTGGTATATAGGTTGCTAATCATTAGTACATGAGTGTCTGGTAGGTATCACCTTACCATGACCTCAATTTCACGGTCCAGTGACTACGTTAAAGTTTTTGGATTAGGTCTGTTTCTCTGTAACCATGTATTGTATATTTCAAATGATAACAATTTAATGTTATTTACGTAATGCTTATGACGTAATTTTTTTCGTTACTTATGTGGAATGCAGGGGAGACATTTTTCTGTGTCCACACTTGTTTCATATGTTATTATTTGTTTTACTAAAGAACAAAAAGTCAAGTTATGTTACAACAAGGAACAGATTTACGGTATGCTAGATTTTGTTTATGGACTACATATTTGTAAATTGTTGATGATTGTTTTTCATCAGGTAATCCAATGGGTGCAAACTGTGTTCCTCTCCTTGCCGATTGAAGCTAGGTCCTTTAATTTCATTTATAGATATATTGATGGTGTCCTTATACTAACAACCCTCAATTTGCTGAGTGGCTTCCGTTAATATATCATTCAGAACTGGAAAATAAAGAAACCACAGAAAGAAGACAATGTAATTCCTGTACATTTCAATAGGCTACGCCCTTATCTCCTTAAATAAAGCCTTATATGGAAAACGCGGAAAATAATGGAAGTGCTTTTCACCGGTGAATAGAACATTTAAGGTACTATTCACCGGTGAATAGAACTTTGTAGACTTTTTGGTTGTTGAAAATCTTGTAAGAACATAAAACATGTCGGAAAATTTATTAAATTTAGATATCTATTTTATTAAAGATCAAATTTTGCTACGGATGGTGCCAAGATGACAGTCAATAAGGAAGTAGAAAGGGTACTGAAGGAATTTCACAAACACGATAAACCTATTGGGTATGTTAGTGTAATAGTTCTATATATACACCTGCCTTCACAAACACGTTAAACCTATTGGGTATGTTAGTGTAATAGTTCTATATATACACATGCCTTCACAAACACGTTAAACCTATTGGGTATGTTAGTGTAATAGTTCTATATATACACCTGCCTTCACAAACACGTTAAACCTATTGGGTATGTTAGTGTAATAGTTCTATATATACACATGAATTCACAAACACGTTAAACCTATTGGGTATGTTAGTGTAATAGTTCTATATATACACCTGCCTTCACAAACATGTTAAACCTATTGGGTATGTTAGTGTAATAGTTCTATATATAAACCTGCCTTCACAAACATGTTAAACCTATTGGGTATGTTAGTGTAATAGTTCTGTTGATACACCTGCCTTCACAAACACGTTAAACCTATTGGGTATGTTAGTGTAATAGTTCTATATATACACCTGTCTTCACAAACACGTTAAACATATTGGATACGTTAGTGTAATAGTTCTATATATACACCTGCCTTCACAAACACTTTAAACCTATTGGATACGTTAGTGTAATAGTTCTATATATACACCTGCCTTCACAAACATGTTAAACCTATTGGATACGTTAGTGTAATAGTTCGTTTATACACCTGCCTTCACAAACACGTTAAACCTATTGGGTATGTTAGTGTAATAGTTCTATATATACACCTGCCTTCACAAACATGTTAAACCTATTGGATACGTTAGTGTAATAGTTCGTTTATACACCTGCCTTCACAAACACGTTAAACCTATTGGGTACGTTAGTGTAATATAGTTCTATTGATACACCTGCCTTCACAAACACGTTAAACCTACAAGTTGGGTACGTTAGTGCAATAGTTCGTTTATACACCTGCCTTCACAAACACGTTAAACCTATTGGGTACGTTAGTGTAATATAGTTCTATATATACACCTGCCTTCACACACACGTTAAACCTATTTGGTACGTTAATGTAATAGTTCTATTGATACACCTGCCTTCACAAACACGTTAAACCTATTGGGTACGTTAATGTAATAGTTCTATCAATACACCTGCCTTCAAAAACACGATAAACGTATTGGATACGTTAGTGTAATAGTTCTATTGATACACCTGCCTTCACAAACGGGTACGTTAGTGTAATAGTTCTATTGATACACCTGTCTTCACAAACACGTTAAACCTATTGGCTACGTTAGTGTAATAGTTCTATATATACACCTGCCTTCACAAAAACGTTAAACCTATTGGGTACGTTAGTGTAATATAGTTCTATTGATACACCTGCCTTCACAAACACGTTAAACCTACAAGTTGGGTACGTTAGTGTAAAAGTTCGTTTATACACCTGCCTTCACAAACACGTTAAACCTATTTGGTACGTTAGTGTAATATAGTTCTATATATACACCTGCCTTCACACACACGTTAAACCTATTTGGTACGTTAATGTAATAGTTCTATTGATACACCTGCCTTCACAAACACGTTAAACCTATTGGATACGTTAGTGTAATAGTTCTATTGATACACCTGCCTTCACAAACGGGTACGTTAGTGTAATAGTTCTATTGATACACCTGTCTTCACAAACACGTTAAACCTATTGGCTACGTTAGTGTAATAGTTCTATATATACACCTGCCTTCACAAACACGTTAAACCTATTGGGTACGTTAGTGTAATAGTAATATTGATACACCTGCCTTCACAAACACGTTAAACCTATTGTGTACGTTAGTGTAATAGTTCTATTGATACACATGCCTTCACAAACACGATAAACGTATTGGGTACGTTCATATAATAGTTCTATTGATACACCGCCTTCACAAACACGATAAACCTATTGGGTACAAGTACGTTCATGTAATACATGTAGTTCTATTGATACAGCTGCCTTCACAAACACGATAAACCCATTGGGTACGTTAGTGTAATAGTTCTATTGATACACCTGCCTTCACAAACGGGTACGTTAGTGTAATAGTTCTATTGATACACCTGTCTTCACAAACACGTTAAACCTATTGGCTACGTTAGTGTAATAGTTCTATATATACACCTGCCTTCACAAAAACGTTAAACCTATTGGGTACGTTAGTGTAATATAGTTCTATTGATACACCTGCCTTCACAAACACGTTAAACCTACAAGTTGGGTACGTTAGTGTAATAGTTCTATTGATACACATACATTCACACACACGTTATACCTATTGGGTACGTTAGTGTAATAGTTTTATTGATACTCCTGCCTTCAAAAACACGAAAAATCTATTTGGTACGTTGATGTAATAGTTCTATTAATACACCAGCCTTCACAAACACGATAAACCTATTGGGTACGTTAGTGTAATAGTTCTATTGATACACCTGCCTTCACAAACAGGATAAACCTATTGGGTACGTTAGTGTAATAGTTCTATTGATACACCTGCCTTCACAAACAGGATAAACCTATTGGGTACGTTAGTGTTATAGTTCTATTGATACACCTGCCTTCACACACACGTTACACCTATTGGGTACGTTAGTGTAATAGTTCGTTTATACACCTACCTTCACAAACACGTTAAACCTATTGGGTACGTTGGTGTAATAGTTCTATTGATACACCTGCCTTCACAAACACGATAAACCTATTGGATACGTTAGTGTAATAGGTCTATTGATACACATGCCTTCACAAACACGACAAACCCATTGGGTACGTTAATGTAATAGTTCTATTAATACACCTGCCTTCACAAACACGTTAAACCTACAAGTTGGGTACGTTAGTTTAATAGTTCTATTGATACACCTGCCTTCACAAACACGATAAACCTATTGGCTACGTTAGTGTAATAGTTCTATATATACACTTACCTTCACAAACACGTTAAACCTATTGGGTACGTTGGTGTAATAGTTCTATTGATACACCTGCCTTCACAAACACGATAAACCTATTGGATACGTTAGTGTAATAGTTCTATTGATACACATGTCTTCACAAACACGTTAAACCTATTGGGTATGTTAGTGTAATAGTTCTATATATACAGCTGTCTTCACAAACACGTTAAACCAATTGGGTACGTTAGTGTAATAGTTCTATTGATACACCTGCCACAAACACGTTAAACCTATTGGATACGTTAGTGTAATAGTTCTATTGATACACCTGCCTTCACAAACACGTTAAACCTACAAGTTGGGTACGTTAGTGTAATAGTTCTATTGATACACCTGCCTTCACAAACCCGATAAACGTATTGGATACGTTAGTTTAATAGTTCTATTGATACACATGCCTTCACAAACACGTTAAACCTATTGGGTACGTTAGTGTAATAGTTCTATTGATACACCTGCCTTCACAAACCCGATAAACATATTGGATACGTTAGTTTAATAGTTCTATTAATACACATGCCTTCACAAACACGTTAAACCTATTGGGTACGTTAGTGTAATAGTTATATTGATACACCTGCCTTCACAAACACGTTAAACCTATTGGGTACGTTAGTGTAATAGTTCTATATATACACCTGCCTTCACAAACACGATAAAACTATTGGATACGTTAGTGTAATAGTTTTATATATACACCTGCCTTCACAAACACGTTAAACCTATTGGATACGTTAGTGTAATAGTTCTATTGATACACCTGCCTTCACAAACACGATAAACCTATTGGATACGTTAGTGTAATAGTTCTATATATACACCAGCCTTCACAAACACGTTAAACCTATTGGATACGTTAGTGTAATAGTTCTATATATACACTTGCCTTCACCAACACGTTAAACCTATTGGATACGTTAGTGTAATAGTTCTATTGATACACCTGAATTCACAAACACGTTAAACCTATTGGGCACGTTAGTGTAATAGTTCTATATATACACCTGCCTTCACAAACACGATAAACGTATTGGATACGTTAGTTTAATAGTTCTATTGATACACCTGTCTTCACAAACACGTTAAACCTATTGGGTACGTTAGTGTAATAGTTCTATTGATACATCTGCCTTCACAAACACTTTAATCCTATTGGATACGTTAGTGTAATAGTTCTATATGTACACCTGCCTTCACAAACACGTTAAAACTATTGGATACGTTAGTGTAATAGTTCTATTGATACACCTGCCTTCAGAAACCCGATAAACGTATTGGATACGTTAGTTTAATAGTTCTATTGATACACATGTCTTCACAAACACGTTAAACCTACAAGTTGGGTACGTTAGTGTAATAGTTCTATATATACATCTGCCTTCACACACACGATAAACCTATTGGGTACGTTAGTGTAATAGTTCTATATATACACCTGCCTTCACAAACACGTTAAAACTATTGGATACGTTAGTGTAATAGTTCTATTGATACACCTGCCTTCACAACCACGTTAAACCTATTGGATACGTTAGTGTAATAGTTCTATTGATATACCTGCCTTCACAAACACGTTAAACCTATTGCGTACGTTAGTGTAAATAGTTATATATATACACCTGCCTTCACAAACACGTTAAACCTATTGGATACGTTAGTGTAATAGTTCTATTTATACACCTGCCTTCACAAACACGTTAAACCTATTGGGTACGTTAGTGTAATAGTTCTATATATACACCTGCCTTCACAAACACGTTAAACCTATTGGCTACGTTAGTGTAATAGTTCTATTGATACACCTGCCTTCACAAACACGATAAACCTATTGGATACATTAGTGTAATAGTTCTATATATACACCTGCCTTCACAAACACGTTAAACCTATTGGATACGTTAGTGTAATAGTTCTATTTATACACCAGCCTTCACACACACGATAAACCTACAAGTTGGGTACGTTAGTGCAATAGTTCTATTTTTACACATAGCATAGAGTTCTGTTAAATTTGTTAACACGTTTGTCTTTTAATACATTGTCACGGTCAGATTTTTATCAATTATTCCCGGTTTTAAAGCCAACAATTAAATAATAACAGCCAATAGTGGAATTCTTGTATTTGTAAACAAAGGTATATTGTGTTTTTAAGTGGAAGATACTGCCATATATCTGGATAAAACGTAAATGTTTTTACTGATCATGTGATAAATACAAACAGCAGTAATATATGAACCAATACATACGTGGATCCCAGTAATCTATAAATTTATCATTGACCCTGAAATCCTATGTTCTCTTTTTTCAATTAGTAATACATATTAATAAAAATAAACAGGTTGTATTGACGGTATCAGGACACTTCGGCACCTGGACAGTTCGGCACCTATACATTTGGACACTTCGGCACCGTAAAAGTTCGGCACTTGGTCATTTCGGCACCTGATGATTGGACACTTCGGCTTGATGTCCCATTCAACGTCCCTGAGCCAGTAGAAGAGAACTCAATTTTAGAGGAACCCTTACAAGACGTGGCCCAAGACTTGAATCCATCTAAACAGTACCACATAGTTGACGACGGCAGCACACGGGGTAAAAGAAAATTGGTTGACAATGATGGTTTCAGTTACACTGTGAAGAAACAGACAGGCGACCATATTTTATGGCGGTGTTCCAAGCGTTCAAAGACCCTTACATGTCCAGCTACAGTAATCTCAGATGGTGATACTTACCGCCCAGGTCTTAAGGTCCACGTCCACCCAGGGGAGCCTGGTTCCCACATAGCCATCAAGATAAAAGCTGAGGTATATATCTCGTTTCTATATTATTTTATATTCAAACAGTTTACGTTGTTATACGTTATATATATACACGCAGTCATTGGTATCGTTGCATAATCTTATCTTCTAGACTTATATAATTTTGTGTATGCTGTATCGTCATGTTTGTTGATCCATCTATAAGTGTACTCCTTGGTAGCTTCCTTAAGACCCTTTATATATACATAATATATTTTTAATATTAGCATTAATATATTTTTAGATATATTTGTATATTTTCAGGTTAAAAAGAAGACCAAAGAAACTGTGTATGGTAAACCGACTTCATCCATAGTGCAGGAAGTACTACGCCTGCATGCCGACCCTACAGCACCACCAGCCAGTAGACCAAATCCATCCTCTCTTGTCCGTACTGGTAACAGACAGCGTTTGGGAACTCGTCCAGCTGACCCGGCTAACTTAGAATCCGACCTAGACTTAGATTTCCTTGACCAAGCAACACCAGACTTTTTACGCAGAGATCTTTTGGTGGGTGACCGTCGTCACATTGTATTTTACACTGACCGTCAACTTCAACTGCTTGCTGCTGCAAAGACTTGGTATATGGACGGCACCTTCCGTGTTGTCAGCGATCCATGGGTTCAACTGTTCTCCATTCACGCCTTTGTCAAGTCAGACAACAACATGAAACAGATTCCACTGGTGTTCTGTGTGATGTCTGGCAAGAGAAAAGAAGACTATTACGAGGTATGTTAATTTTATGTGTCAGTGAAATTGAATTGTTGTATGAGGAATAAATGAACCAACGTACTATATACTATAAATGAAAAATAACGACACTAGCAATTGATATGTCAGCACGTTCAAGGTGTTACCAGGTGTTAATTGACACCCCGCAAGGCAAATAACATGTGTAATCAGCTGTTTCAGTTATAATTATTGTAATTATATGTCTCTGATAAAGATTTTGATAAAGATGATATGAACACTTTAAAAATGTTGACAATACTTACTTAAAAATTAAACGTAGTAAAATGTTAATTAACTGTATGCAATTCGCTTCTAATTACTACTTTTTATATTGCAGGTCCTACGTTTTATTGACCACAGACTTCCAGAGCATATTGCTCTTCATGGATTTGTTGCCGACTTTGAGGCTGGTTTATGGTTAGCACTGAGGCAACGCTTCCCACAGTTACCTATCCAGGGGTGTGTTTTTCACTGGACGCAAGCAGTATTTCGTAAAGTGCAAGAACATGGCCTTCAGGTACTATTTACTATATACATTGTTCTAAATCCTGCCGATTATGGGCCAAGCAAGCAAGCACAGTCAAGTCGTTTGTAAATTTAACACTTAATCGGTTTTTAAAAGTAAAAGCTTGTTATAATATATTAATTATTTTTATATTACATTGTCATTCTAATGCAATATTCATGTTATTATATGTACTCTTTTTTATTACAGACTGCTTATAACCAACGGGACGAAGTGTACTGCTTTCTTCGTCAAGTTATGGCATTGCCATTCCTCCCACCAGAACACATCCAGGAAACATTTATGGAGTTGGACAGACGTGCCCCAGATGCCATTGTTCCGGTAATGGACTACATATACAGCACTTGGATCACCAGCACAGTATTTAACGTCAATCACTGGTCTGTGTTCATGTCTTCTGTGCGCACCAACAACGACGTTGAAGGGTGGCACAACCGCTTCAACGGCAATGTCGTCACCAGAGGAAAGGTACCTTTCTACTTCTTGGTAACGGAACTTTTTGCCGAAGCTTCAGATATTCCTCTTCAGCTGAGATTGGTTTCTGAAGGTAAACTTCAGCGGTATCAACGAAAGAAGTATAGACAGCTACAAGGCCAGATATTTTCCCTATGGGAACGCTATGTTCGCCGGGACATCAGCGCCAGTCAGCTGTTGAGGCAGTGTGGATTAGTGTACGGACCACCAGCACAGTAAAATTCATTGTGATTTCATTAATGGACTAAAAGAAAAACACTGAAATATCATGGACAAAAGTTTACAGTAGTGCTTTATTTAAAAATCATATGTTTTGTATCAGTGCTTTATGTTTCATCATAATTTATGTCAATTGTTCTGTTATACTTTATTATTAAATATGAAGAATTAAACAGTTTTTTTTTATATATTATGTTTATTTACTTATACCATAAGTATGCATCAAATGATAATGATTAAACCACTTACCATAGAAACGAATGAAAATAAATACATGGTTTTCATACAAAGACATATATATTTTATAAGTGCCGAAGTGTCTAAATCAGAGTGCCGAAGTGTCCAATCACGGTGCCGAACTGTCTAGGTGCCGAAATTTTAAAGTGCCGAAGTGTCCAATTACTGTGCCGAACTGTCCGGGTGCCGAACTGTCCGAGTGCCGAAGTGTCTAGAATTCGTATTGACACGGTGATTTTGCTGAAAGGTGTGTCCATTTTTCAAAAGTCTGGTGGATTAAAACAATTTTACTGAAAATACCTGTTGCCCTGTTAAATTAGGCTCTCCAGTGTTTATATTGTCTATAAAGGTGTTTGTAGAAGTAATATCAAAAAGTTTGATATTTGCAGTAGTAATGTCCTAACATTTGGTGTTTGCAGTAGTAATGTCCTAACATTTGGTGTTTGCAGTAGTAATGTCCTAACATTTAGTGTTTGCAGTAGTAATGTCCTAACATTTGGTGTTTGCAGTAGTAATGTCCTAACATTTGGTGTTTGCAGTAGTAATGTCCTAACATTTAGTGTTTGCAGTAGTAATGTCCTAACATTTGGTGTTTGCAGTAGTAATGTCCTAACATTTGGTGTTTGCAGTAGTAATGTCCTAACATTTGGTGTTTGGAGTAGTAATGTCCTAACATTTGGTGTTTGCAGTAGTAATGTCATAACATTTGGTGTTTGCAGTAGTAATGTCCTAACATTTGGTGTTTGCAGTAGTAATGTCCTAACATTTGGTGTTTGCAGTAGTAATGTCCTAACATTTGGTGTTTGCAGTATTAATGTCCTAACATTTGGTGTTTGCAGTAGATGTCCTAACATTTGGTGTTTGCAGTAGTAATGTCCTAACATTTGGTGTTTGCAGTAGTAATGTCCTAACATTTGGTGTTTGCAGTAGTAATGTCCTAACATTTAGTGTTTGCAGTAGTAATGTCCTAACATTTGGTGTTTGCAGTAGTAATGTCCTAACATTTGGTGTTTGCAGTAGATGTCCTAACATTTGGTGTTTGCAGTAGTAATGTCCTAACATTTGGTGTTTGCAGTAGTAATGTACTAACATTTGGTGTTTGCAGTAGTAATGTCCTAACATTTGGTGTTTGCAGTAGTAATGTCCTAACATTTGGTGTTTGCAGTAGATGTCCTATCATTTGGTGTTTGCAGTAGTAATGTCCTAACATTTGGTGTTTGCAGTAGTAATGTCCTAACATTTGGTGTTTGCAGTAGTAATGTCCTAACATTAAGTGTTTGCAGTAGTAATGTCCTAACATTTGGTGTTTGCAGTAGTAATGTCCTAACATTTGGTGTTTGCAGTAGATGTCCTAACATTTGGTGTTTGCAGTAGTAATGTCCTAACATTTGGTGTTTGCAGTAGTAATGTCCTAACATTTGGTGTTTGCAGTAGTAATGTCCTAACATTTGGTGTTTGCAGTAGTAATGTCCTAACATTTGGTGTTTGCAGTAGTAATGTCCTAACATTTGGTGTTTGCAGTAGATGTCCTAACATTTGGTGTTTGCAGTAGTAATGTCCTAACATTTGGTGTTTGCAGTAGTAATGTCCTAACATTTGGTGTTTGCAGTAGTAATGTCCTAACATTTGGTGTTTGCAGTAGTAATGTACTAACATTTGGTGTTTGCAGTAGTAATGTCCTAACATTTGGTGTTTGCAGTAGTAATGTCCTAACATTTGGTGTTTGCAGTAGTAATGTCCTAACATTTGGTGTTTGCAGTAGTAATGTCCTAACATTTGGTGTTTGCAGTAGTAATGTCCTAACATTTGGTGTTTGCAGTAGTAATGTCCTAACATTTGGTGTTTGCAGTAGATGTCCTAACATTTGGTGTTTGCAGTAGATGTCCTAACATTTGGTGTTTGCAGTAGTAATGTCCTAACATTTGGTGTTTGCAGTAGTAATGTACTAACATTTGGTGTTTGCAGTAGTAATGTCCTAACATTTGGTGTTTGCAGTAGTAATGTCCTAACATTTGGTGTTTGCAGTAGTAATGTCCTAACATTTGGTGTTTGCAGTAGTAATGTCCTAACATTTGGTGTTTGCAGTAGTAATGTCCTAACATTTGGTGTTTGCAGTAGTAATGTCCTAACATTTGGTGTTTGCAGTAGTAATGTCCTAACATTTGGTGTTTGCAGTAGTAATGTCCTAACATTTGGTGTTTGCAGTAGATGTCCTAACATTTGGTGTTTGCAGTAGTAATGTCCTAACATTTGGTGTTTGCAGTAGTAATGTCCTAACATTTGGTGTTTGCAGTAGTAATGTCCTAACATTTGGTGTTTGCAGTAGTAATGTCCTAACATTTGGTGTTTGCAGTAGTAATGTCCTAACATTTGGTGTTTGCAGTAGTAATGTCCTAACATTTAGTGTTTGCAGTAGTAATGTCCTAACATTAAGTGTTTGCAGTAGCAATGTCCTAACATTTGGTGTTTGCAGTAGTAATGTCCTAACATTTGGTGTTTGCAGTAGTAATGTCCTAACATTTGGTGTTTGCAGTAGTAATGTCCTAACATTTGGTGTTTGCAGTAGTAATGTCCTAACATTTGGTGTTTGCAGTAGTAATGTCCTAACATTTGGTGTTTGCAGTAGTAATGTCCTAACATTAAGTGTTTGCAGTAGTAATGTCCTAACATTTGGTGTTTGCAGTAGTAATGTCCTAACATTTGGTGTTTGCAGTAGTAATGTCCTAACATTTGGTGTTTGCAGTAGTAATGTCCTAACATTTGGTGTTTGCAGTAGTAATGTCCTAACATTAAGTGTTTGCAGTAGTAATGTCCTAACATTTGGTGTTTGCAGTAGTAATGTCCTAACATTTGGTGTTTGCAGTAGTAATGTCCTAACATTTGGTGTTTGCAGTAGTAATGTCCTAACATTTGGTGTTTGCAGTAGTAATGTCCTAACATTAAGTGTTTGCAGTAGTAATGTCCTAACATTTGGTGTTTGCAGTAGTAATGTCCTAACATTTAGTGTTTGCAGTAGTAATGTCGTAACATTTGGTGTTTGCAGTAGTAATGTCCTAACATTTAGTGTTTGCAGTAGTAATGTCCTAACATTTGGTGTTTGCAGTAGTAGTGTCCTAACATTTGGTGTTTGCAGTAGATGTCCTAACATTTGGTGTTTGCAGTAGTAATGTCCTAACATTTGGTGTTTGCAGTAGTAATGTCCTAACATTTGATGTTTGCAGTAGATGTCCTAACATTTGGTGTTTGCTGTAGATGTCCTAACATTTGATGTTTGCAGTAGTAATGTCCTAACATTTGGTGTTTGCAGTAGTAATGTCCTAACATTAAGTGTTTGCAGTAGATGTCCTAACATTTGGTGTTTGCAGTAGTAATGTCCTAACATTTGGTGTTTGCAGTAGATGTCCTAACATTTGGTGTTTGCAGTAGTAATGTCCCAACATTTGGTGTTTGCAGTAGTAATGTCCTAACATTTGGGGTTTGCAGTAGATGTCCTAACATTTTGGTGTTTGCTGTAGATGTCCTAACATTTGGTGTTTGCAGTAGTAATGTCCTAACATTTGGTGTTTGCAGTAGTAATGTCCTAACATTTGATGTTTGCAGTAGATGTCCTAACATTTGGTGTTTGCTGTAGATGTCCTAACATTTGGTGTTTGCAGTAGTAATGTCCTAACATTTGGTGTTTGCAGTAGTAATGTCCTAACATTAAGTGTTTGCAGTAGATGTCCTAACATTTGGTGTTTGCAGTAGTAATGTCCTAACATTTGGTGTTTGCAGTAGATGTCCTAACATTTGGTGTTTGCAGTAGTAATGTCCCAACATTTGGTGTTTGCAGTAGTAATGTCCTAACATTTGGGGTTTGCAGTAGATGTCCTAACATTTGGTGTTTGCTGTAGATGTCCTAACATTTGGTGTTTGCAGTAGTAATGTCCTAACATTTGGTGTTTGCAGTAGTAATGTCCTAACATTTGGTGTTTGCAGTAGTAATGTACTAACATTTGGTGTTTGCAGTAGTAATGTCCTAACATTTGGTGTTTGCAGTAGTAATGTCCTAACATTTGGTGTTTGCAGTAGTAATGTCCTAACATTTGGTGTTTGCAGTAGTAATGTCCTAACATTTGGTGTTTGCAGTAGTAATGTCCTAACATTTGGTGTTTGCAGTAGTAATGTCCTAACATTTGGTGTTTGCAGTAGATGTCCTAACATTTGGTGTTTGCAGTAGATGTCCTAACATTTGGTGTTTGCAGTAGTAATGTCCTAACATTTGGTGTTTGCAGTAGTAATGTACTAACATTTGGTGTTTGCAGTAGTAATGTCCTAACATTTGGTGTTTGCAGTAGTAATGTCCTAACATTTGGTGTTTGCAGTAGTAATGTCCTAACATTTGGTGTTTGCAGTAGTAATGTCCTAACATTTGGTGTTTGCAGTAGTAATGTCCTAACATTTGGTGTTTGCAGTAGTAATGTCCTAACATTTGGTGTTTGCAGTAGTAATGTCCTAACATTTGGTGTTTGCAGTAGTAATGTCCTAACATTTGGTGTTTGCAGTAGATGTCCTAACATTTGGTGTTTGCAGTAGTAATGTCCTAACATTTGGTGTTTGCAGTAGTAATGTCCTAACATTTGGTGTTTGCAGTAGTAATGTCCTAACATTTGGTGTTTGCAGTAGTAATGTCCTAACATTTGGTGTTTGCAGTAGTAATGTCCTAACATTTGGTGTTTGCAGTAGTAATGTCCTAACATTTAGTGTTTGCAGTAGTAATGTCCTAACATTAAGTGTTTGCAGTAGCAATGTCCTAACATTTGGTGTTTGCAGTAGTAATGTCCTAACATTTGGTGTTTGCAGTAGTAATGTCCTAACATTTGGTGTTTGCAGTAGTAATGTCCTAACATTTGGTGTTTGCAGTAGTAATGTCCTAACATTTGGTGTTTGCAGTAGTAATGTCCTAACATTTGGTGTTTGCAGTAGTAATGTCCTAACATTAAGTGTTTGCAGTAGTAATGTCCTAACATTTGGTGTTTGCAGTAGTAATGTCCTAACATTTGGTGTTTGCAGTAGTAATGTCCTAACATTTGGTGTTTGCAGTAGTAATGTCCTAACATTTGGTGTTTGCAGTAGTAATGTCCTAACATTAAGTGTTTGCAGTAGTAATGTCCTAACATTTGGTGTTTGCAGTAGTAATGTCCTAACATTTGGTGTTTGCAGTAGTAATGTCCTAACATTTGGTGTTTGCAGTAGTAATGTCCTAACATTTGGTGTTTGCAGTAGTAATGTCCTAACATTAAGTGTTTGCAGTAGTAATGTCCTAACATTTGGTGTTTGCAGTAGTAATGTCCTAACATTTAGTGTTTGCAGTAGTAATGTCGTAACATTTGGTGTTTGCAGTAGTAATGTCCTAACATTTAGTGTTTGCAGTAGTAATGTCCTAACATTTGGTGTTTGCAGTAGTAGTGTCCTAACATTTGGTGTTTGCAGTAGATGTCCTAACATTTGGTGTTTGCAGTAGTAATGTCCTAACATTTGGTGTTTGCAGTAGTAATGTCCTAACATTTGATGTTTGCAGTAGATGTCCTAACATTTGGTGTTTGCTGTAGATGTCCTAACATTTGATGTTTGCAGTAGTAATGTCCTAACATTTGGTGTTTGCAGTAGTAATGTCCTAACATTTGGTGTTTGCAGTAGATGTCCTAACATTTGGTGTTTGCAGTAGTAATGTCCTAACATTTGGTGTTTGCAGTAGATGTCCTAACATTTGGTGTTTGCAGTAGTAATGTCCCAACATTTGGTGTTTGCAGTAGTAATGTCCTAACATTTGGGGTTTGCAGTAGATGTCCTAACATTTTGGTGTTTGCTGTAGATGTCCTAACATTTGGTGTTTGCAGTAGTAATGTCCTAACATTTGGTGTTTGCAGTAGTAATGTCCTAACATTTGATGTTTGCAGTAGATGTCCTAACATATGGTGTTTGCTGTAGATGTCCTAACATTTGGTGTTTGCAGTAGTAATGTCCTAACATTTGGTGTTTGCAGTAGTAATGTCCTAACATTAAGTGTTTGCAGTAGATGTCCTAACATTTGGTGTTTGCAGTAGTAATGTCCTAACATTTGGTGTTTGCAGTAGATGTCCTAACATTTGGTGTTTGCAGTAGTAATGTCCCAACATTTGGTGTTTGCAGTAGTAATGTCCTAACATTTGGTGTTTGCAGTAGATGTCCTAACATTTGGTGTTTGCTGTAGATGTCCTAACATTTGGTGTTTGCAGTAGTAATGTCCTAACATTTGGTGTTTGCAGTAGTAATGTCCTAACATTTGGTGTTTGCAGTAGTAATGTCCTAACATTTGGTGTTTGCTGTAGATGTCCTAACATTTGGTGTTTGCAGTAGTAATGTCCTAACATTTGATGTTTGCAGTAGTAATGTCCTAACATTTGGTGTTTGCAGTAGTAATGTCCTAACATTAAGTGTTTGCAGTAGATGTCCTAACATTTGGTGTTTGCAGTAGTAATGTCCTAACATTTGGTGTTTGCAGTAGATGTCCTAACATTTGGTGTTTGCAGTAGTAATGTCCCAACATTTGGTGTTTGCAGTAGTAATGTCCTAACATTTGGGGTTTGCAGTAGATGTCCTAACATTTGGTGTTTGCTGTAGATGTCCTAACATTTGGTGTTTGCAGTAGTAATGTCCTAACATTTGGTGTTTGCAGTAGTAATGTCCTAACATTTGATGTTTGCAGTAGATGTCCTAACATTTGGTGTTTGCTGTAGATGTCCTAACATTTGGTGTTTGCAGTAGTAATGTCCTAACATTTGGTGTTTGCAGTAGTAATGTCCTAACATTAAGTGTTTGCAGTAGATGTCCTAACATTTGGTGTTTGCAGTAGTAATGTCCTAACATTTGGTGTTTGCAGTAGATGTCCTAACATTTGGTGTTTGCAGTAGTAATGTCCCAACATTTGGTGTTTGCAGTAGTAATGTCCTAACATTTGGGGTTTGCAGTAGATGTCCTAACATTTGGTGTTTGCTGTAGATGTCCTAACATTTGGTGTTTGCAGTAGTAATGTCCTAACATTTGGTGTTTGCAGTAGTAATGTCCTAACATTTGGTGTTTGCAGTAGTAATGTCCTAACATTTGGTGTTTGCTGTAGATGTCCTAACATTTGGTGTTTGCAGTAGTAATGTCCTAACATTTGGTGTTTGCAGTAGTAATGTCCTAACATTTGGTGTTTGCAGTAGTAATGTCCTAACATTTGGTGTTTGCAGTAGTAATGTCCTAACATTTGGTGGTTGCAGTAGTAATGTCCTAACATTTGGTGTTTGCGGTAGTAATGTCCTAACATTTGGTGTTTGCGGTAGTAATGTCCTAACATTTGGTGTTTGCAGTAGTAATGTCCTAACATTTGGTGTTTGCAGTAGTAATGTCCTAACATTAAGTGTTTGCAGTAGTAATGTCCTAACATTTAGTGTTTGCAGTAGTAATGTCCTAACATTTGGTGTTTGCAGTAGTAATGTCCTAACATTTGGTGTTTGCAGTAGTAATGTCCTAACATTTGGTGTTTGCAGTAGTAATGTCCTAACATTAAGTGTTTGCAGTAGTAATGTCCTAACATTTGGTGTTTGCAGTAGTAATGTCCTAACATTTGGTGTTTGCAGTAGTAATGTCCTAACATTAAGTGTTTGCAGTAGTAATGTCCTAACATTTGGTGTTTGCGGTAGTAATGTCCTAACATTTGGTGTTTGCAGTAGTAATGTCCTAACATTTGGTGTTTGCAGTAGTAATGTCCTAACATTAAGTGTTTGCAGTAGTAATGTCCTAACATTAAGTGTTTGCAGTAGTAATGTCCTAACATTTAGTGTTTGCAGTAGTAATGTCCTAACATTTGGTGTTTGCAGTAGATGTCCTAACATTTGGTGTTTGCAGTAGTAATGTCCTAACATTTGGTGTTTGCAGTAGTAATGTCCTAACATTAAGTGTTTGCAGTAGTAATGTCCTAACATTTGGTGTTTGCAGTAGTAATGTCCTAACATTTGGTGTTTGCAGTAGTAATGTCCTAACATTTGGTGTTTGCAGTAGTAATGTCCTAACATTTGGTGTTTGCGGTAGTAATGTCCTAACATTTGGTGTTTGCAGTAGTAATGTCCTAACATTTGGTGTTTGCAGTAGTAATGTCCTAACATTTGGTGTTTGCGGTAGTAATGTCCTAACATCTGGTGTTTGCAGTAGTAATGTCCTAACATTTGGTGTTTGCTGTAGTAATGTCCTAACATTTGGTGTTTGCAGTAATAATGTCCTAACATTTGGTGTTTGCAGTAGTAATGTCCTAACATTAAGTGTTTGCAGTAGTGATGTCCTAACATTAAGTGTTTGCAGTAGTAATGTCCTAACATTAAGTGTTTGCTGTAGATGTCCTAACATTTGGTGTTTGCAGTAGTAATGTCCTAACATTTGGTGTTTGCAGTAGTAATGTCCTAACATTTGGTGTTTGCGGTAGTAATGTCCTAACATTTGGTGTTTGCAGTAGTAATGTCCTAACATTAAGTGTTTGCAGTAGTAATGTCCTAACATTTGGTGTTTGCAGTATTAATGTCTTAACATTTGGTGTTTGCAGTAGTAATGTCCTAACATTTGGTGTTTGCAGTAGTAATGTCCTAACATTTGGTGTTTGCAGTAGTAATGTCCTAACATTAAGTGTTTGCAGTAGTAATGTCCTAACATTAAGTGTTTGCAGTAGTAATGTCCTAACATTTGGTGTTTGCAGTAGTAATGTCCTAACATTAAGTGTTTGCAGTAGTAATGTCCTAACATTTGGTGTTTGCAGTAGTAATGTCCTAACATTTGGTGTTTGCAGTAGCAATGTCCTAACATTTGGTGTTTGCAGTAGTAATGTCCTTACATTTGGTGTTTGCAGTAATAATGTCCTAACATTTGGTGTTTGCAGTAGTAATGTCCTAACATTTGGTGTTTGCAGTAGTAATGTCCTAACATTTGGTGTTTGCAGTAGTAATGTCCTAACATTTGGTGTTTGCAGTAGTAATGTCCTAACATTTGGTGTTTGCAGTAGTAATGTCCTAACATTAAGTGTTTGCAGTAGTAATGTCCTAACATTAAGTGTTTGCAGTAGTAATGTCCTAACATTAAGTGTTTGCAGTAGTAATGTCCTAACATTTGGTGTTTGCAGTAGTAATGTCCTAACATTTGGTGTTTGCAGTAGTAATGTCCTAACATTAAGTGTTTGCAGTAGTAATGTCCTAACATTTGGTGTTTGCAGTAGTAATGTCCTAACATTTGGTGTTTGCAGTAATAATGTCCTCACATTTGGTGTTTGCAGTAGTAATGTCCTAACATTTGGTGTTTGCAGTAGTAATGTCCTAACATTTGGTGTTTGCAGTAGTAATGTCCTAACATTTGGTGTTTGCAGTAGTAATGTCCTAACATTTGGTGTTTGCAGTAGTAATGTCCTAACATTAAGTGTTTGCAGTAGTAATGTCCTAACATTTGGTGTTTGCAGTAGTAATGTCCTAACATTTGGTGTTTGCAGTAGTAATGTCCTAACATTTGGTGTTTGCAGTAGTAATGTCCTAACATTTGGTGTTTGCAGTAGTAATGTCCTAACATTAAGTGTTTGCAGTAGTAATGTCCTAACATTTGGTGTTTGCAGTAGTAATGTCCTAACATTTGGTGTTTGCAGTAGTAATGTCCTAACATTTGGTGTTTGCAGTAGTAATGTCCTAACATTTGGTGTTTGCAGTAGTAATGTCCTAACATTTGGTGTTTGCAGTAATGTCCTAACATTTGGTGTTTGCAGTAGTAATGTCCTAACATTAAGTGTTTGCAGTAGTAATGTCCTAACATTTGGTGTTTGCAGTAGTAATGTCCTAACATTTGGTGTTTGCAGTAGTAATGTCCTAACATTTGGTGTTTGCAGTAGTAATGTCCTAACATTAAGTGTTTGCAGTAGTAATGTCCTAACATTTGGTGTTTGCAGTAGTAATGTCCTAACATTTGGTGTTTGCAGTAGTAATGTCATAACATTTGGTGTTTGCAGTAGATGTCCTAACATTTGGTGTTTACAGTAGTAATGTCCTAACATTTGGTGTTTGCTGTAGATGTCCTAACATTTGGTGTTTGCAGTAGTAATGTCCTAACATTTGGTGTTTGCAGTAGTAATGTCCTAACATTTGGTGTTTGCAGTAGTAATGTCCTAACATTTGGTGTTTGCAGTAGTAATGTCCTAACATTTGGTGTTTGCAGTAGTAATGTCCTAACATTTGGTGTTTGCAGTAGTAATGTCCTAACATTTGGTGTTTGCAGTAGTAATGTCCTAACATTTGGTGTTTGCAGTAGTAATGTCCTAACATTTGGTGTTTGCAGTAGTAATGTCCTAACATTAAGTGTTTGCATTAGTAATGTCCTAACATTTAGTGTTTGCAGTAGTAATGTCCTAACATTAAGTGTTTGCAGTAGCAATGTCCTAACATTTGCAGTAATGTCCTAACATTTGGTGTTTGCAGTAGTAATGTCCTAACATTTGGTGTTTGCAGTAGTAATGTCCTAACATTTGGTGTTTGCAGTAGTAATGTCCTAACATTTGCAGTAATGTCCTAACATTTGGTGTTTGCAGTAGTAATGTCCTAACATTTGCAGTAATGTCCTAACATTTGGTGTTTGCAGTAGTAATGTCCTAACATTTAGTGTTTGCAGTAGTAATGTCCTAACATTTGGTGTTTGCAGTAGTAATGTCCTAACATTTGCAGTAATGTCCTAACATTTGGTGTTTGCAGTAGTAATGTCCTAACATTTAGTGTTTGCAGTAGTAATGTCCTAACATTTGCAGTAATGTCCTAACATTTGGTGTTTGCAGTAGTAATGTCCTAACATTTGGTGTTTGCAGTAGTAATGTCCTAACATTTGGTGTTTGCAGTAGTAATGTCCTAACATTTGGTGTTTGCAGTAGTAATGTCCTAACATTTGGTGTTTGCAGTAGTAATGTCCTAACATTTGGTGTTTGCAGTAGTAATGTCCTAACATTTGGTGTTTGCAGTAGTAATGTCCTAACATTTGGTGTTTGCAGTAGTAATGTCCTAACATTTGGTGTTTGCTGTAGATGTCCTAACATTAAGTGTTTGCAGTAGTAATGTCCTAACATTTGGTGTTTGCAGTAGTAATGTCCTAACATTTGGTGTTTGCAGTAGTAATGTCCTAACATTAAGTGTTTGCAGTAGTAATGTCCTAACATTTGGTGTTTGCAGTAGTAATGTCCTAACATTTGGTGTTTGCAGTAGTAATGTCCTAACATTAAGTGTTTGCAGTAGTAATGTCCTAACATTTGGTGTTTGCAGTAGTAATGTCCTAACATTTGGTGTTTGCAGTAGTAATGTCCTAACATTTGGTGTTTGCAGTAGTAATGTCCTAACATTAAGTGTTTGCAGTAGTAATGTCCTAACATTTGGTGTTTGCAGTAGTAATGTCCTAACATTTGGTGTTTGCAGTAGTAATGTCCTAACATTTGGTGTTTGCAGTAGTAATGTCCTAACATTTGGTGTTTGCAGTAGTAATGTCCTAACATTAAGTGTTTGCAGTAGTAATGTCATAACATTTGGTGTTTGCAGTAGTAATGTCCTAACATTTGGTGTTTGCAGTAGTAATGTCCTAACATTAAGTGTTTGCAGTAGATGTCCTAACATTAAGTGTTTGCAGTAGTAATGTCCTAACATTTGGTGTTTGCAGTAGTAATGTCCTAACATTTGGTGTTTGCAGTAGTAATGTCCTAACATTTGGTGTTTGCAGTAGTAATGTCCTAACATTTGGTGTTTGCAGTAGTAATGTCCTAACATTTGGTGTTTGCAGTAGATGTCCTAACATTTAGTGTTTGCAGTAGTAATGTCCTAACATTTGGTGTTTGCAGTAGTAATGTCCTAACATTTGGTATTTGCAGTAGTAATGTCCTAACATTTAGTGTTTGCAGTAGTAATGTCCTAACATTAAGTGTTTGCAGTAGCAATGTCCTAACATTTGGTGTTTGCTGTAGTAATGTCCTAACATTTGGTGTTTGCAGTAGTAATGTCCTAACATTTGGTGTTTGCAGTAGTAATGTCCTAACATTTGGTGTTTGCAGTAGTAATGTCCTAACATTTGGTGTTTGCAGTAGTAATGTCCTAACATTTGGTGTTTGCAGTAGTAATGTCCTAACATTTGGTGTTTGCAGTAGATGTCCTAACATTTGGTGTTTGCAGTAGTAATGTCCTAACATTTAGTGTTGTTGCAGTAGTAATGTCCTAACATTTGGTGTTTGCAGTAGTAATGTCCTAACATTTGGTGTTTGCTGTAGATGTCCTAACATTTGGTGTTTGCAGTAGTAATGTCCTAACATTTGGTGTTTACAGTAGTAATGTCCTAACATTTGGTGTTTGCAGTAGTAATGTCCTAACATTTGGTGTTTGCAGTAGATGTCCTAACATTTGGTGTTTGCAGTAGTAATGTCCTAACATTTAGTGTTTGCAGTAGTAATGTCCTAACATTTGGTGTTTGCAGTAGTAATGTCCTAACATTTAGTGTTTGCAGTAGTAATGTCCTAACATTTGGTGTTTGCAGTAGTAATGTCCTAACATTTGGTGTTTGCAGTAGATGTCCTAACATTTGGTGTTTGCAGTAGTAATGTCCCAACATTTGGTGTTTGCGGTAGTAATGTCCTAACATTTGGTGTTTGCAGTAGATGTCCTAACATTTGGTGTTTGCTGTAGATGTCCTAACATTAAGTGTTTGCAGTAGTAATGTCCTAACATTTAGTGTTTGCAGTAGTAATGTCCTAACATTTGGTGTTTGCAGTAGTAATGTCCTAACATTTGGTGTTTACAGTAGTAATGTCCTAACATTTGGTGTTTGCAGTAGTAATGTCCTAACATTTGGTGTTTGCAGTAGTAATGTCCTAACATTTAGTGTTTGCAGTAGTAATGTCGTAACATTTGGTGTTTGCAGTAGTAATGTCCTAACATTTAGTGTTTGCAGTAGTAATGTCCTAACATTTGGTGTTTGCAGTAGTAGTGTCCTAACATTTGGTGTTTGCAGTAGATGTCCTAACATTTGGTGTTTGCAGTAGTAATGTCCTAACATTTGGTGTTTGCAGTAGTAATGTCCTAACATTTGATGTTTGCAGTAGATGTCCTAACATTTGGTGTTTGCTGTAGATGTCCTAACATTTGGTGTTTGCAGTAGTAATGTCCTAACATTTGGTGTTTGCAGTAGTAATGTCCTAACATTAAGTGTTTGCAGTAGATGTCCTAACATTTGGTGTTTGCAGTAGTAATGTCCTAACATTTGGTGTTTGCAGTAGATGTCCTAACATTTGGTGTTTGCAGTAGTAATGTCCCAACATTTGGTGTTTGCAGTAGTAATGTCCTAACATTTGGGGTTTGCAGTAGATGTCCTAACATTTGGTGTTTGCTGTAGATGTCCTAACATTTGGTGTTTGCAGTAGTAATGTCCTAACATTTGGTGTTTGCAGTAGTAATGTCCTAACATTTGGTGTTTGCAGTAGATGTCCTAACATTTGGTGTTTGCTGTAGATGTCCTAACATTTGGTGTTTGCAGTAGTAATGTCCTAACATTTGGTGTTTGCAGTAGTAATGTCCTAACATTAAGTGTTTGCAGTAGATGTCCTAACATTTGGTGTTTGCAGTAGTAATGTCCTAACATTTGGTGTTTGCAGTAGATGTCCTAACATTTGGTGTTTGCAGTAGTAATGTCCCAACATTTGGTGTTTGCAGTAGTAATGTCCTAACATTTGGGGTTTGCAGTAGATGTCCTAACATTTGGTGTTTGCTGTAGATGTCCTAACATTTGGTGTTTGCAGTAGTAATGTCCTAACATTTGGTGTTTGCAGTAGTAATGTCCTAACATTTGGTGTTTGCAGTAGTAATGTCCTAACATTTGGTGTTTGTAGTAGTAATGTCCTAACATTTGGTGTTTGCAGTAGTAATGTCCTAACATTTGGTGTTTGCAGTAGTAATGTCCTAACATTTGGTGTTTGCAGTAGTAATGTCCTAACATTTGGTGTTTGCAGTAGTAATGTCCTAACATTAAGTGTTTGCAGTAGTAATGTCCTAACATTTGGTGTTTGCAGTAGTAATGTCCTAACATTAAGTGTTTGCGGTAGTAATGTCCTAACATTTGGTGTTTGCAGTAGATGTCCTAACATTTGGTGTTTGCTGTAGATGTCCTAACATTAAGTGTTTGCAGTAGTAATGTCCTAACATTTAGTGTTTGCAGTAGTAATGTCCTAACATTTGGTGGTTGCAGTAGTAATGTCCTAACATTTGGTGTTTACAGTAGTAATGTCCTAACATTTGGTGTTTGCAGTAGTAATGTCCTAACATTTGGTGTTTGCAGTAGTAATGTCCTAACATTTAGTGTTTGCAGTAGTAATGTCGTAACATTTGGTGTTTGCAGTAGTAATGTCCTAACATTTAGTGTTTGCAGTAGTAATGTCCTAACATTTGGTGTTTGCAGTAGTAGTGTCCTAACATTTGGTGTTTGCAGTAGATGTCCTAACATTTGGTGTTTGCAGTAGTAATGTCCTAACATTTGGTGTTTGCAGTAGTAATGTCCTAACATTTGATGTTTGCAGTAGATGTCCTAACATTTGGTGTTTGCTGTAGATGTCCTAACATTTGGTGTTTGCAGTAGTAATGTCCTAACATTTGGTGTTTGCAGTAGTAATGTCCTAACATTAAGTGTTTGCAGTAGATGTCCTAACATTTGGTGTTTGCAGTAGTAATGTCCTAACATTTGGTGTTTGCAGTAGATGTCCTAACATTTGGTGTTTGCAGTAGTAATGTCCCAACATTTGGTGTTTGCAGTAGTAATGTCCTAACATTTGGGGTTTGCAGTAGATGTCCTAACATTTGGTGTTTCCTGTAGATGTCCTAACATTTGGTGTTTGCAGTAGTAATGTCCTAACATTTGGTGTTTGCAGTAGTAATGTCCTAACATTTGATGTTTGCAGTAGATGTCCTAACATTTGGTGTTTGCTGTAGATGTCCTAACATTTGGTGTTTGCAGTAGTAATGTCCTAACATTTGGTGTTTGCAGTAGTAATGTCCTAACATTAAGTGTTTGCAGTAGATGTCCTAACATTTGGTGTTTGCAGTAGTAATGTCCTAACATTTGGTGTTTGCAGTAGATGTCCTAACATTTGGTGTTTGCAGTAGTAATGTCCCAACATTTGGTGTTTGCAGTAGTAATGTCCTAACATTTGGGGTTTGCAGTAGATGTCCTAACATTTGGTGTTTGCTGTAGATGTCCTAACATTTGGTGTTTGCAGTAGTAATGTCCTAACATTTGGTGTTTGCAGTAGTAATGTCCTAACATTTGGTGTTTGCAGTAGTAATGTCCTAACATTTGGTGTTTGTAGTAGTAATGTCCTAACATTTGGTGTTTGCAGTAGTAATGTCCTAACATTTGGTGTTTGCAGTAGTAATGTCCTAACATTTGGTGTTTGCAGTAGTAATGTCCTAACATTTGGTGTTTGCAGTAGTAATGTCCTAACATTAAGTGTTTGCAGTAGTAATGTCCTAACATTTGGTGTTTGCAGTAGTAATGTCCTAACATTAAGTGTTTGCAGTAGTAATGTCCTAACATTTGGTGTTTGCAGTAGTAATGTCCTAACATTTGGTGTTTGCAGTAGATGTCCTAACATTTGGGGTTTGCAGTAGTAATGTCCTAACATTTAGTGTTTGCAGTAGTAATGTCCTAACATTTGGTGTTTGCTGTAGATGTCCTAACATTTGGTGTTTGCAGTAGTAATGTCCTAACATTTGGTGTTTGCAGTAGTAATGTCCTAACATTTGGTGTTTGCAGTAGTAATGTCCTAACATTTGGTGTTTGCAGTAGATATGTCCTAACATTTGGTGTTTGCAGTAGTAATGTCCTAACATTTGGTGTTTGCAGTAGTAATGTCCTAACATTTGGTGTTTGCAGTAGTAATGTCGTAACATTTGGTGTTTGCAGTAGTAATGTCGTAACATTTGGTGTTTGCAGTAGTAATGTCCTAATATTTGGTGTTTGCAGTAGTAATGTCCTAACATTTGGTGTTTGCAGTAGTAATGTCCTAACATTTGGTGTTTGCAGTAGTAATGTCCTAACATTAAGTGTTTGCAGTAGTAATGTCCTAACATTTGGTGTTTGCAGTAGTAATGTCCTAACATTTGGTGTTTGTGGTAGTAATGTCCTAACATTTGGTGTTTGCAGTAGTAATGTCCTAACATTTGGTGTTTGCACTAGTAATGTCCTAACATTTGGTGTTTGCAGTAGTAATGTCCTAACATTTGGTGTTTGCAGTAGTAATGTCCTAACATTTGGTGTTTGCAGTAGTAATGTCCTAACATTTGGTGTTTGCAGTAGTAATGTCCTAACATTAAGTGTTTGCAGTAGTAATGTCCTAACATTTGGTGTTTGCAGTAGTAATGTCCTAACATTAAGTGTTTGCAGTAGTAATGTCCTAACATTTGGTGTTGCAGTAGTAATGTCCTAACATTTGGTGTTTGCAGTAGTAATGTCCTAACATTTGGTGTTTGCAGTAGTAATGTCCTAACATTTGGTGTTTGCAGTAGTAATGTCCTAACATTAAGTGTTTGCAGTAGTAATGTCCTAACATTTGGTGTTTGCAGTAGTAATGTCCTAACATTAAGTGTTTGCAGTAGTAATGTCCTAACATTTGGTGTTTGCAGTAGTAATGTCCTAACATTTGGTGTTTGCAGTAGTAATGTCCTAACATTTGGTGTTTGCAGTAGTAATGTCCTAACATTAAGTGTTTGCAGTAGTAATGTCCTAACATTTGGTGTTTGCAGTAGTAATGTCCTAACATTTGGTGTTTGCAGTAGTAATGTCCTAACATTTGGTGTTTGCAGTAGTAATGTCCTAACATTTGGTGTTTGCAGTAGTAATGTCCTAACATTTGGTGTTCGCAGTAGTAATGTCCTAACATTTGGTGTTTGCAGTAGTAATGTCCTAACATTTGGTGTTTGCAGTAGTAATGTCCTAACATTAAGTGTTTGCAGTAGTAATGTCCTAACATTTGGTGTTTGCAATAGTAATGTCCTAACATTTGGTGTTTGCAGTAGTAATGTCCTAACATTTGGTGTTTGCAGTAGTAATGTCCTAACATTAAGTGTTTGCAGTAGTAATGTCCTAACATTTGGTGTTTGCAGTAGTAATGTCCTAACATTTGGTGTTTGCAGTAGTAATGTCCTAACATTAAGTGTTTGCAGTAGTAATGTCCTAACATTTGGTGTTTGCAGTAGTAATGTCCTAACATTTGGTGTTTGCAGTAGATGTCCTAACATTTGGTGTTTGCAGTAGTAATGTCCCAACATTTGGTGTTTGCGGTAGTAATGTCCTAACATTTGGTGTTTGCAGTAGATGTCCTAACATTTGGTGTTTGCTGTAGATGTCCTAACATTTGGTGTTTGCAGTAGTAATGTCGTAACATTTGGTGTTTGTGGTAGTAATGTCCTAACATTTGGTGTTTGCAGTAGTAATGTCCTAACATTTGGTGTTTGCAGTAGTAATGTCCTAACATTTGGTGTTTGCAGTAGTAATGTCCTAACATTTGATGTTTGCAGTAGATGTCCTAACATTTGGTGTTTGCAGTAGTAATGTCCTAACATTTGGTGTTTGCAGTAGTAATGTCCTAACATTTGGTGTTTGTGGTAGTAATGTCCTAACATTTGGTGTTTGCAGTAGTAATGTCCTAACATTTGGTGTTTGCAGTAGATGTCCTAACATTTGGTGTTTGCAGTAGTAATGTCCCAACATTTGGTGTTTGCGGTAGTAATGTCCTAACATTTGGTGTTTGCAGTAGTAATGTCCTAACATTTGGTGTTTGCAGTAGATGTCCTAACATTTGGTGTTTGCAGTAGTAATGTCCCAACATTTGGTGTTTGCGGTAGTAATGTCCTAACATTTGGTGTTTGCAGTAGTAATGTCCTAACATTTGGTGTTTGCTGTAGATGTCCTAACATTTGGTGTTTGCAGTAGTAATGTCGTAACATTTGGTGTTTGCAGTAGTAATGTCCTAACATTTAGTGTTTGCAGTAGTAATGTCGTAACATTTGGTGTTTGCAGTAGTAATGTCCTAACATTTAGTGTTTGCAGTAGTAATGTCCTAACATTTGGTGTTTGCAGTAGTAGTGTCCTAACATTTGGTGTTTGCAGTAGATGTCCTAACATTTGGCGTTTGCAGTAGTAATGTCCTAACATTTGGTGTTTGCAGTAGTAATGTCCTAACATTTGATGTTTGCAGTAGATGTCCTAACATTTGGTGTTTGCTGTAGATGTCCTAACATTTGGTGTTTGCAGTAGTAATGTCCTAACATTTGGTGTTTGCAGTAGTAATGTCCTAACATTAAGTGTTTGCAGTAGATGTCCTAACATTTGGTGTTTGCAGTAGTAATGTCCTAACATTTGGTGTTTGCAGTGGTAATGTCCTAACATTTGGTGTTTGCAGTAGTAATGTCCTAACATTAAGTGTTTGCTGTAGATGTCCTAACATTTGGTGTTTGCAGTAGATGTCCTAACATTTGGTGTTTGCAGTAGTAATGTCCTAACATTTGGTGTTTGCAGTAGTAATGTCCTAACATGTGGTGTTTGCAGTAGTAATGTCCTAACATTTGGTGTTTGCAGTAGTAATGTCCTAACATTTGGTGTTTGCAGTAGTAATGTCCTAACATTTGGTGTTTGCAGTAGTAATGTCCTAACATTTGGTGTTTGCAGTAGTAATGTCCTAACATTTGATGTTTGCAGTGGTAATGTCCTAACATTTGGTGTTTGCAGTAGTAATGTCCTAACATTAAGTGTTTGCTGTAGATGTCCTAACATTTGGTGTTTGCAGTAGATGTCCTAACATTTGGTGTTTGCAGTAGTAATGTCCTAACATTTGGTGTTTGCAGTAGTAATGTCCTAACATGTGGTGTTTGCAGTAGTAATGTCCTAACATTTGGTGTTTGCAGTAGTAATGTCCTAACATTTGGTGTTTGCAGTAGTAATGTCCTAACAATTGGTGTTTGCAGTAGTAATGTCCTAACATTTGGTGTTTGCAGTAGTAATGTCCTAACATTTGGTGTTTGCAGTAGTAATGTCCTAACATGTGGTGTTTGCAGTAGTAATGTCCTAACATTTGGTGTTTGCTGTAGATGTCCTAACATTAAGTGTTTGCAGTAGTAATGTCCTAACATTTGGTGTTTGCAGTAGTATAGTCCTAACATTTGGTGTTTGCAGTAGTAATGTCCTAACATTTGGTGTTTGCAGTAGTAATGTCCTAACATTAAGTGTTTGCAGTAGTAATGTCCTAACATTTGGTGTTTGCAGTAGTAATGTCCTAACATTTGGTGTTTGCAGTAGATGTCCTAACATTTGGTGTTTGCAGTAGTAATGTCCTAACATTTGGTGTTTGCAGTAGTAATGTCCTAACATTTGGTGTTTGCAGTAGATGTCCTAACATTTGGTGTTTGCAGTAGTAATGTCCTAACATTTGGTGTTTGCAGTAGTAATGTCCTAACATTTGGTGTTTGCAGTAGATGTCCTAACATTTGGGGTTTGCAGTAGTAATGTCCTAACATTAAGTGTTTGCAGTAGTAATGTCCTAACATTTGGTGTTTGCAGTAGTAATGTCCTAACATTTGGTGTTTGCAGTAGTAATGTCCTAACATTTGGTGTTTGCAGTAGTAATGTCCTAACATTAAGTGTTTGCAGTAGTAATGTCCTAACATTAAGTGTTTGCAGTAGTAATGTCCTAACATTAAGTGTTTGCAGTAGTAATGTCCTAACATTAAGTGTTTGCAGTAGTAATGTCCTAACATTAAGTGTTTGCTGTAGATGTCCTAACATTAAGTGTTTGCAGTAGATGTCCTAACATTTGGTGTTTGCAGTAGTAATGTCCTAACATTTGGTGTTTGCAGTAGTAATGTCCTAACATTAAGTGTTTGCAGTAGTAATGTCCTAACATTTGGTGTTTGCAGTAGTAATGTCCTAACATTTGGTGTTTGCAGTAGTAATGTCCTAACATTTGGTGTTTGCAGTAGTAATGTCCTAACATTTGGTGTTTGCAGTAGCAATGTCCTAACATTTGGTGTTTGCAGTAGTAATGTCCTAACATTTGGTGTTTGCAGTAGTAATGTCCTAACATTTGGTGTTTGCAGTAGTAATGTCCTAACATTAAGTGTTTGCAGTAGTAATGTCCTAACATTTGGTGTTTGCAGTAGTAATGTCCTAACATTTGGGGTTTGCAGTGGTAATGTCCTAACATTTGGTGTTTGCAGTAGTAATGTCCTAACATTTGGTGTTTGCAGTAGTAATGTCCTAACATTTGGTGTTTGCAGTAGTAATGTCTTAACATTTGGTGTTTGCAGTAGTAATGTCCTAACATCTGGTGTTTGCAGTTGTAATGTCCTAACATTAAGTGTTTGCAGTAGTAATGTCCTAACATTTGGTGTTTGCGGTAGTAATGTCCTAACATTTGGTGTTTGCAGTAGTAATGTCCTAACATTTGGTGTTTGCAGTAGTAATGTCCTAACATTTGGTGTTTGCAGTAGTAATGTCCTAACATTTGGTGTTTGCAGTAGTAATGTCCTAACATTTGGTGTTTGCAGTAGATGTCCTAACATTTAGTGTTTGCAGTAGTAATGTCCTAACATTTGGTGTTTGCGGTAGTAATGTCCTAACATTTGGTGTTTGCAGTAGTAATGTCCTAACATTTAGTGTTTGCAGTAGTAATGTCCTAACATTTGGTGTTTGCTGTAGATGTCCTAACATTTGGTGTTTGCTGTAGATGTCCTAACATTTGGTGTTTGCTGTAGATGTCCTAACATTTGGTGTTTGCAGTAGTAATGTCCTAACATTTGGTGTTTGCAGTAGTAATGTCCTAACATTTGGTGTTTGCTGTAGATGTCCTAACATTTGGTGTTTGCTGTAGATGTCCTAACATTTGGTGTTTGCTGTAGATGTCCTAACATTTGGTGTTTGCAGTAGTGATGTCCTAACATTTGGTGTTTGCAGTAGTAATGTCCTAACATTTGGTGTTTGCAGTAGTAATGTCCTAACATTTGGTGTTTGCAGTAGTAATGTCCTAACATTTGGTGTTTGCAGTAGTAATGTCCTAACATTTGGTGTTTGCAGTAGTAATGTCCTAACATTTGGTGTTTGCAGTAGTAATGTCCTAACATTTGGTGTTTGCAGTAGATGTCCTAACATTTAGTGTTTGCAGTAGTAATGTCCTAACATTTGGTGTTTGCGGTAGTAATGTCCTAACATTTGGTGTTTGCAGTAGTAATGTCCTAACATTTGGTGTTTGCAGTAGTAATGTCCTAATATTTGGTGTTTGCAGTAGTAATGTCCTAACATTTGGTGTTTGCTGTAGATGTCCTAACATTTGGTGTTTGCAGTAGTAATGTCCTAACATTTGGTGTTTGCAGTAGTAATGTCCTAACATTTGGTGTTTGCAGTAGTAATGTCCTAACATGTGGTGTTTGCAGTAGTAATGTCCTAACATTTAGTGTTTGCAGTAGTAATGTCCTAACATTTGGTGTTTGCAGTAGTAATGTCCTAACATTTGGTGTTTGCAGTAGTAGTGTCCTAACATTTGGTGTTTGCAGTAGATGTCCTAACATTTGGTGTTTGCAGTAGTAATGTCCTAACATTTGGTGTTTGCAGTAGTAATGTCCTAACATTTGATGTTTGCAGTAGATGTCCTAACATTTGGTGTTTGCTGTAGATGTCCTAACATTTGGTGTTTGCAGTAGTAATGTCCTAACATTTGGTGTTTGCAGTAGTATTGTCCTAACATTAAGTGTTTGCAGTAGATGTCCTAACATTTGGTGTTTGCAGTAGTAATGTCCTAACATTTGGTGTTTGCAGTAGTAATGTCCTAACATTTGGTGTTTGCAGTAGTAATGTCCTAACATTAAGTGTTTGCAGTAGTAATGTACTAACATTTGGTGTTTGCAGTAGATGTCCTAACATTTGGTGTTTGCAGTAGTAATGTCCTAACATTTGGTGTTTGCAGTAGTAATGTCCTAACATTTGGTGTTTGCAGTAGTAATGTCCTAACATTAAGTGTTTGCAGTAGTAATGTCCTAACATTTGGTGTTTGCAGTAGTAATGTCCTAACATGTGGTGTTTGCAGTAGTAATGTCCTAACGTTTGGTGTTTGCAGTAGTAATGTCCTAACATTTGGTGTTTGCAGTAGTAATGTCCTAACATTTGGTGTTTGCTGTAGATGTCTTAACATTTGGTGTTTGCAGTAGTAATGTCCTAACATTTGGTGTTTGCAGTAATAATGTTCTAACATTTGGTGTTTGCAGTAGATGTCCTAACATTTGGTGTTTGCAGTAGTAATGTCCCAACATTTGGTGTTTGCGGTAGTAATGTCCTAACATTTGGTGTTTGCAGTAGATGTCCTAACATTTGGTGTTTGCTGTAGATGTCCTAACATTTGGTGTTTGCAGTAGTAATGTCCTAACATTTGGTGTTTGCAGTAGTAATGTCCTAACATTTAGTGTTTGCAGTAGTAATGTCGTAACATTTGGTGTTTGCAGTAGTAATGTCCTAACATTTAGTGTTTGCAGTAGTAATGTCCTAACATTTGGTGTTTGCAGTAGTAATGTCCTAACATTTGGTGTTTGCAGTAGTAATGTCCTAACATTTGGTGTTTGCAGTAGTAATGTCCTAACATTTAGTGTTTGCAGTAGTAATGTCCTAACATTTGGTGTTTGCAGTAGTAATGTCCTAACATTTGGTGTTTGCAGTAGTAATGTCCTAACATTTGGTGTTTGCAGTAGTAATGTCCTAACATTTGGTGTTTGCAGTAGATGTCCTAACATTTGGTGTTTGCAGTAGTAATGTCCTAACATTTAGTGTTTGCAGTAGTAATGTCCTAACATTTAGTGTTTGCAGTAGATGTCCTAACATTTGGTGTTTGCAGTAGTAATGTCCTAACATTTAGTGTTTGCAGTAGTAATGTCCTAACATTTAGTGTTTGCAGTAGTAATGTCCTAACATTTAGTGTTTGCAGTAGTAATGTCCTAACATTTGGTGTTTGCAGTAGTAATGTCCTAACATTTGGTGTTTGCAGTAGTAATGTCCTAACATTTGGTGTTTGCAGTAGTAATGTCCTAACATTTGGTGTTTGCAGTAGTAATGTCCTTACATTTGGTGTTTGCAGTAGTAATGTCCTAACATTTGGTGTTTGCAGTAGTAATGTCCTAACATTTGGTGTTTGCAGTAGATGTCCTAACATTAAGTGTTTGCAGTAGTAATGTCCTAACATTTGGTGTTTGCAGTAGTAATGTCCTAACATTTGGTGTTTGCAGTAGTAATGTCCTAACATTTGGTGTTTGCAGTAGTAATGTCCTAACATTTGGTGTTTGCAGTAGTAATGTCCTAACATTAAGTGTTTGCAGTAGTAATGTCCTAACATTAAGTGTTTGCAGTAGTAATGTCCTAACATTTGGGGTTTGCAGTAGATGTCCTAACATTTGGTGTTTGCAGTAGTAATGTCCTAACATTTGGTGTTTGCAGTAGTAATGTCCTAACATTTGGTGTTTGCAGTAGTAATGTCCTAACATTTGGTGTTTGCAGTAGTAATGTCCTAACATTAAGTGTTTGCAGTAGTAATGTCCTAACATTAAGTGTTTGCAGTAGTAATGTCCTAACATTTGGGGTTTGCAGTAGATGTCCTAACATTTGGTGTTTGCAGTAGATGTCCTAACATTTGGTGTTTGCGGTAGTAATGTCCTAACATTTGGTGTTTGCAGTAGTAATGTCCTAACATTTAGTGTTTGCAGTAGTAATGTCCTAACATTTGGTGTTTGCAGTAGTAATGTCCTAACATTTGGTGTTTGCTGTAGTAATGTCCTAACATTTGGTGTTTGCAGTAGATGTCCTAACATTTGGTGTTTGCTGTAGATGTCCTAACATTTAGTGTTTGCTGTAGATGTCCTAACATTTGGTGTTTGCAGTAGATGTCCTAACATTTAGTGTTTGCTGTAGATGTCCTAACATTTAGTGTTTGCTGTAGATGTCCTAACATTTGGTGTTTGCAGTAGTAATGTCCTAACATTTGGTGTTTGCTGTAGTAATGTCCTAACATTTGGTGTTTGCAGTAGATGTCCTAACATTTGGTGTTTGCTGTAGATGTCCTAACATTTAGTGTTTGCTGTAGATGTCCTAACATTTAGTGTTTGCTGTAGATGTCCTAACATTTGGTGTTTGCTGTAGATGTCCTAACATTTGGTGTTTGCTGTAGATGTCCTAACATTTGGTGTTTGCAGTAGTAATGTCCTAACATTCAGTGTTTGCTGTAGATGTCCTAACATTTGGTGTTTGCAGTAGTAATGTCTTAACATTTGGTGTTTGCAGTAGTAATGTCCTAACATTTGGTGTTTGCAGTAGTAATGTCCTCACATTTGGTGTTTGCAGTAGTAATGTCCTAACATTTGGTGTTTGCAGTAGTAATGTCCTAACATTTGGTGTTTGCAGTAGTAATGTCCTAACATTTGGTGTTTGCAGTAGTAATGTCCTAACATTAAGTGTTTGCAGTAGTAATGTCCTAACATTAAGTGTTTGCAGTAGTAATGTCCTAACATTTGGTGTTTGCAGTAGTAATGTCCTAACATTTGGTGTTTGCAGTAGTAATGTCCCAACATTTGGTGTTTGCAGTAGTAATGTCCTAACATTTGGGGTTTTCAGTAGATGTCCTAACATTTGGTGTTTGCTGTAGATGTCCTAACATTTGGTGTTTGCAGTAGAAATGTCCTAACATTTGGTGTTTGCAGTAGTAATGTCCTAACATTTGGTGTTTGCAGTAGTAATGTCCTAACATTTGGTGTTTGCAGTAGTAATGTCCTAACATTTGGTGTTTGCAGTAGTAATGTCCTAACATTTGGTGTTTGCAGTAGTAATGTCGTAACATTTAGTGTTTGCAGTAGTAATGTCCTAACATTTGGTGTTTGCAGTAGTAATGTCCTAACATTTGGTGTTTGCAGTAGTAATGTCCTAACATTTGGTGTTTGCAGTAGTAATGTCCTAACATTTGGTGTTTGCAGTAGTAATGTCCTAACATTTGGTGTTTGCAGTAGTAATGTCCTAACATTTGGTGTTTACAGTAGTAATGTCCTAACATTTGGTGTTTGCAGTAGTAATGTCCTAACATTTGGTGTTTGCAGTAGTAATGTCCTAACATTTGGTGTTTGCAGTAGTAATGTCGTAACATTTAGTGTTTGCAGTAGTAATGTCCTAACATTTGGTGTTTGCAGTAGTAATGTCCTAACATTTGGTGTTTGCAGTAGTAATGTCCTAACATTTGGTGTTTGCAGTAGTAATGTCCTAACATTTGGTGTTTGCAGTAGATGTCCTAACATTAAGTGTTTGCAGTAGTAATGTCCTAACATTTGGTGTTTACAGTAGTAATGTCCTAACATTTGGTGTTTGCAGTAGTAATGTCCTAACATTTGGTGTTTGCAGTAGTAATGTCCTAACATTTGGTGTTTGCAGTAGTAATGTCCTAACATTTGGTGTTTGCAGTAGTAATGTCCTAACATTTGGTGTTTGCAGTAGTAATGTCCTAACATTAAGTGTTTGCAGTAGTAATGTCCTAACATTTGGTGTTTGCAGTAGTAATGTCCTAACATTTGGTGTTTGCAGTAGTAATGTCCTAACATTTGGTGTTTGCTGTAGATGTCCTAACATTTGGTGTTTGCTGTAGATGTCCTAACATTTGGTGTTTGCTGTAGTAATGTCCTAACATTTGGTGTTTGCAGTAGTAATGTCCTAACATTTGGTGTTTGCAGTAGTAATGTCCTAACATTTGGTGTTTGCAGTAGTAATGTCCTAACATTAAGTGTTTGCAGTAGTAATGTCCTAACATTTGGTGTTTGCAGTAGTAATGTCCTAACATTTGGTGTTTGCAGTAGTAATGTCCTAACATTTGGTGTTTGCTGTAGTAATGTCCTAACATTTGGTGTTTGCAGTAGTAATGTCCTAACATTAAGTGTTTGCTGTAGTAATGTCCTAACATTTGGTGTTTGCTGTAGTAATGTCCTAACATTTGGTGTTTGCAGTAGTAATGTCCTAACATTAAGTGTTTGCTGTAGTAATGTCCTAACATTTGGTGTTTGCAGTAGTAATGTCCTAACATTTGGTGTTTGCTGTAGTAATGTCCTAACATTTAGTGTTTGCAGTAGTAATGTCCTAACATTAAGTGTTTGCAGTAGTAATGTCCTAACATTTGGTGTTTGCTGTAGATGTCCTAACATTTGGTGTTTGCTGTAGTAATGTCCTAACATGTGGTGTTTGCAGTAGTAATGTCCTAACATTTAGTGTTTGCAGTAGATGTCCTAACATTTAGTGTTTGCAGTAGTAATGTCCTAACATTAAGTGTTTGCAGTAGTAATGTCCTAACATTTAGTGTTTGCAGTAGTAATGTCCTAACATTTGGTGTTTGCAGTAGTAATGTCCTAACATTTGGTGTTTGCAGTAGTAATGTCCTAACATGTGGTGTTTGCAGTAGTAATGTCCTAACATTTAGTGTTTGCAGTAGATGTCCTAACATTTAGTGTTTGCAGTAGTAATGTCCTAACATTAAGTGTTTGCAGTAGTAATGTCCTAACATTTAGTGTTTGCAGTAGTAATGTCCTAACATGTGGTGTTTGCAGTAGTAATATCCTAACATTTGGTGTTTGCATTAATAATGTCCTAACATTAAGTGTTTGCAGTAGTAATGTCCTAACATTTGGTGTTTGCAGTAGTAATGTCCTAACATTTGGTGTTTGCTGTAGTAATGTCCTAACATGTGGTGTTTGCAGTAGTAATGTCCTAACATTTGGTGTTTGCAGTAGTAATGTCCTAACATTAAGTGTTTGCTGTAGTAATGTCCTAACATTTAGTGTTTGCAGTAGTAATGTCCTAACATTTGGTGTTTGCAGTAGTAATGTCCTAACATTAAGTGTTTGCTGTAGTAATGTCCTAACATGTGGTGTTTGCAGTAGTAATGTCCTAACATTTGGTGTTTGCAGTAGTAATGTCCTAACATTTGGTGTTTGCAGTAGTAATGTCATAACATTTAGTGTTTGCAGTAGTAATGTCCTAACATTTGGTGTTTGCAGTAGTAATGTCCTAACATTTGGTGTTTGCAGTAGTAATGTCCTAACATTTGGTGTTTGCAGTAGTAATGTCCTAACATTTAGTGTTTGCAGTAGTAATGTCCTAACATTTGGTGTTTGCAGTAGTAATGTCCTAACATTTGGTGTTTGCAGTAGTAATGTCCTAACATTTGGTGTTTGCAGTAGTAATGTCCTAACATTTGGTGTTTGCAGTAGTAATGTCCTAACATTTAGTGTTTGCAGTAGTAATGTCCTAACATTTGGTGTTTGCAGTAGTAATATCCTAACATTTGGTGTTTGCAGTAGTAATGTCCTAACATTTGGTGTTTGCAGTAGTAATGTCCTAACATTTGGTGTTTGCAGTAGTAATGTCCTAACATTTGGTGTTTGCAGTAGTAATGTCATAACATTTAGTGTTTGCAGTAGTAATGTCCTAAGATTTGGTGTTTGCAGTAGTAATATCCTAACATTTGGTGTTTGCAGTAGTAATGTCCTAACATTTGGTGTTTGCAGTAGTAATGTCCTAACATTTAGTGTTTGCAGTAGTAATGTCCTAACATTTGGTGTTTGCAGTAGTAATGTCCTAACATTTGGTGTTTGCAGTAGTAATGTCCCAACATTTGGTGTTTGCAGTAGTAATGTCCTAACATTTGGGGTTTGCAGTAGATGTCCTAACATTTGGTGTTTGCTGTAGATGTCCTAACATTTGGTGTTTGCAGTAGAAATGTCCTAACATTTGGTGTTTGCAGTAGTAATGTCCTAACATTTGGTGTTTGCAGTAGTAATGTCCTAACATTTGGTGTTTGCAGTAGTAATGTCCTAACATTTGGTGTTTGCAGTAGTAATGTCGTAACATTTGGTGTTTGCAGTAGTAATGTCCTAACATTTGGTGTTTGCAGTAGTAATGTCCTAACATTTGGTGTTTGCAGTAGTAATGTCCTAACATTTGGTGTTTGCTGTAGTAATGTCCTAACATTTGGTGTTTGCAGTAATAATGTCCTAACATTTGGTGTTTGCATTTGTAATGTCCTAATATTTGGTGTTTGCAGTAGTAATGTCCTAACATTTGGTGTTTGCAGTAGATGTCCTAACATTAAGTGTTTGCAGTAGTAATGTCCTAACATTTGGTGTTTACAGTAGTAATGTCCTAACATTTGGTGTTTGCAGTAGTAATGTCCTAACATTTGGTGTTTGCAGTAGTAATGTCCTAACATTTGGTGTTTGCAGTAGTAATGTCCTAACATTTGGTGTTTGCAGTAGTAATGTCCTAACATTTGGTGTTTGCAGTAATAATGTCCTAACATTTGGTGTTTGCAGTAGTAATGTCCTAACATTTGGTGTTTGCAGTAGTAATGTCCTAACATTTGGTGTTTGCAGTAGTAATGTCCTAACATTTGGTGTTTGCAGTACTAATGTCCTAACATTTGGTGTTTGCAGTAGTAATGTCCTAACATTTGGTGTTTGCAGTAGTAATGTCCTAACATTAAGTGTTTGCAGTAGTAATGTCCTAACATTAAGTGTTTGCAGTAGTAATGTCCTAACATTAAGTGTTTGCAGTAGTAATGTCCTAACATTTGGTGTTTGCAGTAGTAATGTCCTAACATTTGGTGTTTGCAGTAGTAATGTCCTAACATTTGGTGTTTGCGGTAGTAATGTCCTAACATTTGGTGTTTGCAGTAGTAATGTCCTAACATTAAGTGTTTGCAGTAGTAATGTCCTAACATTTGGTGTTTGCAGTATTAATGTCTTAACATTTGGTGTTTGCAGTAGTAATGTCCTAACATTTGGTGTTTGCAGTAGTAATGTCCTAACATTTGGTGTTTGCAGTAGTAATGTCCTAACATTAAGTGTTTGCAGTAGTAATGTCCTAACATTAAGTGTTTGCAGTAGTAATGTCCTAACATTTGGTGTTTGCAGTAGTAATGTCCTAACATTAAGTGTTTGCAGTAGTAATGTCCTAACATTTGGTGTTTGCAGTAGTAATGTCCTAACATTTGGTGTTTGCAGTAGCAATGTCCTAACATTTGGTGTTTGCAGTAGTAATGTCCTAACATTTGGTGTTTGCAGTAATAATGTCCTAACATTTGGTGTTTGCAGTAGTAATGTCCTAACATTTGGTGTTTGCAGTAGTAATGTCCTAACATTTGGTGTTTGCAGTAGTAATGTCCTAACATTTGGTGTTTGCAGTAGTAATGTCCTAACATTTGGTGTTTGCAGTAGTAATGTCCTAACATTAAGTGTTTGCAGTAGTAATGTCCTAACATTAAGTGTTTGCAGTAGTAATGTCCTAACATTAAGTGTTTGCAGTAGTAATGTCCTAACATTTGGTGTTTGCAGTAGTAATGTCCTAACATTTGGTGTTTGCAGTAGTAATGTCCTAACATTAAGTGTTTGCAGTAGTAATGTCCTAACATTTGGTGTTTGCAGTAGTAATGTCCTAACATTTGGTGTTTGCAGTAATAATGTCCTCACATTTGGTGTTTGCAGTAGTAATGTCCTAACATTTGGTGTTTGCAGTAGTAATGTCCTAACATTTGGTGTTTGCAGTAGTAATGTCCTAACATTTGGTGTTTGCAGTAGTAATGTCCTAACATTTGGTGTTTGCAGTAGTAATGTCCTAACATTAAGTGTTTGCAGTAGTAATGTCCTAACATTTGGTGTTTGCAGTAGTAATGTCCTAACATTTGGTGTTTGCAGTAGTAATGTCCTAACATTTGGTGTTTGCAGTAGTAATGTCCTAACATTTGGTGTTTGCAGTAGTAATGTCCTAACATTAAGTGTTTGCAGTAGTAATGTCCTAACATTAAGTGTTTGCAGTAGTAATGTCCTAACATTTGGTGTTTGCAGTAGTAATGTCCTAACATTAAGTGTTTGCAGTAGTAATGTCCTAACATTTGGTGTTTGCAGTAGTAATGTCCTAACATTTGGTGTTTGCAGTAGCAATGTCCTAACATTTGGTGTTTGCAGTAGTAATGTCCTAACATTTGGTGTTTGCAGTAATAATGTCCTAACATTTGGTGTTTGCAGTAGTAATGTCCTAACATTTGGTGTTTGCAGTAGTAATGTCCTAACATTTGGTGTTTGCAGTAGTAATGTCCTAACATTTGGTGTTTGCAGTAGTAATGTCCTAACATTTGGTGTTTGCAGTAGTAATGTCCTAACATTAAGTGTTTGCAGTAGTAATGTCCTAACATTAAGTGTTTGCAGTAGTAATGTCCTAACATTAAGTGTTTGCAGTAGTAATGTCCTAACATTTGGTGTTTGCAGTAGTAATGTCCTAACATTTGGTGTTTGCAGTAGTAATGTCCTAACATTAAGTGTTTGCAGTAGTAATGTCCTAACATTTGGTGTTTGCAGTAGTAATGTCCTAACATTTGGTGTTTGCAGTAATAATGTCCTCACATTTGGTGTTTGCAGTAGTAATGTCCTAACATTTGGTGTTTGCAGTAGTAATGTCCTAACATTTGGTGTTTGCAGTAGTAATGTCCTAACATTTGGTGTTTGCAGTAGTAATGTCCTAACATTTGGTGTTTGCAGTAGTAATGTCCTAACATTAAGTGTTTGCAGTAGTAATGTCCTAACATTTGGTGTTTGCAGTAGTAATGTCCTAACATTTGGTGTTTGCAGTAGTAATGTCCTAACATTTGGTGTTTGCAGTAGTAATGTCCTAACATTTGGTGTTTGCAGTAGTAATGTCCTAACATTAAGTGTTTGCAGTAGTAATGTCCTAACATTTGGTGTTTGCAGTAGTAATGTCCTAACATTTGGTGTTTGCAGTAGTAATGTCCTAACATTTGGTGTTTGTTGTAGATGTCCTAACATTTGGTGTTTGCTGTAGATGTCCTAACATTTGGTGTTTGCTGTAGTAATGTCCTAACATTTGGTGTTTGCAGTAGTAATGTCCTAACATTTGGTGTTTGCAGTAGTAATGTCCTAACATTTGGTGTTTGCAGTAGTAATGTCCTAACATTAAGTGTTTGCAGTAGTAATGTCCTAACATTTGGTGTTTGCAGTAGTAATGTCCTAACATTTGGTGTTTGCAGTAGTAATGTCCTAACATTTGGTGTTTGCTGTAGATGTCCTAACATTTGGTGTTTGCTGTAGTAATGTCCTTACATGTGGTGTTTGCAGTAGTAATGTCCTAACATTTAGTGTTTGCAGTAGATGTCCTAACATTTAGTGTTTGCAGTAGTAATGTCCTAACATTAAGTGTTTGCAGTAGTAATGTCCTAACATTTAGTGTTTGCAGTAGTAATGTCCTAACATTTGGTGTTTGCAGTAGTAATGTCCTAAGATTTGGTGTTTGCAGTAGTAATGTCCTAACATGTGGTGTTTGCAGTAGTAATGTCCTAACATTTAGTGTTTGCAGTAGATGTCCTAACATTTAGTGTTTGCAGTAGTAATGTCCTAACATTAAGTGTTTGCAGTAGTAATGTCCTAACATTTAGTGTTTGCAGTAGTAATGTCCTAACATGTGGTGTTTGCAGTAGTAATATCCTAACATTTGGTGTTTGCATTAATAATGTCCTAACATTAAGTGTTTGCAGTAGTAATGTCCTAACATTTGGTGTTTGCAGTAGTAATGTCCTAACATTTGGTGTTTGCTGTAGTAATGTCCTAACATGTGGTGTTTGCAGTAGTAATGTCCTAACATTTGGTGTTTGCAGTAGTAATGTCCTAACATTTGGTGTTTGCAGTAGTAATGTCCTAACATTTGGTGTTTGCAGTAGTAATGTCATAACATTTGGTGTTTGCAGTAGTAATGTCCTAACATTTGGTGTTTGCAGTAGTAATGTCCTAACATTTGGTGTTTGCAGTAGTAATGTCCTAACATTTAGTGTTTGCAGTAGTAATGTCCTAACATTTGGTGTTTGCGGTAGTAATGTCCTAACATTTGGTGTTTGCAGTAGATGTCCTAACATTTGGTGTTTGCTGTAGATGTCCTAACATTTGGTGTTTGCTGTAGATGTCCTAACATTTGGTGTTTGCGGTAGTAATGTCCTAACATTTGGTGTTTGCTGTAGATGTCCTAACATTTGGTGTTTGCGGTAGTAATGTCCTAACATTAAGTGTTTGCAGTAGTAATGTCCTAACATTTGGTGTTTGCAGTAGTAATGTCCTAACATTTGGTGTTTGCGGTAGTAATGTCCTAACATTTGGTGTTTGCAGTAGTAATGTCTTAACATTTGGTGTTTGCAGTAGTAATGTCCTAACATTAAGTGTTTGCAGTAGTAATGTACTAACATTTGGTGTTTGCGGTAGTAATGTCCTAACATTAAGTGTTTGCAGTAGTAATGTCCTAACATTAAGTGTTTGCAGTAGTAATGTCCTAACATTTGGTGTTTGCAGTAGATGTCCTAACATTAAGTGTTTGCAGTAGTAATGTCCTAACATTTGGTGTTTGCAGTAGTAATGTCCTAACATTTGGTGTTTGCAGTAGCAATGTCCTAACATTTGGTGTTTGCAGTAGTAATGTCCTAACATTTAGTGTTTGCAGTAGCAATGTCCTAACATTTGGTGTTTGCAGTAGTAATGTCCTAACATTTGGTGTTTGCAGTAGCAATGTCCTAACATTTGGTGTTTGCAGTAGTAATGTCCTAACATTTGGTGTTTGCAGTAGTAATGTCCTAACATTTGGTGTTTGCAGTAGTAATGTCCTAACATTTAGTGTTTGCAGTAGTAATGTCCTAACATTTGGTGTTTGCAGTAGTAATGTCCTAACATTTGGTGTTTGCAGTAGTAATGTCCTAACATTAAGTGTTTGCAGTAGTAATGTCCTAACATTTAGTGTTTGCAGTAGTAATGTCCTAACATTTGGTGTTTGCAGTAGCAATGTCCTAACATTTGGTGTTTGCAGTAGTAATGTCCTAACATTTGGTGTTTGCAGTAGTAATGTCCTAACATTTGGTGTTTGCAGTAGTAATGTCCTAACATTTGGTGTTTGCAGTAGATGTCCTAACATTAAGTGTTTGCAGTAGTAATGTCCTAACATTTGGTGTTTGCAGTAGTAATGTCCTAATATTTGGTGTTTGCAGTAGCAATGTCCTAACATTTGGTGTTTGCAGTAGTAATGTCCTAACATTTAGTGTTTGCAGTAGCAATGTCCTAACATTTGGTGTTTGCAGTAGTAATGTCCTAACATTTGGTGTTTGCAGTAGCAATGTCCTAACATTTGGTGTTTGCAGTAGTAATGTCCTAACATTTGGTGTTTGCAGTAGTAATGTCCTAACATTTGGTGTTTGCAGTAGTAATGTCCTAACATTAAGTGTTTGCAGTAGATGTCCTAACATTAAGTGTTTGCAGTAGTAATGTCCTAACATTTGGTGTTTGCAGTAGTAATGTCCTAACATTAAGTGTTTGCAGTAGTAATGTCCTAACATTAAGTGTTTGCAGTAGTAATGTCCTAACATTAAGTGTTTGCAGTAGTAATGTCCTAACATTTGGTGTTTGCAGTAGATGTCCTAACATTAAGTGTTTGCAGTAGTAATATCCTAACATTTGGTGTTTGCAGTAGTAATGTCCTAACATTAAGTGTTTGCAGTAGTAATGTCCTAACATTAAGTGTTTGCAGTAGTAATGTCCTAACATTTGGTGTTTGCAGTAGATGTCCTAACATTAAGTGTTTGCAGTAGTAATATCCTAACATTTGGTGTTTGCAGTAGTAATGTCCTAACATTAAGTGTTTGCAGTAGTAATGTCCTAACATTAAGTGTTTGCAGTAGTAATGTCCTAACATTTGGTGTTTGCAGTAGATGTCCTAACATTAAGTGTTTGCAGTAGTAATGTCCTAACATTTGGTGTTTGCAGTAGTAATGTCCTAACATTTGGTGTTTGCAGTAGCAATGTCCTAACATTTGGTGTTTGCAGTAGTAATGTCCTAACATTTAGTGTTTGCAGTAGCAATGTCCTAACATTTGGTGTTTGCAGTAGTAATGTCCTAACATTTGGTGTTTGCAGTAGTAATGTCCTAACATTTAGTGTTTGCAGTAGTAATGTCCTAACATTTGGTGTTTGCAGTAGTAATGTCCTAACATTTGGTGTTTGCAGTAGTAATGTCCTAACATTTGGTGTTTGCAGTAGTAATGTCCTAACATTTGGTGTTTGCAGTAGTAATGTCCTAACATTTGGTGTTTGCAGTAGTAATGTCCTAACATTAAGTGTTTGCAGTAGTAATGTCCTAACATTTGGTGTTTGCAGTAGATGTCCTAACATTAAGTGTTTGCAGTAGTAATGTCCTAACATTTGGTGTTTGCTGTAGATGTCCTAACATTAAGTGTTTGCAGTAGTAATGTCCTAACATTTGGTGTTTGCAGTAGTAATGTCCTAACATTTGGTGTTTGCAGTAGATGTCCTAACATTAAGTGTTTGCAGTAGTAATGTCCTAACATTTGGTGTTTGCTGTAGATGTCCTAACATTAAGTGTTTGCAGTAGTAATGTCCTAACATTTGGTGTTTGCAGAAGTAATGTCCTAACATTTGGTGTTTGCAGTAGTAATGTCCTAACATTTGGTGTTTGCAGTAGTAATGTCCTAACATTTGGTGTTTGCAGTAGTAATGTCCTAACATTAAGTGTTTGCAGTAGTAATGTCCTAACATTTGGTGTTTGCAGTAGATGTCCTAACATTAAGTGTTTGCAGTAGTAATGTCCTAACATTTGGTGTTTGCTGTAGATGTCCTAACATTAAGTGTTTGCAGTAGATGTCCTAACATTTGGTGTTTGCAGTAGTAATATCCTAACATTTGGTGTTTGCAGTAGTAATGTCCTAACATTAAGTGTTTGCAGTAGTAATGTCCTAACATTTAGTGTTTGCAGTAGTAATGTCCTAACATTTGGTGTTTGCAGTTGTAATGTCCTTACATTTGGTGTTTGCTGTAGATGTCCTAACATTTGGTGTTTGCAGTAGTAATGTCCTAACATTTGGTGTTTGCAGTAGTAATGTCCTAACATTAAGTGTTTGCAGTAGTAATGTCCTAACATTTGGTGTTTGCAGTAGTAATGTCCTAACATTAAGTGTTTGCAGTAGTAATGTCCTAACATTTGGTGTTTGCAGTAGATGTCCTAACATTAAGTGTTTGCAGTAGTAATGTCCTAACATTTGGTGTTTGCTGTAGATGTCCTAACATTAAGTGTTTGCAGTAGTAATGTCCTAACATTTGGTGTTTGCAGTTGTAATGTCCTAACATTTGGTGTTTGCAGTAGTAATGTCCTAACATTTGGTGTTTGCAGTAGTAATGTCCTAACATTTGGTGTTTGCAGTAGTAATGTCCTAACATTTGGTGTTTGCAGTAGTAATGTCCTAACATTTGGTGTTTGCAGTAGTAATGTCCTAACATTTGGTGTTTGCAGTAGTAATGTCCTCACATTTGGTGTTTGCAGTAGTAATGTCCTAACATTTGGTGTTTGCAGTAGTAATGTCCTAACATTTGGTGTTTGCAGTAGTAATGTCCTAACATTAAGTGTTTGCAGTAGATGTCCTAACATTTGGTGTTTGCAGTAGTAATGTCCTAACATTTGGTGTTTGCAGTAGTAATGTCCTAACATTTGGTGTTTGCAGTAGTAATGTCCTAACATTTGGTGTTTGCAGTAGTAATGTCCTAACATTTGGTGTTTGCAGTAGATGTCCTAACATTAAGTGTTTGCAGTAGTAATGTCCTAACATTTGGTGTTTGCTGTAGATGTCCTAACATTAAGTGTTTGCAGTAGTAATGTCCTAACATTTGGTGTTTGCAGTTGTAATGTCCTAACATTTGGTGTTTGCAGTAGTAATGTCCTAACATTTGGTGTTTGCAGTAGTAATGTCCTAACATTTGGTGTTTGCAGTAGTAATGTCCTAACATTTGGTGTTTGCAGTAGTAATGTCCTAACATTTGGTGTTTGCAGTAGTAATGTCCTAACATTTGGTGTTTGCAGTAGTAATGTCCTCACATTTGGTGTTTGCAGTAGTAATGTCCTAACATTTGGTGTTTGCAGTAGTAATGTCCTAACATTTGGTGTTTGCAGTAGTAATGTCCTAACATTAAGTGTTTGCAGTAGATGTCCTAACATTTGGTGTTTGCAGTAGTAATGTCCTAACATTTGGTGTTTGCAGTAGTAATGTCCTAACATTTGGTGTTTGCAGTAGTAATGTCCTAACATTTGGTGTTTGCAGTAGTAATGTCCTAACATTTGGTGTTTGCAGTAGATGTCCTAACATTTGGTGTTTGCAGTAGTAATGTCCTAACATTTGGTGTTTGCAGTAGTAATGTCCTAACATTTGGTGTTTGCAGTAGTAATGTCCTAACATTTGGTGTTTGCAGTAGTAATGTCCTAACATTTGGTGTTTGCAGTAGATGTCCTAACATTAAGTGTTTGCAGTAGTAATGTCCTAACATTTGGTGTTTGCAGTAGTAATGTCCTAACATTTGGTGTTTGCAGTAGTAATGTCCTAACATTAAGTGTTTGCAGTAGTAATGTCCTAACATTTGGTGTTTGCAGTAGTAATGTCCTAACATTTGGTGTTTGCAGTAGATGTCCTAACATTTGGTGTTTGCAGTAGTAATGTCCTAACATTTGGTGTTTGCAGTAGTAATGTCCTAACATTTGGTGTTTGCAGTAGTAATGTCCTAACATTTGGTGTTTGCTGTAGATGTCTTAACATTTGGTGTTTGCAGTAGTAATGTCCTAACATTTGGTGTTTGCAGTAGTAATGTCCTAACATTTGGTGTTTGCAGTAGTAATGTCCTAACATTTGGTGTTTGCAGTAGTAATGTCCTCACATTTGGTGTTTGCAGTAGTAATGTCCTAACATTTGGTGTTTGCAGTAGTAATGTCCTAACATTTGGTGTTTGCAGTAGTAATGTCCTAACATTAAGTGTTTGCAGTAGATGTCCTAACATTTGGTGTTTGCAGTAGTAATGTCCTAACATTTGGTGTTTGCAGTAGTAATGTCCTAACATTTGGTGTTTGCAGTAGTAATGTCCTAACATTTGGTGTTTGCAGTAGTAATGTCCTAACATTTGGTGTTTGCAGTAGATGTCCTAACATTTGGTGTTTGCAGTAGTAATGTCCTAACATTTGGTGTTTGCAGTAGTAATGTCCTAACATTTGGTGTTTGCAGTAGTAATGTCCTAACATTTGGTGTTTGCAGTAGTAATGTCCTAACATTTGGTGTTTGCAGTAGATGTCCTAACATTAAGTGTTTGCAGTAGTAATGTCCTAACATTTGGTGTTTGCAGTAGTAATGTCCTAACATTTGGTGTTTGCAGTAGTAATGTCCTAACATTAAGTGTTTGCAGTAGTAATGTCCTAACATTTGGTGTTTGCAGTAGTAATGTCCTAACATTTGGTGTTTGCAGTAGATGTCCTAACATTTGGTGTTTACAGTAGTAATGTCCTAACATTTGGTGTTTGCAGTAGTAATGTCCTAACATTTGGTGTTTGCAGTAGTAATGTCCTAACATTTGGTGTTTGCTGTAGATGTCTTAACATTTGGTGTTTGCAGTAGTAATGTCCTAACATTTGGTGTTTGCAGTAGATGTCCTAACATTTGGTGTTTGCAGTAGTAATGTCGTAACATTTGGTGTTTGCTGTAGTAATGTCCTAACATTTGGTGTTTGCAGTAGTAATGTCCTAACATTTGGTGTTTGCTGTAGATGTCCTAACATTTGGTGTTTGCTGTAGATGTCCTAACATTTGGTGTTTGCAGTAGTAATGTCGTAACATTTGGTGTTTGCAGTAGTAATGTCCTAACATTTGGTGTTTGCAGTAGTAATGTCCTAACATTTAGTGTTTGCAGTAGTAATGTCCTAACATTTGGTGTTTGCAGTAGTAATGTCCTAACATTTGGTGTTTGCAGTAGATGTCCTAACATTTGGTGTTTGCAGTAGTAATGTCCTAACATTTGGTGTTTGCAGTAGTAATGTCCTAACATTTGGTGTTTGCAGTAGTAATGTCCTAACATTTGGTGTTTGCAGTAGATGTCCTAACATTTGGTGTTTGCAGTAGTAATGTCCTAACATTTGGTGTTTACAGTAGTAATGTCCTAACATTTGGTGTTTGCTGTAGTAATGTCCTAACATTAAGTGTTTGCAGTAGTAATGTCCTAACATTTGGTGTTTGCAGTAGATGTCCTAACATTTGGTGTTTGCAGTAGTAATGTCCTAACATTTGGTGTTTGCAGTAGTAATGTCCTAACATTTGGTGTTTGCAGTAGTAATGTCCTAACATTAAGTGTTTGCAGTAGTAATGTCCTAACATTTGGTGTTTGCAGTAGTAATGTCCTAACATTTGGTGTTTGCAGTAGTAATGTCCTAACATTTGGTGTTTGCAGTAGATGTCCTAACATTTGGTGTTTGCAGTAGTAATGTCCTAACATTTGGTGTTTGCAGTAGTAATGTCCTAACATTAAGTGTTTGCAGTAGTAATGTCCTAACATTTGGTGTTTGCTGTAGATGTCCTAACATTTGGTGTTTGCAGTAGTAATGTCCTAACATTTGGTGTTTGCAGTAGTAATGTCCTAACATGTGGTGTTTGCAGTTGTAATGTCCTAACATTTGGTGTTTGCTGTAGATGTCCTAACATTTGGTGTTTGCAGTAGTAATGTCCTAACATTAAGTGTTTGCAGTAGTAATGTCCTAACATTAAGTGTTTGCAGTAGTAATGTCCTAACATGTGGTGTTTGCAGTTGTAATGTCCTTACATTTGGTGTTTGCTGTAGATGTCCTAACATTTGGTGTTTGCAGTAGTAATGTCCTAACATTAAGTGTTTGCAGTAGTAATGTCCTAACATTAAGTGTTTGCAGTAGTAATGTCCTAACATTTGGTGTTTGCTGTAGATGTCCTAACATTTGGTGTTTGCAGTAGTAATGTCCTAACATTTGGTGTTTGCAGTAGTAATGTCCTAACATTTGGTGTTTGCAGTAGTAATGTCCTAACATTAAGTGTTTGCAGTAGTAATGTCCTAACATTAAGTGTTTGCAGTAGTAATGTCCTAACATTTGGTGTTTGCAGTAGTAATGTCCTAACATTTGGTGTTTGCAGTAGTAATGTCCTAACATTTGGTGTTTGCAGTAGTAATGTCCTAACATTTGCAGTTATTGTTTATATTGCTTCGTATTCAAGAATATGGATAGATCCACACCTATTTAAATTACAGTAATATACAAATGTTTTTATCGACTTTTGCTGAGCAACACAGTAGTGTATCTTCCGAGTTCCTTTTCCAGCTGTCAAAAATTTAAGTGTAACATTTTATGTGACACAACAGAATCTGTTAATCTTTACAGACTTTGTTGTATTGCTCCAGTACTGGTAGCAAAGGTTATTCCTGGATGTGAAGTGACTGTTGGATCTGATCAAGAGGAAGGAGGGAGGTGGCCGTATGCGGGAACAGCCGGTGCTATAGCAACAATGGGAAGTTTACACAAAAATAAAAATGTCACTGTATCCTTTATACTTTAACTGCTGAACATGAAAGAATTTTATTTTAAATATTTATGTTTTTTATAATTATTGCATCGAAAGAATGGAATTTAAGTTGATTTTTTGCAGAAAAGGCCATACAACATGAGAAAGAAGCAACCATCTTAGGCAAGTATTCTTTATGAGCGAATCAAATAAGCAATTTTTGAAAATAAATATTTCAACACATGGCTGTATAGCTATAAATAACAGCAGAGGTATGATGGGGCCATAATTATATGGTATGTACAGGACAACCACAACTGATCGATTTAAATTGGGATTTCATTATTATATATAGCAAACCCTATTACTGGCCATGCTTCAGCAGTTGGAATAACATCTGTTGTTACCATTGCTATTTTAAACAATTGAAATTTTTTAAAATGTGTTGTTTTTTTTTACGATAGCCGGTAATGGGTTGTTTATTGGTTTCAATACAGATTTTTGACGATGTCAAGGATAAAGTTCTGTATTTCGTTGTTATTTGTGATGTTTTTACTATACACTTGGTCAAAAGTTACGGACCACCAGGTTTTGCTTCAAATAAATAAAAAAATTAATTGTTTCTGGTTCTTTGTACATATGTTATCAACAAAAGCTAGGTTTGTAGTATCTATTATTAAAATTTTTAAATCGCTCGATTCACGATACAACAGAGATTTAAAAAACACTACCCTCAGCTTTTGAAAACCCAAGTTTGGCGCCTTTTTTCATTTCATCATGTGCACGTGCGTAACAGGTAAAATTTATCCTGTTTTGAAATCATTTCAACATGGTACGTCGAAAACTAGCAGATGCAGAGATGGTAAGCAGTTGGTATGATAAGGGCTGGAATGACACAGCGGCAGGTTTTAGATAGGTTCAATGTTAGCCATTCTGTCATCAGTAGGCTAATGAGACGATATAATGAAACTGGTATTGTCGGGGAAAGGCCAAGATCAGGGCGACCGAAGAAGACAACAGAGAGAGAAGATAGACTACTTCGAAGACTTGCTAGACAACAACCTTTTACCACTGCAAACAGGTTGCGTAGTCGATTGAATGCCCATGTTAGAATCAGTAGACGGACAGTAAACAGAAGGCTAAACTGCGGAAGACTTCGAGCACGGAGACCAATAAAGCGACCAGCACTTACACAAAGATATAAGGATGCCCGGCTGCAGAGGGCGCGTGACCATATCGGGTGGAAAAAAGAATTCGTTGGTCCGACGAAAGTCGTTTTCTTCTGAAAACCAGTTGATGGTAGGATGCGGGTATGGCGTCAACGCAACACAGCTTTTGATCCTGCACATGTTCTGGGAACTACAGTTTTTGGTGGTGGCGGAGTGACAGTTTGGGGCTGCTTCTTATATTACTGTAAGTTAGACTTGTATCCATTTGATGGCACACTAACTGCTTTAAAATACAGAGATCAGATTCTGGACCCCCGTATTGTGCCTCATTTTGATGCGCATCCACTTGGAAATAGACCCGTGTTCATGGACGACAACCCAAGACCTCATAGAGCACGCATCGTCAAAGGTTATCTTGCAAATGAGGCAATTGAGACATACCATGGCCTGCCATGTCTCTGGATATGAATCCAATAGAGCATGTTTGGGACTATCTCGGCCGGAAAGTGAATGAACGTTACACTCCAAGCGTGGATACTGACTCTTTTCTTGTGAATAAATGTTTTAAAATGATTTCTTCTTACATCTTAATAACCCTCACTCTGCCAACTCTTTGTATGTAACATTACCAGCGGTTCAAACTGAAACTTTTTTTGAGTTATGATTTTGCAGTTTTATGGCATGTTTTTACAAACGACATCTTGTTGGTCTTTTCTATACATTTTGAATAGTAAAATCATAAACTTCTTTAAAATAGTCGACTATTTTAAACGAAACGTGAAATGGACGGACGCCCAAGAACAATAATACATTTAATTTAATATCAACATGAATACAAAATGATTGTTAATTTGTATTTAGAAATTAATTAAAATTTCGTCTCTTCGTCTTTTTTATCCTCCATAAAAGCCCGCTAAAATCCTGCGTGTTAATATGCATTTAATTTGCGCTGTACTTCAAATAAAAAATATTTAACATTTTTGTACAAGTTATTTGATATAAAATTTTACAAACTGCAGCCCATCTCTGTCGTTCTTTATACTTAAATTGCACTATGAAATAATTTTATAAACAAACAGACGGTAAAATCTAATAATAATAGTAAACAATTTGAAAGGTGAATTACCACCCTGTTCCGAGCCCCTGTCCAATTTACCACCCTGTTCCGAACCCCTGTCCAATTGGTTTTTAACCAATCAAGAAACAGAATTACGAGAGGTGAAGTGTCATGAGGTCAAAGGGTAAAAAGTGAATATAATACCGACTGCGTCCGAAAAATAGTGGTTTTAAAAAATCACCTCCGCTAAAATCCTGGTGGTCCCTAACTTATGTCCAAGTGTATATATTGTATTTACTACAGGGGAGATTTAATACGACAACATTCTGCACACTAAATCCAAGCTGATACCTCACATCCGGTCTTTTAATTAACACTACTTATGACAGATGTCACGCCATATAGCTCGATAGGTTTGTAGATATTAACACTTGAGTTTCGTTATATATGTGTGAGATGTCACACGATATAGCTAAGATTGTGTAGATAAACACGAATAATACTAAGAACATGACCTACACTATACTTAAAAAAAAATTAATACTTGACATCGGTGTTGTGTAGGATTCTAACTTGAACGTTTTTATTCATTCTGAGGTTTAGTTCTGTGAATAAAAAACAACCAGGGGCGGATACAGGATTTTCGAAAGGAGGGGCGTAAAAAGGGGATATCGGAAAAGGAGGGCCGCGAAGTGGCAGGGGTAGTACCGTTAATGCATTAATTTATGGCGAGGACGAGCGGGGATTACATTTTTGCCATTGGCGGTGGTTGTTACCCTCCATGTTCTCTTTTTTTTCTTTCCTTATTTTTAAAAAAAAAATAAGGAAAGAAATAAAATCCGCCACTGACAACAACACATGACAATGCTGATAATGTTCTTTAACTACCAATCAGGATGTACACATCGACACCAAGAACAGAATAGTGACAACTCCTGCCTTCATGTGTGAAACAGCACTGCATGAAATATTTGATGGCATCGGCAAAATGGTAGCCAATGTCCTGAAACTGGTCAAATAGAGTTTGTTAACTTTGCTTATGATATTGAGAAGTATTAAATGTCTTTCAATAAATTTGGTGTTGTAAGTTTTGATTTGACTTTCTATTGTTTATTGTTTCTTTAGTTCATTGTATCATTTTCATTGATACGGTCATTGTATATATTACTTACATTGAGAAATGTTTTGAATTGTAATGTTTTTTATTCCCAATGTGTAGATGGTCTTATCCGGATTCGGCAAAACTTATTTGAATTATGCATCATCGATATGTCCTTATTAGATTAAACGGGCGTTTGAGATAGTAAATTATATAAACTTAGTAAATTATATAAACTTACTGACTTTATTTACTTCTATTTCCTGCACTAACAGATTTTTAAATGAAAACCATATGAAAGTACTAGGACCTTAAATCAGCGACAATTAAACCAAATCGTGTACATTTTTTATTGACATTGTTATACATTGCATATTTTGGCCTCTTCTCAATATTCATACTGGAAATGCAATTCCACCCCCTTCAGTTTTTCCTGCAGAGCCTGGTCAAATTGTTCACTGTCAGATACTGTGAAATGGTTCTTCCAGTCGCCTATTATACCTGTAAACAAAATACATCAATAATTTCGGATTTGGACCTGCAAGTACTTAAAGGTCAACTACACGAACTACACAATATAAACAATAAATATTCTCTTTATAGAGCAAACATACATGTAAAACACATTGACTATTAAATATGGCGGACAGCACTGTAAACGCATACGTGGTAATATAAACAAAACGAAAAATTAAATTTACCAGTCAATTATAAATGTTGCCTTAATTTTGTTGACAGCTTTTAAAATATTGTAAACATACTTTGTATGAATTACTGTGATATAAGGAACAAGTAAGAGACTATTAGCATTGCCGTTTGGAAATCTTCGTATTAATTCCTGTAATATACGGAAAAAGTATGAGATGACTAGCATCGCCCTCTGTAATATAAGGAATAAGTAAAAGATGGATAGCATCGCCATCTCTAATATAAGGAACAATTACGAGATGACTAGCATCGCCCTCTGTAATATACGGAAAAGTATGAGATGACTAGCATCGCCCTCTATAATATAAGGAATAAGTAAAAGATGGATAGCATCGCCCTCTGTAATATAAGGAACAATTACGAGATGACTAGCATCGCCCTCTGTAATATCAGGAGCAAGTATGAGATGACTACCATCGCCCTCTGTAATAAAAGGAATAAGTAATAGATGACTAGCATCGCCCTCTGTAATGTAAGGAACAAGTATGAGATGACTAGCATCGCCCTCTGTAATATAAGGAATAAGTAAAAGATGGATAGCATCGCCCTCTGTAATATAAGGAACAATTACGAGATGACTAGCATCGCCCTCTGTAATATAAGGAGCAAGTATGAGATGACTAGCATCGCCCTCTGTAATAAAAGGAATAAGTAAGAGATGACTAGCATCGCCCTCTGTAATAAAAGGAACAAGTAAGAGATGACTAGCATCGCCCTCTGTAATATAAGGAACAAGTATGAGATGACTAGCATCGCCCTCTGTAATAAAAGGAATAAGTAATAGATGACTAGCATCGCCCTCTGTAATATAAGGAACAAGTATGAGATGACTAGCATTGTCCTCTGTAATATAAGGAACAAGTAAGAGATGACTAGCATAGCCCTCTGTAATATAAGGAACAAGTAAGAGATGACTAGCATCGCCTTCTGTAATATAAGGAACAAGTATGAGATGACTAGCATCGCCCTCTGTAATAAAAGGAATAAGTAAGAGATGACTAGCATCGCCCTCTGTAATAAAAGGAACAAGTAAGAGATGACTAGCATCGCCCTCTGTAATATAAGGAACAAGTATGAGATGACTAGCATCGCCCTCTGTAATAAAAGGAATAAGTAATAGATGACTAGCATCGCCCTCTGTAATATAAGGAACACGTATGAGATGACTAGCATCGCCCTCTGTAATATAAGAAACAATTAAGAGATGACTAGCATCGCTGTCTTTAATATAAGGAACAATAATGAGATGACTAGCATCGCCCTCTGTAATGTAAGGAACAAGTAAGAGATGACAAGCATCGTCCTCTGTAATATAAGGAACAAGTATGAGATGACTAGCATCGCCCTCTGTAATATAAGGAACAAGTAAGAGATGACTAGCATCGCCCTCTGTAATGTAAGGAATAATTAAGTAAGAGATGACTTGCATCGTCCTCTGTAATATAAGGAACAAGTATGAGATGACTAGCATCGCCCTCTGTAATATAAGGAACAAGTATGAGATGACTAGCATAGCCCTCTGTAATATAAGGAACAAAAATGAGATGACTAGCATCGCCCTCTGTAATGTAAGGAATAATTAAGTGAGAGATGACTTGCATCGTCCTCTGTAATAGAAGGAACAAGTACGAGATGACTAGCATCGTCCTCTGTAATAAAAGGAACAAGTATGAGATGACTAGCATCGCCCCCTGCAATATAAGAACAAGTATGAAATGACTAGCATCGTCCTCTGTAATATAAGGAACAAGTGTGAGATGACTAGCATCGTCCTCTGTAATATAAGGAACAAGTATGAGATGACTAGCATCGTCCTCTGTAATATAAGGAACAAGTATGAGATGACTAGCATCGCCCTCTGTAATATAAGGAACAAGTATGAGATGACTAGCATCGCCCTCTGTAATATAAGGAATAAGTATGAGATGTCTAGCATCGCCCTCTGTAATATAAGGAACAAGTAAGAGATGACTAGCATCGCCCTCTGTAATATAAGGAACAATAATGAGATGACTAGCATCGCCCTCTGTAATGTAAGGAATAATTAAGTAAGAGATGACTTGCATCGTCCTCTGTAATAGAAGGAACAAGTACGAGATGACTAGCATCGTCCTCTGTAATAAAAGGAACAAGTATGAGATGACTAGCATCGCCCTCTGCAATACAAGAACAAGTATGAAATGACTAGCATCTTCCTCTGTAATATAAGGAACAAGTGTGGGATGACTAGCATCGTCCTCTGTAATATAAGGAACAAGTATGAGATGACTAGCATTGCCCTCTGTAATATAAGAAACAATTAAGAGATGACTATCATCGCTCTCTTTAATATAAGGAACAATAATGAGATGACTAGCATCGCCCTTTGTAATGTAAGGAACAAGTAAGAGATGACTAGCATCGCCCTCTGTAATATAAGGAACAAGTATGAGATGACTAGCATCGCCCTCTGTAATATAAGGAATAAGTAAGAGATGACTAGCATCGTCCTCTGTAATGTAAGGAACAAGTATGAGATGACTAGCATCGCCCTCTGTAATAATAGGAACAAAAATGAGATGGCTAGCATCGCCCTCTGTAATGTACGGAATAAGTACGAGATGACTAGCATCGTCCTCTGTAATATAAGGAACAAGTACGAGATGACTAGCATCGACCTCTGTAATATAAGGAACCATGAGATTACTAGCATCGCCCTCTGTAATATAAGGAATAAGTATGAGATGACTAGCATCGCCCTCTGTAATATAAGGACCTCTGTAATATAAAGAACCATGAGATTACTAGCATCGCCCTCTGTAATATAAGGAATAAGTATGAGATGACTAGCATCGCCCTCTGTAATATAAGGAATAAGTAAGAGATGAGTAGCATCGTCCTCTGTAATGTAAGGAAAAAGTACGAGATGACTAGCATCGACCTCTGTGATATAAGGAACCATGAGATTACTAGCATCGCCCTCTGTAATATAAGGAACAAAAATGAGATGACTAGCATTGCCCTCTATAATATAAGAAACAAG